>JAVMKO010000005.1:39011099-39616067 GCA_032164245.1 Sternotherus odoratus
ACTCGAGGATGATAAGACTATTAAGGAGAAACTAATCAATTCTTTGCATCAGTCTTCATGGCTGAGGATATGAGAGAGATTCCCAAACCTGAGCCATTCTTTTTAGGTGGCAAATCTGAGGAACTGTCCCAGATTGATGTATCGTTACAGGGGGGTCTGGCACAAACTGATAAATTAACAGTAATTAGTCACCAGGACCAGATGGTATTCACCCAAGAGTTCTGAAGGTACTCAAATATAAAATTGCAGGACTACTAACAGTAGCCTACAACCTTTCATTTAAATCAGCTTCTGTACCATATGATTGGAGGATAGCTAATGTGGCTCCAATTTTTAAAAAGGGCTTCAGAGGTGCACTAAAGAACAAAATTGTCAGACACAGAGATGAACATAATTTGTTGTGGGAAAATCAACATGGTTTTTGTAAACCTCACCAATCTACTAGAATTATTTGGGGGGGGGGGGGTCAACAAGCATGTGGATACAGGGGATCCAGTGGATATAGTATATTTAGATTTTCAGAAAGCCTTTGACAAGGTCCCTCACTAAAGGCTCTTGAGCAAAGTAAGAAATCATGGGATAAGAGGGAAGGTTCTCTCAAATTGGTAACTGGTTAAAAGAAGGAAACAAAGGCTAGGAATAAATGGTCAGTTTCAGAATGGAGAGAGGTAAGTAGTAATGTCCCCCAGGGGTCTGTACTGGGCCCAGTCCTATTTAACATATTCATAAACAATCTGAAAAAAGGAGTAAACAGTGAGATGGCAAAATTTGCAGATGATACAATACTACTCAAAATAGCAGTCTGCCTGGGACTTAACTAAGAGCTATAAAAGGCTCTCTCAAAACTGAGTGACAGGGCAACAAAATGGCAGAAGAAATTCAATGTAGATAAATGCAAAGAAATACACATTGGAAAACGTAATCCCAACTATACATATAAAATGATGGCCACTGAAGAAAGATCTTGGGAGTCATTGTAGATAGCTCTCTGAAAATATCCACTCAATGTGCAGTCCAAAAAAGGCAAGCAAAATGTTGGGAATCTTAAAAAAGGGATAGATAAGACAAAAAATATCATATTGCCTGTCTATATAAATCCATGGTACGTCCACATCTTGAATACTGTGTGCAGATGTGGTCTCCCCATCTCAAAATATATATATATTGGAACTGGAAATGGTTTAGAGAACGGCAACAAAAATGATTAGGGTTATGGAACAGCTGCCATATGAGGGGTGCATCTACACTGGGAAGTGTGATTCCCATCATGGGTAGACAGACTCCCGCTAGCTCAGCTCTAGTCCAGCTAGTGTGCCAAAAATAGCAGTATGGACATTGCAGTATAGGCCATGGCTCAGGTTAGCCTGCCTGACTCCCTGGGTCTAAGCTCAGGTGACTAGCCCAAGCGGTTGCTCATGCCACAACGTACACACTGCTATTGAGCTAGCGCAAGTCTGTCTATCCAGGCTGGGAATCGCACCTCCCAGCTACAGTGCAGACATACCCTTGGAGAGGGCAGAAGATCTCACTGCCTCAGGACGCAGGCAACCAAAGCATGAACAGCCTGGAGGTCTTAGAGCCAGAGCCACTGTAGCGTGTCCCACTACAAGAACACAATAAGAGCTCGGTAAAAGTGAAAGCCCCAGACCTTCGGCTACCAGAGGAACAGAGATGCTGTGCCATGTTCCATGGGTGAAATGTTTATTATATTAGACCAAGTGCAGACAGAAGGCAAGCTTGTTCCACTCAGAGAGAGACACAATTCCCACCTTTTGCACTGATCACAGATGTGTCCTGGCTGTACTACATTCCAGGGAGGATTAGAGGCCATGACGAGGGAGGACTAGAGGCCATTTCTATCTAGTTTGCCACCCAGACCCGTTGGATGGTTAAGAATAAAGAGAACAAATAATTGCTCATTAAGGGAAGGCTACACCTAACACCACAGAATCCTTTCCCCAGAAGCTGATACACCTTCTCTCTATCATTTAATACCAAAGGAGCCCTTTCATACACTGGCTCCCTCTTATATAGGCTACCAAGGCTTTGTTCATCGGTCCACTTATATGCCATTTACTCTGTTCATTAGATATCTGTGCTTGGAAACACCTTCCTCCCTCACAATTCACCTAACCTACTTCTGGCAAAGATATAATCTCACATTTATTACACCCTCATCTCCATGACAACAGACCAGTCTCCCAGTGTGAACGGTACCAGAGTGATGCGGACTACTTAGAAATGCCAGTATTACTGTCGCAGGAACACATGTTGAAGCACAGACTGTGCCCAATGTTCAACCCACCACCAAGTGGGAATACTCACTGATACGAAGGTGCCCCAAGCCCCTATGTGCCCCTTCAGAGAAGGACACAGGTCCAGGTGTTCCCAGACCCGCACCCAAACTCTACAGCACACAGGTAGATTGGTGCCCAGAGCTCAGCACTCCAAAAGAGCAAACGTGTTAATAAATGCCCAAAGTTTCCCAGGCACATGTACCAGTAAAGTACAAGCTCCTGCCCAGCTTGGTTTACATTCCTTCTAGACTCCTCTTCTCTCACACAGATGCCTACTGTGGGGAAAGGGAGCTCAGTTTTGTTTGTGCGAACTTCACCATCAACCCCTGTCCCAGTGGCAGCTCAATGCTTATGGATCAATAATACATGCTCCCTGAAATGGATGCCTGTCTGAATGCGTCAAGTCACTCTGTCCTCTGACAGGTAACTTAAGCCTCCGGCCATCAATCTTTCATTTACTGGACATAATCCTCACATTAGAGTGACTCCAGGCAGCTGCTTTCATTTCACATTCACAATCCCTGAGTTTGGGGCCAGAGATACACTGTTCCCGTGGTGCTGGAGAAGCAGGGCCTGGAAGGACAAGAGGCAACACAATGCATTGAGGACAAAGTCTTATACCACATCTTTTCCCAGGGTATGGTTACACTGAGATAAAAGACCCGCGGGCATGGCTACGGCTGGGCCAGTTGACTCAGGCTCACAGGGCTTGGGCTGCAGGACTATAAAACTGTGGTGTAGACATTCAGGCTCAGGTTGGAGTGCAGGTTCTGAGACCCGCGGGGGAGGGGCGGGAGGAGACGCAGAAGGTGTCTCTTCTCTCCATCCACAGTTATGTAAATACATATGCAAATTCTATGCCAGCCACAGGGTCCTAACAAGGTGCCAATATGCTATCTGGGGTCTCAAACTGTGAGCACTCCCAGTGTACAGGGTCAAGAATGGAAGCAGTTGTTGGGTTGTCAGGGTGTTATCAACACAATTACTGCGGTAGCAATAAGTCAATCGAACGTGAGTCGACTTAAGAACGTAGCGTAGACATGCCTTTGATAGCCATTCCCATATGGAGACCACGTACAGCAAACAGTGAAAACACTCCAAAGCTACTGACTTCTCAGCTGTACACAGAACAGGAAACTGCATGTATTGTGCACAAACTGATTCATCACCACAAGAGGTTTTAGGAACACAAGGTTAGTCAGCCAACTTACCTGCCTGATTTTTGTTACTTGAACCCAGTCCCCTCACTTTCCACCATAACTCTTACTCATCCCCTTTCCCAAAAGAAAATCCATGCTCCATCTAGGCACCCGGGGGGAACTGTGGGAGGGCACTGGAGGACGAGAAGCACTGGAGTAATTGAGCCCGCATCCTCACTGCAAAGTGAGTGAAAGCAGAACCCAAGCTCCCCCACACCCCCAACTAGTTTGGGTGTAAAGCACCACTTATCTTAACTGTGCAAAAGACTATTTCATCCGAGTGCCTTCGTATTGACAGATCGAATTGAAAAAAATCCCATTTGATGTTTAAGATGACCAAAGTCAAAAACGTTTTCCTTTTAGAAAACTATTGATTTTGCAACTAATACACAACAAAAAATATAGCACACACAAAAGTCCGTGACAAAGAATGAAAACTCTTGAATTCTCCGTGAAGTTTGGTCCTATTTTTTTCTATAAGCTCTATTACAGTTCCTTTCCTGGCTTACAAATCATGTCCCTAATTCACAACAGAGGACTAGTTTCGGAACCACTAAATGACTAGCTTGCCCTTGCATAAATTCTGAAAGCCTCTGTCTCCTCAACCCATCTTCTTTTCCAACCAGAATTAGTTCCACCTTTCCTCAGCTGCCTGACACAGGACACCAGTCTGGCCCGCACAACCTTCATCAGGGCTCAGTCACACTCATGATAACATCCGTATTGTGTTAGTTGGGGAATGGAGAGAGATTACAGGACAGCCTGTCTCAAACACAGGCCTAATGAGACACCTTCAGAGAGAAGCAAACTCCGTGGCCCCAGTATATACATTACTGCCTGAACTCCAAACCTGTAAAACAATCTTATCGGTTGGTAGCCATTCTCCCTCCCAAATCTCCCGAGAGTCAAGCAGTGACTGGGAGCTTTGGATCAGGTGTCAGGCACCCAGGACTCAAAGGACAGATTCGAGTTGTGATCGCCTTTCACTTAAAGGTTCTCAGCACACTCATTCCAGGGGATTTCCTCTCCTCTGATGCCTTTATGTGCTTAACTTCATAGGGTTTTAATTATTTACACATCGACAAAATTACAGCTCGATATCAAGCGAAACTCTCCTTTGGTTTAAAACTTCTCCCAATTTCTGAAGCATCTGCACATTATCTGTACACGCTAAATGGTGTGCACAGCCACCTCTGGGTACCCAATGTACAAAAGAGCTGCACCTGGTAGAGTCTTGATGTGGACAGAAAAAATTGGACCTACCTGTCAAACAGATCAATTACAGACTGCATTTGCACAGAACGAGACCCATTAGAATGCCTGAGATGGGAGCACATACAGCTATTAGGTTTGAGATGACTCCATGGTAGAATCTATTACAAAGTTACCCACTGTGAAATTCTCTCATTCATGAGCTCCACAAATGCAAATGTTTCATATCGTATGGCTAGGAGGAGGTAGCTGTGGCTTACTGAGGCAGGAGTTCTTGCTTAACCCAAACAAGGGACTAAAGGGCTCAAGAGATACCGTAGGTAAAAATGGGATTCAGTGCCTTTTATAGCTCTGGTTCACTCCCTTCTTAATCTAGCCCAAGTCACCCACAGTTGTGGTTGTCAGACCCTGTGGGCTATGTCAGACATGGTCTCAGGCGAATTCCTTGTGGACAGACATCTACATCACAACTGTTCCTCTTGCTAGTAGTCTCAGCAGAAAGACCAAGAACTGGATGTATCACCAAAGCTGACCTTACCTACTAAGCAAAGTCAGAGCAAGCCACACTGGGCAGGTCATGGGAGGCAGAAGACTGCTCTTGTTGTTCCTATTCTGTGGACAGGGAGGGACCTCGGTCTTCAAAGCTGTCAACATGAGACCTTTCCCTAGCAACAAGTCAGCTTCACATTTGTATGTTCTTGACCACAAGGAACACCTGTCACAGCTCATGCCATGTGAGCTACCTGAGAACGTTCATCTACATCGCCAGCCATTCTGTGCTTTTCTATCTCACACCAAAGAGGTCCATAAGCAAAGTGTTCTTTTTCTCTGGGCTTGCAAGCTATTACGAGATATCATCCTCCAGACTTCTCTGAAAAGATGGTCTCATTTTAACTCACAGCGATTTAGAGCTTGGATTAAGACTGACTGAGAAGAGCAGACACTTCATTGCACTGAAGGAACTGTGCAAGTTTGCCACACAGATGTATCACTGTCCCTCAGAGACAACTTGCAACTCACCCTCAATGGCGCACCACATGAACTCCTTGCACATACAGATCTGTCAATGTACCTCAATCCAAAACCATAGCCAGGCTCTACATTTTGTGTGTTAACTACTGACAACCTAGATCTCAAGTTTGTTTTCAAGACAAGAAGATATAGATGACCCAGATTTATTCTGTAGCCCAAACAAGTTGTGTTGTATATTTGCTGCATTTCTCATCCACAAAGAGAAGCCGCTGTCCTGATCTATGTTTTGTGCCTTCAATGCACAGCACGTGCATTCTTCAGCAAAAGTTTTAAAAAATTAGCTTCTTGCCTCAGTTTCCTTATAACCAGGCCCACACTGCATTTTGGGGAGCACGGACAAATAATTAACCCCATGAATGCTTCTTGAAAGGCAAGAGGAGTCAGATGAGGAATGTGGCAAAGTAACTGGCTGGACACAAGAATAACTCCTTACTTCTGCCACTTGGTGATGTTTACAAGAGGAAAGCAAGGGACTAATTTTCATTTGCTGCCTCAAGTCACACACTCTGCTTGGAAATCGTAACAGGATTTTAAAGTGCTGGTCTGCAACTTGCCTAGCAGGCAGTAAGCAATTCTTTTTCACTTGTTCAGACTGGCTTTCCTAGGATTTTTCCTAGTTTGCCTGAAGCATCCTGTTGTTGTAATCCTGAGTCCATACGCAGATCTGTCACTGCGCTGTCTGCTCCCACCATAGGCAGCAGCAGCAGACTCTGTATTCTATCACCTGATGAGAATATCCCCATCCCCCAAAGCCAGCAAATTCCTATGGCTGAGAATAGAGGAAGTATAAGAAGACACTACTATACATGATCAGAACAAGAGTGCTTTGACTAGACTGGAAAGCTGAAGTCAATCAACTTCTCATTTTCACTATGAGCCATGAAAAAACAGTGCTCTCTACTCCATCTTGACTATGACTGACTGCTCCACTGTCAGAGTGCTTCAGTGTACAGTTTACACCAGACAGATTGGTTCTTCTTTACAGCCCTCCAGCATATTCATCATGACCTCTTGAAAGCAGAAACACTGAACATACAGGGACATGTTATGCCCCTAGTAAGGGAAAGGTCGTGCCAGCCATGTTACATTTACAGCAAGCAAGAGGAGGGGAGATTCCAGGGAAGAGTATTTTGTTACAGAGTATTTTGCCGAGTTTTCAACTTCCATGGGTTGAGGTCCCTGAACTGACCATGAGCATTGAGAATTTTGGTACAATGAGATGGGAAACAGTCTGTGATATTCTCAGCAGTGCACAAGCAGTTGGCATAGACTTATAGACTAAGTCCAGCAGGACTGTGGTGGTCATTTAATGTGCACTCCTGCACATTGCAGGCCACAGAATTTCAGGACCCACTCCTGCAACAGTCCAAAAAGCCTCTGGCTGAGTGTTTGAAGTGCTCAAATCTTGAAGACTTAAAGTTACAGAGAATCCATCATTACTTTAATTCAAACCAGGAAGTGACTCATGCCCAACCCTGCTGAGGAACGCAAAAAAGCCAAGGGTCTCTGCCAATCAGATGTAGGAAAAAAATCCTTCCTGACCCCAAATACAGTGCTCAGTTAGACCCTCAGCATATAGACACCTGGGAAAGAATTCCCTGTAGTAACTCAGAGCCCTCCCCATCTGGTGTCCCATCTCTGGCTATTGGAAATGTTTATTAATAGTAGTCACAGATGGGCCACATGCCACTGTCGGCAATCTCATCATACCATCCCTTCCATAAACTTATCAACCCACATCTTGAAACACGTTAGATTTTTTGGCCACACTGCTCCCCTGTGGGAGCTGTTCCAGAACCTCACTCTTCTTCATCTAATTTCAAGCCTAGATTTATTGATGGCCAGCTATATCCATTTGTCCTTGTGCCAACATTTGCCCTTAATTTAAATAATTCCTCTTCCTCCATGGTGTTTATCCCTCTGATGTATTTACATAGAGAGAGCAACCACATGAAGGTTGGTCTAAAATACAGTATGGTCCTTGTCTCTTTATTCCCTCTTGGTTTCTTCCATCCTTTTCCTTCACTTTGTTTCCATACCTCATTCTCTGGTGGGTTTGCTCTTTCTAGTTTTCCTTTTTCCTCTCACCCAACAAAACCAGGGTTGGAGCTCAGAGCTTTACAATATTCTCTTGCAGTCATGCAAACCATGGCTTCCTGGTTTGTATACTGGGCTGCAGAGGCCCACTACAGAAGCTCCATTGGGTGATACTTCCTGCAGTGTCTAGCCTCACAGGGTCCCCTGGCAGAAACCCAGTTTGAGGTTCTGGTGACAACACAGAAGTGCTGGCAGCACAGAACCCCTCCAGTCCCAGGTTTTAGTCCTGCAGGTTCTTACAGCATCTATGAAAGCTACTGTTTAGATGGACAGCAGTGAGATGGTGGAGAGGGGGACTGACACAGAAACTGGACCAGCAGCCTCAGGGGAGGCCATCTAATTCTCTCTGCTTGCTTTCTTCTCACGTCCATTGGTGTTTCGCCGCAAAACTGATCACGTCACAGTCGCAGCATATTCGAGGGAAGTGTATTCACTTTGGGATTAAATCTGCATTTTCAGTCCCCCTTAAAGAGTAAAAATTGGGGGAGGGAAAATATGCTATATTCAGGTCAGTGTATGTTAGATCCTCTTTCAAAACCCAGTGACATTGATGGAAAGCCTCCCAGGACTTCAGTGGGCTTTGGATCAGGTCCTGTATTAAAGCCAACATCTCTTTTAGCAAGATACAAGATCCACCTCACTCTTTAAAATTTGCATGTGATTTCTAGCCTGATGAGAAGCTGGACGCTCTAACTAGGTAATTTTAATGACCGGCAGGTTCCCATTAACAAAGGGCAATTAAAGTGAGACAAACTTTATATAGCCACAGCTTAATAAAAGCAGGGAGGTAGCCACAAGATTTGAGATGAGGTCAAACCTCTTGAAAAGTCAACAATGGAAAACTCAAAGGACTCGCCTTCTTCCAGGACATCCTGCTGGGCTGCTTTTACAGTAGACTCTCGATTATCCAGGATCGGGTTAACCAGGTTGTGGATTAACCAGGATGTAAAAAAATGTGTGTGCGCCTTGCAGGGCCGGCTCTGGCTTTGTTGCCGTCCCAAGCACAAAAAACAAAAAACAAACATAAAAAACCCACCAGGACACAGGGCAGCCAGTGAACCAACCCCCCTTCCCTCCGGCACAGGGTGGCTAGTGAACCAACCCCCCCCCCCCCCCTCCAACCCCCCATTTCCTATGGATGGTGATTATCTGGAATTTTATTAACCAGAATTATTTTTCCCCCTGTCATCCTGGATAATCGAGAGTCTACTGTACTTCAAACTGACCAGAGTCTGCCTGTATTTAATTGTTACTTCCTCCTCAAGCCCTCATGTGGAATTTCCATAAAATGGAGTCACAAATGAAGACCAATGGATTATCTGAATCCTGTAAGAAGATCTTTTCTTATTTACTCTGTGCCATCTGGATAGCACAACCCTTTGTTACAGCTTCTGTCCTCTAATGTAGTAGGCACTGAGTGTGGAGTAAACAAAGTAGGATCTATTATTTCAGCAAGGCAGGTACTGCAAGAGCAAGCACTAGAGAAAGGTCAAATGTGAAACCCAATGGGATCTGAGGAGGAAAGTTATCCTCAGCTACAAAGCAAAACATATCTAAATATAACAATAATTTGCAGGTCCCACCTAAGATTTTTTGGGAACTATTTGTTTTGCTGTGTTCAGCTTCCACAGCAGAGTCAGGGTAATTGAACTGTGATTTTTCTGCCCCAGCTTGTATGTAAGTCAGAGCAGTCTGGGGACTGCTCTAACTTACGCCAGCTGCATACAGTTCCCTAGAGACTACATGCCAGCTGGAGATAAATGCACTCCAGTCACTCCCTCTCTTTTATCATGCCCATCCCATGAACTGGAAGCTATGGGGAAGGAGGCAAAGTAACCAGCTCTGTGCCTGCTGGAAACGGCTCCTCCAGCAAGGGATTTAGGGGAGCATATTTGGGCCAAGACTCTACCTCATTATTTCTGCAGGCTTCCTTATGTATAGACATGTCTCTCCGCTCTTCTTCACTGTGGACACAAATTTAGAACGGTCTCATGCAAGCCTGCTGAGCTGGCACCTTGTGTCAGTGCTGATTTTTAGCTATCAGACGTGCTGAATCAGGGAGCAGAGGCCCTGAAAAGTTTTGAAGAAATTATTCTCACGTCACTTCATGCTTTCTGCTCTGCTAGGATTTGGCCCTGGCTCAGGGCCTTGCCCCAACTGCGGTGTCCTGCCAGACTGAAATGTCATACCTGCCCTGGGCAACAGGGCAGGTAAAGGTGGCACTTGAATCCCTGCATGCTGGAGTCCCCACAAAGGAGAGATCAAGACACAAGCGCTGAGATAAGCACTGGAAAAATGATTTTCCACTAAGCCAGCCTGGCGCTTAGTAAAGATTCCCCATATCTGTTCATCTTTCCATATGGCAGCACGTAATAGGGAAAACGATGAGAGGCCCAAAGGGTTCACAACGGAAAGTAAGGTCAAGGTTTCTATGGCATCACCAGTCACTCCATTCTGGACAATGTGGGCATCCTGAATTGGTCTAATCTGGTCCCAACTGACCATGCATTGCTAGCTGGCTGTTTGTAGCCTGTCCTGAGCTGGCTGACACCTAACCTATAGCAGTTCTGCAAAGAGCTGCCCCTTACCTCAAAGGCCAAACCGAAAACATTCCAAATAGGGAGGATCTCGAAAATTCCTCCTTCCTTGCAATTACCAGCCTCAGACATTCACAAGAGAAGGCAACACTGGAATCAGATTCAAGCCATCACCATTTCTGATATGACATTATCCATTCTTTACAGGAGGAAAAAGATGACAATAGTACCACCATGGTGGGAAGTCTCTCCACAGCAGTAGAGGACAAAAAGATCTGAAACACACTCAGCAGATTTCGTTAAAGCATTGCCACGGCCTGAGCTCGCTGTCTCCGGCATTTGAGAAGCAGATTTATATTTAAAGAGGAACTGTCTACCTCCTGGAAGCTTTAACAGGAAGCACTGAATGTGCGTGGATCCAAACGTCATTTACTGCCTCCCAAAGGATAGACTAGGGCTCAGGTCAAATAGCACTGGGCAATTTAACCTGCGAAGGACAGAGAGCGCTAAGTCTTTCCCACTCTGTCACCTTCTAGACCGGGGTAAAGAACACCACTGAAAGTTCAGTAGTACAGTTTGCATCCACGGAATTCAATTTTGAAATCACACTACAAGCTTGTCCCAAGGTAACACATCCTGGCTGGGATGATTTAGTTGGGGTTGGTCCTGCTTTGAGCAGGGGGTTGGACTAGATGACCTCCTGAGGTCTCTTCCAACCCTGATATTCTATGATAACGTCGGAGACTTGTTAAGGGAGATTGTTTCAAACAGGATTCTGACTTAACATGGTTCATTACATGTTGAGAAACCCCACCTTAGCACTCAGATGTGCTAAAAAGGTTCCTGGCGGGACAACCTGGAGGCGTTAATCCAGATTTCACTCTCACAGCTAAATCCTACCAGGGGAAATTTTCAAATCAGATTAGCTTTCCCCAGGCCAGACAGTGCTAGAGGCAGGCAGCTGCACGTGCACACTATATGCTCCTGAGTCAAGTCAAACTTGGTGGAATACAAAGGTGTTCTAACTAACCACTTTTCTCCTCTGTCACTATGGTGCTGATCTGCAATTACTTAAAAAGAAATGCAAACCTCCTTCCTGTTAACTTGCCGATTGAGGAGGGAAAGGGCGTGTAACTGGGCTGGAAGGAAGACAGGAAGTGATGATGTGCATTGCCCTGGAGAGAGACCAAAACAGCACCAGGTTCATGGCTGACTGTAAGGGCGGGCACTATGAGTCACTTCTCAGGAATGCCATTGGCTGACCACACCAACCCCGGAGAGATTTCAGAGGGTGGGGGAGGGAGAGAGGGAGAGCAAGGAAGAAGATGGATTCATTTTGGAATTAACTCTATTCTGCCAAATGAAGAATGCACCTGGCCTGAGAGAAGAAGAAAAGGGGAGGAGGTGCAAGGCTTAATCTACTCTTGTATTTTTCTTTATTTCTGTGACCTACTCACTGGGCTACATTACAATGCCATGCACATGACATGGGATATGGTCCTCCTCCCCCCCCCCCCACCCAGGTCATCAGCTCAAATACAGGCCATAATGGCTGGAACTCAGTACTATATGATGGCTGCTTACTGACTTTTGTGAAGTGTGCTGATGGGTTTCACTTCAGTTTCTGATTGCAGGGATCCAGCATCTAAATTCACACCAGGGTTGGCAGCCTTAGCAGAGATGTATAAGACTCAATTGCACAGGGGCTCCCCCATTATTGGGGGCAGCACTCTGGCAGAGCACTGTGGATAGCCCATGACAAAGAGGAGAGTCCTAGCCACTGGATAAGATCACTGATCGTTATGCCAGAATGAGAGCCAATAAAATGAGTCACAGATCATTGCATCAGGAGAGCCTAGAGAGTAACATGAATCAGGGTGGTAGCCGTGTTAGTCTGGAATAGCAGAGTTAACAAAGTCCTGTGGCACCTTAAAGACTAACTATAAAGTTTTGAAGCATGAGCTTTCGTGGGCTAATACCCACTTCGTCGGATGCAGGCAGTAGAAGTGTTCAATTGTTCACAAACAGGCAGTTATAGAAAAGTAGGTAAGAGCCAGGGGGGAGGTGAAAAGGTTAGTCCAATTAAGCTGAGCCAGCCTTCAATAATCGTTTCTCAGTACAGCTCCTTCTGGAGCACAAAGGGAGAGGCTATTCTTGGCTTTGTCCTTGAGTAACAGAAGTTTATACAGGAAGAAAGTGGTTGAGCCACTAAGTAACAGCAACCATAAAATCCACACACTTGCAAAAAGATCACACCAATGTGTTTAATACAAGGAAACATTCAGTATTACTGAGATCTATTATATTGCCCACTCTATTCAGGGTAGTGGAAGCAGCATCACTGCTTGATTCACTAAAATCATACTGGACAAAACATTGAAGTACATACTTTAGAGAACAACCGGGCCTTGTCCAAGGGGATGAACAAGATGATCTCAGAGGTTGCATCTTTAACATCTATGCTCTCACATTGAGGGTGTTGCTTTGGGCTTGGTTACACTTACAGCTTTATAATGGTTTTGGTTATACCTGCCCTCATATACGTATAGGGATAGCGCTATAGCGTGTCCACACTGAGACCCGCCAGCGGTATAGCGTGGCCACATGCGCGACACTTCAAGCAGCAGCTATCCCAGCATTCAGCTGGGTGCAACGTGCTTTTCAAACGAGGAGCGTGAGGGGGAGCGTGTTGTGTGTATGCAGAGGGAGAGACCAAGTGGATTTTTGGCGTGATGAGAGTGTGTCAACACACTGTCTTTAGCAGACTTCGCATTTCACTTTTCGATTTCAGGCTGGATCACTTGGTAAACATTTGCCTAGCTGATTTGCGGAGTTTCAGCTAAGCTCTGAAAACGTACTTCCGCATTCCTCCAGGAGAGTTCAAAACAAATTGAATTAATTGGCTTAGGGGTGTCTCCAGAGATTACTCAAAGTGATGAATTGTTAATACCCGTTTAGACTGGAGCTACAGCGGAGCTCCCAATATGCTACAGCTGTTAATCCTCTGGCAAGGGAGGATTACCAAGACCGGTATAAATGTGGACTTATAGCACTCTACGTGCCTCGCCAGTCTGGACGGGTAGTGAGTTATAGCGCTCCTGGAGGCCTTATAGCACTATAAAGTGCCAGTGTAATCAAGCCCTTAATTTATGCAACATTTTAAATCTTGATTAATATTGTAAGTTAGTTACCAGGTAGAAAAACCATATAAAGTAATGAAAAGCCCCACACAGTTAGGACTCTTAAATCTGAGTACAATTACTATCACCTCCCATGGCTCATTTAGCCTCTCCCCATCGATTGTCGGGCTATTTTTTCTGAAGCCACTGTCTTCATTCAAGAAGAGTCAGCTAACTCCAAAGACATCTAGAGGACATTCAAAAGATAATTCTTACTAATTTCTGATAAACAGCTGCACCCTCAGGTTAGTCAGGACTTGGAGATGCCGCCAAGGAAATTCTAGGGGACACGAGGGTGATACTTAGAATGCTTCCCTTCAAGTAAATATGGCACCAGGGCTCCACAGCCATGTTAGGGGGCACTGTGGTAGTGGAGGGGAGACAAAACCAATACCCTGACCATGCATGCTCATTAACAATCCCATGGCAATTTGTGCTAGAGTAGGGCTGGTCGCTCCAACGTAACAACCAGATTCTAATTTAAGGAACTATATTCTGACTATTGAAAGTCCTCCAACTGAACCTCCAGGGGAAGGTATTCCTTCCTCTTGCTAAACCAAACAAAGAGCTGCATAGGTTTGCTATTGCAGATTGGTAGTCATGTTCCACCCCAGAGGCACCTGCAAATCCATAAAAGGTGAACACACAATTGGCACTTAAACAGTAGTGCAAAGAACTTTGGAACAAAACTTCTAGAACAAAGGCTCCGTCCACATATTCTATCAACTGGGATGGGATTTATCATCAGAGGACCAAGAGTACACCTGAAATCCAGGACGTTAACTCTAGCTGGTCCCATGGAATGTTTGGGTGGCCTCAGCAACTAGGGATACAGCCACAAACACATCTTTTGGTTGCATTCTCAGTTGTTAATGCCCATTCAGGACTGGGATCTGCTTTGGAGGGATGTGATCTGCCCAAACTTGTGCAGCTGAATAGCTGATCTAAGGGCTTCTTGTGGATTACAAAGCCACCATACCAGTGCATCGCTCTCTGCCATTGAGAGCTGTCCATGCTAGAATATTTGTATTAGTAGCTTAGACGACCAATTCAGTGATTATTTCCAACAGTAATATCAGTGTTCTGATTTAGCCAAGTTTTTAAACACTCCAGGACACAATACCACGGACATAAGAACAGCCATACTGGGTCAGACCAAAGGTCCATCTAGCCCACTATCCTGTCTTCAGATAGTGACCAATGCCAGGTGCCCAGCGGGAATGAACAAAACAGGTAATCATCAAGTGATCCACTCCATCACCCATTCCCAACTTCTGGCAAACAGAAGCTAGAGACACCATCCCTGCCCATCCTGGCTAATAGCCATGGATGGACGTATCCTCCATTAATTTATCTAGTTCTTTTTTTAACCCCGTTTTAGTCTTGGCCTTCAGAACATTCTCTAGCAAGGAGTTCCACAGGTTGACTGTGGAACAGATGGATAGCTGGGCCAAATTAGAGGAGTGTGGGACCATGTGAGTACCAGGCAGGCAGTGTGAGTGGGCAGAGTTGGCAGCCAGGATTGGGAGGAGCTCCCCTAGTCTGGGAAGGCAGTCGAGTGCTGAGCATGAAGTACCCCGGTGAATCCCAGACACAAAATGGGAGTGTTGGAGCCTGTGGCTGGTGAGCTGAGGGCAGAAGTGAGTCAGATGTAAGTCAGAGCTGCTGGGATGTGCATGAGCTGTCAAAAGGTTGTTGGCGCATGTGGGCAGCAAGGGGCATTCAAAAACCCATGTGAGAGTTGGGCAAAGGGCATTCTAGGGTCTCTATGGAGTGGTGTCACTTTATGGAAGATGCCCCTCCCCAATTTCCACAGCACATAGGACCCTAAAATTCTTTAATCTGGGCCTGATTAGATATTAGTGGATCTTTAACTGACCCTGCTGGAACAGTGTCTTATGCAGTTTTGAGAGATGTAACACGTTTATCATCAAGTCTGGCTTTGTGTGCCTGTCTGCTCGCTGAAAGTTCTTTGTAACATTTTACAAATAAGAGAATGATAAAAGGTATGGGAGATGAATATTTCAACTCCTCCTCTGCCCTCCATCCCCACATTAGCAAGGCACTGTTGCCTTTAGTTCTGGATCAAACCCTGCACTCTCTTCAAACTTTCACAGCCACAACACATCTAGAGTTGAAATGAGACCCAAGGAAATCTAAACACATGGATACTATTTAAGCTTCAGCTAGACTTTTGTGGGACCATGTTAAAAAGCAACACACACACTCATCAAGCAGCTGCCTGCTTTGCAGAAAGGGAAATGATTCCCGAGATGATGATTCACACTGCAGAGCTAAACGTGTTGTTATGAGATAATGGAGCAGTGAAGGAAAAGCAAGAACATTTCAGATGGACAAAGTTACTGATAAACAGCTACCGTGTTTCCCCAAAAATAAGACAGTGTCTTATATTAATTTTTGCTCTCAAAATTACATTACATTATATTACAGCGAGAGGCAAAACTGGAAGTACGTCTTATTTTCGGGGGATGTCTTACTTTCGGGGAAACAGGGTACTAAGGACAAAGACAGGACATTAAGATATCTATAGGATGCATTCGCACCCATTTTCTATAGAACCAAATATTGACAGGGAACATTTATAGAAACCAGGGGAGAGAAGATGCTGCAGCCATACCAAGTTCAATGCTGTAAAAGGGAAGATGCTGAAGGCATGTGAGAGGCAGGATGTTTAAGCTATCGATGAGAGATGCCCTGGCAAGTCTATAGGCTTTATAGCCGAGATACTGCTACATACACACGCCCAAGTATATAAGGGGAAGATGCCAGTGCAGACAGCACAGCACATAGAGGCTCTACTTGGCTTGTAAGCTCTTTGGGGCAAGGACTCTCTTTTTAGTCTATACAGCACTTGGCACACTGGGGACCTGGTCTACAACTGGGGCTCCCAGGCATTCGTAGAATCATAGAATATCAGGGTTGGAAGGGACCTCAGGAGATCATCTAGTCCAACCCCCTGCTCAAAGCAGGACCAACCCCAACTAAATCACCCCAGCCAGGGCTTTGTCAAGCCTGACCTTAAAAACCTCCGAGGAAGGAGATTCCACCACCTCCACAATACTACTAAACAGCAGGAACGTGCCTGCCGGTAGGAGGACCGAGTGGGATCCACAACATCTCCAGGGACATCTATTGTGGGTCCACGGGCTGTACAGGGCCAAGATGTGGAGAAGGGGCGCTGCTGTGGGTCGGGCAGTACACAGGGCACATGGGGAACCAGGTGCGTCGAGGAGACCCCCTGGGGCAGAGATCCTGCGCCAGGCTCTACGGGGGCCCGCCATAAGGGCATCCGTAAGGGGGAGGATAAGCTGGGCGCAGGCCGGACCCTCCGTGAGCCGGCCAGCCCGGCGAGATGCGGACGGGGAGGTCCGGCCCGGGCGGGTATTATGGCCCGGTCCGCGCGGTGACAGAGGTTCCGGTCCGGGCTGGCCGAGCGGCCCCGCGCTCTTACCGTGGATGCCGGTCTGGTGAGCCATGGCTCGGCTCGGCTCGGCTCCCGCCCTGGCCGCTGCGTCCCGGGCAGGAAACGGCTCTGCCAGCGGCGCCGCCCGCTTCCGGGTTCCGCCGCCTCGGCGGGGCGGGGCCTCGCTGGGCTCCGCCCCCTGGGCAGGGCGCTAGGGGGCTGCGGGGGTCCCGGACCCTGCACAGCCCAGAGCCCCGGGGAGATGAGGGGGGAGGGGATGCGGGATACGAGGACCCGGTACACGGGGAACGGCCTGGTGCCAGCTGGGGGAGTTGGCTGGGCTGGGCGCTGCACAAACACCTCGTCACAGCCCCTGCCTCGCACTGTTCTAGGCACTGTGCACGCATCTTGCACCACTGTCCCTCCCCCAGGCCCTGCACACACACCTCATCACACCCCCTGCCTCGCACCGTGCTGGGTGCTGCACACACACCTCATCACACCCCCTGCCTCGTGCCATGCTGGGTGCTGTACACACACCTCGTCAAAGTCCCTGCCTCATGCCCTGCTGGGCACTGTACATGCACCTCATCACACCCCCTGCCTCGCACCGTGCTGGGTGCTGTACACACACCTCGTCAAAGTCCCTGCCTCATGCCCTGCTGGGCACTGTACATGCACCTCATCACACCCCCTGCCTCGCACCGTGCTGGGTGCTGTACACACACCTCGTCAAAGTCCCTGCCTCATGCCCTGCTGGGCACTGTACATGCACCTCATCACACCCCCTGCCTCGCACCGTGCTGGGTGCTGCACACACACCTCATCACACCCCCTGCCTCGCACCGTGCTGGGTGCTGCACACACACCTCATCACACCCCCTGCCTCGTGCCATGCTGGGTGCTGTACACACACCTCGTCAAAGTCCCTGCCTCATGCCCTGCTGGGCACTGTACATGCACCTCATCACACCCCCTGCCTCGCACCGTGCTGGGTGCTGTACACACACCTCGTCAAAGTCCCTGCCTCATGCCCTGCTGGGCACTGTACATGCACCTCATCACACCCCCTGCCTCGCACCGTGCTGGGTGCTGTACACACACCTCGTCAAAGTCCCTGCCTCATGCCCTGCTGGGCACTGTACATGCACCTCATCACACCCCCTGCCTCGCACCGTGCTGGGTGCTGCACACACACCTCATCACACCCCCTGCCTCGCACCGTGCTGGGTGCTGCACACACACCTCATCACACCCCCTGCCTCGCACCGTGCTGGGTGCTGCACACACACCTCATCACACCCCCTGCCTCGCACCGTGCTGGGTGCTGCACACACACCTCATCACACCCCCTGCCTCGCACAGTGCTGGGTGCTGTACACACACCTTGTCAAAGTCCCTGCCTCGTGCCATGCTGGGTGCTATACACACACCTTATCCCAGACCGTACCGTCCCATGCTCACCCCCGAATAGAGACCAATACTGGGGCTGGCACATGCCTGGCAGATCCAGGAATAGATTCCTGAGTTCTCAAGTCCTAGGCGGGTGCCTTACACACTAGGCCACCTTCCAGCTTTATTATAAAGTGAGCCAACCTTCCAGCTTTATTATAGCCCTCAATAGACCCCGCTGGGTGCTGCCCAATAATATGGAAACCTTGCCCCCCAGGGCCAATCTCAAAGGTGCCCCTTCAAGGCCAGCCCTCTCTCGGAGAGCAAATAAACTGAGGAGTGGCCCTAGCTGAATTACCAGCCAGGGTGAAAAATGTTTTCAGCACTGTTCCCTCGGCCAAGTAAAAAAACCCAACCCCGCCAGCCAGGCAACCAGCCAAGCAAAATAAAGAGGGTGGCCTATCAGAGCAGAGGAAAAAGAAAAACCTAGCAGCACAGCTGCACTGCACCCCGTGCAAGTCAGTGACCCGCTTGCTTGCCTACCCTCCTCCCAGCCCTGCTCAGGCTGATCTCTGCCTCTAACCACCTAGTGACATGTGGGGACTATTGCATCATCACCTGAGCTCCCAGCATTGGTTGTCCCCCTGGAATCACGTTTGGGGGCTTCTCCTGAGTAGAGAGAACTACAGCTACACCCTCCTGCCCCAGCATTTGGCCCGATGTGCCCACTTCCAACCCTGGATTGGGTAAATCCCTGTCTAAAATAGTCCCTGTAAGTGCCCAGCAGTCTTTGCTAGCAGCTGCACTGTTAAAAGTAGCAGATACCCCATTCCTGAGCCTCCCCTGACTGGTTCCCAGGGACTCTCCCCCCCCCCCAGCTTTTTAATGCAGCTGCTATTTTAGATTCTGGGAGAAGTGCTGTTTTCACAAGGCCTTCCCTTGGCATTGCTAGTCCCCTGTGACTGCACATCCTGCCAGCTGAGGTTGCTTCAGTGCAAGTTTTCCCTGCAGGCTCCTACACTGACTTTCCTGACCCTACCACCACATCCTTGACCTTGATTTCTCCAGATCCACCAGGCAGTTACACAGATGGGCTGCTCTCATAGGCATGCGGACGAGATGTGCCCAGCCATACCCTAATGCAGGGGTGGGCAAGCTCGTCCAGTCCAGCGTGCCTGGGGTTGGTTGGATAGGGTAGGGGTTGCAGGGTAGTGGTTGGGGTGGGGAATCTCTGGAGGGGGCGGTCAGGGAGCAGGGCAGTCAGGGGACGGGGAGCAGGGGACGGGGAGCAGGGGAGTTGGGGGGGGGGGGATCCTGGAGGGTGATGAGGGGTCTCTGGAAAGGGCAGTCAGGGGACAAGGTCAGGGGGGTTGGATGGGTCGGGAGTTCTGGGTGTGGCCTGTTGGGGTCAGTGCAGGCAGGGAGCGGGGGGCTGGGAGTTCCAGGGGTCTGTATGGGGGCAGGGGTGTGGATTAGGGTTTGGGGCAGTCAGGGGACAGGTACAGGGTAGATTCCTAGGAGGGTAGTTAGGGTGGGGGGGGGTCTCAGGAGTGGGTATTCAAGGGACAAGGAACAGGGGGAGTTTGGGGGCTTTGAGGGGGGAAGGAAGTGGGAGGGAGTGGATGGGGCAGGGCTCCCTGGGTGCACACCCTAATGAAATATGCTGCACACACCTATGGCTGCTCTTCTCCCCTTCTCAGTCCTGCTGTGGGCCAGCTCATGGCCACACCTGGCTCTGACCTTCTGGGATTCTAGCTGCTGCTGCTGCCTCTCAGAGATTGTTCCTTGAGCTTCCCTATACAGCCTCTATCCTGATGCTCACTGTAACCCTTCCTGATCCTGATTGCTGTTGTCACACTTGACCCTCTATTGACCAGATGCCGTCCCAGCTGTCTTTCTCCTTCCTTAAATAACTTGTGGCTTGATTCATCTCCCCTAGCTCATCACCAGGTTGAAGACACCTCCTAATGAGAATGGAGTCACTCCCTCACACCTGTGACTCCAGGGAACCTAAGTAGTTCAATCCTGATGCCTGGCACACATCCCCTCCCACTTAGCCTCTAGCCTTGTAGCCCTTCCTGGGTTTGCTCCAACTTCTATAGCTTGCTGCCAGTGGGCAGGGCTTGATGCTTCTGTCATGCCTTCCCTGCCTTCAACGCCTCCCTGGGGAGCATTGCTGGCTTTGGAAGGGAAATTGATTAAGTTGTGGGGCGGATTGGCAAATGTCTGTGCATATCCATACACATGTAATCCTTAAATGGAAGTTGTGGAGAAAGAGCAGCAGCAGAAGGGGAACAGGGGCACAGGAGGGAAAGGAGATCAGAGGAAAGGGAGAGTAGGGGCAGAGTAGCAGCAGGAGGTGTGGGGGAGAAGTTTGAGTCAAGAGCTTGACCTAAGGGCAGTGATGGAGAGTTGGGATGGAATCGAGAGGAGCTTGTGGATTTTGATAGGGAAGGGGTCCAGTGGGACACTCCCTTTGAAATGAATGCTTATTGCAAGCAGATTAAATCTGTATTGTAGCCACATTTTTCAGGCTTTTTGCCTTACCAACATGGATAGGTCTGTCTCTGGTCTAGATAAGGAGATGAAGGGTTTGAGGAGAGACCCTAACTAAGATTCCAGAGGAGAGGAGGCTGGGAACAGAGGTAAAAAGAGATGGTGTATGGGGCAGAGAAGGGCAGCTGAGTAATCCTTCCAGGACAATAAGATGGTGTCAGGAGAAGTTGTAGAAAGACATGGGACAAGGACAACACTGGAAAAAAGGGGACATAAAAGAACAGCCATACTGAGTCAGACCAATGATCCAGCTAGACCAGTTTCCTGTCTTCTGACAGTGACCAATACCAGGTGCTTCAGTGGGAATGAACAGAACAGACAATCACTGAGTGATCCATCCCCCATTGGCCACTTCCAACTTCTGGCAATCAGAGGCTAGGAACACCCAGAACATTGGCTGCATCCCTGACCATCTTGGCTAATAGCCAGTGATGAACTTATCCTCCATGAATTTATCTAGTTCTTTTTTGAATCCTGTTATAATCTTGGCCTTCAAAGCATCCCCTGACAATGAGCTCCACAGGTTGACTGTATATTTTATGAAGAAGTACTTCCTTTTGTTTGTTTTAAACCTGCTGCCTGTTAATTTCATTGGGTGAGCCCTGGTTCTTGTGTTATGTGAAGGAGTAAATAAATCTTCCTTATTCACTTTGTTCACCCCAATCACGATTTTATAGACCTCTATCATATCCCTCCTTAGTCATCTCTTTTCCAACCTGAAAAGTCCTAGTCTTTTTAATCTCTCCTCATATGGAAGTTGTTCCATACCCCTAATTATTCCCCCCCCCCTTTTCTGTACCCTTTTCCAATTCTAAGATATCTTTTTTGAGATGGGGTGACCAGAGCTGCATAGTTTTGGTGCACCACAGAGAGTCTCTCTTTCCTAAAACTTAGAAAGGCACAATGTGCAGTTTGCTGCTTCTCTCTCATTCTCTTCATCTTCACCTCCAGGAAAACCCCACTGCAGGGAGAGCAGGTTCTTTGCTTTCCCTGGATAAACAGTACAAAGATGCTCAAATCAGCTAGCACCACCTACTGGTAGGCTGACCATATTTCCTTGAGACAAAAACGGGACATTGGGATGGCAAAAACGGGATGGGGTTATGTAATATTCTGTATTCATGAAAAAGACGATAAAAAAAAGTTTTATTACATGAACATATTGACTTGAGCTAACAATTATTCTTCAGTGACAGAACTCATACAAAAATTTAGGTAGACGTAAAGGGGGACTGTATTTCACCACGATCGTACCATGAATATTTCTCCGATGAAGTAATCTTACGCAGCAAATTTCGGTCTTTCAATACCTTATCATAAAACTTCTCACACTCCATGACACAATTTTGTTTTACAACTAACATAGCCCTCATTGTCTCAACACTTAATCTAGATTTCTCCCTTGACCACATACTGTTCATAACAGAAAATATTCTCTCGACAGGTGCTGTACTTCCTGGAAGACAAAGAATAAACTCTACAATATTACAAAAGTCTTGAAAGTCTAGGCATTTTTCGCTTATTTCAGAAAAAATCTTTACCCATCTATCAGATACAGAAATGTTTTCTTTATTCCATGTATCCAACTGCCTCACAATTGTAGATTTTATGAGGGTCCACTGATCGAATACACGAGTTTCTTCTGTTTCTGTGCGTGTGATGAGTTCCTCGGTCAGGCTGTCTTGTATTTCTTTCCATTCAGGTGTCTTCCTTAGTAGCACCCACTTGAACTTCTCAGTGTTTCCTACACTGCACTTCCACTTGTTGATATATTCTAAGCTGGTTTCATAGAAATTCTTGACTACCTCAAAAAACTTAGCCTCATTAATTTCTCCTGAATCTACTAACATTTACAGTTGTTTTTTGACATCAGTAGTTACAAACACTTCACTTTTTCTGGACTCTAAATGGTTTACAAGATTTTCAATGTTTATGGCTACTTCTGTAGCTGAAATATTATCTTTTTCAATTAAACTAATGTATGTTTGGAATGTAGACACTTGATCTCTTGCAAATGACAACCATAATTTCAAACAGGGATCTTCAAACCATTTTCACAAGATAACGGGGCATTTTTCTTGAGAAAGAATATAAGAAGTAAGCCCATCAAACATGCTTAAAATTCTGTTAATTGATGGACCCAAGGACAAAAATCTTGTATTTCCATGCTCTAACAATTTAGCGTAAATGGCTATAGAACCTTTAACTATTTGTTTTAATTTTCTTTGCAAGGAGGGTGCAGGAAGGAGTGTGGGGTACAGCGGGGGCTCAGGACTCTACTTGGCTTTTGGAAGTCTCACTTTTTTCTACTCTTTCTGATTTCCAAGAGGTACCTTTCCTTGCTGATCCTTCCCATCTTCCATTCCTTAGGCTTCTGCTTTCTCTTAATAACCTCTTTTGAGATGCTTGCTCATCCAGTTTGGCCTGCAATGCTTCTCTCGGATTTTTTCCCCGCTTGCTTGGGATGCAGGCCTCAGATAGTTGCAGACCAGTCTACTTCCCTAACTAATTCCCTTAATTTTTTTAAGTTTGTCCTTTTGGGATCAAGAACCCTAGCTGCAGATCTATTTTTGTTTTAAATGTGTGTTCCAGGTATCTCTTTGTTCTTTAACATTAGGCTTTGAAGGATCAGATTTTTATTGGAAACTGTTAGTGTAGGAATATAGGCACATTAGAACTGGGTGAACTATGGTTTTAAATTGGTATGGTAACCATCTCTACCTTTCCATGTTCTGTGTGTGTGTATATATATAATACACACACACATATATATATTCCTACTGTATGTTCCACTCTATGTATCTGATGAAGTGGGTTCTAGCCCACAAAAGCTTATGCTCAAATAGATTTGTTAGTCTCTAAGGTGCCACAAGTACTCTTCGTTCTTTTTATGGTTTTAAATTGAGTTTGAATATTAGCATAGGTGATAAACCTAAAGCATGTGACCATATATAATGAAATCATGAGAAAGAAGAGTTGTTTGTGTTAAACTTGTACTGATCCTTGAAATACCAGAATTATCCTATTCAAGGTTGAGTTGAGGTAATAGAAACAAAGAAAAAACAGTTAACAGGATATCAGGTACAGTGTTCAGTCTTAAAACTCCCTCATCTGGCTTCTGCAAAGGTCCAATAATGAGCAGTGACCTAACTTGTTTATTATAGTGTATAAGAAGCAAAGTTTTTTAGGGGTTTCTTTGATGGAGCTTTTCTTTACTCCTCTGGAGTCATGCCATGATGGCAAGGTGTCTCCTAGGCCTATTCCTGTTGTGATTAGCTGGCCACTGTTTATAACCGTATTGTTGCTAGAATGTGGTGTAGAAGTGCATATATGCTTGTATTTCTATTTTGGATGCAACCAATACCAACTGGCCTTTGGAAAAATAAATGAATGCTTGTGTGGAAACTGAGTCATGGTAAATTTCAATAATTTTATTAAGGTTATTTCCAATAGTTGGTAAATGTTGCTTTCACTGTATGCTCTACAAACTCTCCCACCACTTCACAGCAGCAAAACCTTCCCAACATACAAGAGTGAATGGGGGGGGGGGGGCTGGAGAGGGGGAATCAGCTGACCCAAAACTATTAGTGAATTTGTGTCAAAGCCACCAAATATTTTGATTTTTTTTTTGGTTTGGTCAAAACTTTTCTGACATTATGAAAATGTCATTTTTTGCAGGTTGGAAAATGTTTCATTCAACCCAACTAGAAATGTTTCCTGGGCTTTTTTACATGCCAAAAAAATTCTAAACTATTGTTTTTGGTTCAACCCAAACAAGATTTAAGATTTTTTCAGAATTGCCAGAGAACTGAAAAACCCATCACTACCCAAGATCTGCCCACAACATTCCCTTACAAAGTTTCTGAACACTTTCCTCGCATCCAAACCTGCCCAATAATCCCCTATAATCCCCATAACCTCCCTACACCCTACAAACCTACCCCCCAGAACCAACATCCCCACAGCCTCCCACAGGCAACTAATACTCCCTCCCCAAAGCTCCAGTCACCTCTTACAGAACCCCCCAAATCCCACCCCCCATAACTCCCTTCAGACCCCAAATATAACCCTACAACGCCCCCCCCCCCATATCCATAAGGTCACCAATACCCAGCCCTCACATAACCACTTCCAGGCCCCCCAACACCATCCCACTACCAACCCCCTAGCCCCTTACACCCCCCCAGCCTTCCCTACACAACCTCTCCCCATAGCCCCCCACTAGCAACCAATACACCCCCACAGACTCCCAACGGCCTCAAAACACAGCCCCACCTCCCACAGCCTCCCACCTCCCCCATGACCCCCCAGCTCATCCCACCGCCGCTGCGCCCCTCTCCCCAGCCCCTACCTGCGCTGGGCTCCGCGCTGGCCCCGTCGCGTTTCCCCCACATGGGGAGGGGCGGGGGGAGTGAGGCGCCAGGCAGCCCCTGCCCGGCCAGCAGCTCCACTCTGCCTGCCTGCCGTTGCGCCGGGCTCTGCGGTAACCGGCTCGCGCCGCTGCTCAGCTGCAGGCACGTGACACGTGGGGGCGGCCCAGCCAATCGCGCCGCGTGGGCTCTGCGGTAACTGGCTCGCGCCCAGCTGCGGGCACGCGACACGTGGGGGCATCCCAGCCAATCGTGCCGCGCGGGCTCAGCAGCGGCAGAGGGGAGGGGGGAGCAGGCCGGGGAGGGTGGCCCGAGGCCATAAGGGGAAGGGACTGAAGGGCTGCGGGAGGAGGCAGGACCCGGCCATTGGTCCCTGAAATAAGCCGCGTTCTGTTTTTTTTTTACCAAAAATGGGACAAAATTGATATTTATATTAAAAAGACGGGACGGTCGGGAAATATGAAAAAAACGGGACTGTCCCGTTCAAAACGGTACGTATGGTCAGCCTACCTACTGGTGATACCCACATCGCTTTTAAGGAACAGGTTGGAGGTCACAAGACAGATTACTCTCTTCCGTGGAAGAATGTGTGGGAGGGGACGTGAGAAAGAAGAGGAACTTCACAGAGGCCTTGTCTGTATTAGAAAACTTCCACTAGTGGAACCAAATGGATTTGAAATAGATTCAGTTACACTGCTGAAACCGCAATATAGATGCACTTAAACCATTTTAAGCCCTTGCCCTTATACCAGTTTAGCTTAATTCAGTAAATTACCAAATTAATACTTAGAGAGAAAAAGTGGGTGAGGTAATACCTTTTATTGCACCAACTGGCTGGTGAGAGACACAAACTTTCCAGCTTACATGACTCTTCAACAGGAGCCGGTCCAATCTCACTCATCTTGTCTCTCTAATACCTGTGGCCAACACGGCAACACCTCCACTGCATACAAATTAATACTTACACAGGTGACAAAAACAAAGGAACAGGGATTATCTTTTTATGGTGTTCCTGTACAGCGCCTAGTTCTCTGACGCTCACTGGGGTATCTGTATGCTGCCGCACTACCATAATCAGACAAGCATCCTTCTCTGCTGCATTACCACCAACACGTGGAAGAAGCCAAACAGAGAGAATTTGTATAATCCAATATGCTTCTCACCATTTGTTTTCTGCTCTTGACTCAACTTGGACAGTGAAAAGAGTTTCCCTTTTTGCCAACAGTCACTTTCACTTCCTGGTCCTAGCAGAATGGCTATTGTGGGGTGGTGGGAGGAAATGTCAAGCTAAACAAGAGCACGTTTTATTTCCAAATAGGAAAATGTTTGCAAGAGCTGATGGCAGCATTAAGCTCAAACCCCACAGGTGGGTGCAAAATTATCGGACAGTGTCTCTTTAATTGCATCTTTTTATTTTGATGGGCTTTCATGCACCTCTAGGAACAATACAAATATAAACTGCAAGTCGCTGTGCTTCATCCTTCCCTCCCGGGCCCTCACAAGTTTCACTTCTGCTTTTAGGTTTCATCAGAATCATTATTTTTAGTATATGTATCATAGCAACACCCAGAGCAGCCTTTGCTCTTCCCCAGTCTTGGACTGGCCTGGTCCCAGTCCCGTTCTCTGGTGTAGGCCAATCAGTTACATTGGCCTCTTGGAGTTGTCCTTTCCGGGGCACAGAGAAGTTAATAAACACCCAATAGGAGAGAGAAAGGAACAGCAGGGATAGAAATCCAGTTCTCTTTTTGATGTCGATGTTCCATTGCAATCTCACTGCTGACAAGTTTGGGCCCAGCACCCAGTCTTGTCAGCCACTGCAAGATCTGGCAAGCTGGTTCCAGCATCTGGCTGTTGGAATCATTGAATTGAGCTGCCTTTCTGGTCACAAGCTTACAGCAGTGCTGCAAAATATAGAGTCTTGGCTGGCTAAGCCAGACTCGGATTAGGTAGAAGGAAAAAGGAGAGGGATAGGAAAGAGAAGAAATACAGTGGGAAGGAAAAGGACATATGGGGGAGACAAAGTCTCATGTCCCAGGTGGTGATTGGGATTTAGCCAGTCAGTGGAGGTGAAAATGTCATCTGAGTCCCTCTGTCTGGCCTGCTCTGCTCAGGACAGCTCCCAGAATTAGGACAAAGAAGGCACAATGGTGTTATGCTGGATCCCAGGGTCTCAGGAGCAGGGCCGATGCAAGGATATTTTGCACCCTAGGTGAAACTTCGCCTGGGGAACCCTGCAGCAGCTCCCCACCCCTCCCTCTACCAGGGGAGTCCTGCAGCATCTCCCTGCCCCCACTCCACCTGGGGAGCCCTATGGCAGCTCCCTGCCCCAGCTCCCCTCCCCTCCCCTCTGCTTGCTCCCCTGAGCACACCACCTACACTCCACTTCTGCCTCCCAGGCTTGCGGCACCAATCAGCTGATTGGCGGGCAAGCCTGGGAGGGGAGGAGAAGCAGAGGGGGTGGCATGCTCAGGGAAGGAGGCAGAGTGGAGGTGAGCTGGGGCAGGGAGTGGTTCCCCTGCGCGCCCCTCCCATTACTTGCTGCAGGCAGCCCTCTCTGCAACCTCCTGTCCCAGCTCACCTCCGCTCCACTGCCTCCCCCGAGTGTGCTTTTTGGTACCCCTAACCCAGGTCTCAAACATGCGGCCCGGGGGCCGCATGTGGCCCGCGAAGCCCTTCCCTGTGGCCCGCCAAGCTTCCTGTCGTCACTACCCCCCCCCCCATAGCAGTTTGCGGGAGGGAGGGGCCAGAAGCAGAGGCTTCTCTGCTGCCTGGTTGGGCCGCGCGTGTTTCTAGCTCGGGACTTCCTATATTGCTCTTGCTTTGTTTGCCAAAGCTGTTGGTGGTACCTAGTGCTTTCCAGGAGGGAATGTGGAGTTGCGTGCTCAGAGGAGGAGGTGGGGCAGGGGTGGGACCTCTTGGAAGGGGTGGAGTGGGGGCGGAGCCGGGGCAGCGAGGGCAGGGTGTGTGTCAGTGGTGCGGCCCTCGGGCCAGTGCACTAGTCCTCATGTGGCCCTCATGGTCATTTGAGTTTGAGACCCCTGCCCTAACCACTTGGTGCCCTAGGCTGCTGCCTAGTTCGCCTAGTGGTTGCACCGGCCCTGCTCAGGAGATGGCAGGGATGGCAGCGGTGTGAAGCTCGCTCCTTCCCCTTCTCTTGTCTCTCAGTCACTCAGCACGGCAGTAGTCAGTTTCCCACCAAAGTCCCTTTTGGGGAACCCAAATGGGAGTGACGGGTGGACTAGCTCAGCCCCTCATTACTTTGTTCACCAATTAGGCCTAATTTCTGACAGCAATTTTGGTTTATTGCTCTGTTCCTGTTTACCGGGCATGATCTTAGCACGGCTTGAATTATATTCGTCAGCCTTTGGTTTGGACTAATTTAGTCCTTCGGTCTCTTTTTAAGCACCTTTTCCCATCTACATTTGTTATTATAGGCTATTGTGATCTCATATGAACTGTCACTCACATCTTACAGATGACCTCATAATTAGGGTACATTTGGAGGCCCAGTTATCACAGCAGGACCAGTGTGGTCATCTACGTTGTGCCTTCACTCAGAAAAAGGGGTATGTGTAACCCATGTCACGATCCTAGTGAAGACAAGGCAGTTGTAGTTTTAAGTTGCATGGTTTTGAGGCAAACTCTTAGCAATACAGCTTCTGTGTGAGTGAGTTTTCAGCTGTTTCTCCTTGAGGCCCGGAAAAGCAGCAAGAAGCAAGGGGTAAAATCCTAGCAGAACTGAAGTCAATGGCAAAAGCACCAAATGACTTATCCAAGGCCATAGAGATAGTCAGTGTCAGAGCTAACACTAGCCTCAGGAGTTGCTGACTCACAATCCTGTGCTCCTTGCTCTCCTACTCCAAGGACCTCTTTTGTTCTGGTTTTGTCCTTCAGTGGTTGCTCAAGTTTGTACAGTGCCTTAAATGTGTCACTTTGACATCATCTTTACTAGGAAAACAGCTGTCATACTGTTCCTTGTAGTGTCAAGTATCCCTGGGACAAAGGAAATCTGCTCATATAGAGCATGGGACGTGGACTCAAGAGATTCAGGTTTGATCCCTGGGTGGGGAAGTCACTTCCTTTTTTACTGGGCTTCAGTTTCCCAGTTGTACAACAGAGATAACATTCCCCTTGGCTGTCCTGTTTAGATTGTAAACTCTTTGGGGTAGGGACTGCCTCTCCCCATGTTTAGAATCAGAGAAGTAACCACCTTAGTCTGGATCTGCAGAAGCAACAAAGACCAAGTGGCTATTAGCCCACGAAAGCTTATGCTTCAATACTTTTGTTAGTTAGTCTTTTAGGTGCCACAGGATTCTTTGTTGCTTCTCCCCATGTTTGTATTATGTTTCCATAATAGGGCTGCGATCTTGCTCATGCAAATGACCGAAGACTAAAAAGGGGAACCGCCTGTGTGCGGTTCTGGGTATTGCGGGGGCTGTGCAAAGCGTGGGGGAAGCAGGGGGCTGAGTTCTTGTTGCAGTCAGCGCGTGTGGGGGGCTGACGCACAGGGACTGAGGTCACTGATTGCACAGAGTCCTGAATTAGCATTTCTGACTCGTCCCCCAGCAGCCAACTTCTGGTTTGGCCTCTGAGTTGTACAGAGCAGTCGCGGCAGGGCACGAAGCTGACGTGGGTCCCCCCTCGCGCTACTTTTTCATGTCTTCAGTCTGGTTTAAGAGGCATTTTTTGAGAAGCGGATCCACACCAACCCCGGGGAACGTCGAGACCCTCGGCCGGGGGGCGGAGCAGCCGCTGCCCGCTGCCTCGCTCTACAGAAGACCCAAGTTCCTGCGCGGAGTCTGTTCCGGGGAGAGACTCCCAGGCAGGCGGCCTATTTACTGCCCGCCCCGGGACAGGCCCCTGCCGTGGAGGACTGGCTACGCGGAGTGAGTACTTTGCTCGGAGTTACGGGGGGATCCGGTGCGTGGCTGAGCCTGGAAGACGCGCGCGCGCGCCTGTAAATACGGGTCTAGTTACAGCTGGGCGGGGGAGCAAAACTGTGATGGGATCAGCCGCTTTAATGCCACGGCAGCTTGCTACTGTGACATTAGAGTGGCCCGAGGCCCAGGAGGAAACGCAAGTGCTGGGTCTTCATCCCTATGCGGCTTTTGTCCTCTCGCCCCAGCCCCTTCTTGCATGTGATGTTGACCCTGCCAGCAGATCGAAAGTCTGACGGGCTAGAGCCACCAGCCACGGGTCTAGTAACTTTGGGGCTAGAAGTGCTGTCAGCATCTAACGGGGGGAGTCCTGGCCTCCAGTGGCCGGGGCCCCTGGGGGAACGTGCCAGGCTGTGCCGGGGGGCGGAAGCAGGATGAGAGGCCAGGCCGGGTTAGAAAGAGCTGCAAGTTTACGGCAGCCTGGTGAAATAGGAGCTGTCTGAAAACACGCAGAGCAGGCAAGTCAGCTCTTCCCCGACTGCTACAGACTAGGAGAGGGAGGGAAGAAGGGGGTTCTCCTGTCTGGGAGTGGGAGCATGTCAACAGATGTAGTGCCCGCATACCGCTGCTCGCACAGCCCCTAAGGCCAGAGGACGGACTCCCCAAGCTCCCATTAGAGCTGCAAAAGATGCTGCAGAGATCAGAGAACTACTGCCCAGTTAGGAGCTGCTTGGAGACAACCAGTGTTGTCTTCATGGACTGCCATTTAGCAGGGTATCAGCAGTTGGTGCCAGACCAAAGATTTCTGCCATGAAGGCTCCAGATCTTCTTCATTGCTAGAAAGGTAGCAAGAGAATTGGGGTGACATAGTATTTCCATTTCTCTCCTGCCCCTCATCCCAAAGACTCAAAGCCCGCTCCAGGGAGTCCATCCCTGGGTGAAGCTTGGCCCACACAGCTGCTCAGGTCAGGAGAGGAAGAAAAAGAAAGGTGCAGCCACTTGAAACTGCAGGGAGAAGTTTAAAGGCAGGATGTAACTATCGCTGTTGGAGTTTGATCACGATACCGGTGCCAGAGAGATGGCACCATCTGGCAGCAGAGAGCTCCTTAGCCTGTACTGGGGCAATGGCTCAGGTGGGCGGGAAAGAGCAACTCCTTGTGAATCAGCGGCACTGCTTTGCGTAGCACACAGGAGATTTCTCAGCCCACTGCTCTCCACAGCTGCCTAGCTGGGGCGATTTGACACAATTATAGGCAAAGGTTCCACAGTAAATAAGAGCAAAGGCAAGGGCTTAGCCCACCTTGCAACAGTGTCCTGTAAAGCCAGGATCCAAGCTCATCATAGAGCAATGTCAGCACCACTGCAATTGCACTCAAATGAAGAGGGAGCCACTGTGGGATTTGGAGGATCTGTCCCCCCAGCTTTACCCACTCACACATTTCCAACAGGCCTGTGCCTCAGTTCCCGTGCTGTCATCGCTCTTTGACTCTTGGAGACAAACCCTGAACTGGTATAAATCCGTTGGTGTAAATCCACATCACTTCAATGAAGCTACACCTGCTTCCTTCAGCTGAGGATCTGGTCCTTCCTTTGTTCCTCCCGCCCTCTGTGATGACTTTGTTTATGCTGAGTTGCACAAGGTCTACTAGAAATCTCACAGCTGCAGAGAACTGGTCAAACGAGGCTCTTCAGTGTAATTTCTAGCATTGGATCAGGCAGGCCGGGCTGCGCTGTAGTGTTGTGTCAGCCAGGCTTCCAGGCAGGAGGAGGAGACGTTTCCTTTGCTCCAAGGAAAACATTAGGAGAATTCTAATTATGTAAATGCAAACTTGAGATAAATCGGTGAGGTGCCAGCCAGGACTGGATCAGCCCCCTGGAGAAGGGCAAAGTGAATGTTTGGGCTTTGGCTGTTTTTTAGGGTTAACAATACTGCTGGTTGTAGAAGCTGTTCACTTCATTGCTGGCCACGGAAGGGCCAAGTTCTCTGGCCCACTCTATAGAGCAAAGGGAACAGAAACCTCCCTTGAGTCCCCTACTGAGGCTTCCCCTGATGTGGGCTGAGTCCCCAAGAGGTGAAGAGCTGGTGGAACTGGCTCCTGTGCCCCTTTCTCGGTGTAGGGGGCATGTTTGGGATAGGGAGGTGTAAGTCCCGGGCAGATAAGGGGAATGGCTGGAGCACAAAGCTGCTTAGGACCCCAGCCAACGGACATAATTCAGAGCAGCTCCCAGGCAGCTCTCAAATGCTCCAGAGCCAGGACAAGCGCTAAAAATCAAGGGTGTGTACTGGCTCTTTGCAATCTCCCACTCGGCAGTGCCAGGTGTAAGCAGAGAAGCAGGCCTGAACACCTGGATGGTAATGACTGCCTGTTCCACTCTGTAGAAGAGCAAGAAAGGTTTACAATCAGTAAGACTGGCTGGACAGCGCACAGATTATCGCTGAGACTCCAGTAGTCCTGTACTGTGACTTTACTGTGCTTTATTGTTGGGCCACATGTTCCCGTGGCCGTGCAGTGCAACTTACAAAAACAGCCTCGAAATCCTTACCTGATAGGCTCCATCTCTGCGCTCAGCCCAAACAGCTCTGCACCACCCAGGCAATCCATTGGGGGTCAGTTAGGGCTTGTGGGGACGGGGGGAAATCGACGGCAGATACGCAACTTCTTCAGCTCCATGATTCACGTAGCTGAAGTTTGCGTATCTGCCGCCGACTTACCGCCCGTCCCCACGGCGGCGGCAGTCAGCAGCGCCCTCCTCCCCCGTCGACTCCAGCTTGCGCCTCCCGGCGAGCTGGAGTTCCAGAGTCGACGGGGGCGCCGCGGGCGATCGATCTATCACGTCTTAACGAGACACGAGAAATCGATCACCAGAAGATCGATCCCAGACCAGCCTCGTGAAGACAAGCCCTTATACTAGCATTACAGCTGCTTTGTAATGCCACAGTGGTGCAAGGCAGTGTAGCAGAAGCATGGGTCTGGCCCTGTTGGTGTTAGAATGTGAATACCAGCCAGAACATGGAGAGAGAGGACTTTAAAAGAGGGCACACTGGGACAGACGCAAGCAGCAACAATGATCATGCAGGGCCATAGACACAGCACAAATCCTGGCGTTACGGACTAGTACCATGTCTGCCAGAAATGTTAGTGCTCCCAGAGCCAACAGGAGAAGGTCACAGAGAGCCCAGGCTTTAACACAGACACTCCATGCTGTACACATAATAGATTATCACACTATAATTTTCCATAGCTCCAATCAGTTGCTGACATTTATGCTCTGAATAAAACCTTTCTCCCTCCCTGTTCAGATGCTTCCTTGTTCTTGCAGTGATGGCATAAATGGCCCGGTTTGTTAGATCATTGTCACATGACACAGAGTTGACTGATGAAAGGGAGCAAGTGTAGGGTAGTGGTCAGATCACAGGACTCTGAGTCAGGAGATCTGGATTCCATTCCTTGCTCCACCTTCTCTGTGTGACCTCAAGCAAGGGCTATGTTTCCAAGAACCTCCACTGATTTGGGTGCTTCTGGTTTTGGGTGGCCAACTTGAGACATTGTTAGGGTGACCAGATGTCCCAATTTTATACCCTCTTTTTGGGTATTTTTCTTATATAGGCTCCTATTACACCCCCGCTCACCCCCTGACCCAATTTTTCACACTTGCTGTCTGGTCACCCTAGACACTGTTCAACTGGTTTTCATAGATGCTGAGTACCCACAATTGCAACCGACTTTAAAGAGAACTGGGGGTGCTCAGCACCCCTGAAAATCAGGCCTTATGGATTTCAATTGGGGTATCCAAAAATTAGTGAACATCTTTGGAAACGGAGGCCTTAACCTTTCCGTGCCTCAGTTTCCCTATCTGTAAAGAGTGTGAGTAAATCTAATGATACATACACCTCTGAGGTGGGGCTGTGAAGCTAAACTCAATGAACGTTTATAAATCACTTTGAAATCTTGAATGAAGGGTGCTAGAAAATTTCAAAGTATTATTATTATACATATAATCATTCAGGCTTTGCGCCAGAATGGATAACTGAACAACCCCCAATGTGCACACCTGCACTAGCAAAAAGGGCAGTGACTATGCAATGACTGATATCACTGACTCCAAATGCCCAGGACACCTCCATCTCCAATAAATGACTTGGGGATCTTCCTAGTAATTAGTTTTCTGTATTTGCTCAGACTCCTAGGAGATCCATCCCTGGAATTGACTTGCCCTTGTGTGCTTCACAAAGGCACTTCAGATTCATGCTTCACTGTCCCCCAAAACATGAGACTAACTTTAAAATCATGAGATTTAAAAAATCTAAGTGCTGGGTTCTTGTATTTGCCTTCTGGCAGTTGAGCCATGGGGGGGGGGGAAGGTCATGTTTCCCAGTTTTTCCTTACAGTCTGGAAGGCTAGAAATATAGTTTTTTAAAAAATATAAGCTGAAATTCTCACAATCCCATGACTCCAGGAGCTGGGGTTAAAAGAACACCAAATGCCATCGGACTCGTGATAAAATCACAAGAGCTGGCAACACAGCAATACCATAATATTCCCCAGAGGCTCTTACCCAGTTAATTGGACTGTTTGTCTCCTCAGAGTCATCAATGCAGAGAAATCGGAGTTCAATGAGGACCAGGCGACATGCTGTCAGATATCCATCAGGAGGAGGGAGACTGGTGTGGAGGAAAAGGAATGGTTGATTCTTTGCTCCAATCAGGTGATTTCATGTGTTCTGTCTAATCTACCTGTATCTCATGTATGGATGGAGGTCTAGTTCCCCACTCACCACGGGACCTAGCTGAGTTGTCTGATCCTTCATACGCATCTGTTTGGACGATGAGCACCTTTGCCTTGAGGTTCAGCTCTGGAGCCTGTTCCAGTCCCCATGGGAGGCAATGGAAAGCCTCCCCTTCTCTGGGTTTTGGAGTAGGAACTGAAAGAGGAGGTCTGAAGAAGCAGGGCAGTGCCCTGGGGTGGAAGCAGCCACAGGGCACACAATATAGATTCCACCATCTCTGGCCATCTAGACTCCGTGAGACCCACCTGATTTGACCATACAGATGGTATGAGTTTATCCGCTGCCGCCTTTCAGAGTCCCATTGCAGGAGACAAGCTGTTCTCAGTGAATATCCCATTGCCATCATGTGGCCAGTTGCTAGTAAACAAATATCCTTGATATCCCTAACTCATTGGCTCATTAACTACTCCATCCTGTTTTTCCATGTCATTTACCATCCCTGGGCTGCTGTCAGTGGACTGTTTGTGTCTGCATTGTAGCCATGTGGGGAAAGGCAACTGGGGATGACAAAGAATGACCAGCTCCTGGTATGAATGAGAAATGCTGCCTCATGTTTTTTAGCCATGCAGTGAGAGCATTCATGGTTTTGTTAATAAACGCCCTGAATTTCCCATGAAACACTACAGTAGGCATGAGCTCAGGCATTATCCCTGCAGAGCACTGCCGCGATTCTGTGGCAGGAGTAAAAGAATGTTCAGAAAACTTTCCGGCACGCAGCACGGTCTGTATGTTGGGGAGGCCAAATGATGTGCTAATGGATTTGAAAAGCCACAGGGGCTATGTGTCCTGCCAGGATGGCATATCCATATATATGTATATATAAAACCTGTCATCAAAAGTGCCAGGCTGTGCTCTTGCTACCTTCCCTCTTCTTCTCACACTAGTACCTGGCTGGCTATTACTGGGCCCTGTTTGATGGCCATGGTGGCCCAAATGCAGCAATAATCGCCTCCAACTACTTGCATTACTGCATCAAGCAGAAGCTGGAGGAGGTGGTGGAAGGCATCACTGACGCCCAGCCCCCCATGCATCTGAGTGGCTGCTGCATTTGCCCCAGCGACCCCCAGTTCGTGGAGGAAAAGCAAATCCAGCAGGAAGACGTGGTCATTGGAGCGCTGGAGAACGCCTTCCAGGAATGTGTGAGTGATCTGTCTGTTGGTACCCACAGAATTGTGCCACTGCTGCTCCTTCCATGCCCAGTGTCAGGGATGGTCACAAACAATCAAAGCAACTGCTCAAGCCCCAGTGCTACTCAGACTGGTCACGTCTCTCCCTCCATCACTGCCACTGGAGGACAGCGAGGTAATTCTCCTCATAGAGCACAGCGAGGCCCAGCTCTTATCTGATGTCCCACACTGCCCAATCTTGGATCTGCAGCCTCCCGCAGGGTCAAGCACCTCCCCTCTTCCTGGATCTTTCTAAGGCCACCCAAACTCGTAACGGTTTAGGTAACCCCTGAATCCGCACTCTTAGTTCGGCTTAAGAGCAGTTTATAGTAGTTTAGCTTAAACCTGATCCTAACTGACAAACTAAACTGAAATAAATCCGGTCCAGACCAGACTAAGTGTGTTTACACAGCCGTTTGCATTGGGTTAACTGAATCCATAACTGTACATCCTGCCTGAACTAGTACAACTGCACATATTGACAAGTCCCCAACCTGCCTCTGTGGAGAAATTAGGGGGAGATATTCAAGGGTATAGAGGAGATAGGTGCCCAACTCCCATTGACTTTCAACTAGAGTTAGGAGCCTAACTTTGAAAATCTTCCCCTCAGCCTGCTACAACACACTCTGGTGTCCAGGGTTCTAAGATCGATCACGTACTAGGGTCCTGGGATGCTGCAGCAGCAGCTCCCCTGGTTGTACCAGAGCAGTATCTCCAGTCTCCACTATCATTTTGTCAGCTCTGTAGCCACCATCCTGGATTTAGTCTGCTGTCCTTTCTGAGAGTCATCCTGCCACAGATCAGGTTGCTAACTGGAGTTGTTCACACCCACAGGATGAAATAATTGGTCAGGAGATGGAATCTACTAATCAGGCAGGAGGCTGCACTGCTCTGGCTGCCCTCTACCTACAGGGAAAGCTCTACGTGGCTAATGCTGGGGACAGCAGGTGAGTTCAGATTCCAGCTCTTGGTGGATTTTGCAGAAGGCTCAGCACTGGGGACTCAGTGAGTGGGTACAGCATGCTGGCTTATGAGGTGCTGAGCGCACAGATATGGCACAATGGGTTATCCCATCAATGAGTAAGATACATTCCTTCAGGCAATGGGCGGCCCCTACAGACAGACTGGCAGGGCTCTTTCCAACTGGCAATGTGCAGATAGCATTGGGCTTTTGGATATGAAAGGAGCTACCAAGCCAAGGGGCCCCAATGGCTTTGTTGCTTCTAGATCCATTAAGCTGCAACTAATACTACCTCTAGCTGGGCCAGTGCGACATAAGCATTGTTTATGTCCCTTCTTCCTAATCCTGGCCTGTGGGTGCATTCAAATACAGAGCAGGAGAGGATTTTAGAGTCTCCGTGGCAGTTGTGAGTCTGCTTCCTCCAACAAAATTGTGTCATTCTTAAACTGACCAGGCCAAAGTCTGCTCTGGTATAAGAATTCAATTGCAATAAAATGATGGAAGTTACATCAGCACTGAATGAGGGCAGCTGTGTCCATCTGCCCGTACACCAACTTCATTCCTGGTGTAACTGACCTCAGCGGACTTGTGCCTTCTGACACCAGTGATGAATTGGGCCCCCTGGTGTTTTGGTGCGTTCCTGACCCCGTGGAACAAAACACTCAGAAGGGACATAAGGAGGGAGCAGAGAGCGACTGTGTTGCGGTTACTGACTGTGAGGAGGAGTACTATAAACAAAAATTAAATTCAAGGTAAGAGAGCATTTTCCTGATGGCTATAGGCTGAGAACCTCCTCTCTTTTCCATGCAGGGCGATCCTTGTTCGGAAACAGAGCATAGTGCCTCTGAGCAGCGAGTTCACTCCAGAGACCGAGAGGCAGAGAATCCAGCAGCTGGTGAGTGGTGCCGCCTTTTAGCCGCCTGCATGTATTGTAACGATGACTGTGTGTTCCTGCGAGATTGTGCAGGTGAGCACGTGCCCTTCGCCAGCCACTGCCCTGTGAGGGCCCCCAGCATCAAAGCTTCTCCTAATGTTGTGGATCATGTCCAGGCTCTCGAGAGCATCATTTGTGGTGTGCTACCTCTTTGGTGCTGGGGAACTCATAAATCCTGGATGGCCAAATTAGGAAGGAGACTACCCCTAACACCAACTTGAGTGGGTGGTAGATGGAGCTCAGAAAACACAGGTTCGATCAGCCTGCACTTCAGCAATAGTAAATGCCATACTGGAGGGTAAGGGATCAAGTCTAGGTTCTGCAGCTCCCACGAAGGAGTAATGATGGCTGAGCTACAGCAGATCCTGGCAAATACCACCACTACTTAGCTCTTACATCACATTTTCCATATTAGATCTCCAGCATCTTAAGTGTCATTATTCCTGTTCTACTGAGGAAGAAACTGAGGCACCAAGCAACTTGTCTAAAATCACATGGCACGTCAGTGACAGAGCTAGGAACAGAGCACAACCCTACTGCTGACTTCCAACCCTGGGCTCCAGCCACAAGTCCAGGGCGGCCATTGTCCTTAACCCTTGAGATGACAATTCCATATTGATTCCTTCTCTAGGCCTTTCTCTGCCCCAAGCTCCTGGCAGACGAGTTCACCCGGTTTGAGTTTCCTAGGAGACTGAAAGGCAATGACATAGGCCAGAAGGTCCTGTACCGGGATTACTCCATGGCTGGCTGGTGAGTCTCCAGTGTGTAGAGATACCCGTATGATCGCACTCCCTTCCCTGGGTTTCAGTGAGCTCAGCTGAGCTCACTTTTGGCCATGAGGAAGTGTGGTGCAAAGAAAGGGGAGGTCCTGGCATGAACCCTCTGGTCCCAAATGTTGCTTGTGAGGGGACAAGTGGATTTAGCACCGGTGACAGGAGTTGGACTGACACCCTAGAGCCTGAAGTCCCCTCTCCACAACAGTGCAAGCTGCCCTGCTGATGGGCTCAACGTCTGCCCAGGGGCAACTCACCTTGAGAGAGTTTACGTTAAATTCTGGACTCCTCTACTGTGAGTGCCAACAAGAGCGACTTGAGTGAGGCAGAATCCCAGCCCCCAATTTGTTTTGTCACTGCAGATGGCATGCAGTGCAAAATGCTTATGGCTGGCTGATTCCCACATTCCTTCCCCCAGCCCCTTTCCCTGCACAGAGTAGGTTGGTATGTTTGGCCACATGCAGTGCGAGCAGTAAGGATGACGAGACCCCTGAGTTCAGTCTCTCTGGGCAGTGCTGTTGCCTCACAGCAAGCTGCTTGCCAGCCATGAGCAAGTCCCCTGTTCTTGAGGAAGGGCAACGATGACTTCAGGACAGAGAACACAGCATAAAAGCCCTCTGCACCTCATCTCTCTAGGTATTTGTCCAGGAAGCCAAGTCTTGGTGCACTAGCAGGGGTACAAATGGAGAGGAGTGAGGGGAAGGGTCTTGTCTTGTTGCTGAGGAACTGGAGCAAGCCTCAAGAGAGCTGGGGTCAAGTCCCAGCTTTGTCAGAGTCCTTGTGTAAGCTCAGGGGTATCGCTTAGTCTCTGTGTCTGTGTCACAGGTAGTGTTGGGAAGACAAGTTCACTGTTGTTGAGAGAGGCTCACACTGGGTGATGGGCCCCATAGAAAAGCCTTTAAGTAAATGAAATGCCAGCTGCTGACATGATATTTATTCTAGGGGATACAAGACAGTGGAGAAAACTGACCTCAAGTACCCTCTTATCCACGGCCATGGGAAGCAGGTAATTGAATTCGCCCACTGGGAGGGCAAGAGCCTTACACAGCCATGCCTGTCAAGACAACAATAGCTGCTCAGCACCCCTTTAATTTAGTTATAGGCAGTGCTGTGGGGCTTGACTCTGGAGTAGCTGACCTACAGGTCTCCTCATCCCATACAGAAAGAAGCTCTTGAAACCATTTCACATCAGACACTACCACGGCTTTCCCTGCAGTCCAATTCCCCCAACACAGAGCAGTGAGGCAAGCCACATCAGCCTGCACTGCAAACAGCACAGTGCTTTCTAATCACTGCTGAGGGCATGGCATTGCCCTGAGGCCATGGCATTGCCCTGAGGTCAAGGACTCAACACAACTCAAAGAGGGAGAGGACAGTTATGTGGATATCAAGACTCCTTAGAGTAACAATTAATGACAGCCAAACTTTTGGAAGGGATATTAAATACCCTGCTTCAGGGTTTATGCCAACCTCTCAGAGAGCAAGAGGAGACCCATGTGTGTAGTTCTTACACCTTCCTCTGAAGCGTCTGCTGCTGGCCACTGTCAAGAGACAGGACACTGGACTAGCTGGACCATGGGTCAGATCCAGTCTGGCATGTCCTATATTCTTACATTACCTGGGAAACCATTTTCAGCACTGACTTTCACACACAAGCAAGCACATCCAGGGCCAGCATTAACACTTTGAGGCAGGGCTACACAGGTGTCTTGCTGTCCCTGCCTCCAAACAGAACTGATTCCTATCATCCACCATGATAACCCCACGTGTGTGGGGGCCTAGGTATTCGGGGGAGCACTCACTTTGTGTGAGTGTGTGAAGTGGGATGGCCCCCACTGTGCATAGCAAGTGCATGCATCTCAGGGTGGGGCTTTGTCACCCCAGCCTCATGTTATAGCAGCCCAGCTGCTAGCCCCTTGCAGTGGCTTACATTGCTTTATATTTGCAAGGCTCTCCTGAAGGAACAGGACTAGAACCTGCCTTTACAAGTGAAAGCGGAGAATCTCCTTTACCTTTGTAGTTCCCCTGAAATCAAAGGAAGTTGCAGCTACAGGTTTCCCTAGGCCTGAAGAAGAGCCCTAAACCCAGCCCTGCCTCCTGGAGGCTGATTCTCCATAGCACCCCATGACCTTTGGTCCAACATCTAGTGGAAAGGTGTATTCATGTCAATGAAAACATTCAACAGGCATTTGGCCCCTCTGACTTTTTGCTCACATCGGGCCAGGCAGAATCAGACTCTGTATTAAGGTTCTCTTCTCTCCCATAAGTCCCAGGCGCTGTGCCAAGCGGCATGGCCTGTGGCCCTTCTGCAGTTCTGCCAGGGAAGAGGCAGGGCACTGACACCCAGTCACAGAACTCCTTCAGAGCCCTGAGTTCTGGATTGCTCTCATACACGGCTTTGTTCTGTTCCAGACGCGCCTGCTGGGGACCCTGGCTGTATCACGAGGGCTGGGGGATCATCAGCTGAAAGTTATTGACACGGACATTGAAGTCAAGCCATTCCTCTCCTGCATCCCCCAGGTAAGTGATGATGGGGAAGTGAGGATTGTGATCGTGACCATGAAAGAGTCTAGCTGCCAGAACTAAAGATCCCACTTTAGCAGAACTGGGTCATGGAACCTCCTTTCTGAAGCAGCAGAACTCAGCCTAACTTGGTATTGGTTTGCATATTGCACAGCTTCCAGCAGGTGGTATTAATCCAACAGCACAGCTGGGGCGGAGAGGACAGGGATAGGGAAAGTTTCAGGTATATTGGTGTTTTCATAGCCTGGGATTCTTTCAGAGGAGCAACCCCTTGCTCATTCCAAGCTTACCCATTCAGTGGTGCAGTCAACAGCTTTTTATGATAATCCACTAGAGTGGTACCAGTGCCTAGCTTGTTATAAACCAAGATAACCCATTTAGTTTGGGATATAAATGCTCTTCAGGCTTCCTGAGGATGGCAGAATAGGCCCACCCTCATAGATAGCCCCTGGCCATGTGCCTTGAAGAGGTTCATTAAGCAAGACCACCCTTAAACCAGGAAATCAAAGAAAGATAGAAATGTAAACAAATCCTGAGGCCAAATACACAGAGGAAACATGAAGAATACCATTTGCTATGCACTAAAGCTGATGTGGGAAACTTTAAGTAAATCACTAACTCTGTTCTCTAGGTGAAAGTGTTTGACTTTGCTTCGCATAACATTCGAGAAGATGATGTCCTTGTCCTGGCAACTGATGGCCTTTGGGACATTCTGTCCAATGAAGAGGTGGCCCAGACGATCAGGAGCTTTCTTGACAAAAACAGAACAGACCCATACAGGTAGTACTGATCGTTTCTAGCTCTTACTACCCCCATGGAGATGGCATGGAGAGGAGAGAGGGCCTCTGTCTTCCCTTGCTTTGGCTGTGGGACTGCTCATGCTCACAGTGAAGAGCTTTGGGAAGTCACAGATCACTCCATTTTCTAGCGAACATCTTGCTCCTGTGTGCTAAATTCAACTCCTATAGCATTAGCTGCTGTACTCAAATCGCATTAGTTTATCCTCCTACTCTCTTATGCAACATTGTGGCCCTTCTGTACTATCAGCCAGTGTAGTCTGGTCAGATGTTCATCAGCATTCCTCTAGCCATTCAAACTCACTGCTTATTCCCAAGCTCATGGACCCAGTCATGCTACCGAAGGCTGTAGATGTAGATGCATGGGGAGGCAGCATGGGTCAATGGACGAACCAGGGGACCTTGGGATTCCTGACTCAGTCAGTGACTTACTGACCTTAGGCAAGTCATGTCACCACTTTGTGCCTCAGTTTTCTCATATGTAAAATGAGGATGATACTGACCTTTATAATAATTATTATTAGCATCATCTGTGGCTCTAGTGACATGAGACAGAGGGGGTTGGTCTGAGCAAACAGTGGGAACTAACAGCACCTAACTTCTACCCCTGGCTCTAGGATGGAAGATGTCTGGGGAAAGCCATAACTGCTATTTGCCCCTCTGTGAAATGGGGATAATGATGCCTTCTTCATGTGAGTGATAAAAGGCTGTCAGTCAGGCTCCAGGTCAAGCTTTGAACAATGACAATTTCATGTATTAAATCCTTGAGAGAGATCCATGATAAACCCAAACTAACCTGGTTTTCCTGTTGCAGGTTTTCAGAACTGGCCAGGTGCTTGGTGCGCACAGCAAGGGGGAAGAAGAATGGCCATCAGTGGATGTTGGATGGCAACAGTCCAGCATCCTACGATGATATCTCTGTGTTTGTGATCCCACTATTTGACAGGGATGAGGACTGTTAGTGTGTGTGTGTATATATATATATATATATAATATGATTTATATATTAATGTAATATTTTATAGGTCATTGAGGCCTGGTATGAATGATGTGTACTTGACATGAATGCATGTGTTGTAAGTTAGCAACCAAAGCAAGGACTTAAGGTCAAGGTCTATTAGAACTCCATGCAGAAAAAATATGGAAAGTCATCAGAAAAGACACCACCACCAGATGGACTTGTAAAATTGTATAAGAATTGGGAGGAAATGGCCCATCTTGGATTATGGCAGCCTGCCCAGGATTATCGCTTTGGAATTGTGCAAGTAGAAGGCCTAGTAAACAAAGGCAAAGGACCGATGATGCAACAGAATGGATTATAAATGGATGCCTATTTCTGTAAATCAGTTGTTTATTGATCCAGAGGCCCATGGGGATATAGATGTGGTTGTGCCAGCTCCCTACCTCTTATCCTGATGGAAGGAACCCTAACTCTCGGGACCATGCTGACCTTTTGACTCTGGTATGGTATGTTTGGGGTGTGAATGTGGAGTGAGGGTGGTTTTTTTTTTTTGAATCAATGAAGAGAATTTAGAGTATCATACCAACAATGTGTCCAGTATCTGTTTGTTCCCCATCCCAGAGGGAGATCTCTATTGTGGGTCAAACAGTAGCATCATATAGAAGCTCTTGCATAATAGAGTTTTATGACTAAGTAACACCAAAGGAGACAACTGTACTTCAAAGAGCAGGGTTGCGTGCACATTTTCCAGTAAGAGGAAGAGTTACTGTATAACCAGGTTCTGCACTAAGCCAGGTACTGGAATGGTGCCAGCTTCAGCAGAAAAGAACTTTCCTTCTGCTCTACCTACCTACAAAACTGATACTGGCCCACTGTACCAGTTCTGGCACTATACCTCTGTGTTGCATCCCCTCATTCTCTTCTAATCTCTCAAGAATGGACACGGTCTCAGGAGGTAGTACTGGATGTCCAAGAACATGAATTGTCCTTTTCTGAGACTAACCCAATGCATGATTGGCTCACTGAGAAACACCAATGAACAGAGTGATAATTACCACAGCCTCTGAAAGAAGCTAGAGACAATTAAACTTAGCCTGCTATTGTTTAATGATTCATCTTAAGGGTATCTCTAAAGGAGAAACCACCAGCTTATTATGCCACCAACTGCCTGACTGTACGTGTATTTAACCCTTTCAAGAGAAGCCAGTCACTTACTAGGATTGCTTTCACACTATAAATCACATGGATTCCTTATCTAAGCAGTTCTCAGAGCTTGTCTACAGTTGAAGTGCTACAGCTGTGCCAGTGTAGCACTTCAGTGTAGAATCTCTCCCATTGGCACGGGTAGTCATTTGCACAGGGTGGGTAGGGAGCTCAAAGTTCTACTTCTGGAAATCTAGGGCTCAAGCAGACTAAACAGCAGCTGAGGGATTTTTTTTGGTGAAGGATTGTATACATTACAAGCCCTCCTAGAGTGCAGCAGTCAGCTACAGAGGGGTTCATGGATCCAGAGTTGCTGGAGTTGGAGATTTGCCATTCACCGGAAAAGCAGCGGAAGCTGCTGGGAAGGACTGCAGTGATCAGTGTGGGAACCATGCATATGTGAGGCTGCTGAAGACAGCACCAAGCTCCTCCATATCACTTTTAAATAGAAGATGGTGGGTTGTAAAAGGAGCCTGGAATAATCCAATACAACAAAATAAACTTTATAGATTCACAGCTTTCTTATATAAAGACACACATTGTTCAGTTATTTAAGATAATCTGAATGGTATATTTTGCAATTTAATGTACATAACTTACGGATTTACATATTGATATTTATTATAACACTTGCTTTAAACAAAAGAGCATTGTTCATGTAACCCAGGCATGTATAACTTCAGGGCCTTGAGCTTTCATTAGATACAAGTGGCTAAACTGGGTCAGTAAGTACATGGACGAAAAATCTCCAGGGAAGACTCAGGCTCCTTGAAGTAGAGGTGATGAATGAGAAGAGGGTGTTTTGTCACTGAATCAGTGCAGAGGCCAATTCCCCAAGATGGTGGGAAGAAAGACTATGGTGCTGGAAGTACCATCTTTCAGAGGTGACAATACTTCGGTAATTGCGTGTTTAGGCTCTAAACCTATGATTCAGCTCAGATTTGGGCAACTATTGTCTTGCTGAATTCCCTCATCTGTTTTAGGATTATCTAGCCTAAATTTCTGTGCACTCTTAAGTAGATGTGCAACCGGAACTACCATATTTATGACAATAAAAAGTCTCAGATATACTTTGTTTGTAGACAGGTTTAAGAGTAGCAGCCGTGTTAGTCTGTCCCTGTAAAGAAAACAAGGAGTACTTGTGGCACCTTAGTTTGTAGAGTGCTTTAAGCGCCACGGGGATAAAAAAAAAAAGCTGACAAAAATATCATTTCTGAACAGATTCCTTCCACATAAGAAACCTGTTAATACATCACTTCCAGTGAGATGACCCATCCATTTCATATCTTTAACAGCCCTGTCAGATGTAGGGCAGGACACTGGAGAATTGGACAAGCAGTGTTAGGGGTTTTCCATTAGCAGACATGCCTTACTTTTGCCACAATCTGTAATAGCTTTCAGGTGAATTCAGTAGGGAAATTTATCATGACAAGTTGTTCTTTTGAGCCTGCTTATAGATAGCTATTACCATGGCACCACATTTATGATGTTTTGTTCATACAACTTTATGTAATTAGATAGGCAGTTTAGAGAAGTGAGAGGATATAAAAAAGAACCCTTATTCCTGTCCATCTGAACAATGTGTTAGGATAGGTAAGAGGCTCCAAGTAGCCATACTTTAGGGCAGGGGTGGGGAACCTCCGGCCCGGGGGCCTTATACGGCCCGCTAAAGCATTCCATCCGGCCCGCGCGCGTCCCTGGCCGGCGGCTCCCCGAGGTGCTTCCTGGCCCCTTTTCCGAATGCGGAGCGCCCCCGCCTGGCGGCCCGGGGCGGCTCCGTGCTCCGCAAAGAGGCCGGGAAGCACCTCGGGGAGCCGCCGGCCAGGAACGCGCGCGGGCCGCCAGGCGGGGGTGGGGGGGACTGGGCTTCCGGGGGGTGGGGGAGGAGGAGCAGCCCCCGAATGACATTGTAAATCTTCAAACGGCCCTTGGCATGAAAAAGGTTCCCCACCCCTGCTTTAGGAGAACTTTAGTCATAAAACTCATTTCTCCAATTCTGTTTTCTCCTGTTTCTCAAGTAAAACCAACAATAAAATTCACTTCATGGTTTAAAGACCTCAGATCTAACCCACATTAGCTTAGTGCAGGCCTTTTTCCTTCTCTAGCAGCAGACCACGTTAAGAGGTTTATGTTGCCCACTACATTCAAGCCAACAGACCTTTTGCCAATAGAGCAAGCAGTTAGGGTTCATGCTTTTAAATCAGGAGGTAACAGGTTCAATCCTAAATCACCTGACCAGGGGTACAGTCACGCACAGATGAGCAAACAATTCCCAGTACAAAACTCATGTTTAGTTATTCAAGGTACTGGTATATTTAAGGGCAAGAAAAGCATCTTCTAACAGATGGTTAATATAGCAATAGCATAAGATGTCAGTTTCCGTTACAAACCCTTATAATTAGGTAGAACAAACTCTTCAGAGGCCGGGAGCATTTTTAATGTAACAAAATAAATCCATGACTTTAAATTAGTTTTCCCCTTCCCCTATAAACAGTAAATAAATGTGCACTATAAAACTAGTTGTCAAGTAGTAGATGCAGAATCTACATTACTCAAAAAAAATAAAATCGGTCTACAAAATATTTGATAATAGCCACAATACTAAATTTTCCACATCTGCAGCATTTTATGGCATCTCAATTTGACATTAATGTATTTACACTTCCTCCAACAGAGGGTCACCACCTAAGTTAAATTCACAAAACCAAGCTCACAACTGAAGATGCAGTAAATAGGACAGCAGTTGCAATGGACAGTCTCTCTCAAAGGCAAACAGGATCCCAGCCTGCTACCCAGAAATCCTGTTGCAGATTGTTCAAGTGCAAATATAGCCAGAACTGAGATTAGAAAAGAGACTGTAGCTTCCCTATTTATTCTCAGTTTAACAAATCTGATTTGATTATGAATCAAGGCCACAATCCTGCAAACTTTTGTACACATGCATCAATGGCATTGTTCACATAAAGTTAAGCACCTGTGTCATATTTGTAGGACTGGTGCAAACAGGATTTTTTTTAAAAAAAAAAAAATATGAACTGCATCTTCTGCAATCTCATATATGGATCTGAGAAGAGTTCAAGATGGGCTCCTTTCTACTATTACTGACACCACCAGTAATGAAGATTCAGAATCAGAACTTCCACTGATTAGTGCCTGAAGCGAAACAGAATCCAGTTCACTCTCCCCTATCAACTCTGCAGGGCCAATGGGAGTCAAAGTGACAGGATATAGCCACAGAGCTCTCGCACAGTAGGCTGGGTAAGGTGATGCTATTTTTAGAGGTACTTTTCTGATTATACCCAGTTTCTGCTAAAAGTACTGAAGGGTCAACTCCTAACATTCTTTAGTTTTCAAAGCCTTTTCCCCCGTCTCAGTTTGCTCTGTGGAAGCTAATGATTGCAACTTTTTTTAATTATTAAAGTTTCCAGGTAATTGTTTTGGCAACACAGTCAGCTCTCTTTCCATTTTTTCCTAAAACCCTGTCAAAAATCCTGATCGCTACATTAAGATCGAGAGAGACTCATGCAACAAAAAAAAAATCAGTCCGGTAAAAAATATCTAGTTCCCTAGAGACAAAATATTACCAATTTTACACTGACAATCCGTGCCGCCCTGTATCTGAACCTGCAAACTTCTTTTGACCTGAAAACATTTGATGTCTTGGATGTGCAAATTCTGTGATCAACATTTCAGCCTTCTATAGTGTTAAACATTCCATGCCGCAAATACACATGGAGAGGGTTACAACGCAGCTGGGGATACACAACACAGCCTTATGAAAATTGTTTAGAGCAGATCTGCAAGTGGCACTTCTCAGAAGAAAAACCTTCTGAGTCTCTTCCCTGCCTGAGTAATATCTGGCAGGAACCAACTGTTCGTTTCACTCACCTAAGAGCACCTTTGCAAAAACCTGAATGAGTTTGCTTCAGGTTATCATTGTTTCAACCTCTATTTTTTAATTTTAAACTTTCCGCCACCACCATAAACATGCTAAGTTATAAACCTCTGCAAAATATGGCTGCTCACAGAAACACTAAATGGCAGCTATAGCACCAAAACAGACCAGAATGCAACAAGGGTGGGCTGAAAAAAACCCCAAAACAGTTGCAGAAGCCTAATCATGTGTAAGAACAGATGTCCATCTCCCTTTTCCCTTGGCTTTTTGATGTGAAATCAGCAGAGTATTAGCCGGGAGGAGGGATGCTGGTGCAGCCATACAAAGGAATCTCTGATCTGGAACTCCTGCAGCATAAGTGTTTGGCAAGATCAAAAAAAAATCAGTCATCGCCACCGAGTCTGAGTAACAGACTAACTCGCGTAACACAGAACACACCATAGAATCAGCTTTAAACAAATACAGTATAATTAGCAGAGGCACAGCACAGAGTCTAAACAGCATTTTTTTAGTCACAGCATAGATTCAAACAATTAATTTCTCAGACTGTCTCATGCACAGCAGCCCTTTTGGTGACGTACAGAGTGCCTGTCATAGATAAAGCTGCAGTGCAACATGCACTAATACTGCAAAAGGGACCCATTCTACACACCTAGACCTTGCTTATGGAAGAGTGTGTTATGCTAACAGTTGTAACAAGCAATGGTGGAGCAGAGAAAGGGGTGGACTGTACCACAAACCCATACATTATTCCAGTGGAACATGCTCTGCATTAGATGCAAGGCCCTACAGTGGAGATGGAAACTACACAACACTGAGAATCAAGATCACTATTACCAGAGGTGTAACATATTAATTTTCAGGTATGAGATGACACTAAAATGACATCCAAGATCAGCCTATTCCCTGTTCAGATTGCCACCTTAACAGTCTCTTGCATATTTTGGAGGATGAGGTCAGCAGCAGGAGAGAAAGAGTGGATCTTCCAAGCCAATGTACTTAGGTTGTATGCTCAGTTTCTAGGTCGTAAGTATTTGGTTAGGATGAGAGCACAGTGCATAGCTCCATGTACATTGTACCTTCCCCATCATGCTAATAGAGATGCATCAGACCAATTTTACAATGTGATGACTTAGGAAACGAAAGTGAAACAATACTAGCTGGTAGGCTTGATTTACTTTTTGCATTGCCCAAAAATGGACAGCAGAGTGCAGTATATCACCAACAGAGGTATAATACTTCTGCAAGGGCATTCTTTACAGCAATGCTGGGCAAAATACAAGAAAAAAGGGACATCAGGCAGACATCTCAAATTCTCCATTTGGCTTTGAACACCCATCCGGCTTAGGTGAGCCACAGTCTTTTAAGCAATTGTTGAGAACTTGCACAATGTGTGAGTAAATACATAATGGAATAAAATCTCATGTGTGAAAGTATTACTAACAAAAGGGATACAGGCCTGAACCCAGTTTAGGGAGAATTTAATGGAGCTTATTTACAGAACAGGAGAAGAAAGCTGCATGGAAGGTAAACAGCCTGAACTCATCCCACAATACTGGCCCACATCATACTCTTCAATACCTAAAAGTAAAAAAATATGACCCCTCCCCTACTATCCTCCCCCCATAATATTTACAAGTAAGATCACCAAAGATGATACAGAAGGAAGATATATTGGAGACTACTGCAGTTTCAGTCTGTTATAATCATTTTCCTGCTGACAGACTCCTTTATTGCTTGGGATGCCCACCAGACCTCTTCAGTACTCTTCGTGCCCTGGATGTTGGGATGATAAATGGCACAGACACTGCTTCAAGCTTTCTCTGCCAGCAGGCAAAACCTGCATGGTCTGCCAAACACTAGACCACCAGAAACTGATGATGGATGCCATGATGCAAATATGCAGCCTTTGCCCAACTGTTCGATAGCAAAAGAAACCTCCGTGCATCTGACATTTTGGTTAAAAACAGTCTACTTGTATTTGGCACAAATCAAGTTTGTATTTGTAGAATTCAGTGACACTGTAGAGATCCCAGGCATGATAAACATGCAGGTGTGGGACAGAATTGCATGTCCCACTCACCCACCCCAGTTTGTCAGTAGCCTGGTGTGTTTACAGTAAGAGAACAAAACACAATTACACCTTAGAGACTGCAGCAAACTTTTCATTAAAAAAATCAGACTTTCCGTTATTCCTCCGCCATGCTCTCAAATGTAACACTGAGCCAGTTACAAGCTCTGCTGGAATCTATCGAACTTTGACTGGAAAGTAGGTACATGTTGCACCGAGCTTCTGGGTACAGCAGGATCAGACCTGAATGAGGTCAAGTGAAGAAGTCCTTCTGAAGGAATGCAGCAAATAAAAGACATACAGGAACATACGTGGGTATGATGGATGAGAACATACAGTCCAGGAGAAGCAGGCAGCTCCAACACCATCTTTGCAAGAACACGTTGCTATTAACAGTATGGAAGCCACCCATTGGGCATTGTGGTTTCAGAATTAGTCATCTATGGTTGGCAACCAAAAGGCCTAAGAAGAAGAAAATGTAAGTAAGCATGGAGCTAGAATAGACACTTGAAATTCCTCACCCAGTGAGCCCCAAAGCAAGCCAAGGAATCGGATACATGCTACCAGCAGTTTAGGATTAGTATCCTGCCTTGGACTGGTTTGGTTTGTGATGAATGTCAAGCTGATGCTGCCAAAGGCAGCTGCTCATTCTAGATCTTACACACAATACATGGGCATGCTCAGACCAAGCAGTCCTACACCAAATTAGTCCTCACTAGTCACTTAAGAACTCTACTTCCTAGCAAACCCGCAAGACTGAACCTGTACAAGACCTTAAAGCCCCCAGTGTTTATGATGGAGGATCATGAAATGTCAGCCATATTATGGTGCTGTGAAAGAGCCCATTTTTCTGTGTGCATGCACATGCACTGATTGTTCCTTTCTGTCCCCAATGTGCTGCCACACTTCCAGGCCATGAGAATCACAAGGAGGGCAGGATACAAGTTGGACTGGCTCTTCCTGACCTTGGGGGAAGACCTAGCAAAGGATGAACTACCCTCTCCCATGCAGTCATCCAGGGCAGTCCAGGAGAGGAGAATTAGAAAATCCTGAAGACCAGCCACTCCCCCAGTGCCATCTCAAGCACAACCTCTGCACCAAGGGCTGTGAGAAGAGGCACATTCCCCAGCAGGGGACTTGTGAGTGGTTTCAACTTCTTGGGCAAGGAACAATGCAAAGGGAATAGAACAAGGCAGAGAATCTACATCAATATTAATTCTGGCCCACTGACCTACCACACAGAAGGTGTTTGGCCCTCAGGCTGAAAAAGGTGGACCCGTGCTCTTACCATGTTGGAACATGCACTGGCAAAGGTCATGAATTTGGGATTGAACTGCAGACAGGTTATAGGGCCTGTGTGTTTCCCATCCAACACAGCCACCTTCATCCCACTCTCCCCATTCCAGACGTGAATTTTTCCATCCTCTGAACCTGTAGGTTGGAGAAGACATAACACACATAACAGGCCAACACAGAACAGAAAGTCAAAGTATTACCGGTAAACTGACGCTGAGACACCAAAAGAGAGCTATCAGACCTACAGGAATCAATCTCTGATTGCCAGCTTTTTCAAAAGGTTGCAGGGCCAAATGCTGCCCATACAGAATGTCATTCAAAGTCAGTGGAATTTGTACCTGCAAGTCTGAAGGGAGAATTTACCCCAACTTGTTTTGGGGTATAGGTACCAAGAGGGAGTATATGGATTTGATCAGAATAACTCTTTATATACTCAAGTCTGGTGCAGCCAACAAGCGATCTCATTCCGCAGAAGACGACAGTTGGCGTTAGCAGAGTGAGGTCTTGCCTCACTGGTGGCACAGCAGCAGCTGCACCCATGTAGGGCTTCAGTGTGAACACTACCTATGCCAATGAGAGGGATTCTGCCATTGGTGTAGGTGATCTACCTCCCCAAGAGGTGGTAGCTAGGTCGACAGAATAATTTTTCCATAGGCCTAGTGCTGTCTACACTAAAGGGATTTAGGTTGGCCTAACAATGTTGCTCAGGGTGTGTGGATTTTTCATATCCCAAGGTAACATAGTAAGGTTGACCTAGTTTTCTAGTGTAAACCAGCACTAAGAAGAAAAGAGCTTTGCTATGCACATTAATGACTTGAAGACCAACATCAGAGAATAAAAGGCATTGTTAAAAGGTAGCTGTAGTGCGAAATAAAGCTCAATAGCATCCTAAAAGCCATCTGATTATAATTCTGCAATTTGCATTTCATCATTTTCAGCAAGCTGTGCATGTATCTATGCATCTACTTGGAAGATGGAATATTGTATTCGTCCGCACAAATTCCCAGTTTATACACAAGCAAGGTAAGCATCTTACTATTTACATGCAGAATCAAATCGAAGATTCACACATGTGCACAGCAGCTTGCTGAAAATCAGGCAATAGAAGTGCAATCTAGTCACTGAAAATTGTGCAGTCTGCAAATAATCAAAGGGTATGGTAAACCAGATTTCAGTGAGTTACGCTAAATGTGAATGGCCAAACTTGTTAAAGAGGTTTCAACTCTTATGATCACCAATACATGTTTTTATAGCAGAAGTCTACAAATTTCCATTTTAATTGGACACCTTGAATTTTTAAAATTGACCTCTTTTCAAAAATATTTTAGTCTTTGGGATAGCCCCTTTTACATAAGATATCCTGACTTTTTAACAAAATCCCTAAAAAGAAGGGGTTCCCCCTCCTTCTTTTTGTCTATATGGGCTTTTCAGGAAAGAAGAAACTAAGATGGCCCTCAGGGTACATTATTCAAATGGCACAAAGTAAACTGGAAAAAAAATGCATGATTCTGGAGTTTAGCAGTTGTAGGGACAAAGTTGAGAAAGAAGTGAATCTGTCCAACAGCAGGACTGAGGATACCAAAGAATTAGAGAAGGGATACGTTTCCTGGCAAGAAGGGTAAAAACATGCAGAAGTGAGCTGTCTCCAGAGGATAAAATGAGGGTCTGCAGGATCAGAAGAAAGGGGGGGGGGGGAGAGAAGAAGAAGAAGAAGAAGAAGGGGAAGGGAAAAAAAAAAAAAAAAAAAAAAAGACATCCACCAGAAAAAAAAAGGACCATCATCAGAATGGTCTTTCCTGATACCTTTAGTTATTAAGCAGGTTACTGATGACCAGCTAGATTTCAACATTAGAGTATCCAAAGCATACAGGGTAGTTGCATGTACAAATGAAGATCTAAAAGAAAGTAGTGGGGGAGGCAGTACAATATATAAAGAGGTAGAGGTGGACAGGAAGTTGTTAATGCAGTGTTATAACTATGCATGTAGTATATAGATTATCCAGGACTACCTCCAGTCTGGCCATAATCAGCCAGATAATTTTTTGTAAACATCACGGTAAGGAGGATCATTAGGAGGAATATGAATGTGGAGATGGAGTTGTTTTGCAGACTAGCTTTCATTCACTGAGGGCAATGTATCCTATGATATCCCATCTGATACTGCACAGATTACAGTACACAGGTAGCCCAAATAAAGAATGTAGTCCACAGGTCGGATGGAGACTGCAACATTCTAAACTACTTCAGTTGCTTTTTCCTACTACACAATTTTACCCATGCTGTTCTGCCAATCCATCTCAACAGCAGCCTGAGGGGACCAACTCTTGGGGGTGATGGTAAGAGAAGTTCAGGCAGTAGCCCTTTCTATCCTTCCTCTTGGCTGAGACTGCCAGCCAAGCTATCAATTAGTGTCGGCTGCAGTGGTAATTTGTGATGCAAACACTTGGCCTATCTTATTAAACAATACATTGTATTGAAATGACAGAATTTTGAGAGCATTGTCTCCCCCACAGCACAGTGAGGAAAGCATTTTGTAAATCCTAATATAGCCTCTTGCAGCCTTTAAACCAACTTTCAGTTTAATTATATCAATACCCAGTTTCAAAGCACTGAAATTGCCTTGTAATAGGACCCACAATGCAGGCCACCAGGGGGTAAGGATATCTTACCAATCATTATGAACTGGGAATCTGGTGTGAATGATGCCTCCAACGTGACAGCCTTACTGTTGTTATAACCCTACAATACAAAAAGAGGTAAATGCTTTCAAGCCTGTGGCAAAGGAGACCTGTCAAACCATACTTCCAGCCTAAGAACAGGAGCCCCTCCCTCAAGTAATACAGAGTGCCCTATGTAAAGAACAGACGCAAGGATTAGGAGTGGGCAATAATTTATCAAGGTACTAAACCAAACACTGTCTTCATTAGCAGAGCTTGAGAGCTTCATTAAAAGGAGCTAAATATCACAAGTAGTTTATAAAAGGGAAGAGGGAGAGAAATTTTCAAGTGAGACAAGATTATCGGCTTAACTACAAAGTTAAATTGACAAAGCAGATTACATCAACCTAACTCTGGAGTTGTACACGCTACAATGCTCCTCCTGCTGCTTCAACACACCTGCGATGCCAACCTAGAACATCAGGGTTGGAAGGGACTTCAGGAGATCATCTAGTCCAACCTCCTGCTCAAAGCAGGACCAATCCCCAATTAAATCATCCAACAGATTTTTGCCCCATACCCGTAAATGGCCCCCTCAAGGACTGAACTCAACCCTGGGTTTAACAGGCCAATGCTCAAACCACTCAGAGTGGTAGCCATGTTAGTCTGTATCAGCAAAAACCAACAAGGAATCTGTGTGGCACCTCAGGGGCTGTTTTTTCTTATAGCCTTGTGTTCACAACACACAATACCAAACAGCAGTGCAGAATCCATGGTTGCTGACAGAGATGGCTGGCTTGCAGGTTATCAGAGCTATTGAATACCCATCAAATGATGGGATTGAAAAATCCACATCATGTAATGCTGAACCTGCCCCCAAGAGGCATTGCAAACCCTGCCCCCAAGACACCTTGTGACCAGTTGCAGTGGGATAGCTACCCACAGTATACGGCTCTCTGTGTCGGTACAAACGCTGCTACTGTGCATGTGCTCCATTGACACAAGCAGCGTAGTGTGGATATGCAACAGTGGTTTAATTAAAGAAATGGCTGTACATCCATGTAATTTAAGTCGATTTAACTTTGTAGTGTAGACTAGGCCTACGATAAATCAGGGAACCAATCAGAAGCAAAACTAGTAAAGCAGCCCTCTCTAACACTTGTCATTCACAGGGCATCAGCTATCTCTATTACTGCAGCTGAAAGGGAGTTCCAAGAGACCTGGCCCTGGAATACATGGAACTGGAGTGTTTTATCCTCCAAGCTAACAATCCCACATAATCCCATCCCTGACAAGGACATAGCAAAGACAAAACAGTTTCCAAGAAGGCAACCAAGACAGCATACTCACCCCAAACGTATGCAGTACAGCTCCCTTAAAGGCATCAATCAGTCGAAGGAACCCTCCATTGGTTGATATGAGGATGAGCTTCCCGTCGTTACTGAACTTCAAGCCTGTCCACTCACAGGTTCGATCGTACTGCATCTTGAATGTAGCAAATGGACCCTTCCAAAAAATAAAAGGGAAAAAAGTGGTAGTGGGAGGGAATGATTTCTATGCACATGCACCCAAACATTTACTTTGGTAAACAACATTTTATATCTCCAGCACAGGAAAACATTTTAGATTCCTAAAAGGAAATAAATCAGAATGATATTGAACAATCCAGTACTAACTGCCACAAGAAGAATGGCAACCTGTCATATTGTGATGCAGCAGTGTTCTGACATGACACGATTCTGTCATCTCCAATAGCAACCAAACCACAACAGGATGTGTAGAAAACTTGTGGTTTCACCGCCATAAAGGAAATTACAATGAACAAACATCTGGTTCACCACTGCAGTCACCAGAGATGTAATGAGAGAATCAATTCTCACATTACATCTGATTATACATGGGCAGATTTAATGTACAGTATAGTGGCCATGTGCTAACAAGGCCCCCAAACCTAATTTAAACTAAGCGCTGGAGCATCAGCACTGTAACCTCTAAAAACAGAGGTGTTCTTTCATCATGGAGGAAGAAACATTACCGTATTTTTCGCCATATAAGATGCTCCGGCATATAAGACGCACCTAATTTTAAAGGAGGAAAATCTAGAAAAAAAAGATTCTGAACCAAATACTGTAGTAAAATATTTTATATCAACTGTATAAAGTTAACAGCAGTTTACACATATCGGTACCAGATCACACTCAAGTTCTTCCTTGTTCTATCAAAGATGTTAGAGGTGACAAAGAAACCATTTCTTCATCATTTCTTAGTGTACAAGTTCTTTGGGGCGGGGACCATGTATTTGTATGTGTTTGTGTAGCACCAAGAACAATAAAGCACAATGGGGCTTCATGTTGATGGGACTCCCCTACAAGCTACTGAAATACAAGTACTAAGTAGTAATAATAATGAGCACCTTCCTCTAAATATTATTGGATCATGTAAGGCAGTTGCATCTCTCTCCTCATTTGTCAGGGAGGGAGACCATGCCCCCTTTCTGCAATGGTCCTAGACCGACTTCCTTCAGAGGGAATTAGCAAATAGTTAATAGGCCCTAGCCTTCAGTCCAGGCTGGGTATCAATTGGGTCTGGTAGCCCTGACAGTCAGCCAGAGCAGGGGGGCACACAGTTAATGAATCTGGCCCACAGCTGGGCAGGATAGGAGCAAGTCTATAGCCAGAACCCTCAATCAGGAGCCCCCCCCCCCCCCCCGCGCAAACGGCTGGAGCCTCCCGGCCCCCCCCCCCCCGCGCGCAAAGGGCTGGAGCCTCCCGGCCCCCCCCCACCCCCCCGCGCGCAAAGGGCTGGAGTAGGGTGACCAGATCGCAAGAGCGAAATATCAGGACACATTGGGCAAGGGGGGGGGGGGGGAGGAAGGGGCGGGGGGGGACGGAAGGGGGGGGCAAGTGGGGGGAAGGAGCGGAGCAACAGGGGGTGGCGGTGCAAGGATATTTTGTGCCCTAGGCAAAATTTTTCCCTTGTACTCCCCTCCCCTGTTCCCGGACCATTGCTTATTATACATTTTTAAAATGAATATTGCATGTAATGTAATGTAGCATGGGGCAGAGGGTTGGGGTGGGGCTCTGTCTGGGGCTGGAGATGGGGTTTGGGGTGCTGGAGGGACTCAGGGCTTGGGTAGAGGGTTGGGGTGCAGTGGGGGGATATGCTCTGGCTGGGGCTCTGGGGTAGGGCTGGGGATGAGTTTGGGACATTGCAGGCAGTCTGCTCTGGGACTGGGACCAGAGGAGGACTCCCCCCCCAGCCCTTTCCCTGCCAACAGCAGGAAGCTCTGGGGCAGGGCCCCTCCTTTCCTGCCCCCCCTCCCCCAACAGCACACTCGCTCACCCTCCTCATTGGCAGCAGAAGATGGCAGGCACTAGGACCCTGCAGTGGCAGTTGCTGAAGGGAGGAGAAGGGACGCAGCAGCTCCTGGCTGCCCCGCTGTACTCCGGGCCATGGAAATTTTAAGGGGAGGCTGGGGCCGCCCCCCCCCCCCCCCCCGCGCGCGCAAAGGGCTAGGGCCTCCCGGCCGCCCCCGCCCCCCGCCCCCCGCAAAGGGCTGGAGCCTCCCGTCCCCCCCGTGTGTATATTCGCCATATAAGACGCACCAACTTTCCCCCCCCCCGTTTTGGGGAAGAAAAAGTGCGTCTTATATGGCGAAAAATACGGTAACTGCTGCTTTCCACTTGTTACTGCCATTCTTTGTGTGGCAGTTAGTACTGGATTGTTCAATATCAGTCTGATTTATTTCCTTTTAGGAATCTAAAATGTTTTCCTGTGCTGGAGACACAAAATTTTGTTTACCAAAGTAAATGTTTGGGTGCACATGCATAGAAATGGATTGAAGTTCCCACCTGACTCTTATAAGCCTTCCTACACCCAGGGGCATCATCAGCATAAAGTAGCAATGCCATTCAGCTCCTCAGTGATGATGCCCTAGGCTTGCTCCCAAGCCCTCTGTCTAATCTCTGATGCCAGTTCTCCTGAGGCAGAAGACGGAACAAGTGGATTGTACACTGGTCGACTGGGCTTCAGACCCCACTGTTGTGTAGAAATGTGCCTGGCCTTTGAGGCAACAGCATATACCTGAACCTCAGAAGGTGGACCAGGTTCATAATCAGCTTTGGGGATACTGTTATCAAAGACCCCAAATGATGTAGGAAAGTAACGCAAAGGAAACGGAGTATAGTTCAGTGCTGAGTATGTTGGGGGGGGAGGCAGGAGAGCACAAGAATCCAAAGGCATATGATAGGGGAGAAAACATGTTGGGAGAGCAAAGAACGAAGAAGAGAGAGGAAGGTGAGAAGTGGGTCAGTAGACAAGTCATAACCCAGGACAAATGCTTTTTACAAAAAGCTGATCTGGGGACTCAGATATTAATAATTCTCTGGCTCTGAAGTTAACTAGAATGAACTTAGAGGGAGGTCCAAAATGGGATTTAAGGATCTGGTGCTGGCACCTACTTGTAAAAGAAACTCTTATACAAAGCCCGCTTCGTATATGAAGTATTATCTCTTTGGGGCTGCTGGCTGTAGCACATGCAAAGATGTTTCAAGGGATGCTCCGAAGTCCAGGGTTTAAATGCAGTTTCTTGTAAGCTATGAAGTGTCAGAAATGCATCTAGTTGGTCTCTTACCTTGTCAAAAGAACGGAGATCATACAGCTTCACCATTTCAGAATTGACTCCAGCAGCAAAGATCAGCCCCTCTGGGTCAAAGGAGCATACAGGCTTTCCCTGAAGATGCATTAAACCCTAGAACATGGAAAACAGTTAAACATGAATTCAAGTTGGGAATACTGGGGTAGGCACTAAGTCCATTTCTGAAAGCTCCCTCAGCAGTGCACAGATCCAACAGAGCAGTCTGCTGGTAGAACAGCTGGGTTTTCAATGGTCAGTCTTCAGAATCTTTTAGTGTCTCATGTCCCACACTGGGGACTAGCCTCTCAATTCTGTACATGGAGTATCAACAAAGAGTTTGGAGAAGTAGCTAAATGGCTATTCATCCAGAAAGCGTAGGAGGAACTCAACTCATCCCTCCTGGCATGTGATGATTATGGGACACTGTGAAAAGGACAAGGAAAACAATTCAGATACACCCCCTGCTCAAAACACCCATCTACATCTCCTATGGGAAAGAAACTTGCATCACAAGAACAAACCAGAACAAGGAGTGCTGCAGAGGCAACATACGGCACTTCTGTGGGAAAGAGACACGCATCTTGTATTGGTAACAATTATCACTTCTGAGAGTTTCAAAGAACACTCCTGCTGGAACTGATGGCAACACATGGCTGAAGATTGTGGGACTAACACACTGACCATTCAGGAAGAAGAGCACCGAGATGCAGCTCTGAAGAACACTATCATCGCCTATGCTAATTCAACACAAAAACAAACCTCCTAAAAGCTAAGAGGCAAAAAGTGTCAAATCAAAGAGATCAGATTCCCACACAAGGATTAGCATAAGGAGTAAGGATCAACTTCTCTCCACAAAAACTTAACACCTGTAGTTAAACCAGTGCAATGTTAAACAACATAACTTAGTGCAGCTTTGTTTAGTAGACATTCTTACATTGATTTAGTTAATTAAACTGATGCAACATTGTGTTTAGATAAGCCCACAGCATGAACCTGCAAAGCAGAGGGAAAAATTAGACTTTTAAGGAGATAGTCTTATGGAAGACTGAGAAACTAAGATTTTTACAATGTCTAAATTACATAGTTGCACATAGAATGGAAGTGAGATATGGAGAACAATGTCAGCAACATCTGCTGACTTCCCATGAAGACCAAGCTAAAGTTTAGAAAGCAAGAGGCTCTTACCAATATGCACACTACCAAAGAAAAGTAATGATTCTGATCTGAACAGCTTATGCTTAGGCAGGTATAACTATATTGTGATAAAAAAGTTTTCAATTTGTGCTTTACAGCTTGTACTCATGAATCAGTGACTGTCTTCTTCTGAATCTCACAGTGAGAATGGAGGCATGTTTAGGACCTGCCAGCCTCTTCCACAAACATTTTTCAACACCGCAAACATTGCAAGAGTCAAGCTGTGTGAATGCCAGGAACTTTCAGTGTCCATTTTATGAGAAGGCCTATTCAAGTTTCTGCTTTAGAGGGATTTTATTATAAAACTAGAAATATTAAGTACAGCATAATGGAGGTAACTGGTAATAACAAGAGATGTTAATAAATATAAAATGTTATGATAAGCTTTAGACAGCATTTCAGATAAATTTTCAAATTAGTTATCACATGCACAGCACTTGAAAGAGTAAGAGCTTATCGTAGCAGAGTTGCAATGTTAATGTAGGTGAATCTTCCAGCTTCACTGAGTTTAACACAGCTGGGAAACCTTGGAATCCTCGTGGCTCTAAGTTTGCTTGTGTATTTAACTGCTTAATGTTTTTCATTTTAAAAACAAAGCCAGAGAACTCAAGTAAGGGGTACGATTCTGTCACCACTGATTCCAATGTACATTGGAGACTTCTAGAGAAGACGTTTGAGGCTACAATGTCGTTAATATGCTGACAAATATCCAACTAGCTCCTTGTTTCATCAGCTCCAGAAGTTGCTGTTTTCTTACCTTTCCAGAACTTCCCCAAGACAGGACCCTAGAGGAAAGTGAGTGAAGACAATGTATGCACAAAATGAATACCTAAAGAAGGATTCTGCCTGAGATGACTTCTTTCAAATTCCAGGAGGTGCTGGTGTGGCCCATGAAGTATTTCATGACAGTATAAAAACCAGACCACCTACTTAATTTATAACACATTTTTCATCATTTCAAACTAGAAACTCTTTCTTTTACATTTCATGACAACTGTCAGCAGATAGGCAAGTGAATTTGGTATCCCACCTGGCAGTTTGGAGACCGGAGATCCCAAAGTCTGATAGTTTTATCGAGTGATCCAGAAATAAAGGTATCATCCACTGGAGACATGGACAAGGCAACCACTCTGCAACACAGAAGATTAGATACATCAGGTATCACACAGGTGTGCAAGAAAGTTAGCAATGTAACTATTATCCCGTTGGCTTCACAAAAGTTCAAAATACTTAACATTTTTTATGGCATAAGAAGCAAAGTGAACTAAGTCTAACATGGTTTAGGTTCATTACAACAATGGTTTAGCCTCTCTTGTTCTGTTTCATATCCACCAAGAAGATCTTGATCACCGAAGTGTCCCCTTGTCACATCTCTTACCTCTTGCTGTGCCCTGGAAAATATCGGATGTATTTATTATCATGTAGGGAGAGGTAACGGATTGTATCTGCAAAAAAATATAAGAAAAGGGTAAGCATACATCATTCAATAAACCTTCACCAGACAGCAATGATGGTCTGCTTTGTCTTCAAGAGGGATACTAAAATGAATGAGAAACTGAAACAAAGTAGTCTGGAAGAAAAAAACTGCAGAACTAGAAAGGATGTTCCCAATGGTCTGGAGATAATACGAATACTTCACGTAGTGTAAATGAATTGCCATGAGACCTATACAGTTCTCCGCTCCAAAAGGTATTGAACTAAAAATCAAGTAATTGTTCAGTCTTTACTCAAACATTTCTCACAAAAACTACAGCTTTCAAAAAGTTGGTGCTGGCATTTCCTGTTAGAAAGGGAGTATAGATTTATCATACAAATGCCATAGTCCTGTTAATGCACCCAAGCAGGAAGAACTGTCTCCAGCTAAATAAACCACAAAGGTGTGAACTAGGTCACTCAAAACGACAATGAGGTCACCTCTATACATACAGCATCTGGTGAAGATGTTCTATGCTGATAGAGAGAGCTCTCCCGTCGGCATAAAAAAACCCACCTCCATGAGTGTCATAACCTATGTGGGTGGGAGAAGCTCTCCCTCAGACATAGTGCTGTGCACATTAGCTTTTATGGTGGTATAATTTATGTTGCTCAGGAATGTGAAATATTCACACCACCAAGTGACGTAAATTTTGCTGGCATAGGCTGTAATGTAGACAGCCTGAGATGGAATATCAAAGCCAGGCTGGGCCCATTTAAATACTAATTGCTAAGTACAGGCATTAAATACCAAACTACTCAGATGAAGAGGTGCTTTCTTTGCACCTCTTCCTGACTGGAAAAAGCTTTGGGAGTAAAGGAGGAACACATAATGAGAACAGAAGAAAAGACTTTTCTAAACAGCAATTTCTTATAAAAACATACAATATCACGGGACAGAATTGATCATAGTATTTTGAAATCAGTAATTCTTTTAAGTGGCCTTCACTGAACATAGACCACAGTACTAACAGCAATTTTTCTTTTGGTCGATTCTGTTGAGATTTTTCACTGCAGATCAAAAGAATTCTGTAGAACATAATTCACTTGAGAAAAAGTGTTGAAACTATGAACCACTTTAACTTGCACATGCATTTGTGAATGGAGAAGTGCAAATAAGACCAAATTAAGCCTTTAATACCAGCAGTAAACTTTTACTAGGGGAGACAGAAAGGAAAAAAATAATTTTATATATATACATATATATACATATATACACACACACACACACACCCTGTTTTAGAAATACAGATGGACAAAAAGACTGATGTTCTAGGAAACCAAAGCAAGGTTTTTTGTTGTGTTTTGTTTTTTAAAGCTTTGACACCTGTTAAGTGTTTACTCAGGTTGACATGTTCAATATGGTTATATCAACAAGCAGTGCTGAGACTATGACATTAATACCATATTAAGGTGGGAAACTGTTTTCACCTTTGTTATTGCAAAAACTAGTTGGTGAACTAACTGACTTTTCTGCAAGATCGGATAATGAGACTTATCTGTGGGGAACATTCTTAACATCTGGAAGGCAAGAATATTTTTCTAAACGCCTTTTTCTATAGAATAGATGTTATGTGGAAAATCCTTCAAATCCACCAGTTGTTGACAAAGATTTTCCACTGAGTCAGCGGAGGTTAGAGTTCTGCACAGTCCTCCAGAGTCTGTCAAGAGAACTTTAAGGGTAACTTTGTGACCAATCATGAATAGCTCCGGCTGATGCATCATCCTGAAAGGCTGCTTCTCCTTTGGGTATCTTCAGATGATCATGAAATGCCATAAGTCAATCCACCAAAATCAGCAGTTTTACATCTCATCATCATTAGTACTTATCTGCTTTTAAACAGCAAATTTGGTGCATATTTCTGGTTTTTCTGCTAAAAACTTCAGTTACCTGTTTCAGAAGAATGCAGGTGGAATCTCACCTTCCTCTGCTAAATACAAACCATTTGTGAAGCATGAGTGGGTGGTCCTTTGAGCCGACAGTGCTCTGTCCCAAGCAAGGCAGTGGCCTGTACAGTTATCTCCTGTACCGGGTGGTATCATAGACCCTCAAACTGTACAAACTACTACCTCAGCCTGGAATTAGGCAAGAGGAACCAGGTTTGAAGCTCTTGAACTCTTCAGAAAGAACTAGATCAGAAGCAATTTGAAGGCATATATGTACTTGTGTGCAAATACCAGCATTTGTACAGTAAAGGAAAGGCTTCATTTCACCCTTCTTTCTGTAAATGCAACATCCTGAAAAGTTAACATCCTGTATATCTGCCCATAGTTTCACTCATTAGGGACTATGTAGAGTATGGACCAGCATACGGACCACCAAAGGAGAGAAGCATGCTAATTTTCTCAGGCCAGTTTACAATTATTTACAGTACAAATACCAGTAATAAGTCTTTTCTAATCCATTTCTATCACCAGTGTATTTACTTCAAAAGCTACTCAAAGGGAAAACACTTGCAAAATGATAATCAACTTCAAACCATCAAATTATAAACACCACCTTAACACAATGGACTTAAAGAAACTAAACAAATATTGCACCAAGTTTCTTTCAGTGAAGGATAACTATCACAATAGAGATCGATGCAAAATTAAAATACTATCATTACAATGAGACAGTCAGGAAGTGCACAAAATAAATTGTAACCATGAGAGAAAGCTATGTGAGGATCAGAAAATTGATTGGGAACTTCACCAGGAATGAAGTTCTCCAAGGATTCCTGAAATTGCAGCAGAGCCATTTATACCAGCTGTTTCTGACACAAGGAAGAAGAATAATTGTGTGGAGGAAAGAATGTGAACCTGTAAGAGTCGATTGATTAAATCAAAAATTTTAACACCCCATTAATCCTTTCACCCCAGGCTCTGAAAGCAACTTAATTTATTGAAGATTATGAAGTGCAGTTATGATGAGAAATTACAATGGAAAAAAATGACACTTTGAAAACAGGTGGGTTGCCCATGTATATACTAGGAAAGCAGAGGGGCCAATGGACAAAGCCAAGATTGGATGCAAGAGAGATGTGTTCTACTCCAGGCTTAGTTGGTGAATTGCAATATCACCTCAGTTTCCTGCCCTCCATTCTGTACAAACAGGGAGAATATGTCCCGATCTTTGTAAGGCACTTTTAGATATAGAGGTGAAAGGTACTACAGAAGTGCTTTGTAGTGTTGGGAGTCATCTGCTTGCTTTGACAATTCTTTTGTTAAGCTACTCTTTACTGCTGTTGGTGCTGCAAAGCCAACACAGCTATAAGAGCACACTTGCATGAGCCAGAATGGAACCCACAGAATTGTTAACTAAGTTCCAGATACAGAATCTTAATCAGTGATGAAGCACTAGCCAGAAGAAAGTTCACCTCCTGATCTCAAATTGAATTTGAAAGGCTGTCAGGAAAAAAAGCAAAAAACACAGTTTTTTAAATGTTAGTTTACGCATCATTTGCTCTGGTGTCACTGAAGAGGGGAAAAAATCTTCACCAAGGCATCTTTCCAAGGCATAACTATTAAAAACTTCACTAATAAGGTAGTAAATATGCTAATATGAAACAGTTACGGAGAAGCTAAATGATTGGACCAATAAACAGCCAGTCAACAACAGAGTCAAGAGTAGAACTCATCTCCCTTCTCAGCGGTTCTCAAACTTTTGAGAACCGCGACCCTTTTTCCTTTTCCTCAGCGGTGTGGCAGACCCTTGTATGTCCGCCGAAAAGCCGACAAACTGAAAACTTCCGCACTCAGTGGCTATTTTTGGCGGACATGCCGAGGGCTTCCGAGAGCGCTCAGTATGTCCACTGAAAAGCCACCGAATGTGGAACTAATCGATTTGGTGGCTTTTCAGCGGCGGCAGGAGCTCACGACCCCACTGGGAGCGCTCGGCGACCCCCCGGGGGGTTGCAACCCCCAATTTGAGAAACCCCATATTAAATCATGTTAACTCTGGTTATTATAGCAAAGAACAGTAATTAGTAACAACAGGTCATTGTCTGTTAGGGAATGACTGAGTTATGCTTTAAAGATGAACATCTCTGTTTGCCACCATCCTAGAGGTTGTTAAAAATAAGTCATTCATGTCAGTTAAGACCAAAGCTTTCCCCAGCCCATCACTACTCTTTATCTGGGAGTGCCATCTAAGTGCAGAAAGGTTAAACATGGTCACTTACCATCTATTTTGTTGGAGCTGTACACCACAGTGTTGGCAGCATGTGTGTATCTGATTAGGTCCACTCCATACTTTTTACTATACAGTGTTCTCTTTGGTCTATCAAAAGGAAATACAGAAATAATTATGTTCACTTCCACACACAAGAGCTCAAGCTACAACCTACCAACTATTAGTCCACTTTTTAGTAACTTAACACTATGAATGCTTTGAGATATCCAGGTCCTTTTATGGGAGGGAGGGAGGGAGGGAGGGAGGAAGAGAGAAAGGAAAAACTGTTGAGATCTTTCAGACCAGAAACAGAACCATAAGGGACCTTGTCACATAGCGCACTAATGGATTAGCCTTCCATCTCTGGGAACCTATATTAAAAACCTAAGATAATTAATAGGACTCATGTTAGGCTCTAGTGAATAAGATATGACCACAACAGTCACTGCAATTTGACACATACTCATGACATCTTAGAAAACATGTGGTATTGCAACTGCAGGGGTGTTTTAAGCTAGGAATGGGCGACAGTTGACGAAGTTGTGTGGTATAAGCTACTGCATGAGACACTAAACCTAGTGCAAGTTATGGCAGTCTGTTCCTTGCTTTCATTGGTGTTAAATTCATGCACACACCACCTAAAGAAGTGTAACTTGGATTCTTTTCCAATACCTTAAAAGAACCCAAACCTCTCTTTTTCATTCATTCTTAGGAAGTGGAAGACTCCCGATCTGCTTTAGGAAATGTTTTGGGAACATCTTTGACATTCCTTCCATAAGTTAAAAGGCCAATGCACAAATATTATTGGGGGGTGGGGGGAACCCACACATACTATTTGCTTCTAGTACCCCAAAATTTCAGTAACCTCTATCTAAATTTTTTCTTGATAGCCTGAAAGTCAAATTCGGACATGTCAAGAGCCCCAGTAAACACCTGAATATGCTAGAGGAAGTTTTTAAGATACAAATATATTTGTTTTGTTTTCAGAATACAAATGGAGAAACTTTAACCACAATGTACTGCAGTGTAAGGTTTCAGTTTCTGCTTACAACCAGAGGGAACTCAAGGACGTAGATTGTCTACAACTGAACAATCTGACAATAACCACATTTTATGTATAAACAAGTATTCATTCAAAATTTCCATAGCTGAGTGACTTAATATTAAAACTCTAAATTCCAGAAATCAAACCTGTTACTTCAAACCTGTTACTCCGCTCAATCTTTTTCCAATACACACACATTCCACCTCCCTCCGCAGTTTACCCTGGCTATATCACTGATCAAATTCTCAAGCATTTTTTTCAAGCGTTAGAAGTTTATCCTCTCCAGTGGTTTCTCTTCCCCATCACATCAAAATCCAGACATTTTGTCCTCTCTTTAGAATCCCAACATAACTCAAGCCAGGCTGGGAAAAAATCATATTGCTCAGAGACCTAGAACAAGTATAAGCCAGAAAACTGAGTAACTTCAGGCACAGTAACATAGAGCTGCTACAGCAGCAGTCCTCAAAGTTTTTCGGCTGTGGCCCCTTACCAGCGTCCAATCGCGGAGGCCCCTGGGGTATGTTCCCCGAAATGCCACTGAATAGAAAGCTTCCGCTTGATGCAGCGGCATTTCGGCAGAACAAAAATAGACCGCTTGGAAGTTCGGCGGTCTCCAGCACAGGATCGACGGCAGCGCCAGGGTCTTGCGCACCTCCGGGGGTGGTCTCACGGAGCTACTGACAAGCTTGTACCTGAGCAAGAGTCAATGCACATCTGTTCTGTATGGTTGGGTAACATTGTACTATCTTCAGAATGCAGCAATTAATCTAGTAAAAACAATGAGGAGTCCTTGTGGCACTTTAGAAACTAACATTTATTTGGACATAAACTTTTGTGGGCTGAAACCCACTTCATCAGATGCATGAAGTGAAAAAATACAGAAAGCAGTATAAATATTACGGCACATGAAAAGATGGGAGTTGCCTTACCAAGTGTGTGGGGGGGGGGAGGGGGGGGGGAAGATTAGTACTAACGAGGCCAATTGAATTAAGGCAAAAGCGGCCTATTTTCAACAGTTGATAAGAAGGGGTGAATATCAATAGAGGGAAAAGTACTTTTGTAACGTTAACAAGGCCAATGCCATCAAGGCGGACATAACCTATTTCCAAATGTTGACAAAAAGCTGAGCATATCAGCAGAGGAAAAATTACTTTTTGTAATGGAGACAGGGCTAATACAGCCCAATTTAGGTGCATTTAACAGCAGTTCTCAAACTTCCGAGAACTACGACCCCTTTTTCATTCATTGGCGGCCATGGCGGACCCTTGTATGTCCGTCAAAAAGCCGCCGAATGAATTACTTCCGCATTCGGCGGTTATTTTCGGCGGACAAACCGAGCACTCCTGAAATAGCTCAGCATATCCGCTGAAAAGCCACCGAATGCGGAGGCGGCTTTTAAGCGGCGCTGGGAGCTCGCGACTCCCAATTTGAGAAACCCTGATTTATAAGATCAGGCAAATATGCGGACACATTGTTTACCATGATTAGTTGCCATTTCTCACATTTCAAGGAGATGACCTCTTTCAGAGACTGACATTGTGGACCCTTAAAAGCTTTGTTGCTTTAACTATGATGGCATAAAATTGCAAAAGAATCCTAGGGCTTGGCTACACTTGCAGATGTAGAGCGCTTTGGGTTAAACCAGCCCTCGGAAAGCGCAGTAGGGAAAGCGCTTCAGTCGGTCCACACAGACAGCTGCAAGCGCACTGGTGTGACCAGATTTGCAGCACTTGAAGGGGCACTGGGAGCAGTGCATTATGGGCAGCTATCCCACAGAGCACCTCTTCCCATACTGGCAATGTGGCTTGTGGAAAGGGGATATGGGATACAGAGCATTCTAGGTACTGTCCCAACGCCCCGTGATGCATCAGTTCACATCCCAGAAATCTGTGCTTCCATCCACATTTGTCACCATCTTTCAACATTTTTTGTGCAGCGCGCTCTGTCTACCCTTTCAGCCTGTGGGAAGGGAGCTTGAACTGCTGTGGAACATGCTGACAAGTCTTACCAGCACGTCACGTTTGGCAGTCGAGTTACTCCTGAAGATCCAAACCGACTCTGAGGACAACTCCAATAATGATATTGACTTTTATAATACATACAACATGAGATTGCTTGTGGCATTCATGGATGTGCTCAGCACCATGAAACACCGGTTTTGGGTTTGGGAAACAAGCAGAGTGGTGGGATCACACCATCATGCAAGTCTGGGATGACTTGCAGTAGCTGCAGAACTCTTAGATGAGAAAAGCCACTTTCATGGGACTGTGTGATGAGCTTGCCCCCCCTTCTTTACCCCTCCTCCCCCAGTGGCACAAGGGCACAAGATTGAGAGCTATCCAGTGGAGAAGCAGGTGACTGTCTCGAGTTGCCAGCTTTCAGATTGCAATAGTTACCAATGGGTCACTAATCAGTTTGGAGTGGGAAGTCAATCACTGGAATCGTGTTGATGCAAGTTTGCAGGACCATTAATTGCATCCTGCTCAGATGAACCGTGACTCTGGGTAACGTGCATGACATTGTGGCTGGCTTTGCGCAAATCGGTTTCCCTAACTGCAGAGGAACGATAGATGGGACACACATTCCTATTCAGATACCAAACCACCTAGCCTCCAAGTATGTTAAATCGGAAGGGGCATTTGTGGATCACTGTGGGGATTTCATTGACATTAACACAGACTGGCCCAGAAAGGTACATGACGCATGCATCTTCAGGAACACTGGCTTGTTCCGGAAGCTGCAAGCTAGAACTTTTTTCCCCAGACCAGAAGATCTCTGTAGGGGAAGTCAAAATGCTCATTGTGATCCTTGGAGACCCCACTTACCCTTTAATGCCGTGGCTCATGAAACCCTACACAGGGAGCTTTGACAGCAGCAAAGACAGGTTCAACAACAGGCTGAGCTGGTGCCGAATGACTGTGGAGTGTGCTTTTGGCCATTTAAAGGGCCACTGGTGCTCTCTGTATGGGAAGCTGGACTTGGCCGACGGCAGCATCCACGCGGTTATATCCACGTGCTGGACCCTCCACAATATTTGTGAAGGGAAGAATGAAAGCTTCACTCAGGCATGGAACTTGGAGTTTCAACACCTGGAGGCTGAATTTGAACAGCCAAAGAGCAGAACTCTTAGAAGGGCCCAGCGTGGGGCTGCAAGAATTAGGGATGGCTTGAGGGAGCAATTTGAGGCTGAAAGCCATCAGTAATGTCTGGTGCCCTGCACTGGAGTGAAGTGTAGTAGTTCCAATGTTAGTAGGACTCTGTTTGCGCCACGCTGATTTGCAGTGCCTGTTGCTTTCCTGGGCTAAGGCATCTTTTACTTTATGCAATAATAAAGCATGTTTTCAAAGCCAAAAACCCCATTTATTGAAAAGAAAATTCATTTACTGAAAAAACCCAACTGCTTGGGATACAGAAAAGGTTAGGGGGTGGGGTGAGGAACGGTACACTCACATACTTGTGTATGTTCTATTATCATATTCTGGAACCCTGTCTGGAATGTTGTGCACTGAGTGCTGCATTTCAGGATGGCTATAAGGTGTGGTGATGGGAGCTGAGTGCAGAGAATAAGGGTCGTAGTTTTCATGGCTGGGTGGTGAAGCTACACATGGCTGGGTACAGTAAGAACCCAGATGTTGGGGAAAGTGGGTTGGAGGGGACATGGAGGAACAAGGGAAAGTTTTGGGACAAGGGCTGTGGGGGGAGACAGGTGGCGAATACAGTAGTGCTCCGTCTGCATGGCAACAAGCACCTGGATAGAGTCCACTTGCCACTCAGCCGATCCGTGCTTTACTGCTGCAGTTCTGCATTTTGCTGTCAGCAATTCTTTCTTTTGGCAGATCCTCCTTTCACTCTCCCTCCACTCTGCCTTTAGATTCTCATTCAGAGACTGCTGCATTACTTCATGCAGCATGCCTTCTTTGCTTTTACATGGCCCCTTCCTGAGTCTTAGCAGTCCCTCAGCTGGCAAGAAGACGGATGGCTGAGATCTCAAGGTTGCATCTGTAAAGGCAAAATGCAACACTTAAGACGCAGCATTGTTCACACCAGACAGAGCAATGGTTCTCCCACACTTAAGGAGGGCAAGCAGAGTCTACACAATAGAATAATTTGCCCATCCCAAAGCAAGCGCATATAACCCATGAGGAACCCCAAATGGTGAGTAAGCACAGGATCAAGGGGGACTGATTGTTTCATGGCTGTACTGTAGTCTGGGTAAGAAAAACAACAACTGTAGTCTGGGTTTCTGTGCCTTGAGAGCAAACAGCTACAGGGGACACCTGCACTGATCACTGGCCCAACGTCTTCCACAGGAGTTTGTCCTGGTACACATCTCGCTGCTGAGTGTGACCAGGGAAGAAAGGGAGAGTCTTCCACTACAATGTGGCTTCTGCCCTGGCCCATATGCAGCTTCCCTGTGTGCAGCAATGGTCCCCCACACTCCCCACAGTCCAGTGGCGTGGATATGTTAGCCTGACTGGGACAAGAACCACAGTGGCTCTCCCAATAAACCTGAGCAACCTCACTGCCCAAGTTCTGAATGAGACCTTTGAAGAAATCACTAAAGCCAATTCCTGCAACATGAGAGCGCCCTATTCCGCATCTAGGCCTGCAAGCAACCCAAATCCTCCTTGCTCCAAGAGCCCATACCGAAAAACATCCCCTTCCCAAATAAAAAGCCGCTTACCGGGAACCTCCTTTCATGTTTGTCCTTCCACAAACACCCGCCGCAACTGGCTAACTTCTTCCTGGCTCAATAGGAGCTCCTGGCTACATGCCTCAAGGGATTCTGGGGTGTCTTCCGCCTCAGCACCCTAGCTCCCGCTTTCCTCCTCCTGCCTTGTTGGAGCGGGTTCTGAAGTGTCCATGGCGGTCCTTGGAGTGGAGGTGGGCTCGCCGTCAAGAATCAGGTCCAGCTCTTTGTAGAAACGGCAGGTCACGAGGGCAGCACCAGAACAGCGGTTTGCCTTGTGTGTTTTTTGGTTGGCATTCTGCAGCTCCTTTACTTTAAACCTGCACTGCACCCTGGTCATGACCTCGATCATGGCCCTTGATATCGGACCATAGGTATTTAATATTCCTATGGCTGGAGCGCAGCTGGGACTGGACACTCCCTCCTCCCAAACAATGATGAGGTCCAGCGCCTCTCCATTGCTCCGTATCAGGGATCGCCTGGTGGGTGGAGACATGGTCATGTGGAAAAATTCGCTGAGAGCACTCCATGCCTGGTTGAGCAAACAGGAAGGGGATTTTCAAAATTCCAAGGGAATTTAAAGGGCAGATCTGATGGTTGGTCATTGGAGGGCAGGGCAGTAGAGTTCAAACTGATGACCAGAGTGGCTAGAACAGGCATTGGGGGACACTTTTGTAGGGCAACAGAGCACATTAGGCATCCAAACGGGCACCGTGGAATTCCAGCGGGGGCGCATCAAAACATTACTCCTCTCACCAAAGTAGAGTACCAGGAGTGCTCTAGCTGCAGAGTCAAGTGCTCTACATGCCTTGCCAGTGTGGACGGGGAGTGAGATTCTCCAGCACTTTACACTTGACAGTGATACCCTGCCTGTATAGCAGGGGTGGGGAACCTCCGGCCCGGGGGCCTTATACGGCCCACCAAAGCATTCCATCCGGCCCGTGCGCGTCCCTGGCCGGCCCCGCCCCCGGCGGCTCCGCGCTCAGCGAAGAGGCCGGGAAGCGCCTCGGGGAGCCACCGGCCAGGGACGCGCGCGGGCTGCCTCCGCGCTCGGCGAAGAGGCTGGGAAGCGCCTCAGGGAGCCGCCGGCCAGGGACACGCGCGGGCCGCCAGGCGGGGGCGGCTCCCCGAGGCGCTTCCCGGCCCCTTCGCCGAACGTGGAGGCGGCCCGCGCGTGTCACTATACAAATTAAGTATCTTCAAGGCCACTTTACAAAAACAAGTAAGGAGAAAAGTGAATTACAATCAATAGATGCCTTTAAAATTGACACCTACTTTCAAATTCACAAATGAGTGGATATGCACATTTAAAAAAAAAATCCTATAGCCACCAGGCAACCTACACTTCCAGATATATTTATCTTGAAAAAACATTAATTACCTTTCAGCTCTGCAATATCAAACTGTGGATTTTCCACAATGACGTTAATCTAAACAAGTCCACCTCAGGACATAACACAGATATAAATTAATGGCCCAAACGTAGATGCATTCCAGTTCCATCAAGCTCTTGTCTACTGATTTGAAGTGTATTCCTGGGGGAATTCTGTGCCAAAAAATTAAAATCTATCAAAAACAATACTATATAATCACACCAATTTCAATTATTTGGGTCATTTATTTCAAAGTACCTGTCAGCATATATGCTTAAACAATATAGACACACACAAAAATCCCCCCAGGAGTATAGGGTATGCAAATTGTATGGCGGGCTGACAAAATTGGGGGTGAGGGTGTGGTGGTAGTAGGGGGGTTTGGGGTGGGGCTAGGAATGAGAAAGTGGGGGTGCAGGACAGTGCTCCAAGTTTGGACTGAGGGGTTCAGAGGGCGGGAAGGGGGGAGGATCAGGGCTGGGGCAGGAAATCAGGGGTGCAGGCTTTGGGCAGCACTTACTTCAAGCTGCTCCCAGAAGCAGCAGCAGCAGCATCTCTCCCCTCTGGCTCCTATACAGAAGCACAGCCAGGCAGTTCGGCGCACTGCCTGTGTGCCAATGGGAGCTGCAGGGATGGCACTTGAGGTGGGGGCAGTGTGTTGAGCCCCCTAGCAAGCCCCGGATCCCACTCCCTAGCAGGAGCTCAAGGGATGGATTAAAATATCTGGGGGGCCAGATGCAGTTCCTGGGCCATAGTTTGCCCACTCCTGCCCTAAGACAACCCAATCCTTCCCCCCTACCCAGCTCACTCACACCCACAACTCCTCAGAGCCCAGGGATCCAGAGGGAGAGAGAGCCCGATGCTGAGTCCTGGGCCTGCAAGGAGTTTCCTGCAGACTGCCATCTCCTTCAGGGCATGCTGGGAACTGCAGCTGCCAAGAACCCTCCAGCTCCCCGTCCCTGTAGCAGTGTCTCCTGTGTCCAGTGGCCCTTAGGGCTGGTCTTCACTAAGGGGGGGGGGGGGGCGCGCAAAATCGACTGCAGATCACGTAGCTGAAGTTTGCATATCTGCAGCTGACTTACCGCTCGTCCTCATGGTGGCGGCGGTTGGTGGCGCGCTCCCCCGTCGACTCCAGCTTGCGCCTCCCGGCAAGCTGGAGTTCCGGAGTCGATGGGGGCGCCGCGAGTGATCGATTTCTCGCATCTTCATCAGACGCGAGAAATCGATCGCCAGAAGATCGATGGCTACCTGCCGATTCGGCGGGTAGTGAAGACATACCCTTAGTGGTGGCCACCAGCTCTGCAGCCATTTCAGGGTGGGGGGGGGGGGGAGAAGAGGAAATTCTGCATGAACAACATTAATTTTGGCAAACTTCTGCATTGAACAGGGATACAGAATTCCCCCAGGAGGAGAAGTGGAACTAGGAACAGTACAATCATGGACAGTCACAGTAACCGCTCATCAGCACTAGCATTAGTGCAGGATATACAATCAAGATTTCAAAGCTAGTGGACGCCATCCATACTATTAGGGTATTAGATTTTTACTTGAATTTGAAATAACGTATAGTCTTAGTTTAGGCTCAGACAGGCGGTGGCAATGACATTTTAATTTCTATGAAAGCAAAGACATGCTACACATAAAACCAAGTGACATACTAAACAAGTATAAAAAGAATCCACACAAAGTATCCAAATCAGAACAATCAAAATGCAGAGAGATGCCATTCAACAATCACAGCAGCGACAATAGTTCATTTTAATTTGCTTGACAGAATAAAAGCACAGGCAAGTAAATGGGACTACCATGTTTTCTTGTCAAATAATCACACACCACCTCTCCCCACTCATATGGACTAGCATTTTATTGGAGAGTCCCACACCACCTCCACTTGGCTATTATTGCCCTCTTCATCCACTTCCCCTACAAGGATGTGTATTTTTTTCTCTAACCGCCTTGCAGCCTACTTTGGACATTCATGCCACCCCATGTCTTTCTTCACTGAATCCCTAAAAACTTATCTCTATAGTAAAGTGCACAGCATATGATGAGAAAGTGTTGTTTTTTTTTAAGAATTTAACACTTGAGACAACCAAGATGTGTTCATGCTTAAACTGAGTAACTACATGACCATATCTGTAACCCTAGTCATTTCTTGTCCCAACCACACCCCTCTGTTGGTCATCCTTTTGTGTCACATCAAAAGATGGAATTAGGGACCACATCTTTGTTTTCTGTGATGTTCCATGCTCAATTCTGGGCACTATAACAACAACAAACACTCTCTTTGATACAATGCTAATTTTAGCAGAAAAGCCAAATCAGAAAGAGGCACTTTTTGAGGAAGACTGAGTGATCAATCACTTCTGCCAGTTCCACATTTTCCATTATTGTCTTCTTCCTTATCCACACATTGACTAAGAGGCCTACTCTGTCCTTGATCTTCATTTTGCTTCTAATGTATTTGTAGAATGTTTTCTTGTTTCATGTTCCTAGCTAGTATGATCTCGTTTTGTGTCTTGGATTTTCTAATTTTGTCCCTACATACTTGTGTTGTTCAAATTACAAAAGGATGAATATAACCAAGTTTCCAGTTTTTGCAGGACTCTTTTTTTGAGTTTTAGATCATTAAAGATCTCCTGGTTAAGCCAACGTGGTCTCTTGCCATGCTTCCTATCTTTCCTACACAGTGTGATAGTTTGCTGTTGTGCCCTTAATAATGTCTCTTTGAAAAACTGCTGTCTTCAAATGTGCTTTCCATGGGATTTTACCTACTAACTCCTTGAGTTTGCTGAAGTCTGCCTTCTTGAAATCCATGGTCTTTACTCTGCTGTTCTCCCACCTACCGTTCCTTAGAAACATGAACTACAATAACTCACAATAACTTTCACCCAAGTTGCCTTCCCCTTTCAAATTCTCAATCAGTTCCTCCCTGTCAAAATCAAATCTAGAACAGTCTCCCCCAGTAGCTTTCTCCACCTTCTGAAATAAAAAACAAGAACTTGTTAGATAATCTGTGCCCTGCTGTGTTATTTTTCCAATAGATGTCTGGGTAGTTGAAGTCCCCTCCCCCCAGTCCTGTATTTTGGATGATTGTTAGTTATTTTTTTTAAAAAGCCTCATCCATCTCTTCTTCCTGGTTTGGTGGTCTGTAGTAGACCCATAGCAGAACATCACCCTTGTTTTTTACCCCTTTTACCCTTACCCAGAGATCTTCAACAAGTCTGTCTCATTTCTATTTCTATCTCAACCTCAGTGTGTGTGTGTGTGTGTGTGTATTTTAATATACAAGGCAATGCCTCCTCCATTTTTTCCCCCATCTCTTGCTCTATAACAGAATCATACATGTGTTAATTCTAGTTTGTAGGTAAAGATGCGAACTACTCAAAAGGGGGTTACACAAAACACAGCAGAATCCCTTCTTCCTACATCATATTGGCAACGTGTTCTAGTGGAATGCCACACAGTTTAACTGCATCTGAAGAAGTGGGGTTTTTACCGACAAAAGCTTATGCCCAAATAAATCTGTTAGTCTTTAAGGTGACACAGGACTCCTCATTGTTTTTACAGTTTGTTAAAGTTATTGAGCATGTGCAGCATGCCATCTTCAACTATGAGATTAAAATATATTTTAAAAAAAGTTAACTTTACCCTGTTCTACATGCATCTCAAAACCGTTTCTTATTTCATCCCATTCATTCAAACCTGAACAGGGTATTTAACATGCCCAAATAAAATTTTTGCTCTCTGGTTTAGATTTTCAATGGAAAGACTCATCAAGAGGTGAGTCTGCAGCAACGTTTAGTCAACAGTAGGCACACTCAAAGGAAAAAATTAGGGCAACTCCACTGACTTCAAAATTGGACCCATATACATACCTCCATCTGCAAGTATAACCATACATCAATTTTATTAACTAAATCTAAGATGAGAGCTTGAAAAATCCATTCATTTACTCACCAGTGAAAGTAAAGATTTCTGCAGTCAGTAAAAAGCACTGGGCCATCAATAAAGAATTTTAGCTCTTCTAAAACAAGATTCTAACCCCCCACGAGTATGAAAAATCACATCTGTAACCTTCCAAATATGAAGTTAAAGTCTTCCAGGCTGGATCTACAATGCTACATCTAAGAGCTGTGAATCACCAGTTTCAGCTCCACTGCAGATTGTAACAGTGAAGGCTGTAGGGTGGATGAGATTCAGGTGCTTTATCTGTGCCATGACAATCTAATAAAAGTCCTAATTTTTCCAGGTTTCTTTTAGACTCATTCCATTACAAAAGCATCTATCCTAGGTTCCCTAGTCTGCAGGGACGCAATTACAATATTTCAAGCTACTGGTCAGAGCTCTGGCAAGCAGCAGCACAGCCAAGCACATAGGAATCTCAGATCAACTTTACGTTTGCTATGAAGAACCTTATGGGCAGCAGCAAAGCTAACGAAGAATGTCAGTTTCACTCAGCAGCTTCTACCTGGGGAAAACCTGAGCATCAGCAACACCTGGGAGATTCTCCCCATACCTAGAGGACTGTCTACCCCCCCTCCGAGTCTTTCACATCAGCCGTTAGCGCTCCGGCGAGCAGGTACACTTTAAACTCGTGCTAGTCTCCGCCCTTCCTGAGCCCGCCTTTCCTCCCCCACAGACTCCTCACCTGGGAGAGCCGAGATCCCTCCTGCTCCGCCCGCCCAGCCCCCCAGAGCAGCAGCGCTACGGCGAGGCTAATTTGCGCCCACGGGCGGAGTCCTGCAGCTGCGCCTTCGCACCCCCGTCACCACCCAGTCTGCCCCCGGGCGGCCCGCCACTCACTTGCCCTCCTGGCAGTCGTAGAGCACGATGGAGTCGTCGTCGCTGCTGGAGATGACGGTCTCGCCGTTGGGGCTGAAGTCGAAGCAGTTTATCTTGTCCGAGTTCTCGCGGAAAACCTTGGCCACGCGGAAGCTCCGCAGCACGTTGTCCGTTAGCTTCATGCCGCGAGGGATGGGGCGGCGCGAGCGGGGCCTGAGGAGCCGGACCGGGGCCCAGCGGGAGCCGGGCACGGAAGACGCCGGTGAACGTGAGGAGCCGCGCGGCGGCCTAGAGGCCGCGGGGGCCGCGAAGCAGCGGAGAAGGGAAGCCGGGCGGGGCCCCGAAGCGCGCGGGTCTCGGGCAGGGGCCGCGCGGCGCTGGCAGGCGGGGTCGGCTCAGGCTGCGAAGAGGCGGCTCCTGCTCATTGTGTCCGCCATCTTCCTGCTACAGGGCCAGACACTGCCGCTCACGGGGAGAGAAGGGGGCCGGCAGCAGGGCATTGTGGGGCGGACGGGGAGGGGGGTCTTGTGGGAGAGCGGAGGAGCAGCGCATTGTGGGATTGGCGAAGCGCGAGAGCCGGAGGGGAGCAGTGCATTGTGGGACGCCGACAGGGGGAGGGGGAACTCGGAGAGGAAAGTGAAGGAGCAGTGCATTGTGGGATAGCGGAGGCGGACGTCACCCACTGCCGGCTGGCCCCGGCGGCCATTTTATGTGTGGCAGCAGGCCCTGCTCCTCCCCCTGGCATGGGGTGACCAGACGTCCCGATTTTAAGGGACTTGTCCTGCGTGCCGACCGAAGTATGGTCAGGACGCCCTCTTTGTCCCGATATTTGGGACCTTGCGCCCTCAGCCACTGCTTCCGGCCGGCAGGGCGGCTGATTCACTCACTCCCCTGCCGGCAGGAGCACGCTGCTGATTGCCCCAGGCAGAGGCAGGGCAGCCCCGGCTCTCTGCCGCGCCCGAGCATGCTGCGGGGGAGGGGAGCTCTGCTTGCAAGCTCAGACAGAGGGAGGGGGGTGGAGAGCCCCTGCCTCCCCACCCCCCTCCAGTGATCATCAGCCCCACCTACAGCCACTGCCCCAGGCAGAGAGTCAGGACAGGTCTCTCTCTGCTGCTTGCACAGGTGCCAGCAGAGGGAGACCTGTCCTGACTCTCTCTGCCTGGGGCAGTGGGCTGTGGGTGGGGCAGATGAGGGGCTGGAGGGGGGTGGCCAGGGGCTCTCTGCCCCTGCCCCCTCTCTCTGCCGGCACATACAAGCAGTGCCCCCCCCCATACCTGCCTCTGGCTCCTCTCACCTCATCAGCAGCACAGCTCCAGGCCCCACTGCCCCAGGCAGCTTCTAAATGGCCAGGTTCCTCCTCTCGGGAGCCATGGAGCATGCATGCTGCAGGGGCTGGGCTGCTTGCAGAGGGGGCAGAGAGCCCTCGGCCACCCCCTGTCCCCTGCAACCCGGCTCCTGCCTCCTGACCCAATCCTGACCTGACCCCAAGAGCCCGAGGGACCTGCCTGCCGGATACTTCCTGGGACAGGAGAACAGAGCTGCCCCAGATAAGCATCGCTGGGGCTCCCTACCTCATCCCCTGGCAGGTCCCTCTGGCTCTTGGGGGAGGGGGAGCTTTGCATGCTTACCTGGCTGCAAGCCCCGTTCCAGGCTCTGGCAGCTCCCACTGGCACTTTTCCTAGCCCCTGAGAGCCACAGAGCTAGTGCTTTTGGCTGGAGAGTCTGGAGATTCCCCCTGTTGCTCTCACCCTAGGAGCCAAAGACCTCCCAGTATGGCTGATGAATGTGGCCAGAGAAGGGAGCAGGGTGTGATGGGATGAGTGTCTGGGAGGTGGGGATGGGGGTGGGGATGGGCAGTGAGGGAAGTTAATGTGTTTTGGGGTGCTAACCAGTGGAGGCCCATTGGGGGGGTGCTAGTGGGGAAGAGCCCTTAAAACTGCCCGCCAACACAGCCAGCACTTCCGCTATCTTCCCCACCATGCCGCAGAAAACCCCCCACAAGGCACAGTTTAAAACCATGCAAGGCACAGCCGCACAAAAGCACAATTGGAAAACGGGAGCATGGTTATATGGTAAGCACACGGTGTGGCGGGGACCAAAGGTCAAAGCTGGGTGCAGGAACAGGCAGTTTGGCACTGCTGTTCCCCACGCACCAGGAAAAAAAGCCGCCCTCTCCCCCTGAAAGTTCGAGTCACTCATAGGGTGCTACCCACCACCCTTTGTAAACCAAGTCATGCAGAGCCGTCAGGTCTTCCCTGCGTGTCTGGGGGAGGGGAGGGCGCAAAATAAAAACAACAACAATATAGCACTATCAGATTATTCATTTATTTTCATTAAATATATAAACTAAATAATAGTATATTTAACCCCTGGGTCCGTGGTTTCTACACCCCTCTTTCAGCTTCCTAGGGCTGTGTGCCCCCTCTCATGGCTCTGATCAGGGCTGTACACCGGTGCCTGTTGTGTCCCACCCCTCCACTCATGCCCCGCTGCTCACACCCTCCCCTCGTGCCCACCCTCTCCCCCGCTCATTTCTCCCCTCCCCCCATGTGTCCTGATATTTCACTCTTCCGATCTGGTCACCCTACCCTGGCAGCAACTGGGCCCAGGCCACGAAGCCCCCTTCGTCCCTGTAAACTAAGCTACCAAGCCTCCTTTCTCACTCCCCATCTCATAGCTAACCTATCAAGCTTGTCCTTCTCTCTCAGCTGCTCATCCCCCTCCTACCCCATAAACTAGACCCCAAGCCCTGCCCACTACAAACTAGGCCACCAAGGCCCACATCCTGGGCCACCAAACCCCCCCCCCCCTACAAATTGTACCTCTAAGGCCAATTACTCTCTCTTTGCCCGTCACCCCAGCCGGGGTATGGGCCACCAACCACAGATCTCTCCATTTCTGTCGTTGGCCACAGAGCTCCTGTCCCTCTCCAGGCCCTCAAGCCAGTCACCTCACAGCTCAATCCACCAATGCTCCCATCTCACTAGCAAGAGTTGGTTCGCAGTGGTCTTCAAATGGTTCGCATGAGACCCCAGCACCACCGCCGATCCTGCCTGGGAGACCGCCGGACTCCCGGGCAATCTATTTTGGTACCGCAAAATGCTGCCACGGAAAGCGGAAGCTTCCGCTTTCTGCAGCGGCATTTTGGCGGATGTACCCTCTGGGGGCTGCGCAACTTTTTTATCCGCGAAAAGGGGCCACAGAGGAAAAATTCTGAAGACCACTGCAATAGAGGATATTACCTCAACCACCTTATCTCTGGAATGCAGGAGTCAGACATGTTTGCTGCCTTGGAAAAGTCACTTAGGCCCCCATATTCAGATATAGCCACTGACTTTGAGGGGCCTGGATGAAGTCAATGGGAGTGCAGAGTTTAAGCATGTCTAGAAATTAATGTCCTGGGGTCTGAAGTCACAAATATTCAGGCACCCTTCTTTAGGAAAAAATGGCTATTTCTTTGTAGCTCAGTTTCCATCTCTGTAAAATGGGCCTAATGATAGCAATTCATTTTTTTAAAGCACTCAGATCTACAGCTGAAAAAGGACAAGGAGTTATACTTTAAATTAGTGCTCAGTTTAATTTATAATCTACCCTAGTTACAGTGAAGCTTTATGCCTGCTAATTTGGTAAAATTCAGACATATTAGTCTGCTTTTATTTTCCAACTAACGATTTAAAGGTGGGGGGCAGAGAGAAGGGGACTTCAAATTACTGGCCTGATGTCTTTCTTGCTTACCTTAGGGCAGGGGTGGGGAACCTTTTTTCTGTCAAGGGCCATTTGGCCATTTATAATGTCATCGCGGGCCGCCCCCCCACCCCCCCCCGGAAGCTCAGGCTGGCAACGGGAGTGGAGACCCCAGCTGGCAAGGGGCCAGCGGGGGAAACCCCAAAGCAGTGGCAGGTGGAGTGCTTAGCTTTGGGGTTTCCCCCGCTGGCCCCTTGCCAGCCGGGGTCCTGCCGCCTGCCCCAGTCAGCTCCCGCTATCAGCCTGGGTGTAGGGGGTGACCTTCCTTTACCCCCGCCCAGCCTCCCCCATCTAACCGCCTTCCCTCCCCCACCCCTGCCTGGCCCATCCCACCCAACCTAACCTCCTTCCCCCTCCCCCTCCCAACCCAGCCTCCTGCCCCCCATGCCTGACCCGCCCAGTCCAGCCTCCCCTCACCCAAACCTCCTTCCCTCCCGCACCCATCCCATCCAGCCTAGTCTCCTGCCCTCCTCCCCGCCCGCCCAGCCCAGCCTCCCCCCCACCTCCCACTTGCCTGCCCCCCAGCCCAACCTCCCCCCCACACCCTATTTACCGTCCGCTCCCCGCGGCTCCTCCGTTCACCGCCCGGCTAACGGGCGGCTCCCCCAGGCGCGAGCCGCTCCCGGCTGGGGGCCGCGTGGTGAGTCAACAAAAGAGCCCCTGCATTTCTATGGAGTGTCTTAGAGCTTGTCTACACATACGGCACCGCAGGGGCGCAGCTGCAGTGCTTAGTGATCAATGGCTCCATGTTTAGTTGGCAGCCAGTACCAAGCAGAGTGCCTGGCGGCCCGCGCGCATCCCTGGCCGGTGGGCCGGACAGAATCGTTTGGCGGACAGATATCACAATCATGATGCAACATAGCGATGCCCTGGAAAAAACAAAATAACTTCCTAATGTAGTGTTGTGCTCATCATGTGACATACTCAAGATGTGATGACACTTTTCTGGCCTGACACTTTTTAGGAAATGTAAAATGGTGTTGCAATCAGGATGTGTGATTGCGTGGGTAAAATAGCTGCAAAATTAGAACTATTAGCACTGGCAACGCCAAACACTAAAAGAGCCACTCAAACTGTTGAGAAAACTACAAAGAAATCTTTGTCTACAGAAAACACACATTCTGAGTTTTAGGAATTTCATCCCCATCACTTTCTTGACTGGGGTCATTTGTATGAAAACCAGGCATTTGCAGTGTGATTCAGACCCACAACCTTTATCACACTCTCAGTAGGGCTACTTAAATACAGTTACAAATGCACAAATGCTTCCTGTTCCAGTCTTATTCCATCATCTCTAACATAAGTAGAACCTCATTCTAATCTTTCCCCAGTTCTACAATAATGCAAGTTCATCAATTTCAGGAGTTACTGTACTCCTGGTTTTTACCAGCATGAGACCAGAATCAGGCCGTTAGAAAAATATAAACTAGAAACAGTACAGCTTTTTAATCCCAAACATTGGAAGTAGGAAATAGAAGAAGAATATTTTTGATCACATTGAAACTTCTATTTGAAGTCAACACAGTAAGAGTATTTAGAGTGGAGCGTATTAGGGGATTCAAAGGGAGAGAGTTGACTAGAAGTCTAAAGGAGGATTATTATTTATTGTTTGTATTGCAGTAGCAAGTAGGGGCCTTGGTCATGGATCAGGTCCCCAGTGTGCTTGGCACTGTACAAATAACAAAGAGGCCCCATCCCAAAGATTTTATAATGTAACTATAAAGAGGAAACTGTCAATTGAGACAGTATTTATTTCCCATCTACATCCCTTTTATTACAATATTGTTAGTTAACTAATGTAGAAGTGATGGTGAGGTCACACAGATTTATGACTATAGGGGGAGGAGCAGCAGGAGTAAAAAAAGGAACCTTTAAGAAGCAAAAATCCTAAGCTTCCTGTAAATATCCCTGTAAACAGTATACATGTCAGCAGGAGAATGGTTTCAACTGAAATGTTTTTCAGAGATTTCCACAAGGCTACAGCACTTGAACAGCAAATCTTCTACGTGTCCACAATAGGACTGTATTTAAAACCCATAATACAGCCAATTAGTTTGGGGTTTGTGTGTGTTTTATGCTCTTTTGATATTTTGGGAAGGTATTCTGGTGGCCTGACAATCCTGTAAAAACTCTGGAGCGGGGGAGGGGGGGGGGAACACAAGGCTTTAGCCACAGAGGGTCCTTGGGGTTCTGGGCTTCAGCTAGGGGAGGGGGATGGCGCTCAGGCTTAAGCCACAGGGTACCAGAGGTCTGAGCTCTCTGCCCTGGTTTGTGGACTCTCAGATGAAAACCACTGTGTAACAGAGTTCACGACCCACCCCACTTCCTGGGGCCCACTTGCTCTCTCCACAATAAGGCTCAGAGAGGCTTCAGGGTTGTACAACTCCCATGTTTTTATTTACTTAAGGTTGTCCCACCACCGATGACCCTCTATAAACAACATTTATGGGCAGAGCCGGCCTTCACCTAGGAGCCCTCCAGCTCGCTCTCTGACTGACTGACTGACTTCTCCCTGGATGCTCCCTGCCTTCTGGCTCCCTCACAGCCTTTATAGCCCTTGGCTTGTCAGGCCAGCAGGTGTTGCCAATTCTCAGGTTGGCATCAGGCCTTTTCCATCCAGCTTTTGCACCAGCACCCTGCTACACACTGTCATAGGTGACGTGGTCTTCACCCTATATTTCCACCTCCCAGAAATCTGATCTTGTCATTCTTGTGCTGCTTCAGCTGGGAAAGGACTGTGGGGTTGGGGGTGGAGGGAGAGGAGGGAAATGAAAACACACATGAAAAAATGTAAATACAAGCAGAACCCCGTTTATCTGCTCTAATTGAGACCAGGGTCAGATCAGATAATCAAACATTCGGATAATTCAGAGAATGGGAAAGCGTGAGGCTGCAGCACCATCTAGCGGCCACACGAAAGATCTACCTGCTTCTGCATACAACTAAGTCTCAAACACTCTAAACACACATATAACATCCTCTTCTTGGCACGTGGTTTTGTTTTACCTTTAGAGCATTATTTCCCCCGGTTGCCAAAGACAAGTATTTGGAAAGTATTCCCAAAAGACTATTATTTAGCATCCGGGAAAACAAGACATGCACTGAAGAGCTCACAATCTAAGGCAGAGGTGGGCAAACTTTTTGGCCCACGGGCCACATCTAGGAATAGAAATTGTATGGCAGGCCATGAATGCTCACGAAAATTGGGGTTGGAGTTCAGAAGGGGGTGAGGGCTCTGGGGATGAGGAATTTGGGGTGCAGGAGGGTGCTCCGGGTTGGGACAGAGGGGGCAGGAGGGAGAACAGGACTGGGGCAAGGGATTAGAGGTGGGAAGAGGTTCAGGGGTACAGGCACTGTATGGGTGGCACTTACCTCAAGTGGCTCCTGGAAGCAGCAGCATGTCCCCCCTCCAGCTTCTATGCGGAGGCGCAGCCAGATGGCTCTGCACACTGCCCCGTCCACCAGCACCTCCCATTGGCTGTGGCTCCTGGCCAATGAGAGCTGCAGGGTGGCACGAGGTGAGGGCAGCATGCAACGTGAAGCCCCCTAGCTGCCCCTACATATAGGAGCTGGAGGGGGACCATGCCACTGCTTCCAGAAGCTGCGTGAAGTGGTCCTCAATCCTGCTCCCTGGCTGAAGTGGGGCAAGCCCCAGACTTTGCTCCCCAGTGGGAGCTCAAGGGCCGGATTAAAATGGCTGGCAGGCCGGATGCAGCCAGCCAGCCGTAGTTTGTCCACCCCGATCTAAGTAGACAGAATAGATGCAGACAAAGAAGTGGTGCAGCACTGTTTGGAGCTGGGGGTATTGCCTATAGCTTTCCCTGCCAGACAAGACTTCATAAAGATTGTACTGTATGTATGTCTAACGATGTCGATACTAGAAGTTCCTCCCTTGAGCTAAATTTGGCTTTATTTATGCCAGAAACATAACATAAACCTCAGTCTAAGCCTTCAGCCTAAGCTTGGCTGTTTCCAGGGTTTCTTGACATTACTTTCTCTAGCCTAGGTTTTTAGTTCACATATAGTTGTGTTCTCCCCCTTTATAGCCTGTTTGGAAATAACTAAACTCACCTGCCAGCATGTCTCAGCAATACTTACCCTGAATTGTAATACAGGGTTTGAACACCTGAGCCTATTGTGAGTCAACAAAAGAGCCCCTGCATTTCTATGGAGTGTCTTAGAGCTTGTCTACACATATGGCACCGCAGGGGCGCAGCTGCAGCGCTTAGTGATCAATGGCTCCATGTTTAGTTGGCAGCCAGTACCAAGCAGAGTGCCCCAAGGGTCGGTTTTGTTCCATATCTTCATTAATGATTTGGAGGATGACGTGGACTACACCCTCAGCAAGTTTGCAGATGGTACTAAACTGGGAGGAGTGATAGATATGCTGCAGGGTAGTGATAGGATAGAGAGGGACCTAGACAAATTAGAGGATTGGGCCAAAAGAAATCTGATGAGGTTCAACAAGACAAGTGTGGAGTCCTGCACTTAGGATGGAAGAATTCAATGCATTGGTACAGACTAGTGACCGAGTGGCTAGATAGCAGTTCTGTAGAAAATGACCTGTCTCAGCAGCATGTGAGGCAGTAACCACTCTGCCTTTGAAGAGATTAATCAATAGGCCCCTACCAAATTCACAGTCCATTTTGATCAATTTCATGGTCATGGGATTTTAAAAATCGTAAATTTCATGATTAGAACTATTTAAACCTGAAATTTAAGTGTTGTAATTGATGGGGTCCTGGCCCAAAAAGAAATTTGGGGTGAAGATTCAAGGTTATTGTGTGTGTGGGGGGGGGGGGAGTTGCAGTACTGCTACCCTTACTTTTGCACTGCTGCTGGCAGGGTACTGCCTTCAGAGCTGGGCACCTGGCCAACAGTGCCGCTCTCTGGCCACCCAGCTCCAAAGGCAGTGCACAAGTAAGGGTGGCAATATCATAACCCCCCTAAAATAATTGTCCATGACACATTTTTCATGGTCATGAATTTGGTAGGACCCTATTAATTATGCTGTAACCCTTCTGCCAGGTGGAGATGGTAGCAGCAAGGGCCAGGGTCAATATTTAGGGGTTCTTCTTAAGAATTCAACACAGAACTGGCTCGAGTCCCCACCCAGTTGTCTAGGGAAATTAAACACCACCCTGGGCACCTTGAAGAGGCGATTCTTCCTGTAGGTGGGTTTGCACTCACCCCGGCTGCGCCGCCGGCTGGTCGTCAGGGGAATCAGCTCTCCAGCCCCTGGGGCGCCCTCTGCCGGGTGGTGTTCCGCGTCTGTCCTGGCCCCGTTAGTGCTCCGGCCGCTAGTATGCCACCACTCTTCCGCGGGAGGTGGGTTCCGGCCTGGGCTCCTCAGCACAGGCAGACAGCAGCAAGCAAACAGTCTTTTACGGTAAACTAGGCCTAAGCCTCAGCTGTACACAGTCTATATAGGGTGCTGGCTCTAGCCTGGGCATGGCACAGGCAGCCAGCAGCATCCAAAGAGTCTTTACAGTGGGTTGGGCCTAAGCCCCAGCAGTAACAGTCTATACAGTGGGCTGGCTTTAGCCTGGGCGTGGCACAGGCAGCCAGCAACAAACAAACAGTTTTTAGGGTGAAGACTGACTCACGGAGTGTGACCCTCAGCTGTCCAGTCCATCTCCGGTTCCTCTAGATACACAGCGGCAGGTACTCCGGGCCAGTCGTCCTCAGGGTCAGGGGTCCCACTCGGTCTGGGGTCCTCCCTGGGCAGCAGCCAGTCAGGTGGTGCGTCCTCTTCCTTCCCTGGCTCTCCCCCGTCTGGGCTGCAGGGCTGGCCTCTTATGGTTCCGGTCCCGCCCCTGCACTTCCGCCGAGGGGGGCGGGGCGGTCTTGGCTCCACCCTCCAAGGGGGAGGGCCGTCTCCCTCACCCTCTCTGCAGGAGGGAGACCACTCAGGCTCACTACACACACACACCCTTAAGCCCGGCTCCGGGTTTCTGGAGTTGGCACCTTCTTCGTCCCCCACCCGGGAGAAAAAGTCTGCGTTGACATGGGCCTTTCCTGGTCCGATGTCAAATCGTAAAGTCATACGGCTGTAGGGACAGGTACCAACGCTTGACCCGGCTGTTGGTGTCTTTGGTGTTATGTAGCCACCGGAGCGGGGCATGATCGGTGATCAGAGTGAAGTGGCCGCCCGCGAGGTAGTACCGCAAGGCCTCCACGGCCCACTTGATAGCCAGGGCTTCCTTTTCTACCACCGCTCCCGGGGGAATAGCTTACGGCTGATATAAACTATGGGGTGTTCCTCCCCATTTACCTCTTGGGAAAGGACCGCTCCCAGGCCTACCTCAGACGCGTCAGTCTGCACGATGAAGTCTTTCCCAAAGTCGGGGCTGAAGAGGACTGGCTCTTCACACAGCTGGTCCTTGAGGGTTTGAAATGCTTGTTGGCACTCCGGGGTCCATCGTACACGCCGCGGGCTGTCCTTCTTCACGAGTTCTGTCAGCGGGGCCGCGATGGACGCAAAGTCCGGCACGAAGCGGCGGTAATACCCTGCGAGCCCCAAAAACTGCCTTACTTGTCATTTGGTCCGGGGGGCCTCGTAGGTCTGTAGTGCCTGTACCTTCCCGATCAGCGGCTTCACTTGCCCGTGTCCCAGAGTATGTCCTAAATAGGTAGCCTCCTGCCAGCCGACTTTACACTTTCGGGGGTTAGCGGTCAGGCCGGCATCCCTCAGAGCCCGGAGGACCGCGGCGACCTGGTTAATATGGTCTTCCCAGCGGCGGCTGTATATCACTACGTCGTCGAGGTAGGCGGCCGCATAGGTTCTGTGTGGTTGCAGGATTCGATCCATCAGCCTCTGGAAGGTAGCTGGTGCCCCATGGAGTCCAAAAGGCATCCGGATGAACTGGTATAGGCCCGAGGGGGTGGCAAAGGCGGTCTTCTCCCTAGCATCCCGGCTGAGGGGGATCTGCCAGTAGCCCTTCGTAAGGTTCAGCGTACTAATATATTGAGCATCGCTGAGGCGGTCCAACAACTCATCCACCCGTGGCATGGGATAGGCATCGAATTTTGCGATGTTGTTGACCCGTCGGAAATCGATGCAAAAGCGGATGGACCCATCCAGCTTCGGGACCAGTACGATGGGGCTGCGCCAGTCGCTCTGTGACCTCTCAATCACCCCCAGCTCTAGCATGGCTCGCACCTCCTTTTCTACCATTTTGTGCATGCGGCGGGGCAGTGGTCTGGTGGTCTCCCGCACGACCTCTCTGGGATCGGTCAGTATCTCATGCTGGACGAGAGAGGTTTGTCCTGGGCTGGCCGTGAACGTCTTCGGGAAGGCCTTTATCAGGTCTTGGCCTGCCTCATTTGTTCTTCGGTCAGAGTGGGCCCCAACTGCGGTTCTCCCGGATCGGCAGGACCCGGTGGCTCAGGCCTGAGCTCCGGATCCGGGGGGTAGGGAGTGATTAGGAGCCCCTCCCTCTCCCGCCAGGCCTTTAGCAGGTTTACATGGTATATCTGTGTCTTCTTCCTGCGATCGGGTTGTGACACTTCATATGTGACGGGCCCCACCTGCCGAACCACCTCGTACGGACCTTGCCATCGTGCCATCAGCTTCGACTCCTCGGAGGGGAGGAGTAGCAAGACGCGGTCCCCAGGCGAAAAGGTCCGCGTGCAGGCACCCCGGTTGTATGTGGCCTCCTGCGCGCGCTGGGCATTCTGCAAGTTCTCCCTCGCCAGGTCGCCAACCCGGGTTAGTCGTTCCTGGAGCTGCAGCACATACTGTAGGAGGTTGTGGGCACGGGACGGCCTTTGCTCCCAATTCTCCCGCATGAGGTCGAGCAGCTCCGTGGGTTGCCTCCCGTAGAGCAACTCAAAGGGGGAGAATTTTGTTGAGGATTGCGGCACCTCCCTCAGGGCCAGTAACAGAGGGGGAACCAGCTGGTCCCACTGGCGCATGTCCTTTGCCGAGAACCTCCGCAGCATCTGTTTGAGGGTGCGGTTAAATCGTTCGACCAACCCGTCCGTTTGTGGGTGGTAAACGGAGGTCTGCAGCTTCTTCACCCCCAGGAGTTCGCAGACTTGGCGCAGGAGCCTAGACGTAAAATTGGTGCCCTGGTCGGTCAGGAGCTCCCGGGGGAGACCCACACGGGCGAAGATCTTCAGGAGTTCTGTGGCCACCGTCCGGGCGGTGATATTCCGAAGGGGAATTGCTTCGGGGAACCGCGTGGCATAGTCTAGGACGACTAGAATGTACTGGAACCCGGCCACGGACTTCGGGAGTGGTCCCACAATGTCCATGCCTACCCTCTCAAACGGCGTGCCGATGATGGGCAGTGGGATGAGCGGCGCCTTTGGTACCCCCTTGGGAGCTGCTCGCTGACATTCTGGGCATGACTCGCAGAAGTTCTTGACTTCTTTATGTAGCCCGGGCCAGTAGAAGCGGGCCAAGATCCGGGCCAGGGTCTTTTCCTAGCCCAGATGGCCAGCGGCGGGTATATTGTGGGCTAACTGCAGCACGGCACGTCGATGACAATGAGGGACCACCAGCTGGGTCAGGGTCTCCCCAGTCTGCGAGTCGTGGGCGAGCCGGTATAGGTGGTCCCCCCTCAGCTCGAAGTGTGGGTAGGTGGCCGCTAAGTGCGGTAGGTTTGGGGCTCCGTTGACCCTGGCCAGCTGTTCAAACGTCCACTTGAGGGAGGGGTCCTCCCGTTGATCACGGCTGAAGTCGGTGGTCAGTATGCGGGCCTCGTCCAGGCCTGGCTCCCCTTGTGCTGCGTCCCCTGGGGGTATGGGGTTTGTTGGTGGGGCGTCGTCGTCGGGGCCCCCAGAGCCCTGGCCATCCTCGTCCACGGGCTCCCCCTCAAGGGCGGTCACTGTCGGGGGGCCTGTCTCAACCGCCGCCCGCAGGAGTTCCTCAAAGGGTTCCCAGTCCTGGCCCAGGATGACGGCGTATGCCAATTGCTGCGCAAGGCCCACCATCAGGGTCCGGGTTTCCCCCTGCACAGTCAGGGTCACTGGGGCATGGCCGCATGTCCCCATGGACACACTGGAGGTGGACCACTCCGCACGGTGGTCCAGAAGGGGGGGGCGACGTCCTGGCGCACCAGCGTCTGCCCACAGCCGGAGTCGATAAGGGCCGACACGGGGGACCCATTCACGACCATCTGGGTGGTGAGCTTACGTGGGGAGTACGTCCGGGCCCGGGCCTCCCCTGCCCAGACCTGGGCGTAGCTACAATCCATCGTCGGACACTCCCGACGGAGGTGTCCGAAACGGCCACAGGTGAAGCAGGGCCCCAAACCTGCAGCGCGGGGCTTATTGGAGTCGGGTGACCCTGGAGCCTGGGCCTCCGCCGCGGGGGTTCCCCTGTCCGAGGGGAGGTCGGGCAGTGGAGCCCGTTCACTTCGAGGCCTTTGTCGGGCCGCGCCTGGTTTCCACTTGGCGGGATTTCCCCTGCCGGGCTGGGGTTCACCTCTCTGGCTCCAGGCCCGCCCCTCTCGGGGCCAGACTGGGGGATCCGTCGGACGACGGGGTGCGGGTCCCACCGGTGCTTCGGCCACAAGGAAGTCTTCCATTAGCTCTACGGCCTTACTTAGAGTAGTCAGCCGGTGGCGCATCACCCAGGTTCGTCCGCGGGTGGGTAGGATGTGTAAGAAATGTTCGAGCGCCACTTGTTCCGCTACCTCGGCTCCCGTCCGACGTTCGGGCTGGAGCCTCCTCCAACAGGCTTCTCTCACCTGCTGAGCCACGACTCGAGGTCGGGCTCCCAGAGGGTAGGTCTTCTCCCTCAGGCGCCTCTGGAACGTCTCGGGTGTGATTTCCAGAGCGTCGAGGATAGCGGCCTTCAGACGCTCGTAGTCATGGGCCTCCGCCACGGGGAGCTCCCGATAGGCTGCTTGGGCCGGGCCGGTGAGGTACGGGGCCACCAACGTCGCCCATTGGGTCGGGGGCCACAGGGCTGCAGTGGCGACGCGCTTGAAGGTGAGCAGGAAGGTCTCGGGGTCATCTTCCGGCCCCATCTTCGTCAAGCGGACTGGCACGACTGGATCCGGGAGTCCACTCGCTCCATGGCGGTCGGCAAGCCCCAGCATCTGCCAAAGGGCCACCAGCTGCTGCAGGCACTGTTGTTGCTGCTCCCGGCTCTGGGTCCCTAATTCTCGGATTAGTTGTTGTTGCTGTTCCCCGAGTTGTTGCAGCAGCTGTTGTTGCTGCTGCTGCTGGCTTTCAACCAGCCACTTGATCAGTTGGTCCACCTCCATGTTTCGCGGGTCAATGGTGGTGTCTTATACGGCCTGTGCTTGGCTCGCGTCCCTTTGCTCAGGGGATGGGACGTGCCCGCATTCTCCACCATGTGTAGGTGGGTTTGCAATCACCCCGGCTGTGCCGCCGGCTGGTCGTCGGGGGAATCAGCTCTCCAGCCCCTGGGGTGCCCTCTGCCGGGTGGTGTTCCGCGTCTGTCCTGGCCCCGTTAGTGCTCCGGCCGCTAGTATGCCACCACTCTTCCGCGGGAGGCGGGTTCCGGCCTGGGCTCCTCAGCACAGGCAGACAGCAGCAAACAAACAGTCTTTTACGGTAAGCTGGGCCTAAGCCTCAGCTGTACATAGTCTATATAGGGTGCTGGCTCTAGCCTGGGCGTGGCACAGGCAGCCAGCAGCATCAAAGAGTCTTTACAGTGGGTTGGGCCTAAGCCCCAGCAGTAACAGTCTATACAGTGGGCTGGCTTTAGCCTGGGCGTGGCACAGGCAGCCAGCAACAAACACAGTTTTTAGGGTGAAGACTGACTCACGAAGTGTGACCCTCGGCTGTCCAGTCCATCTCCGGTTCCTCTGGATACACAACGGCAGGTACTCCGGGCCAGTCGTCCTCAGGGTCAGGGGTCCCACTCGGTCTGGGGTCCTCCCTGGGCAGCAGCCAGTCGGGTGATGCGTCCTCCTCCTTCCGTGGCTCTCCCCCGTCTGGGCTGCAGGGCTGGCCTCTTATGGTTCCGGTCCCGCCCCTGCACTTCCGCCGAGGGGGACGGGGCAGTCTTGGCTACACCCTCCAACGGGGAGGGCCGTCTCCCTCACCCTCTCTGCAGGAGGGAGACCACTCGGGCTCACTACACTTCCCCTCTCACAAGCACTGAGTCGGTCTATAAAGGAACTAGGCATTAATTTGGGAAAATACCACAAGCATGATTCACAAGCATGACCATGAGCAAAATACCCACCCCAAGGTACGGGGAAAAGGCATGGTGGGAGCGGTGCCTAGGGGGAAGAGGCATGATGGGGGAGGACCAGGGTTTGGGCCCCAGTGCCCCTCCCCCATTTCCAGGGAGCTTCCAAGTGTCCCAGTTGCCCACAGGCAAAACAGTCTTTAGGCCGAGGCACTGGCTTCCAGCCCAAGGTGCCTGGCCCCCGACACAGTCCAGGTGCCCTCCCCCACAGCAACTGTAGCAGCCTTGCCTGCTGCTCGGCGAGACAGGCCACCCAGGCTCTCCAGTAAGAGTCTCTCACTTTGGAATCCTCCACCTTCCAGTCTCTCAATGTCTCTAGGCAATAGTCCCACAGTCCTTTGTGCTGCCCCTTGTATCAGGGGCGGACCGTCGCTGTCCGCATTCTCCACCAGTGTAACGGGGTAACCCCTCACCCCTGCGGCGCCTCCTGCTGGTCGTCTGGGGAATCAGCTCCTTCAGCGTCCAGAGCGCCCTCCGCAGGTCGATGCCCCGCTCCTTCGCTGGCCCCGTGTCCCTCCCGGACCCCGGTGCCCTCCAACTGTGGGTGCTGCAACCCTGCAGTACCCCCTTTGGTGTGAGGGTCTCCCCTCCCCAGGGGAACCCTGTACCCCCTATCCCCACCTCGCCTCAGAGTGTGCCACTGTCAGTCACCACCTGCCCCCGCTCACTGGGGCGGACTGCAGTATCATGGCTTCTCATCACAGGCAAGGAGGGTTGGCCTGCTGTCGCTATCTCCAGCCCTGGGCTGCTCCCTGCAACCCTGGTACTCGTGGGTCGGGCCTTGTATCTGGCCCGGAGGCCTGGGGCTCGTGGCTAGAGCCCACCCAGCTCCTTCTGCCCTGCCCCAGCTCTGCCCTAACCCAGGTACCTGGCTTCAGCTCCCTCAGTCAGGCCTGTCTCCATCTGAATGCAGAGGAGACTGTTCTCCTCTCTCCCAGCCTCCCAGCCCTTATATACAGACTTGGGAGTGTTTGGGGCGTGGCCTCCAGCTGGGCCCACTCCCGCAATCAGGCCTGGGCCTGACAGCTCTCGGCCTCAAACCCCCTTCTTGGGCTTTTCAAACCCCTTAAGGGGCTTTTCCAAGCCCCTTTCTGCAGGGGGCGGGTGGTCACCCCGCCACACCCTCCCCACCCATTCTTCCTCCCCTGGTCTTTGGCACACTCCCCACCCCCGCTTAGCGACTGCAGTTCTGTGGAGGGTGACCCTCCTCAGTCAGGGCACTCCAAGCACAGTTCTGCTGTCCTTTCCTCTTACAACAAGGGGGGCTACATTTTATTACCCCTGCACCCAAAGTGCTTTGCTATCCAACACCAGCCAAAAGGGATTATTGGAGCAAAGCAGCTCCAGCATGCTGCACCCCTAGGCAGAGTAGGTGTATGTGACATGATAAAGGTGGGCCCCATCCGGTGCGGGTTGAGTGCACCTGCCTTACTTAGGGAATAGGGGCAGGCGCACAAGCCTGACCTGCCTATTTCCCCCAGCTCAAGGCCGCACATCTGAGCTTAGCTGCAAGGTAGAGTGGTCCAATGGCCAGAGTTCATAGGATCACCTCCCTCAGGTGGGGTAGAATGGCCTAGTGGCCAGAACTCACTCAACCTACTTCTACTGTCAAGGAGTTAGAGTCCATACAAATACTCCCATACATACACACACAAACTCAGGGTAGTACAGCTAGAGTGCATGAAACATGCCCCTACTGCCAGGACACTGTGGCCTTCTCGCCAGAGTTCATTGGAGCCATGGGCAGGATGGCCAGTGGCCCAGATACGGGGGCCCAGGTCCACCCGACTCCCTCAGGCCCCAACCCTTGGCCCTAATAACAGTGGAATGACCAGCTACCAGCTCAGCAGGGAGTCTCACCTAAACGCACCAAGCTTCCCTCAGCGGAAGATACCACTCCAACACTACCCCTGGTTACTTCCTACTGCAATCTCAGGCATCTCAGGAGGTGTTAGGACCTCTTAGTTCCCCAGCACCAGCTGCTCCCTGGGACTCCACAGGCTGCTGGGCTCCCAGGCTGTGGTCCACATCTCCATGCCCCTCTGGCACAGGCAGGAAGCCATTCACAGCAGGAGCACCTGGCACATGTCCTCCCCTGCCCGGCATCTCCTCCTGATTAAGCTGGGCTGCTCTCTTTTATACTAGTACACCTGGAGCATGCCCAGTAGAGAGAAGGGGGCGTGGCTTCCTTAGCCCACAGTATGGCATTTAATCCCTTCCCATCCAGTGCCTGTCACATGTACCTATGCGAAGAAGGTTGGTTCCTGGAGTATTTTCCCCCAGCTCATCACTAGATGTCAGAGAAGAGCTCATATCAGAGGGAAGCTCATTCATAAAGAGACTTGGTAGTTTGAAGGCATCTTTCATCCTAGGATCCGAGAGCGCTTTGCAAAGATGGGTGAGTTTTGCTAACCTCGTATAGGTAGGCAAACATAGGCACAGAAAGGTTTAAGTGATTTGCTTCAGACATTCAGTGGCAGAGTCAAGACTAGATTTGGCAGGTCCTTGCTCTAACCACTGGGCTTCACTGCCTCCTTGTCAGTGGCAGAGTCAAGACTAGATTTGGCAGGTCCTTGCTCTAACCACTGGGCTTCACTGCCTCCTTGTTTCGAACACTAGAAACATATGTGGCTCTTAAATGATCATTAGTCCTAGTTGAGATGTAGTAGAGAACTCAGGGAGTTACAGAAAGGAGGGAGAGAAAGATGGTACAGGTCTGTGGTGCAGCATTGGTCTGGGGAGCTTGGGGAAGGATTATGCCACACAAATCCCCAGCACTCTGAAAAAGCACTTAAAGGAACGCACAGGGAGGGAAGGTGAGGGGTCCCTGAGGAAACTATCAGGCGTGTATGTAAAAATCGAGCTATTGTGCACAACACCGATACTGGGAAATGCTGCATGCATCAGTTCTCACCTTCTCTGGGAGTCTAGTTGGCATTCGTCTTTCTCTGTGGAAGGCAAGGAGACAACAGTGACCCCTTCCATTGCAGAGGGCACCCAGAGCTGCATTGTTTCCTTCCTTCACTACATACAAGGAAGGTGTTCATGGAAACCTAAAGGTGTTATAAGAATCCGTGCTCCCAAGACCTGAATGAAATGCTGCTGCCATGAGCATATATCCCTTCCATCCTACTCACATACTTGACTAGCAAGTACATCTTCTTCTGTCAGTCACCATGTGTTCTGGGCTGCACTTGTCTCACAGGCCCAGCTCCTCAGAGGTATTTAGGCACCTACATTTCAATGAGAGTTAGGATACCTCTGAGGATCTGGACTATAGGCTCCATTGCCATAGCCACTAGGTAAGCAGGGAAGACTGGAAGTGTCTGTGCCCTCCTTGTGTATCTTACTCTTAAATCTGCCTGCTGTCCGCTAGATCTATTACACCCACAAACCACAGCTGCAGATATTTTTCCTGGTATAAAGTGTGTGGTAATTTGATGTACATTTGAAAAAAAACAAACAACTACATATATATTTTTTCATTTAAAGGAGTTTAGTCTTTTAAAAATCTAACCCTCCTGGAATAGTGCTGGGGTCTTACTGGGGCCAGTACTGGGATCTGTATTGACACCAGTGCTGCAGTCTTACTGGGTCCAGTACTGGGACCAATACTGGAACTAATACTGAGAGTCCTCTGTACTAGTCCTAGTAAGACTCCAGCACTGGTCTGAAGACAGTTTCTAGTACTATTCCCAGTACAAACTCCAATACTGGTTCCAGTACTGGTCCCAATAGAGACCCCAGTACAGACCCCCACACTGATCCCAGCAGTACTCCAGTAGTGATCTCAGTACAAACCACACACTGGTCCCAGTATAGATCCCAGTAATACTCCAGTACTCATCCCTGTACTTATCCCAGTAAGACACAAGGTCTGGTCTTTGTACTGGTCCCAGTATAGACTCCTGTACTGGTCCAGTAAGACCCTTTCTACTCTTGCACCAGCACTTTGCTTTCCTGCAGTGGAGGTGTCCTCCTGTCATGCCCCTTGCTTCCTATCTGCTCTACTTTAACCGTCTCCTTCGGGGGAATGTGAAATGTGGCCATAAATCATTGTGTGGAGCTGGAGCCAGGAAACTCTCACTGTTCCAGCGCAGGCTGCACAGGGTGGAAATCCTTTCCCACCAGACCACTGATTTATGCTGAGGATGTCAGACCAACCGAACCCACATTGCCATTGAAAGAGGCTGTCTAACATGGCTTTTCACAGAGATAAATTGTTTCCTGTCTCTGTTACTCAGAGCTGCTTTCCCTGCACCCTTCGACTCACTCCTGGTTATGACTCCGCCAAGGCTGGTTGTGTTTATGCTGTTTTTGCTTCACCAGGATTCACCCTTCCTTCAAAGGGGACAAATTCTACCATCGGATCCATGGTGCCAATCTCAGATAATCACCTTGGCAGCAGCACTTTGGGGCTGGAACACAGGGACAGCCACTCTGAATCAGGATGGATCTCTTGTCTAGTGCACTGGGGCTAGTAGATCCCAAAGGAGATGTTTAACGCAAATCGCCACTCAGCTAGTTCTGCTCCCTTAACGCTTGCTGCAATGGAGATCAGTTCAGAACTTAAATTAGTTTTGAATTGAAGTGAAAGTTATTCCAGTCTTTAAGTAGAAGCAGGCCATGTTGATTTTCATAGTGCCCTCAACAGAGATACTACTACCAATCAGATGAATCGATTCTATGATCTGGTGGAAATTACAAGTGAGAGGGAAGCACCCTGTTTGATCATATGGTCCATTGCAGAACTATTCTCTACCTGATCGCTCTCTGACATCCCTGGCCACTTCCCCATATTTATATTCAGCAACAAACAGTTTTGTTTCATGTCACTTGTGGCTGCTCTCCATCAAACAATAAAATAATTAGGAAACCCAAAATTAAGGATTACAATTCAAATAGGGAATGATAAATGTTTTATCTTTACAAAATATGACCCATCCTTCATTACAATAACAGTATTTCTGAATTCTGAATAAGAAACATGCCTGAAACAAATACTGTGAAACTGTCATTTTTATCCCTCTTCATAAGAGATACTAAGATTGTGCACACGAGAGATCCTAATGGCATTGTGGTAACTGAATGAAGACACCTTCACGTGTATAGGTCTATTGCTGCCCTGTAGATGTTGATTATATCCCAGTGAACCTGGGATGGGTGTAATGTGAAGTGTATTGTAGCAAACAGTGGTGGTCAATCTACTAGCAAAAATGAACAAGAAATAAGAATGCAGACAGGGATTTACATTGCATTATGGTCAAATTTAGATCCTTCCTAAAAGGAGTTAGTGACCATCTTATAATTACAAGAAAGCCCTTATATGGAATTGCCATCCTCAGTACAGTTGCCTAGCTAGCATGACATAGGAAGATCACAGCAGTTTGCAATTTTGTCAAGGCCTGATCAATTTCATCCTGTAAGTGTGGTACTGTACTCTGGATCTCAGGAGAAGAGGAATACCTCCCTGCTCTCCTGACTCAACAAGCCGGCTCTTATCTCCAGTGCTCTGGGACTGTGGACCACATCTGCCAGAGGGAGCTTTCCCCAGGCTGCTTTGTTTACATGAAGCAGCAGGAGCCTGGCCTCACAACTAAAAGAAAGGAAATTCCAAAAGAAAAACGCCATTCCCTTGCAGTGAAAGTGGCTTACTGCAGCTCAAGGAAATCCTTGTGTCCAGAGTGAAAACTGGACAGGTGCCCTGGTCCCAGCAGCGGGAGATGATAGAAAGATCTGTTAATTGCCCCTGCCACACATGGATGTGGGACCGAGAGGGAGGTCTCAAGGTGCCAGTGCCCCCACCCCGACACCCAGTGCGCGGCCATGATTATTGGATCCCTCCATTAAGAACCGCAAGCAGGAGCCCACGTGACATGGCTGGAAACGGGGGAGCGAGAATGGATGAACGAGCCCAGGCACAGATCCCCGCCAAGGTGGACATTGTCCCCTCACAGGATTTGAGCGGCATTTCACCCCTCCCATGGGGGAACGGGGGCTCTGCCCCTTAGGCTGTGTTCTGTGGGGTTAGGTGCAGGAAAGGTGCAGTGTCAAACACCTCAATGAAAAACCCAGCCCTATGGACAGCACAAGCGAGGGTTACACACGCCTCATAGCTCAGTTCATGTGCATACATTACTACCCCAGAAACCACCTCAGTGATCAGCCGCCAGTCTGAACTCAGTCCCTAGTTTTACGGCCCAATTCAATTATTATGGGGCTGGATTCAGCTTCTGTTGAAGTCAGTGGTAGTCCTTCCTTTGACTTTAATGTTAACTGGTCTTGATATGTCTTATTACAGGTCAGAATGGTAGCTCCTCTACCTAGTATTAAGGTTGCCTGATACTTCCCATTAGAAAACCCTGTTTTCAGTTGCTTGTAACTTTGCCGAGCTTTAACTGTCCAGGTGAAGTTTCCATGCTAGCTGTCTGGCTCAGCCTGGCAGGGTTCTGAAAATTTCTGTCAAACCAGGCATTCCCGCAGAACATTTAGATTCCATCAAATCAGCATTTTCAGAGAGAAACCTGTTCCATCAGACAACTTTTGACCAGCTCTACTTTTGACCTTAATCTCTGTGCCTCAGGTTGCCATCTCTAAAATGGAGATCACACCCTCACCCTGCTCTCACAGGCATGTTGTGAGGATAGATTAATCAATGTTTGTGAAGCGCCATATGAACAGCCCACACGGAATGTCACAGGGCGGCTGGCCCCTCAAGAGGAGATGGGCCCTGCCCACCTGTGACACAGGCTCTCCTCCCCAGATGGAGGAAATGAATTGAGACGGGTGACAGATGGTTATGTGACTAAACCAAGCCTTGGGGGTGGAGGGAGTGCTAGAAAAAGAGAGGCTTGTGGACAAGTGGGGGGACAGGCTGGGAGCTGGAGCAGAGAACAGGCTCCTCAGAAAGCAGGAGCTAAGCCCAGTTGGAAACTGGTGGAAAGATGCTGCAGGAACTCTGAGAAACCAGGAAAGCAGCAGAGGCTGGTGGAACAACTCCAGGTAGGAGAAGCCTAGGAGAGTCCACTTGAATTATTTTGGGGCTTTGAGGATGGTTTGAATTATTTTAAACGTTTTGTTAATAAACCCAGGCTCCAAGGAGGAGGGTTACTGGACTTGGGGAAGCTTTTTTTTTTTTTTTTTTTTTTTTTTTTTGAGCTATTGAGGAGTCCAAACAAAAGGGAAACTGAGGCATGATGCATTGGAGCCACCCCTGGTTGTGAGGAGGGGCTTGGGAGGTGGCCAGCTCTGTTACAAGGAAATTCATAATTCTGTCTTCAGAACAGGGTTTGAATAGTGTGCAGTAAACAAGGCCTGGGCCAGACATTGAACAATAAAGCTGACCCTTCACTGAGCACCATCCACACTGGGTGCTGAATGATGCAGGGGTCGTGTGGAAAAACAACAGTGCAAAGCAGTGGGAAAAGGGGCTAATGAAATCCTTGAATGTGTAAACAGGGAAGCAGTGAGGAGGAGAGAGTTGATTTCACCTCTGTTTGCAGCATTTGCGAGACCAATATTGGAATCCTGCTGATAGGTCTGGTTGTCACATTTCAAAAAGGATGTTGGAAAATTGGAGAGGCTGCAGAAAGAGTCACAACACTGATCTGAGGGCTGGGGGAATGCCTTATAGCGAGAAAATTGAAGAGCTCATTCTGGTTAGCTTATCAAAAAGAAGACAGAGCATTAAAGTGCATTCGTTCTTTCACGGGGAGAAAATATCAAGTTCTAAAGGACTCTCTAATTTAGTGGGAAAAGGCAGAACAAGAGCCAACGGCTGAAAGCTGAAATTTAAATGAAATTTAAATGAAAAATTAATCACATATTTTTCACAATCGGGGTGATTAACCATTGGAACATACTACTAAGGGAAGTGCTTGATCCTCCCATCTCTTGATATCCTCCAAGGGGTCATCTTGATGTCATCTCTGGATGGCTTTGTCAAAGATGAGCTTAGCCAAGCACAAGTTATCTAACTTAATACAGGGGTAACTGGGTGAAACTGAATTGCCTCTGATACACAGGAGGGCAGACTAGATGATTTATAGTCCCTTCTTGCATTAAACTGTGAAACTACAAAGTATGTGATCATGGAATTAAAGACTGTCTCATAATGTGTACACACAAGAGAACTGAACTAAGATTGTATTTGCTAACTTGGTAACTCATTTCCTAAGTTTTGAGGGCTTGAATTTATAACAGGAATAATGTTCTTTTATCATAGTTCTTTTGTGTGTAACTAATGTTTGTGAAGCAGGATAATGAACTGTGTATTATATTTCTCTGTCTGATGGTTTGCTGTATCACGAAGAGTTCCTGACTTAATATATTGAGTGTCATTTTATGTTCTGGCCCATGCATTATGGTTATTCTGTTTGCACAGTTACTTCATCTCTAGCAGTATCTATCTAATTAGGAGCACATGCAATTATTTTGTTCCTTAAAAAAAGATTACAATTTGGGTATATTTACGAACTACAGTGTTGAGTGCTAGAAGCAATTTTTAGTTAGATTCTGATAGCCTTAAACTCAAAGAATTTTTGATTTTTTGGATGACTATGGTTGCAGGAAAGATCAATCTTTTTATAACATATGTATTATTATTATCATTTTGATTATACTAGTATCTAGGGGCCCCTGCCAGAATCAGGGCCCCATTGTGCTATAGGGGTGGCACCTCTGAGCTACCAAAAAACAGGACATCTGTGATGCTCCGGAGCCCATAAAACGGGACACCTGGCAGTGTGTACTGAGCACGCTTGCAGATTTCCCCGGACAGCTGCCTCCAAAAAGGGACAACCCTGGGAAAACATGGACAGGTGGCAACCCTACTGTGCTAAGCACTGTACAAACAGTGAGAGACGGTCTCTGCCCCAAAGAGTTTACAGCATAGACAAGGCAGACAAAAGAAGTATTATTAGCCCCATTTTACAGATGGAGAACGATTTTGAGAACCCCTGGGCTAGATGATCTGATGGTCCCTTCTGGCCTTAAACTCTATGTGGCAGAGGAAAGAATTGAACACCGATGTCCTGAATCCCAGTCCAGTGCCTTAATCACCAGGCCAATTTCCCTGTACAAATAAGTTCAAGGGTAAGATTTTCAAGACAAACCAGAAAATGTTTCAAGTACATTTTCAAAGCGACTCAGGATCTCAAGGAAAGTCTTTATACACTGTTCTGAAAGAGAGTTATTAGGCTGTGGGTTCATTTCAATGTATTGTTTGTGTGAATTACTACTTGCCTTGAGGTATCAGAGTCTGGCTCGGAGGTACGTGAGTTGGGTTACACAGGGTGTGGAGTGCAAGTAGAATTGGACTCTTACTCAAACTTCCTGTTTTAATTGACACTGATATACACCCAGTATGCCAGAAACCATGCCATGCATATTAAAAGTCTGTATTCTCATCTGCAAAATACTCACAGTATCCATGATTAACCCTCACATCAATATGATACGCACACAGCAAGACAAGATCACTTTTTAAAACTCCATCAAAGCACACCTACCCCTAATCTGGGCCACTTTCCAACCCCGGGTGTTAACTATGGCTCATGACAAAAGTCCCTACAATTATGTTGGACCCAGCATAGTAACCACTTTGTCTCATCTCAAGCCAGACTGATGCTATACTTGTTTTTTCCCCTCCAACGGTCGTAAAATAAGGTCAGAGTAAATATAACCCACCCCTGTTGGAAGCGGGGAATTTGTGAAGTGATCTGTCCCTTCTATTCTTATTTTTAGTAAGCAGGGCAGTTGTAAGAGCTGCCTGGCTCAGTGGTTTAGATGGGGACTTTTTTTTTTTTTTTGGTCAATTCACAGCAAGATTCCAGCTGAGTTAAAGTGAACTTTTTTTCAGTTTCACTTGCTGTCACTGCTCAGGACTGCCATCAGAAGGAGATCACAGGCAACGCTTGCACTGCTCACCATATCACTAACTGGGAGTGAAATAAATCGCGTTCGGCTCATTGTAAGGCTCCTGAAATGAATGTGTGCGGAGACCTAAGCTAGCTCCCTCTCCCCAGTGCAGGAGGAGTGTCAGTTACTGGAGATCTGTCTTTTTCTCCCCTGTTTTCACCATTAGCTCTACTGGGGCCAGGTCAAGTGGAGCTGTCCAAGTTCTTGGCAGGTAATTTTGCTTCTTTCTTATCGCGTTACCGAGCCTGCATTTGAAATGCATGTGCACAGCTCAGGTGTTAGAAATGGGGAGATCACCTAGATCTGGGAAAGCAATGATTAGTAATTGCATCTTGGGAACCAGAAAGTACTGCATAGAAATAGGTCATGGAGCAACATCTGGTCCTAGTCCATCCCTCTGCCAGGTCCCGGAGATGTCTTTTCTCACTAGCTATACAGAGGACTATCTCCTGGGTGTGGGCATGAGGACAGCACATAGTAAATGCCAGTTACTGGATTTGTGCCCCAGTGACTGCTGAGGGTTGGAGCTTTGCATAGGGGCTGGATGCTATTTGGGATAAGAGAAGCATAGGATTTTTGTAGTTTGTGCTAATAGGTTTTTCTTTATTTTCTTATTTCTCTGCTGGTTCTGGATTATTCCCACTGGGTCTGCTCTGGATTTCCACTGAGAGAGGTGGATTTCAGAGAGAGGTGTCCAGATAGGGAAATTAGGACCCAGAGCTGGGGAAGGAGGTTAGTAGGGGAATCTGGGACCTGGAACAAAGACCCTGAAAGGGATCTGCTGATTGCATTAGGGGGTCTGTAACGTGAGAGGAGCTTAAGGTGTCTTGGATCCAGATATGGACCTGGGTACTTTTGTTGGGAGGGCGCTGGGGGAGTCTGGGACCTAGGACCATGCCCTTGACCTCAGGACCACCCCTGTATATGAATCTCCCTGAGCTGGGCTCTGACCCCACCTTTCCTCTCTGGCTTGGGGCTGGAGGTGGCTCAGGCACCCTGTTCAGCTGAGCATTTCAGCAATACCCTCCAGCTCCCAGAAGCCCCAGCCTGCACTCAGGCTGCTGCTGTGGCCCCAGGATTTTGGGGCGTGGGGGAGGCTCTAACTCATGACTTTGTGTCAACATATCTCCTGCCTAACTGGGCCCTTGGGAGCAACAAGGCTGCCTTTACCACGCAGCTGGGTGTAGCAAACAATTCCTACATGTGCCTGCAAATCCTGGGCTGTAGCACACCCTCCCTTGGTGCCTCCCCGTCATCTCCTAAGCTAGGACTGGCCTTTGTGCTCACTGACACATCAAGGGCAGTGAGCTATCAGCTATGATCACGGCCCCCTTCTTTAGCTCCTTCACCCTGAGGATCCCAAAGTGCTTTACAAACTGTACTGAATGAACCCTCCATTTCCCCCACCCCCTGAATTATTACTGATGCCATAATTTTAGACAGGGAAACTGAGGCACAGAGCAGTTACAGAAGCTGTGGGAGAGCCACAGGAATAGATCCTGAGTGCTTTCCCCCTGTTCTAACAACTGGGCAGAGCTCCTTTGTCTGAGTATTGACATTTGACCTCTGTTCATATCCATCACCCAGCAGTGCTATTCAAGGTTCTTCCATGCTCTGCCTGGTCAGAGTCCTGATTGTGAAGGTCCCAGGACCCTGGTAGATGTTGGGGAAGGGGCTGTTGGTGCCTACCAGTCACTGTAAGTAACATGGCCATCCACATTCCAGGAAATTAACAATTCCATGTGATGGTACATGCCTTCCTGTGCCCATACTCCTAGGAAGACACCCTAGGGACTCAGCTGCTAGGGACTAAGGGCTGAATGCTCAAAAGGAGTTAGGCGCCGGACTTCCACTCACTTCATTAGAAGCTAGGCTCCTAAGTTTTATTTAGGCTTTTAACTATTTTTGAATAGCTAGTCCTAAATACCAGCAGTCCTCCTGTGGACAGAATCCTGAGGGCCAGGGACAGCTCCTACTGCAAGACACTGTTAGAGATTTCAGTGCACACCTGACAGCACACAGAGACGAGACAATGGAAGAACAAAAAGGAAAAAAAAGTTTGTCTCTCCAATTCCACCTCCCCATGTCAGCTTTGGGTTGACAGGCAGTGCGACCTAGGATATTAAGCTGCCCCAAAATACCGTTCCTAGGCAAATTCATTGGAAAAGTGGCAATGACCAGGCTCCAGCAGTCCCCATGTGCTCATCTCCACAAGACAGCTACTGTAACCCCTGCTGCCTAAAGCAACCAGCCAAGGCCTGTCAGACTCCAGCTTGTGGGCACGGGACCAGTTCTACAGGTTTTCCACCAATTCCCTGATTGCATCTAAATCACCTAGTTCAAGAACTTAATCCTAATCTTCAAGGCACCAGATTTTCAAAGGTATTTAGGTGTCTAAACATTCAGAGGGGTGCTTAGTGTGATAGGCACCTTCAGAAAAAAATAAGTCCTATTGATTTCAGTCAGTGTTAGGTGCCTAGGCACTTTTGAAAAATTACAGTTGATGCCTCTCTGTATTATGAGGTGCCTAATGCCTTTGAAAATCTTGCCCAAAGTCCTCCATGGTCTTGGATCAGGGTATGTCAGGACCCTCCTCTCCATATCTGCTCCACCAAGACAGTGGTGCTCACTGGGGACACAAACGAGAAGGGGCTACGGTGAAAGTGGCACAAGATGGAGTCCACGCATTCGCAATGCTGGTTCCTGGCCTGTGGAACCTCATGCTGGAAGGTTCTAGGGTAAATCCTGGTGCTACAAGTCAGTGGCAAAACTTCCATTGGCTTTAGTGGAGCCAAGATTTCACACCTAGTTTGTTTTTAGAGACAGGGCAAAACCTGCCCTTTTCCAGAGCAGTGCAGGGAGAGAGGGACTAGATTGAGTGCTGGACTCTGGGATAGCAAGAGCAGAACCTTCTGTGATGATTTATCTGATTAGCTTAACAAATTTTGCACCTAGACACTACTCTCATTGGCACCCAGGTGGCTGGGCAGACAAATAGATTGACTGGAATGGCACTAGACGTGGGTTTTCTGTCTAGAAATCCCTCTTACAACGGATTGAAACAGGATGATTCAGGAGCTGGGTAATGGGAAATAGAGACATTTATACCGACATCACTGGTTGAAACCCAGCCGAGATCAGCAGTAAATAGCCCTTTTGTGGAGGTAGCTGTCTGGTGGCCGTTTTGTGAAATGAGCTGGTGGCACTAGTCTGTTTCTTAGCAGACAGACCTTTGATCCTGAAAGCCACCAATCTCAATGGGGAGGACTCAGCAGCTTTGCTGACTATGGAGGGACTGAATGGACAGAGAGTAAACTTTCCCCCCTGGCTTATTCAGATACTTACCCCGTGCCCATCATCATGGTGTCTGAGCACCTAAAGGACCCATTTTCTGGTTGGGGAAACTGAAGCACAGAGAGAGACTAAGTGACTTTCCCAGGGATGCACAGGAGAATCTATGATACTGTCAGGAGCAGAACCCTCAGAACCCAAATACAGCTTCTCTTTCAGTCCCCAAATTGGCCTTCTCAGTACAGGGGTGACACAGGGAAGCTTGCACACCTGCTGTCCTTGTACCTTGTGGGGCTAAAGAGAAGAGTCTAGTTTCCTGGACTGTGAGTTGGTAACCTTTCACCACCCCTATCAAATACCTGCTCAATAGTTTGCTTTAGAGGCAGCCCATCCCTCCCTCCCCTGCAAGCAAAGGGCTCTGTAGTCAGTGATGGGCATGGAAAATGCAGAATGGGTACCCAGCTCTGCAGGTGCTGGCGGCGCTGGTTATACACACTTGGAAACTCACCTCATTAACATTGCACAAAGGTGGAATTTTTCCAGGTGATTTGGTGCTACACAGTTTCTGCAAGCGTATTTCCCTGACATGTCAGGGACAGGCTAGGCAGGATGGCTTCATTTCCATATAGGAAAACATCCCTTTCCTGGAAGATTCCTAACTGTTGCCATTGGCCCCTTCTCCTGGAGAGAACATTTAACTTCCCCGACAGCCCAGTGCACTGGCTGAAGAGTTCATAAGAAACGACAGTGAGCTCCAATATCTCTTGATCTGCCAGCAGCATCTGTAGAGACATGAGTGTTTGGTTTCTCGGAAGGTGAAAGTAATTTCCCATAAGGTGAAAGCAGATCATTGTTGCTACGCTCGTTGAAACGAAACCTTGCCTTCTCAGTCCCTGTGTATTCATTAATCTATCCTCAGTTTGATGCAGGGCGTGGGTCAAATTTTGCTCTTACAGCTACCGGTGTGAATCATGCCTAACCATATTGATGTCAATGGAGTTACTCTGGATTTACATCGGGGGGAGGGTCTTGGAAGGGGCGGTCAGGGGACAAGGAGCAGGGGGGCTTAGATGGGGGTGGTGTCCTGGGGGTGGTGGTTAGGGGCAGGGGGGTCTCTGGAGGGGGCAGTCAGGGGACAAGGAGCAGAGGTGGGGTTGAATGGTTCGGTGGTTCGGAGGGGGTCAGATAGGGCATGGGGGCCAGGCTGTTTGGGGAGGCACAGGAATAGATCCCTGATCTCCTGAGTGCTTTCCCCCCTCTAACAGCCCTCTAACGATTCTGCCCTCTAACAGCTGGGCAGAGCTCCCTACCTGGACCCCCCCATGCAGTTTTGAAACCCTAATGTGGCCCTTGGGCCAAAAGGTTAGCCCGCCCCTGCCCTAAGCTATGGACAGGCCTGGTGCACTTTGCAAAATTCATCACAGATCCACAAGGTCTCTTGTGGTATTTATAAATCCCATGGTGTAGTGGCTAGAGTGCTGTCTTGGGACTCAGAACACCTGGGTTCTAGTCCCATGTCTACCGGTGACCTTGAGCAAGTCACTTCACTTATCTGTGCCTCAGTTTCCCCACCAATATAACATGAATGAGGTTACCTCCTTTATAAAGCCCAGAGACCGACCGATGAAAAGTGCTATGTAAGAACTAGGTACTATGACTGTTATAAGTGTTGCTGTCTTGTACAAGCCTAGCATCGAGTCCTGTGGTGTTTAGAAGCCATCCCCACCCCGCCAAGGACTTTTGCTTGCCAGTCTCTTCTAATCCCCATGCCCCAAAAAATACACAGCTCTGGGGGGGAAAATAAATGAACACACTGTCAGCTCCCGGTGACCCTCATACATTTTTCTGCAGGCCTGATAGACTTTATAAAGCTTGCTAGACACTATAAAGTTTGCCGTGTGTCTGGTAGGATTTAGAAAGGCTTCTCTGAGTGTACAAAGGAAAACAACTTGAGTTCTGCATGCTATGCCAGCTGAGTTTGAACATTTACACCCAATGTCAGGGGTTGGTCCACCCCAAGCTACTCATCGGGGAAAGGCTACAATCAGGGGGATAGTTTCCCTGCATGCACACATTCCCTGGGAAGTTTGCTAGAACTCAGAGGGAAAGCTGGAAGAGTTTGTAAGTTTCACTGGCAGACCCAGCACAAGACCCAGAGCTCCTGTTCCAGGGGGTTGTCAGGTCCTCTGTTGGATCCAGCACTCATGACAAGCTTCATTAGACTCAAAGTTCTGATTGCAACCCCGAGGCATGTCATATCAATCCATACAAATATAGAGCGGGCTGGGGCAGAGGGGGATGGAAATTCCCCATGCAAAAGCTTGGTTGAGCTAGGATTAAGGTTGAAAGATCATATCAATACATAAGATAAAATCCTATTAGGTCACTGTAGTTTTACAATCAACAAACGTTTGAAGGTCACAAGATTCTAAGTTAAGCCTGCACAATCTAAGTTAAACACAAACAATTAAAAATATGGAAATGTGGAATTAAGGCACCATAGCAATCTTAATTCTGCCCCCCTTCCCTGCACATTCCCCCTCCCAAAACATTGTATTCCCAGTCTGACCAATGGCCTGCTAGGTGACTTTGGGCAATTTGTTTCACGGTTCTGGGCCTCAGTTTGCCCATCCGTGAAAACCTACTTTGTAAAACCCTTTGAGAGCTACTGATAAAAAGAGCAATACAAAAGTAGGTATTATCATTAATTCATTGGCAAAGTCAACCACGCCCCATCAGTAATACTCTCATTCTGCATTAGAGGTTGCCCAAAAATGTCCATTGAAACTAAATTGTTTTCACTGCCTGAGTAGCATTTCTCCAAATGCATTAGGTACCTACTGCCCATGGGCTACCTGCACAACCATAGTTTCTTCACCACTGCTTTGTTCAGCAAGCTGGTTTCACTAACATCTTGTAGGCACTTCACATATTCACGCTATAGCCCGGTCTGTTCTACCTGTTTACTCATCTCTTCTACGTAGGCCACAAGCAGCCTCCACGACTGACTCTCCAACACTATTCGAGAAATCTCAAAGCCACAAGAAACGGAGGGAAAAATAAGGCCCTCCGGGACACCTGTGCAACCCAGTTTCCAAAGGAGCAGCTGGGTAGAATTTAACAAACACTGTTGTTCAGGTATGAACAGGAACTGGATCCAGCGTATTCCCTCTAGGCATTATTTTAGAACAATACTGAAAGACTCACTCCAGGAGAGCTCAGTTCACTGGGCTTAGCATAGTCTTCTAGATGCTTCCTGTAATCAGTTCAGTAGAAAATGAAGAGCAAGATCTGGCAGGTCAAGTAGCAAGTGCTCTTCCCATGCAGAGCAGCAAACTGGAAGCTGTGCAGAGAACCAGGCAGGCACTGGCTGCTCAGCCCTCCATCAGGGATGGTCTGACACAACCAGCACAAGTAACTGCGGGGGGCTCCACCTATCCGCCTCAACTGAAGGCCAGATTTATTCCACTTCCACCATCCTCTTCTGACAACAGACCCCAAGGAGAAGGTCCATTGACCCAATCTTCCGTCACCAACACTGGGGTGAGAGGGTGAGGAGCTTCACAGACTGACTTCCTCCTTCTCTCTAGCAACAGGACTGGAGGAGAACAAGCATGAACAATAAAAATGACTAGTCCCCCCTGTGCTCTCAACAGCTCATGGTCTGAGTTACTTCTTGGAACCATACACGTCCTAAGACCAGAGCTGATTCCAGCAATGAAGGGCTCTCAATGGGACTTTTGGAGAGAAGGGGCAGATGGGAAGGGGTGGAATGGACATTAAACAGTTCTGCTATTCTGACGTCTTTCCCTCGATATTAGGTGTGTCTAAAGCAGTTATACAGGAGCCAAACAAAATAATGTGTCGAAACAAAAACCGACCAGAGAGAGAGAGACCTGGCCCTGGGTTGTATATCCTTGCTGTGTCCTTCAAAGACTACCCCATCCTACTGGAAACAGTCACACTGACACACCCCGTCATCCAAAGTAGCTAAACGTTCTACATTTCCTGGGCTGAATCTACCCTTCTGCTGTCGCTGTCCATATGGTACCCATTCCATGAATAATTAGAGAATTTCTACCTTGAGGGCTAATACCAGCACCGCATTCATCTCTGAAAAATAAATAGCAGCGCAAGGCTTTCATGTCAGAGGAGAGGGTGGGGAGAACAAAACTGCTTACAAGATGTTCTTGTGCTTCTAGAAGGCAGCTGTGTCCTCAGACCCTCCTCATGAGCAGGAATGGTGACATGCTTTTGTGCCTGATTCTATCCTTACTTCAGTCCCTGCAGGTGGAGACGGGGTCTGCTTGCAAAACAAGAGAAAGAGAGCAAGGAGGTGCGATTTGCATTCCCATTTTATCAGCTGCCCATGGAAAAATAGCCTGTCGGGTCATCATCTGGAAGACGTGGCAAGGGGGCACCATGAGCAGCAATGAGAAGCAAATGGAACCTGACTCATCCCCTCTGCCTGAGCCTCCAAAGAGGAAGAGGGGAAGACCAAAGAAGCAACCACAGGTGAGTGCCCAAGGCCTTAAGAACACAGTGGAGCATGCTGTGTTGTAGTGGGAGGGTCTGGGAGCAATGCACTCTATAGTAAACACCGCTGCTGCTCAAGAAAGGGACAGTATGGTATACCCATTACATGTTATCTGCTACCAATGGCAAGCACCTAGTTGCCTCAACCAGGTCTCCAAATTGGCAGCCCACCATGGCCGTGGAGCCTCATCAGGAGAGTTAACCACTGTCCTGCTCTAGCACTTGAGAGCTGGGGAATAGGGCTGGGTGCAATTTTTTTGGTGAATAATTTATTCACTGAACAATGCAAATTGGGATTGACTGAAACGATTTGCAAATTAGGTTGAATCATTCTAGCCACAGAAAAAGGGAAGGAACTTCCAGACAAATTGAAATGGTTTGTTTAAAAAGAGTTTAAACAAAATATTTTGACTCTGTTTCAAAATTGTATTTAGTTATTTTCCTTTTTCCCCTTCCGAAAGAAAAAGTCCTCGTCATGCCTTGATAAACTTATCATCCCTCATTTGCGAGCCCTGTATACAAACTGATATTATACTTAGGCATGAATGAGATTTTTTTTTTAAGACTAGGAATCCAACAATAGATCAGAAAGGCAAACATCTGATATTTTTGTAAATTTCATACATGGAGTGGATTCTGGAGAGAGATGTTAGTGAGTCAGGCCACAGGGGCAGGACTTTAGTTTCACATACACAAACAATGCAATTATTGAAAAGGATTGTTTTAAGTTGGTGACTGAGCTAACACATTGTGAATTTCCTGTAGGTGGTTGGCTCTTAGAAGACTCAGAATGGGAAATGTATAGATCCTTTCATTTCTTGGTCATGGTGGTTCCAACTGAGATCAGGTCAGGAGTGATGAAAAGCCAGTAGCACCTGGTGGCTGTCTGGTAGCTTGTGTGAAATGAGTCTGAGGCCTAAATCCATTTCTTAGTGGACCACAACATCATGCATCACATAGCTGACTTGCTTTCTCTCCACAGAGGTCACCTTTCAGGACAGGACCAGGGCATATTAGTAGGGAGGGGAGGAGAGAGCTTGTACAGCTTCTGTCCTATGGATAAATAGAGGACTTCTGCCTCCAGGGCTTTCAACATAACCGCATCTCACACTCTCCTCATTTGCAAACTTAAAACAAAGAATCTTCTTGTTTTTACTTTTTTCCATCAGAGTTTAAATAAGGAACCCACAGAATGTGAGCCAATAGGCATATGTCAATTCATATAGGTTTGCTTTATGTCACCAGATAGTTTTTCTCCATTCTTCCCTTTCTATGCTTCTATAAAGCTTTATTCTCCTGTGAGTACTGATCCAGAGAAAGCAAGATTCCTCCTGAGTCAGTACTGAATAGGTGGCCCTGTGCTGCTTAGATGCGCTGTCTTTCAGAGGTGACATCAAATCAAGGGCTTCCTAGGGCTTGTGGTCCTTTGGTACTTTCAGCAAGAGTTGAGGTGCTAACCCTGGTGTGCTGGCAAAATTCCAGTTCAGGTAACTACTGAACTCTCTCGGCAGTTTAAATTGGAGGAGGTGTTCTTTGCTCATTGTCCTGCACTGTTCTGTAGTGCTCCTCTGTTCCATACCCAGCAGTGGCCACATTTTGGCTCTTACAGCTGGTATTATCTGTATACTATCCTGGGAATCTTTAGGGGTTACATCAGGAGTTCTATCATGCTTTCATAGGAGGGCCACAACAGACACCTCCTATTTCCAGCTGCATAACATCCCTCTAGCAATTATTAGCACAGGAAAGTAGATATCTATCTTGGGAATGTCTCTGACTCCCATTGCTCTAGTATCACAGCACCTCACAACCACCATGTGAGGTAAGATGGGGAACTGAGGCACAGAGAGATTGTGTCTTGCCAGAAGTCACATAGGACGCCAGTGGTAGAAAGTGGGGAGTTGAACCCCTGTGGTCAAGTCCCAGGCTAGCACCCTCACTACTGGGCCCTCCTCCTTCCCTGGATACTGTATGTTCCCCAAATGTACTTTAGCTGTCTTCTAATGCAGTTTAGCCACCAGAAACAAGGAGCAGAGCCAGTGCCATATGACTAGCCAGCTCTCTGTGGAAGACCAGCACGTGTGTTGGGTATCACTCTTGGTCCACAGGCCACAGCAGGAAATACACTGGGCTACATACTTGGAAGTTATCACTTGACTGCTAGGTGTTCAGATTGTCAGAGTAACAGTTACCCTCTTTTTGTCTAAGCAGCAGCTTCTGGGACCTTTGCCCCTCAAGAAACCACGAGGAAGGCCAAAAGGAAGCAAAAAACTGAGCGCCAGCAGTGGGCAGACGGTAAGAGACCATGGCACGTGCTCAGCTTATGGGACTCACTGGAAAGCAAACCGTCCCCTCCTCCAGGTCTTTGTTGGGGGAGCATGAGAAAGGCATTCTCTCATTTAAAGGCAGGCAGTTTGTGTGGTCTCCTTTTAAAGTTTTGTTTAAGTCTTGAACCTCTGACAAACTTTACACTCCTCTCCCACGGTTACCAATACATCATCACCCTTTGCCCTCTGTCTGCCACCACTGATCATCCTCTATCATCTGCTGCTGCCTAGTCCCTTCATCCTTTTCTCTTTTTTTTCATCCCTGCCTAGTTCTCTTTGTAGTTATCTGAAGCCTTTTCACGCTAAGCCTCTGGCACCTAAAGGGCTGCCTCCTTCTCTTCTTTCTCCTGCCTATTGTCCTAGTCATTGTCAGCCTTAGCATCATGTTCGTCCTCCTCCTAATTGTCCTCCTAGTCATAGTTCTCCTCCTCCTCACCCTACTCCTCCTTGTGGTGGTCCTCCTTCTCATCCTTCTCCTTTTCCACTGTGTCTTTCCTCCTCCTCATACTTCTCCTACACCATTATCACATAGTCCCCATCTGGCACTCTGTGCCTCCTAATCATGTTCCTACTTCCCTCGGTCCACTGTCTCTGCTTTCTCTGCCCAGTCCTTCTCCTAAATCTCCACCTCCTGGTTCCTCTTCCTCCTACTTGTTTGTTTTCATTCTATTTTGCCTACTCCTCCTCTGACATCCTCCAATTCGGCCTGGTTGATGTCCTCTAGGCTGCCTCCATCTTCTGCTTCATCTGTTTAGTCATCTCCAAATCCTCCTTCCCATAATGCTCCTCCTTCTCAGTGTAGTTTGCCTGCTCCTAATCCACATCTGCCTGTCCTCTTCCTCTCTGATGCCTGGCCAGAAAACTTCTTCCTTCAGTGCCCCTCTGCTATGTACAGTGGCCAAACCAAACAGTCTCTAGTCTACACAAAAGAATAAATGGACACAAATCTGACATCAGGAATCAAAACATTCAAAAACCAATAGGAGAACACCTCAACCTCTCAGGTCACTCAGTAGCAGACGTAAAAATGGCAATTCTTCAACAACAAAACTTCAAAAACAGACTCTAATGAGAAACTGCTGAACCAAAATTAATTTGCAAACTAGATACCATTAATTTAGGCTTGAAAAAGACTGGGAGTGATTGGGTCATTACACAAATTGAATATATTTCCCCATATTAACTATTCCCCTACTGTTACTCACACCTGTCTGAAATGGGCCGTCCTGATTACCACTACAAAAGTTTTCTCCTGCTGACAATAGCTCATCTTAATGAATTAGCCTCTTAGAGTTTGTATGGCCCCCTCCACCTTTTCATCCTCTCTGTATATATCTTCCTACTGTATGTTCCATTCTATGCATTTGATGAAGAGGGCTGTATCCCACAAAAGTTTATGCCCAAATAAATTTGTTAGTCTCCAAGGTGCCACAAGTACTCCTCTTCTTCTTCTGTCTCTACAGGGTCATCACCACTCTTTGCCTACCCCCCTTCCTCCTAAGACCCCACCACTTCCTCCTAGTTGTTATACTCCTAATCATAATCCACAGTCACACAGGAAGACTTTAAAATGAAGCCACCCTGACCAAGTTTAGGCCTGCCCTACACTTAAAAGTTAGGGTAACATAGGTACAGTGTTATGGAGTGTAAAAAAATTCACATCTCTAAGCACTGTCACTATGAAAAATTCACACCCACCCCTGAGTGCCATACTTATGCTGATCTAATGCATGGTGTAGATGCAGCTAGATCAATTGAAGAATGCTTCTGTTGACCAACTACCATCACTTGGGGAGGTGGGGTTCCTATGGTAATGAAAAAACCCATTCCATTACTGTAGGAAGCATCCACAGCATGGCACTACAATGTTGTAGCTGTGCCACTGTAATGCAGACATGGCCTTAGTGTGTTGATCACAAGCGCAATAAATTATGAAAGAGGCTAGAACATGACTTTTGTTTTAACTAAAGGTAGAATCTTCAGCTGAGAAAAGACCAAGAGGGAGACCCCGAAAGTGGGTAAGTACAATGACATCAAAATCCTCTTTTGTTCCCTCTCCTTGAGTTCCTTCTCTCAAAGCCCAGAGGATTCCCCCTCTTTCTGATCTGTGCATCTTCTTAAGCGCCTTAGCTGTGTTGATGCTCTTTCAGCCTAAGAGGACTGAATGCAACCTTCTTTGGGTCTTGAGCACTGATCTGGCCAGATAGAGAGCAAGATTCTTTCTCCTTCCTCCCTTCTCACCCGCAGGGGCTGACCATATGGAAAAAAACACTCTCTTATCCAAGAACTTCTGTCAATGTTATACAATTCAGGAAGCAACTCTCTTCCACTCCCTATTCCCAACGCTTCAAAAGCAAAGATTCCTGAGCTTCTCAGTAAGAGCAGTGCTTTCCTTGGGAATTCTGATGGAGTAAGAGGGATTCCCAGATTTCAGGTTCATTTCAAAGGGGGGAATTTTAGAATTCAAGGGAAAGAGAAGGTCACTGGAGTGAGAAACCTAGATCTCTGACAGCAGAGGGCTCATTAATCTAGCAGACAAAGACATCAAAAGATCCAAGGGCTGGAAGAAGCCAGATGCCTTATTTCTAGCTCGAAGGTGTGTATTTTTAACAAAGAGGGTAATTAGCTGTTAGAACAAATTTCCAAGGAATATGGTGGATTCCTGTCACTTTGAGTCTTTAAGTCAAGATTAGGTGTCTTTCTAAAGACAATGATCTAGCTCAACCACAAGATATGGGCTAATTGCCGGAATCTGTGAGTGAAATTCTGTGACCTGTTATGCAGGAGGTCAGACTAGATCGGTGGTCATCAACTGGTCAATCACGATCGACTGGTTGATCCTAGAGGACCTCCCAGTCTATCGCGTGGTGCAGTGTGGCTGCTGCTAAGACAGGCTCCCTGCCTGCCCTGGCCCCACGCCGCTCCCAGAAACAGCCAGCGCACCCCATGGCCCCAGAGGTGAGGGGAAGGGGTCTCCCTCTGCATGCTGTTTCTGCCTGCAAAAATTGGCCCCACAGCTCCCAGTGGCCAGGAATGGGGAGCTTGGCCAATGGGAGTTGCGGGGGTGGTGCTTGCAGAGAGGGGCAGGGTGTGGAGCCACATGCCCCCGATCCCACTGCCCAGGGGCTGCAGGGGCACGCTGGCCCCTTCTGGGAGAGGTGTGGAGCCGGGTTAGGCAGGGAGCCTGCCTTAGCCTTGCTGTGCCCGCTGCCGACCAGGAGCCATCGGAGGTAAGTGCTGCCTGGCGGGAGGCTGCACCCCAACCCCCATCCCTGAGCCCCCTCCCAGAGCCAGCACCCCAAACCCACTCCTGCACCCAAACCTCCCCCTGAATCCCAAGCCCCAGCCCTGACCCCACCCCCCGAGCCAGGATCCCCATCTCCTTGCACCCCAACACTCTGTACTGTCCCTGATGCCCCTCCCAGAGCCAGTACCCCATGGCCCCTCCTATACCCCAACACTGCCCCAGCACAGAGCCCCCTCCCACACTGCAAACCCCTTGGCCCCATCCCAGAGCCCGCACCCCCTCCCAAATGGAACCGTTTTATACACTGTGTGCTCAGGAGTTGAAAGTGTGACTCATGGATCAGAAACCCAAAACATTGTTCACGACAACCAGATTAGCTGAAGAGTACATCAATGGTCCTTCTGGGACAGATGAAAGGTTGGGGGAGGTGCTTACGAGTCTTAGTCATGGACCTGGTTCCCCTTGTGCTAGGAGCTGTACAAACAGTTAGGTAGGGACTTCAGAATGATCTGTGAGCTGCTGACCTTGAAACTTGGGAAGAGAGAGAGATTCCCCTGGGGATTAACCTGGCTGGGGAGGTTGGCAGAAAAAAATGTTTTTGGGGGGCGGGGGATAGAAGATGACTGCAGGGTATTTGATAAACAGGGTGGTGAGAAACTCTCCTGGGGCCAGCATGACAGGCCAGAGAAGACAATTGCTCTTTAAACACACAGGGGTGGCTTTGCTTCTCTGTAACTGAGCTGAGAAGGCAGCAGCTAGTTCAGCTTCTGAGAAGTGTAAATTGAGGGTTCTTAAGCAAAACATGTCTTTTGCTTAAATTCCATTTTCACTGTTCTTATTCTCATCTTGGATAGTTTTAAGGAGATCTTAAAACTCCTTCAGTTTTAAAGAGTCTGTTGCAAGCAGTCTGGCCTTGAAGACAGCAAACTTGAGTTTCTAAGAAGAGGTATAGGAGGCAAAAGGGGTCTCAGTACCCTGCCTCAGTCAAGGGGGATAGACAAAGGTGTCTATGCCAGTGAATTATGTTACCATCAAGCTACAGTAGGCATATGCAAAGGGAGAAGCTCCCAATCCTTGATGAGAGGTGGCAGGGGTGGTTGGTTTATACTCTTGATAAATTGACGCAGTGGGCTGTAATAATCTGAGTTTGTTCATCACTAGTTATTGCCACAAGACCCATCTTTTCTCCCAGGCCAGTGAGGAGATGGGTGAGGCTGGATACTTGTGTGAGCAGAGCTCTGGTGAGGTCTCTGTTGGGATGAGTGCGTGAAACATTATCCTCGTGGTAGTGATTCCTCTGTTTATCTGAGCAATGAGTTTAGCAGCAGTTGGGAAGCCTAGGTTGGGTGCACTATTATTACAGAGCTGCAGAGATCCAAGCAGGCAAATACACAGAAAGCTGAGGCTCCCTAAAGAGCATGACTGGAGGGGATGAGCACTAACCAGCTGTCAAACACCTGCTGGCACAGGCTGCCCTGTGGTTAAACTGACACTAACATATAGGAAGGAGACTGGCTCAGCCGTGATTCTCAGCCCACTTCACAACTGTTCAGACATGGGTAGAAACCAGGATCACCCCAGGTGGCATGTGAAGTGCAATGGGTGAAGGGACGGGGGGCAGCCAGACATGAGTTTAAAGGCCTGTGGCTATCTCCCTGGGGCTCTAAAGCGGAAGTGAGGCGAGAAGGAGTAGGAAGACCTGAGAGAGAAGGACTAAACGATTCTCCCAACATGAAATAATTGAGCTAGGCAGAAAGAGTTGTTCCAGCAGAGGAAGTATTATCCAATGGTTAGGGCCCTAGTTTGGGGCTTGATTTCTCTGCTCTGCTACAAACTTCCTGAGTGACTTTGGGGAAATCAGCTCATCTGTGCCTCAGTTTCCCCATTGGTACAATGAGGATAACAGCCCTGTCCTGCCTCTCAGGGGTGTTATAAGGATAAATATATTAAAGATTGTGATACACTAAGATACTATGTTAATGAGGACCATATAATTACCTCAGACAGACAGAAAAGGCAGCGAGTATCCAAATACAATTATTGAGGATTCTTGAACACAAAACCAAGTAAAATAAGAATTGTCCCTAGGTGTGGAATAGCCTTGCATTGTCCTTTGACAGCTAAAACATCCTATCACATGTTTATATATTACATCCTAAAAAAACTACATTCAAAAGTAGAGCTGGTTAGGAATTTTCTATCAGTGTTTTTTCATTGGAAGCCGCAGTTTTCAGAAAATTGACAATTTCCCTCCAGGGAATTCTTTTTTATTTCAGTCAGAAAAATCAAAATAAAATAGATAATTTTGGGTTGGGTTGACCCAAATCAGAATATTTTCAGCTCAACTTGAATCAAAAAGTTTGTTTCAGGGCAGTTTGGCGTTAGTCTGTGATCACCAGACCTGATGCAGTGCCTCATGGGAGATGGCAGTTCAGGTGCTTCCTGTCCGTGTTCTTCTCTATAGCTCAGACTCCCTGACTAGACTGCACCTAGTTGGGAAGGTTTAGACTGGATATTAGGAAAAACTTTTTCACTAGGAGGGTGGTGAAACATTGGAATGGGTTACCTAGGGAGGTGGTAGAATCACCTTCCTTAGAGGTTTTAAAGGTCAGGCTTGACAAAGTCCTGACTGGGATGATTTAGTTGGGGTTGGTCCTGCTTTAAGCAGGTAGTTGGACTGGTGACCTCCTGAGGTCCCTTCCAACCCTAATATTCTATGATTCTATCTCCCATTATGCACCACGATCTCCTCTTTGGTTGAAATCATGTGATGCATCATGGGGGTTAGCATCTTCATGATGCAGATGCATGGTTATGTGGTCCAGCCAGGGAGCGCCAGCCCACCAAGGAGAATAGGGGGACCTTGAATTGAAACTTCTATGAGACACCGTACGGCTTATGCAGGCACATATTAATGTCGAACCAACCTCAAACAAAACATTTCAATGGGCTCAAATCAAAATGTAAGAATTTGATTCAGCAATGTTGAAATGAAAGGTTTTGAATTCACCTTTTTTAGGTTTTTTGCACTTATTCTTCTGTGAAAAATATTGATATTTCACTTTTCTGTCCCAATTCAGGCTGAAACCAAATTTCACAATATCACCATTCTGATTTTAACCAGAATGGCAACTGGGCTAAATAGGCTAGAAATGAGAGGAGAGCAGAGCTGAACGGCTACCCTCTCGTTTCATAGACTGCAATAGATTTCTCTCTCTGATAGCCCACAAGCAGACTGGGGGATTTCCTGGTTAAATTGACAGGTCGCCATCTTGTGTGCCTGCATCATCTGTGAGCGTGTTCTCCATTAAGCAGACATTGTGCAGGCTGTGGGGCTGCCTCCCTCACAAATAGCGTAATCACTGAGCGCCTTCTACAACCATTTCTACACACACGTCACATATGTACACACCACAGGAATGCATCCTGTCGCCATACCCGATACATACGTACACGCGCACGTACAGCCAACACGGGCACAGGCCAAGAAGATGGGCCCGTCCTCACTCCTGCGCAGCTCATTGTTTAACAGGCACCGGTGAAAGTGTTATTTTTTTGGTTTGGCTCTAATTTGTTTGGTTGGGTTGATTTGTATTTTATCTTCCCTGACATGATTTCTGTGTTGTTTGTTGGTGTTTTTTTGTTTTCTTTACAGCCTCAACTACGGATCCAGGAGAAAGACACCCAGGAAGGACATCCACAAGAGAGCTGGGACCTGAATTCTAATTCACCACCTGCCACAGGAGGTTTGGGATTAGATAAAGAGAATTACACAGGGTCAAAATATACAGCCATCCTTACACTAAACCATGCATATATCCCACCATCTATAACACCATATGCTAGGACTCTGCTGGTTCTTAGAAACTCAGCAGTGTTGGGTGTGTCAGTACTTGAATGTGACACCTCCAAGGAACACTGCATTGGTATGCAATGCCAGAATGTGACACTTCCCTCTGTACCAGTACTGACTAGTCCGGCATGCTGTTACAGGTGGAGAGAGGAAGCATCATACTTCTGGTTTTCCAACAAGTCATAAGACTGAGGTTCTGGCCACTTTAGATGTACTTAAGATCAACCCAAAATTATGGGCTTGATGCATGCATCACTGGATGAAATTCTCTGGGCTGTGTTATGCAAGAAGTCAGACTAGATGTGGTCCCTTCTGGCCTTAAAGATAGGAGTGAAGCTCCTCTGTTTTTTTCAGGGGAGTGTGGAAGTTGTTATTGTCATGGATAAATTCCATGCTGCCTCCAGTTCCTCTTCTCTTCCAGTCCTAAACTCTAGGTTAGATTGTGTGCTGTTAAACGGTGGTTGGGATTTCACCAGAGATGCTAACATTTCAGTGGTCAATGAACTGACAACAGCATAGAGTGGGTATAGCTCATTGTAAAGTACTTTGAGATTTTCTGGGACGAATGGTGCTAGGTAAAAATAATATCATTGTCATAAAAAATTAGAGCTGGAAAACAGCTAAAACCCTGGTTCTGAATACACCAGACCCTTGGAAACGTTTGAATCCAGATTTGACCTTTGTAACTTGAGCCTATTTCCCTCACAAAGACCTATGCAGACTGAAGTTTTACCATCAGCGAATGTTGCAAGAAGCTGGTCCTTTAATGCTTTCCCTTGAGCGGGTTGGGAAAGGGAACCAGAAGGAGGTAGAAGTTGTCATTAACACTGACATGCGGTCAGCACAGCTGCACCCTCATCCCTTTACCGTTGGTGGCGTTTAACCTGGCGTGCAAAGCAAGCTAACTGATGTCAGGGAGCCAAACCCAATCTTGGTTTCTTAGAAAGTCCCTGGAGATGCCACATGATGAATGCCAAGTTTGTTAACCTCAGTTGTTTGATTCGGTTTCCTCTTTGACTCCTGCTCCCATATCACTTCCTGCCACTGAGTTACATGATGACATCAGCACACCCACAGGCTTATAAGTGATGACCTCACTTCCTGCCCAATTCTCTGTCTTATTTCTGCTTTTCATAGAGCTCTTAGCATCACCCAAAACCACAGCCTAGGTGGGTACTTTCCTCTTTCTTTCAGTTTGAGCAGGACCGAGGGCAGTGGCATGTGGAATACATTTCCCTCCGGTTGCACAGACCGGCAGGCACAGATGCATTAGGATAAGCAGCTGCTGTAGTGAGTGTGAGATGGCAACATAGCACGTGGTACTGTAACACAGGCAGCTAGTTACTTCTGTACTTTCTGCTACAGAGTGGGGGATGCTTTCATCTAGTGTGTGTGTTTCACTTTCCTGGAGGTGCAGAGATTTGTAGCACTGGAGACAGGAAAGCTGCTGTGTCCCGGAATGAAGTGTGGAAGGTAATACAAAAGCCTGCATAGTATGCAATCTAATACTCCTCCTCTCTAGAGTAATTCATAGCCATTTGAATTCAAACAATAGCCTGAAAATGAATCTTGGATGCAGTCTGGTGTGTGGAACCTTCAAGCTGCTTTGCTGGAGACTTTATAGATTCCAGATTCATTCAGGAGCATCATGCAGCTGTAGCTGCTTCCAAACTGCTATTTTCTGAATGTGAGCCAGTTCCATGCACCTGCAGCTAACTTCAAAACTGGGTGCTGTGCTGCTGACAGAATTTGCACTCGCAACACAGAGCCGACAGCTCTAGGGGAGCTAATCACCTAGATGTCTATTGTCTTGTTTGGGCTTTTGCAGGACGGGACTGAGATGTGTGATAGGAACGAGTCAAGAAACTTGCACCTTCTAGGAACTGGCCTATGCCCAGCTCTAACTGGGGCTGATGGTCCCTTGTGTCGTGATCACTATGTTCATACACAAATTAAAAAAAACACACTTGGAAATATCCAAATGGATGTGGTCTGGCCTGACTCCTTGCTGGTCTCCCCTTAATGAGAGCTCTGAGGAGGAGGAGCGAAGTGGAGGGGAAGAACCAAAGAGGAGGGGCTCCTTCAGAAGTGCTGTGGGCGAGGCCACGGCGAAGAGTTGGGAGAACTGTTCCAGAAATAGCATTTTGTTTCCTGGGCCCTGGGCAGCCGGAATCCCTTCTTTCTGTGATATTCCCAGGGTGCTGATTCTGGGGTTTCCTAACAGCTCATAGATTTTGCTTTGCGTGGATTTCATTACTTTTCAGTTACCCATTTCCTGCGATGGCACCAACTGAAGCTCAAGCATTGAAGTTTCTCTAGTTGCCCAGGCTGGGTGCTCCTGCCACCCCTCCTGACAGAGTGCTGCTGCCAGTGCAGGATTAATGAGCCTGACATCACCTACTTCCCCAACACCACAGAGGAAGCCTTGGCTGGTTTTGTTTTATTATTTCAATAACTCATCCTTTCTAGTGACACATTGGGGAGCAAGAGAAGCCCCGAGCTCTGCAATCGGTGCTGGCAGGACCCAGCCAGAAGCAGGAGGGAAATTAGTATTTTGTTTCCTCTCTGCCCTTCTCCCACTGTTCACCTCCTCCATTCAGTCTGGCTGGTGGTGTGAGAGTTTAGCCCACCGGCAAACTGCTGGGCCACTCCTTTCCTGGGACCAAGCCCAATATCATCCCGGGAGCCAGGTGCAGATCGGGGGAGCTCCCTGATCATCTGGTCTGACCTCCTACATAACACCATCCAGAAAACTTCACCCAGGCACTCCTGCATCCAGCCCATAACCTCACACCTTTCTGAGCACATATTCAAGTAACCACTGAACGGTTCAGATGTTTGTGTGGACTCCAGACCTGATTCATTATTCACTGCAGTCACCGAGTGTGTTGCTATGGACTTCACTGAGCCAGGAATCCAGCCCTTTATGAGTTCCCCTCACCCACCTTCTCACAATCCTCCATTTACTTTCTTCCTCCCCTCCTCCTCAGCAACCTCAAACAGCTGTGCAACTCCTACCCCATGTTCTCCCTACACCCTCCCAGTCCTTCCAATCTCTCCTGCTGTCCCTCCCGTGAAAGCCTGGCACAGGACACTGAAACCACCCCTGAGCATTGCTGTAACGGGGAAATGTGTGGGACTCCAGAGCTCTAACCCCCCCTTTCTCATGCTCTCCCCCTTTAGGCACTCCTGGAAAAGATTCTCATAGGACGGGCAGGACTACAGGCCTTAGGAGATCTCTGAGCACCGCACCAGCTGCACCACAGTAGCACCCTGCCTGCTGATGTCATATTGAAGCCACAAGAATTAGGAAAATCAACCAACCAATCTTAATTTTACACTTAAAATTCTCCTCCCAGCCTAACTTTGGCAAAGCCAGAGCCCCTGCTGCCCTCCTGCTCACCTCAGACCGCAATCTCAGGCATTACAGCCAGAACTGTATTGAAAAAAACAGCAGCTTCCTTGTGAAGGGGATTCCCTCACCTGGTTTGTATTAGATCCTTGCAAGGAATTAGGGTTGCAATAATCTCTTTAAAAGCCTTTATAACTTGTACTGTCAGGAATGGTCACACTCCCACAGGGAAGGGAAGCTGACTTAATACTTGCAGACACAGTGCAGGTAATCTAGTCATATTGCCACTGTTTGAGCTCACCTAGTAACACCATCAGGGGGAATGGGGCATAAATATCTATACAGGAGAGCATTGAGAAAGTCCCTGGGAACCAGTTCATGGATTAGGTTGTTGCTCATTTCCTTGAACAGCGAAGAATCCTTTCTCCCACTCTCCCCAAATAGAAAAAACAATGGGAATTGCTGTACTGCCATGGGCCAGTGCTTCATCTAGTCATTATCCTTGCTTCAGCAGTCTAGAGCCCTTGGAGGAAAACGTAAGACTTGAACAAGCTGAACTGCTGGGCAGGGGATGGCAGTCTTCCTCCCCTGTTGATAATCTTACTCCCTGAAGCATTTGGGTTGATGAACCTTATTTTTTATCCTAGCTAGTGTCAGTCCAGTGGTTATTTGGGGCACCATATCCCCACAACCAGTTCACACCCAGGCACAACTCTCAGTGCAATCAATGAGAATATTTCCTGAGTGAGCACTAGATAAACACAGAGTAAAGACCCCAGGATGCTTAACAGGCGTGTCTGCAAAAAAAAGGGTTGCTTCTTTACTGAGCCTTAGGACTGGTGTTACCAACTCCAAAACCACCTTGTAAATTCAGTTACCCACTGGTGTGTCTGCCTGGTTAGAAACCAAATGTGTGGCATCCTCTGGTGTTGCAACTGTGCATATGAAAATATCTTAATACACTCCAATTTCAGGAGTGTCTTGGGATATAGCGATAGCCAGTCAGTTTAGGGTTACTGGCTGTTGGTCTCGTGCTTCTGTGCCAGATTTGATCTACCCAATTCTTGGGGTCCAGGGTGTTTTTAATATCCAGCCCCACCCAGTGGAAATCCAATGGTATTTTCCATCCATTGGAATGGATGCCTGCCTCATAAAATAGGCGGAGTAGATATTTCAATTATATGGGACAATATAAAACTGGACAGCTTTTACACTCATTAAAATATTTAATAGGACTTAATTGGCTATATATGTAGGGAAGCAACAGCAGAAACCTGTGAAATGGCTGGATTTATTGAGCTCAAATGTTAATCTTTTACCAAAGTTCTGTTCCTTTAGCAGGTCACTATTTCACATAGAAAAATCCCTGTAGCTTTTTAGGAGGAATGGATAACTCTGGCCATGGGTAATAGAATGTGGGGCCTTTCACCTATAGGTCCCAAGATCAAATCCAATCCAACATAATAGTGACAAAGGGTTTTAGACCCCTAACTTCCATTTATTTTAATGGAGAATTTGGCACCTAAATACCTTTGAAACTGGGCTTAGGACCCTGATCCTGTAACTGACTCCATGCAGATGGACTTCTTGCTCTAATAGTTGTTTCTGTCTAATGGCTGCTTTATGATAGTCTATTTGAAATGAGTTAGATGGACTCAGCTGAGTTCCTAGTGGAACACCACATCACAATAACCATTTCCGCTCTTCTAACAGTCTTATCAGAGCAGGCAAGCCTGAAGTGGTATCAGTGCAGTGGTCACCCCGAGTCAAGAATGAGGCATGTGGGTGAGGATTGGGAAAGATTGCACTGCTACTTATGCTATCCCTGTTCTATAGATAAGTAGAGGAATTCAGGTTCCAGGGCTGACAATGTGATGTCTTCCCTAAGCAATAAATCTGCTCCTGGTAATAGAGAGAGAAAATTTTAGCCTTGCAAAGTTTCCATGAAAATTTATCAGCACAGGCACAAAAACTGCCCCAGACTATGATTCTGATGAAAACTAATGAGGAAGGAAGGAATAATATTTCCCTCACCTATAGTTTTCACCTATAGTCCTGTAGGTATTCTTGCTGAAATAGCCCATCTTCCCCAGATGGGTAAAATAACATTTGTGTTTTCCACCCTCTCTCTCCAGGAGTGCAATGATGGGGCTTTGGAAGGGGAAGGGTGCGCATGTTTCTGGGTGCCTTTTCCTTAATTTCTTTTAGATACCTCCACTGCTTACCACTTTTAACTATTCCCAAGCCTGGCTGCAGTGGCATAATGGGTGAGATTCCTATTTTTTTTTTTTTTTTTTGGTACATTCCAATAGAGGATCCATTTTATGTTCTTCTGAGCTCAGATACTGGAGCTGGGCTTCATATCAGGTGGCTACAGTCATCCAGTTGTGGCTCATCTCACAACTCAAAGGCTGTGCTAGATGGACACAGAAATCCATTTTCAAGTTCTTGACTACAAGTGAACTAACAGACCGTAGGAGTTCGCTGTCTGACAGACTCTAAATGCTGATTTGGCTAATTTTTTTAATCTGTGAGTGTGACAGGCAAAAATGCCAGACTGGGATTTTCTCTTCACCCGAAATGGATTTGGGGTAAGCACTTGTACAATATGTGGTCTGGGTAATTACTGTATCGTGACTGATGTTCAGGCATTTCTCAGTACATTATCTAGATCTTTCTCAGTTGGTGTGCATCCACACAGAAGGGAAAGGAGAGTGGCATTTGTTTTAACACAAATGACTGAGAAATCTGGTTAGTTTCAGGTAGGGAGGGCAGCTCCCCTTGGGCCACATCAGTGTCCTCTGTCTTGTAAAACAGGTCAATCTTTACTACCTCTTGCTGTCTCACTCAGCAACCACAACAGAAAAAGTTGCCATAAAAGCATGGCTATATTGGGAACAAGCAGCAGAATTCTATATTGTTGGGAGATAATCTGTGTCTGCTCCTTTAAGAGTCTGGTGCTGTGAAAAATCTACCTGTACTTTTTGTTCAATCTTCATGTAGAGATAGAGACTGGGTGTGAAAACCTGGCCCAGCTGAAGTTAATTGCTGTTGCCTTTAATGGGGCCAGGATTTCACCCTATAGCTTTATTAGTTCTTAGGAAAAAAAATAGAATGCTTTTTATTCCCTCCGTTTGACTTTTTGGTCTATGCAAAACAATGGGTCTGAACCAAAACCCTAAATCTAAACATATGGCTGCAGTCAGATCAAATATAGCAAGTCCTACAATCAAATCAAAATAACTACAAGAAAGACAGGTACAGTTTGCAAAATCTCATTAGCCATGTGTTATGATTTTGCAGAATGAAAATTGAGGAGGTTTGGATCTACAACCCATTTTATATGTGCTCCAAAGCTTGGTAGGGTCAGATAAATGGTTCTGGTTTTGGCCCATGGATAAAGGTAATGTTAATTTGGGATTAGCTTTTGATTTTGGTAATAAAGATGTAAGTCATACAGCACCTCTGGGTTCAATTTTCTTGCTCTTTGTGCTTTCTCTTTGAGTGCTAAACCCAGTGAGTGCATGGCATTTGCAATCCACAGGACATCTGAGCTTTTCTTCCTTCACCTTAATGATTATAAAATAATAATTGGCCTGTATTACACAAACCCTCGGGTCTACACAAAAATGACAGATAATGGACTCCAGGGAATGTAGCATAAGAATAAAGAGGCAAGTTACATAAGCCAAATTTTCAAACTTGAGTGCCTAAACTTAGACACCTAAATCCATATTTACCAGCATCTTCTGATAAAAAGACAGTAAATTTAAAGGTGCATAAACTGGAATTGATTTAATCAGAGTAACAGTTAATTCTGCTTCCCCCTGAACAAACACATGCTTCCCACAATAAAATTAATTCTGGAGCTCTTTGTACAACTAGTGCTGCTTACACACACAGGCTCACCCACACACACACACAGTTTGTTCCCAAGGCTGAAACATTCCAGGAAAGCTCCAGCCCTGTGTTAGCAAGAGCAATGCCGATTTCTCATACTAATGGACAAGCTAGTCCTTGCGCATGTGAAGCAACTGTGTCTGATTGGCTGTCATTCCCCCAAAGGCAGGGAAATAGGGCAGAGAGCCAGTTGTATGGCAATTTCCCCCTTAGATTCACAGTTTGAAGCCCAGCTTGGTTTTATGCCTCTTATGAACATCTTCCCTGCCCTACGTTTCTACACAGGTCAGGGGGGCCTAAAGTTGGAGTGGGACTGTCACAGGGTCTGCACAGGTCTCTCTTTCCCCTGTGCCCTGGCTGATAGAAATAAAAGTCTTCACACCCTCTTCTGGTGTTTCACCTCAATGTCCTTTATATACAGCATATACCAGTGGCTTCAGTGCAAGAAGGGGCTCCTCTTTGTACCTGGTTACAGGGTCTCCAGACCCCCAAGACACCTTGCCCACAGTGGGGAGACAGAGCAGCAGCCTCCTGTCCCCTTCCTGGCTCACCTCTCAGCGGAGTTCAGCTCAAAGCTTTTCTAGCCCTCTCAGATGGCATCCTCAACTGTGATCACTTAGCCCAACCTGCCAGGGTGAGCCAGCCCTCATTAAGACCCACAGCTGGGCTCCCTGCTGGCTGCTTCAAGCCTCTGACCCTTCCTGCCAAAAAGCAGGGCTTAGCCAGTAGGGACAGGGCATTCAAGGGGTTTTACCCCTGCCCTGCTACAGGGAGTAGAGCAGAAAAAGGATCAGTAACTCTGCAGCTTGCTCTCCCACCCCAGCCCTCATTCACAGCTCAGAGGCTTATCTGCTACACCTCTGTAGGGTTTGGGCTACCTGGATCAGGAAGCACTGCAAATATGGTGGAAGGGCAAGGGGAGCCCTTGAAGAATGCAGTCTTCACAGACTCCAAGATAAGAAGGGACCACTGTGATTATCTAGTCCAGGAATGGGCAAACTTTTTGGCTGGAGGGCTACATCAAGGACTAGAAATGATATGGGGACCATGAATGCTCACAAAGTTGGGACTCCAGGGTGGGGCTGGGGATGAGAGGTTTGGGGTGCAGGAAAGTGTTCTGGGATTGAGGGGTTTGGAGAGCAGAAGGGTGATCAGAGCTGGGGACATTGGGAGAGGCTCAGAGGACTCAGTCAGTGGCATGTTCCTTCTACGGCTCCTACACGGAGGCACGGCCAGACAACTCTGCACACTGCCCCATCCACAGTCACCACTCCTGCAGCTCCCATTGGAGCACATAGGAGCTGGAGCGGGGCCATGCTGCAGCTTCTGGGAGCCACATGGTCTGGCCCTGCCCTGTGCCTCGGCCAGAGCAGGGTTGAGCCGCTGGTCCGGTCCCCAGCCCTGTGCCCCAGCCAGAGTGGGGCTGAGCCGCATGTTCTGGCCCGACACAGCCAGAACGGGGCCGAGCCACATGGTGCAGCTCATGGACCAGCTTAAAATAGTCCATGGGCCATAGTTTTCCCACCCCTGATCTAGTCTGACCTGCTGTATAACATAGACTGGAGAATTTATCCAAAATAATCCCTAGAGCCGAGCTCTTAGAAAAACAACCAATCTTGATTTTAAAATTGCCAGTGATGGAGAATCCACATCAACCCTTGGCAAATTACTCCAAAGGTTAATTACTCTCAGTATTAAGAATGTGTGACTTATTTCCCAGTTGAATTTGTCCAGTTGTCAGGGGCTGATTGAGTGCTCCAAGTGAAAAGCACCACCTCATGGCAACACTCTGGGACCTACAGCTCAATAGTGAGAGTCCACAGGCTGCTTTGCCTAACAGCAATATCACAGAGTAGCATCACCCATGGGTGAGAGTCCAAGGGCCACCTTCCTGGCAGGAATATCACAGGATATGTTCCCTGTTGGTGAGTGTGGGGCGAGTAACCCTGCCCACTCTACTCCACTGGGTTCTGATCCAGGACCTCTTGACACACTATCCTGACACAGGGTTCAGGTGCCAATACCCCCAAGTGCATTCCCTAGGTCACTTCCTGCCTTCTTTCCAGTCCCCTTCGATGTCAGCTCAGAGTTGGACATGGGGTCCCTCATGTGTTCCCTCTGATTCAGCTTCAGAGTCTCCTCCGCCTCCACTGACAACAGCAAGTCATCCCCCATAGTTCCCCTGGGCAACTGGCTTTCTGCAGCACAGCTAGGAGGAGGCTCAACCCCATGGCTTAGCTTCCCAACAGGAGGCCACTGTTCTCAACTGCCCTCCTCCTGCCAGCCCTGAGTTGCCCTGCTCCCTTTTGAATGTTCCCTCCACTGGGAACATGCCCAATAGTGGCAAAAGGGCGTGGCCTCTTGGTCCACAACTGTTAACCCTTGCCTTTCCAGTGCAAGGTTGATACACCCCATCACACAAGCTTCAACGTTGTCATTGAATCATGTTATGTCTTTCTCTGCTAGACTGATGAGCCCATTATCAAGTAATTTTCCCCCATGTACGTAACTAAATGGAGTTCCCTGAGTCGATCGCTATAAGGGATGTTTTCTAACCCTTTAACAGAGATGCCCAGGATTGGATGTCCTTAATAGGAGATTTACAGCCCCAAAGAGTGAGATTCAGTGACAAAAAGCGATACTGTCCAGATGGTGTGTTAGGTCATTGCTCAGGGACAGTGCTAGGAGAGGCTTGTGGGGGCTATAGCCACCCCAAACTGTGCCTTATTCCCCCTGTATCAGCTGCCACTCTCCAGCCACCCAGCTCTAAAGGCAGAGCATAAAGAATGGTGTCAGCTGGTTGGGTGCCTAGCTCCAGCAGCAACACAGAAGTAAGCCTGGGCAGATGGCTGAGGGGCCTAACATACTGGAGTTATGCTGCCCAGGTCAGGTGGAGGGTCAGGGATTCCCCACTGTGGCCTGAACTGACCCGCTTCAGTCCAGGCTCCTGGGCCCCAGCCTCCATGGTTGCTGCTCCCTGAGGCCTCTGTCAGCCCTGGATCCAAGTCCCTGCTTAGGCAGCTCTTACCAGCTATGACCAGCCAGTGCCCTGCATTGCCCAGCTCAGCTCTGGTGGTTTCCAGACTCTGACCTGGCCAGGGCCACAAACTGTGCCTTCCCAGTTTTCTGACTGGCCACCTCAGCCGGTTAATAACCCCTAGTTTAGGCACACAGTCAGTGGACAAAACAAGATAAATATTCAAAAATAAACTCTTTTTATGGAAACCTAATAAAAAATAAAACTGTTTTATCAATACAACAATGTTTATTTTGCATATCACTTTGTCCTGGTGATCATCCATTTAAAAAACATGTTATAAGTACAAATACTATTTGGTTTGTATAATATTGCTCATGTTACATTTACAACAAACTAAACTATCAGATTCCAAAATAAATGCAAAATAAGTTTATTAAAAATTAAATAATTAAAATAAACCACAACCAAACAATACATTGCATAAATATAAAAACACATAAAATAATCAAATTAAATGTAATTAATTTTAAGCTAACAAACCATAGATAAAGGATTCAGATTCCACATTTCTTCTAACATTTAATTTGGTTTCACATTTTATTCGTGGGCTTTGTTATATTGCCATGAGACCCCCTTTGCTGATTTTATAACTTCTTTCGGTGGCTCAGACTTGTACCATGGGTCAGGATTTGCCAGCTTCCCTTGAATAATAGAGTCCAGTGGCCTTTCTAGTCCAAGGTTTGGTGTGAATGGTGTCTTATTCTTTTGAACAAGACTGAACGCTCTCTCTTCTCCTCCATTTGAGTGGGATAAAACTAAAACAAGCCCCTCAACTGTGAACAGTAATGGAAACTTGAGAAGACCTAATTTAAAAAAAGAAGTCTTGCCTGCTACTGGGAGAATGAAGAACCATAGATTTGTCCAGTATGGTTAAAATCTTGAACTGGATTTTGCAGAACTTGCAATATTCCAGTCAAGTCCTGCTCGTTTTTTCGGTGAACTCATTTTTTTGACCATCAAGTGTTCACATACACAACCATACCTCACCTCCGGATAGCCTCCTCTCTTGGGCCTGTAGTCTCCATAGGTTACCACAGTACACAAACTTAGAAAGTGGCTTTCCAAACTTCAAGCCCTATGCCAAGGATTGGAGTGACCTAGCAGATCACCGGTCTGGATAACACCAGACGGCAATGTCACACTGGAACAATTTGTTCTGGAAAGACTGTTATCCCCCAGCCTTGCAAGAAGAAACATATATGGTGACCTGGCTGCAGGGCCAAGTCATGAAGAGGGAGCCCCCTGAGGGACTGATGGCAAGAGAATACAGGGAGAGACACCATGGGAAGAGGGCCAATGCCTGGCCAGAGCTAATCTCCAGGTCAGCCAGGAGGAGGTGCCACCAGCAGTGAGTGGACCCTGTGACACACCTATTTATACACCCAAGAATTGCATTAGTGCTTTTAGTCACAGCATTGCACCAGGAGCACATGATTAGCTGATTCTCCACCACAATCCCCAAATCTTTTTCAGAGGCACTGCATGCCAGGATAGAGTCCACCATCCTAGAAGCAAGGCCTACATACTTATTGTACCCAGATCAGGGGTTCTCAAACGGCATTGCATTGCGACCCCCCTTCTGACAACAAAAACTACTACTCAACCCCAGGAGCGGGGGCTGAAGCCTGAGCCCTGCTGCCCCGGGTTGGGGGCTGAAGCCTGAGCCTGCCCAAGCCCCGCTGCCCTGGGCCTGGGGGACAAACTAAAGCCTGAGCCCGGCTGCCCCAGGCAGAGAGGCTAAGGCCAAAGTCAAAGCCCAGGGCTTCAGCCCCAGGCAGGGGGCCTGTAACCTGAGCCCCGCCACCCAGAGCTGAGGCTGTTGGGCTTGGGCTTTGGTCCTGGGCAGTGGGGCTCGGGCGTCAGCCCCCTGCAAGTCTAATGCCAGCGCTGGTGACCCCATTAGAACAAGGTCCCGACCCACAGTTTGAGAACCACTGTCCTAGATGTATACATTTATATTCAGCCATATTAAACCACATATTGTTTGCTTGTGCTACGCTTACCAAGAGATTCAGCTGGCTCTGTATCTAGTGACCCGTCCTCTTCATTATTTAACCACTCCCCCCAATGTCTGTGTTTTTGCAAACATTATCAGTTATTTTATATTTTCTTCCAGGTCATGATATGTTACGTAAACATGTTAAATAGCGTAGTGCCAAGAACCAATCCCTGCAGGGCCCCATTCAAAACACACCCACTCAATGATAATTCTAATTAACATTTACATTTGGAGACCTCGCAGTTAACCAGCTATTAATCTATTTAATGTGTACCATGTCCGTTTTATATCATTTTTATTTTTTTATCAAAACGTCATGCTGTATCAAGCCAAATGGCTAACAGAAGTCCATTACATCAATGCTACTACCTTTATCAAGCAAACTTGTAATCTTGTAAAAAAATGTAAGTTTTAAACAGGCTCTACTTTTCGTAAACTCATGTTTATTGGTATTAATTATATTACCTTGCTTTATTTCTTAGTTAATTGAGTCTTCTAGCAGCCACTTCATTATCTTGCCTGGGATTGATGTCAGATTGATAGGTCTGTAATTACCCAGGTCTCCCTGTTTACCATTTTTAAATATTAGCAAAACATTTGCTTTCTTCCAGTCTTCTGGAACTTCCCCAGTGTTTGAAGACTAACTGAAAAAAATCAACATCAGCAGTCCAACAAGCTCCTCAGCCAGTGTTCTTTAAAACTCTTGGATGAAAGTTAGCTGAACTTGCTGATTTTAAAAATATTAAACTTTAGTAGCTGCTCTTTAATATCCCCATGAGATACTCTAGGAATGGAAAGAATGCCATCATCAGATGACATGACAATCTGTTTTTTCCCCAAATACAGAACAGAAATATTTATTAAACACTTCTGCCTTGTCTATGTTGTTATTGATAATTATATCATTTCCATCTAGTAACAGACCAATATATTGATTCATTTTGTTAATAATATAGTTTAAAAAAACCTCCTGGTTGTCCTTAACTCTGCTGGCTGTAGAGTTCACCTTATGTCCTTTTGCTTCCCTTATCAATTTTCCACACTTCATATAATCTCTGCAACCCTGGTAGATAGCCTAGTGCAGTGGTGTCCAATAGAAATTCGATACTAGCCACACTTGTGGTTTTGATTTTTTCTTATTAGCCACATTCTAAAAAAGCCACAGTAAGCCATATTATACAAAAGCTACATGCCTTAGCCACAATTCAATAGACTAGTAGCCACATGTGGCTAGAGGCGAATATATTGGACACCACTGGTCTAGTGTATATCAGCAAGAGACTTTCAGTGCTACTTCAAGCAGTATTCATCCCCACTTTTTTTTTTTTTTTTTTTTTTGCAATCTCAGAAGGATTTATTATTGGTATGAGTAGGGATGTCAGTGAGAATGTGGCTTGTTCAGAAGCTGGGCTGCCAGAACACAAGCTCCAACCACAGAAGCCCTGGCTTCTCCGCTCCTTGATCACGCATCCTTGTGATCTGCAATGGAGGATGTCTAACCTCACTGTTGGCTCTCCCACAGAGAGAAGCGTTCAACAGAAACTGCAAGCCCAATTTTGCCGATTCTGTCCATCCCAACCTGTTGATGTTTTTTCTCATGGAGGGGAAGTGTTTCTGCTCAAGTATTCAGTGTCTAGTAGTGTGTTTGGAACATGCTGATTCAGAATGCATTGGGTATATGGGCTCAGTCATTTTTCCTGAAAAATGAAAAGGGAGAAAAAAAAAGACTAAAAATCATGCCAGATTTCCATGTAAATACTTTAATTACATCTGAATGCTTAAAAGTTGAGTTAAATTACACCTTAACACATCTATTCAATTATATGTATACATCCAGTTCCCTGTAAAAAGGTGCTATCACACTAAAAGAATGCTAAAGCCCAACCAATAGTGGGAATATTCTTTTAGTCTTATCTGTATAACACTGATTCAAGGGCCCCCAGCACAGGGCAGAGCCCCCTTATATGAGAGAAGTTTGAATCGGAGAAGAATTCTGTCCATTCATTATATAATATAGGTCTTACCCCCTAATACATGACAAAGTATGGGTTTGTTTCCAGATACACAGCGAGTGCATCACTCAGCAACTGCCTGAGAAGTGCAAGGAAGGGGTTCCCAGCGCTTTGCAAAGCATATTGTTGCTTTGAGGAAATACTCCCTGTTACAGTTTTGTGTATTGAACCAAAGAATGAAAAAAATTCACTTCAGTGATAAGGAGTCTTGAAAAATGTTCGCCTAAAAAGAAAACGCCAACGTTGTTTAGTTTTAAATCGTTCAGAAGCCCTAAGCCCTGACAGGTCCCAGTGGGCCTTACAGCAACAGCTGAAATCTACAGGGGAGAAATCTGACAACTCAGTTGCTGGCAGCCATCTCTGAGCCAATAGAAAGAGATGCTGGTTGTCCCAAAGCAAAGTGTGTGATGTGTTTGGTTCAGATTCTCATCTGGGGTAAAATCAGTGGAGCTGCACTGAAGCCTCCCAGGGCTCAGTACCTCAAAGGTATTAGCACCTAACTCCCATTGAATTAGGCACATTAATACATGTATTGCTCTGGGCCATCAACAATGCCCACCGAACCCAGTGGAGCTAGGCTGTATTACACACCAGCTGAGGATCGAGCTTATTTCCATACACCTCACCCTGTTGTGAGCAATCCTTTTGGAGTGGGGACACTAATGGCAGCCAGTAGCTGAGGTGCTGGGATGCCTTTTTGTAGATTCCAGTTTTCTTCTGGCTACGCACTAAAGGCCATTTCCCCAAGGCCAGCTATAGACTCCAGGATCAAACAGTTTACAAGAATCCTCAAAACTTTTAACTGGGCTCAGTCCAGCAAAGTCTTATTCAGGTGAGTAGTGTGAGTGAATACTCTGGTGGGCAAGGACAAGTTGCATGAAAAGAGGTTTCAGGATCGGGCCCACAAGCAGAAAAGGTACTTGCACATATGAAAGGGGACAATTTGTAGGAAAATGATTGAGGGAGTGTACACTGGCCAGCAAATCCTGACTTGTGCAGTTCTATGAATACCCAAACTGCTGGACACTCTGCCAGCCAGCCGCCTGCCTCTTTGCATAATGCCCACTTTCTAAATATAGGTTTGCATTCAGATTTTGGCTGTCAATTTAAAGAGAGCTCTTAACTTTGAGCATCATGTAGTTGTCTCTCTCTGCACTGGAGCTCCTGGGCAAAAGGCAGTTCTGTTTGACAAATGCATATGCTGAAGGAAAACCAACAGATAATCAGGGCATCATGCATACATCAGATCTCAAACTTGTTGGTGGAACAGCTGGATCTCTTGAATATATCTATATAGATCCATAGATACAGGCCCATCACCTGGTATTACAATCTACCTTTGGCATGAATATATCAACCAGGCCTTTTGCCCAGGGAGTGGAGGGAGTCACTGAGGTCAGAAGATCATGGACAGGCAGGGGCTCTCTGATTTGCTAGGTTCCCCCATTTCAGTTTCAGGCTTGGAGACTGGGTCAGGAAAGATAGGATAGTTGTCTTATGATCTGGCTGTATTGGGGATCATGGGTGAAGGGAAACTTACAGACAGCCTGTTTTTGCACTTTTCTACTATCATTGCTTAGGTCCTGCTACTTGCTTTTGATGTTTTCCCTGCAGTGCCTGGCCATATTCCACTTCCTCTTGGTGACTGTCAGAAAGCTCTGCTTATTACAGTGCCAGCTCCATACTGCAGTGTACCAAGGTGGCCAGTGGCAGTGGGGGCCTGGCAGGCCCCATAACACCACTCTTGCCCAGGGGCTTCCTCTTCAGCACTCATCACTCCTATGAGTTGACGATACAGCTGAGAGAGTACACCAGTGATAAAGGCGAACCAAAAGGATTTGTTTTTACCTACCAAGACCTGAGTTAAAGATTGTGCATTTCTTCTGATGTTCCTGAGACATAAAGAAGAGCATTTTCTTATACTCTGTATGCCGCTTTAGATAGGGTCACCTATTTCAGCAGGAGAAGCAAAGAACCCTGAATGCAGGTCTGTCAGGTAAATAAGTAAGGATCAGACTTTTGACCATTTTGTATTGAGATTTATTTGTTCTATATTTTCTTACACACACACACACACACACTCCCTCAAAGTGTTGTTCTTCCCTCATAAAACTTTGCTCTGTAAAAACCATCTTCCTTGGCCAAAGCAAGGAGTGGATGGGACTACATCTGAGCCCATTTATTATTATTATTATTATTAAATTAATGCTACCACTGTGGTATCCGGTTATCAATTACTGCCACTCCTAGCTAAGCCAGAGGGAGATAAGAGGTCCCAGCTTTTAGGAGCTGAGTGGCTTGTCCCTACATTCTTATTACATCATTGATAGGACATTCAACCATTTCCTCTCTTTCGATTTATTTAATCAATTTGTTTTTCCAAAGCTCTTTGGTTCACCTTTAAAACTAGTTTAACACCCCTGCTACAGAAACCCAATGGAAGAGCACAAGGAATCTATGAGTGCTACCCTGTGTGTTTATGAACAATCTAGGAAGCACAAGAGGCAAGACGGACAAGCTTGCCCTGGGATAACTTCATGTGCTCATGGGCACTGCTGAGGAGGCAGGCACAGCTGCCCTACCTCCCAGCTCAAAGGGGCTTAAGTAACCCCCAGGTACCTGCCAAAGCTCTGTGGAAACCATTAGATTATACTGCAGGACTCCAATCGTGAGATGTTATGGTATAAAACCACTGCGAGAGCCCTTCAAAACAAGTGCTCCCACCCCCACCACAGTCCCATGACTTGGTAGGGTCCTGCATTCTGACTGATTTGGCTTCAAGACAGTTTATCTTCATTCCTGCACATCTTGGTAAGACGGCAGATCACTCCTGAAATCTGAGCATGACAGCTCAGGGCCTTTGGTAGCGATGGACGCACCAAAAGCTGCTGCAGCCAACCACCACCAAGCATTTGCTGCCTGAAGTTTGTAAATGCCCAGAACCGATCCCCAGTCGCATCACAAACTGACGGGGTGGTCGGTAGGCTCTGTATCCTCATCCATGCTTGTGGTATGTAACTGGTTGGCTCCACCCTCCCTGATCTCAGCGTGATCCAAAGCAGGGGCAGGTGTCGTTCATGCATTGATAGCGTTAGCAACATCTGTGAACACAAGACGGCTGGGTCTCTGGACGGTTCCCTGGCTCGTCAGGAGGATCTGCAAAAATGAAGCAGTGAGAAATGAGACAAGGCAAGGATCTGCAGGGATATATGCAAACCCACATGTCTGTTCATAAACTTACACATTGTGTCTCACCCACATTCATCATTAGGGTTAGTCTGATTAGAAAACACTGGGCTTAACAAGTCTGTGACCCAAATATATATTGGGCCAGATATTGAAGTCAATGGAGACAAGCTGATTTACACCATCAGACAGTCTGGATCATTAGATGTAGTTTATCCAGGCTGCATGGATTAGCAACATGTAACACTTTCTCTCTCCCTGGATCCTTTGAATGGCTTGTCAGTTTATCAGTATTTGTGTGTACAATGCAATCACTTCCAAACTGTTGCAGCCCTATGGCTCTTGCACCATGGAACCTATGAAACCTGCCACACGCTGAACAGTGGCTCCATTTTGGATGTTCTTTCTTACTCTTTTAAACCTTTAAAATTACCATTTATCATCAGAGGCAGTTGCGAGGTAGCAGGCCCCATGTGGATCTGAGGAGTCCAGCAGCACAGTCTGTCCTAGGAAGTTGCCTTTGGCATTGCTACTGTGACACTGTTTCCCTCCCTCCCCCACTTCACTACCTGAATGAGCTCTTCCTTAGGCATCTCTCATCCTGTATTTTCTTCCTAGTCACATTTTAGTCAGAATCCCTACCTGAGACAGGCCATTGCAGCCCCAGGGAGAGCCCAGAAGGGGGAATGCTAGGGACAGGACTCCATGCAATGCTGTCACTAGGGAAGAGGGGGTGCTCCTGAAGTGAGGATTCCCTTCTCCATGGCCTATGTAAGGGCTGCACATTTGGCCATGCATGTGCTGGGCTCTGTTTGTCAGCTCCCACTCCCAGCACGTACTGGCTCTAACTCCACTTGATGCTCTGCTGGGCCCTTGCAGCGTGTTGAGAGATTAGCTATAGGAAACCTGTCCCCTAATTGCTGAAACCCTCCCTTCTCCCTCTTCTAGTTTGCCAAATTCTGCATTTTTCCTTCCACCATCTCTCTGTAATGACAACCTTGTGATCTCCCCCTTTCCCTGTTACCCTTCAGGCTGCTCTGGCCTTCTACCCCAACCTGTACCATGGGGCTAGTGATTTGCCCGGAGGCTCTGTGTGGCTTACTCTCCACACAGCATTCATTACAGGACTAACTCCAATGCATTTGCCAGGCTCAGTAATAACAGCCCTGCCCATCTCTGAGGGGGCTGGGCAGAAAGAAGGGTGATGTGACGGTGGAAAGCAACTACTACCTTGCTCTGGGTAGCCTGGGAAGAGGCAGCATCTCTCCCATGCTCCAGCAGCTCTTGTTCCAGCTCGTCCTGTTCTTCTGTGGGGTCAAAATTGTACATGGGCATGAGCTGGTGCCGCAGCTTCTCTAACCTGCCAACGGAAAGAAGAGCAAAGTGCAGCATCAAAACCTGTGGTTGAGGAAAGAGGGAGAGTGAAACAGAACGGTGAGTCTTCCCTCCCCACTCTGTTGCTGGGCAGCTGCAGAAGCGTGTGTATGGATGTGAGTGGAGGCCTGTGTGTCAGAGTATATTTTCTATTTTAGGGTGTGTCTTGCTGTTAAGAGAAGATTTGGCTGTAACTCACTAAGTGTCATGTCCCCGTCTAGGGGCAAGGATAAGATCCAACTGCTGTTACCAGTTGTTATTTTGTTAGACAAAGCGGAAGAGGCCGGTACTGAATGTGCAGGGTTCAGTTACCCCTGGTAACCTGTGGCTGCACAGCAGGGGATCATGTGGGGATTTAAACTGACCTAGAATCTCAGGAAGAGCTTTATATGGCAGAGGAGCATGTAACACACTAGCTCAGTGTGCTGTACGTCCCTCACACATCCCGCCATGACGAGTCCACACGCTGGATAAAAACCTCCTACTGCTGGCAGAATTACATCTTCAGCTCAAGTGGTAGAGGCCCACCTGTGTCTGGTTCTGAGTTCAGTCTCTGCCAATAACCTGGGAAGGCGGAAGGCGGGATTGGTACGTAAAATCTAAAAGGAGCTCTTGAGGGAACTGATGGACCCACAAACACTTTGTAGTTCTGTGTGGTTTACTTGCTCTCACATGAACAATGCAGCCTGACCCCACAAAGGGTCTCCCTTCATGCTGGCCTAGACAAAGCAGTGATGAGAGGGACTGTGGACTCTACCACACAGGCATACTTGTGTATAGCTGTCAAAGCCCCGGCATATGCTGTGTTGTTTTGTGGGGAGGGAGGGATTCCTGAGCTGTTCCAGGCAGAGTCACCACCACAAATATCCTTTTTGGCCAAGGCTCAGATGCCATGACCCTTGCCTGCCTCTGGCTAGATTCTGCCCTCTAAACCATCAATATGATTACAGGCTAAATGTTTCAGCATTGCCATTAGCTGCTTATGTTTCTCTCAAGTCTCTGCTTTAGGAACCAGCCTAAAAGTTTTCTGGCTAGTAGCAATGTATCCTGCAGGCTGTAGTCTAGCATTGCCCACGGTAATCAATAAGTGAGGCACCGTCCATGGTACAGAAATCCACCAATGTCTGTGTTCATTTGGAAATAGCAGGCGAATCAAGGAGAGATATCTTTCCCTGTTTGCCATCCTTCTCCTGACTTTCAGCAACAAGCTTAATGGGTGGGTGAGGGGGAGACCACTAAGTCTTGAGCTAGGAAACTTAGTGCCTTGCAAAACAGGATCCAGGGGAAATTGCACTGCCATAAACACAGAGGAAAGCAGAGGAAAAGGTAAGCCCACAGCTTTTGCCAAGCTAAGACCATGCTTTGGAGAACCGGGGTCTGGCAGATGTAGCCTTGCATAAGGCTGCTGGAGCAGAGTCACCTTGCCTGTAAGCATAGACTTTGGGATTGGCTGAAATGTGACAGACTCCACAGCTCATAGGACATGCCTGTTATATGGATAATAACTTCTTTGTACAAACACAGAACTTCCCCCTCTTTAACCCTCCATATGTGAGATGAGTTAAGTGTTGTGTAGAAAACCTACCACACATTCAGAGGACTTTTGGCTTTCAAAATGGCAAGGAGCTGGCTTTGAAAAGGAAGTCTACAATGGGGGGAAGAAAGGGAGGGAACTCTGCATTCCCATCTAACTTCCTTCCCTTGACCTCCCTTTCTCTCTATCTGGCCTTTGCCTTAGTTTTGATGCATTGAGACTCCCTGAAAGCAGACTGAACTTACCTCTTCCTCTTCCTGATATAGAGAACCTAGAGGCAAAAGAGAAACACCATTAAAACAGTGCCAGTGAAGAGAGGAGCAGGAGATAGTGCCTATCTTTAAAAAGAGGTACAAGGAGGACCTGGGGAATTACAGACAAGTCACCCTAACGTTGATACCTGGAAAAATACTGGAACAAATTACTAAACAATCAATTTGTAAACACACAGAGGATAATAGGGTTACAAGGAATTGCCATCATGGATTTGTCAAGAACAAACTATGCCAAGCCAAACTAATTTCCTTCTTTTAACAGAGTTACTGGGCTAGGGGATGGGTGAAATAGTAGATGTGGTATATCTCAATTTTAGTAAGGCTTTTGACACAGTGATATTCTCATAAACTAGGGAATTGGGGTTTAGATGAAATTACTATAAGGTGGGTTTACAACAGGTTGAAAGACTATACTCAGAGTAGTTATGGTTTGCTGACAACCTGGGAGGATGTATCTAGAGGGGCCTGCAGAGATCTGTCCTGGGGCTGGTACTAATCAATATTTTCATTAATGACTTGGAAAATGGAGTACAGAGTGTGTTTATACACCAAGCTGAGAGGGGCTGCAAGCACTTTAGAGGACAGAATTAGAATTCAAAATTGTTTTAACAAATTAGAGGATTGGTCTGAATTGAACAAGATGAACCTCAGTAAAGACAAGTGCAAAGTACTTCACTTAGGAAGAAAAAAAATCAAATTCACAGCTACAAAAGGGGAAATAACTGGCTAGGTGTTAGCACTCCTGAAAAGGATCTGGTGGCTATAGTGGATCACAAATGGAATGAGTCAACAATGAGAAGTAGTTGCAAAAAAGCTATCATCATGGGGTGTATTAACAGGAGTGTTGTATGTAAAACATGGGAGGTAACTGTCTGCTCTAATAAGCATTGGTGAGGCCTCTGCTGGAGAAAAGATGTGGATAAACAGGAGAGAGTCCAGAGGAGAGGGTTAGAAAACCTGAGGAAAAGTTTAAAAAAAACAACAAAAAACTGGGTATGTTTAGTCTTGAGAAAAGAAAACTGGGGAGGACCTTCAAATATGTTAAGGATTGTTATAAAGAGGGTGATCTACTGTTCTCCATGTTAACTGAAGGTGGGACAAGAAGTAATGGGCTTAATCTGCAGTAAAAGAGAGATTGGTTAGATATTAGGAAAAAATGTCCAACTATAACAGTTGTTAAGTTCTGGAATAGGCTTCCATGGTAGGTTGTGGAATCCCCAATGCTGGAGGTTTTTAAGAGAAGGTTGGACAAATACCTAACAGGGATGTTCTAGGTCAGGGGTTCTCAACCAGGGGTACATGTCCCATGGGGGAACACAGAGCTCTTCTGGAGGTACGTCAACTCACCTAGATATTTGCCTAGTTTTACAAAAGGCTACATAAAAAGCACTTGTGAAATCAGTACAAGCAAAAATTTCATACAGTGACTTGTTTATACTGTTCTATGTACTATACACTGAAATGTAAGTACAATATTTATATTCCAATTGAATTATTTTCTCATTATATGGTTAAAATGAGAAAATAGCAATTTTTCAGCAGTAAGGTGCTATGCCACTTTTGTATTTTTATATCTGATTTTGTAAGCAAGTAGTTTTTGAGGTGAAATTCGGGGTACAATAACAAATCTGACTCTTGAAAGGGAAGGAGTACAGTAGTCTGGTTGAGAGCCACTGGTCTAGGTTGACTTGCTTTTGTCAATTCTGTAGCCGCAAGTTCCACAAAATAACTTGTTGCAGTTTGTAAGGGAAGCTAACCCTAGGAACTGATTCTTGTTACCACCCATCTTCTGCTGAAAGATAAACTAGCTTATCCTACTAGAGAAGGCCTTTGTGCTGCCCTCTTTGTGAGCGACACCCATTCATGGCTAGGAGAGAAGAAAGGTTTAGAAAGCCACTACCTATAGCAGAGATGGCAGGGCTGGCTCTGTGGAGCAGGTTGGGGAATTTTAAGGGTTTGTTCAAGATCCTGTGACAGACTCCACACCACACATCACTGGACATGCCCCTTGTTATACGGATAACAGCTTCTTTGCACAAACACATAACTTTCCTCCTTTCTTTAACTCTCCATATGTAAGATGGGTTAGGTTTTATGTAAGAAATCTACCACCCATTCAGAAGTCTTTTGACTTCCAGATGACCAAGGGATCTACTCAGGAGCCGGCTTTGAAAGGAAACATGACAATGGGGGGGAAGAAGGGGAGGGGAGATCATTCCCCTCTTAACATTTCACTGCCTAACAATATATCATCAGATGTTATCTGAAGTGCTGAACCACTTATGCTGTGTCCATATCACAGGAAGCTAAACAGACACTCTCCCCTTCCCCCAACTCCACCTCAGTCAAGGGAGACAGAACTTTTTGTAGGGACAGACACTGTGTGGAATGAACTTCCTCAGGAACTAAGAGCCATCATAAACCTTAGTATCTGCTCCAAGTGCAAGGCACATTTCTTTGACCTTGTCTTTTTGAACACACACTCAGTAATAGGTATATTTTTATTAAAAAAAGACACCCTACCAGACCAAGACTTTCCACTGCACGTGCATGTTCCTCGGGGGCAGGGGAAGGATGAGAGCATAAACAACAGATGGATAGTCATGTGGCTTAATGCACTACTGGAAGGTGTTTAGATGCCACAGTGATAAGCATGGTATAAAAACCTACATAGAACAGAATAGAGTAGCTACCCCAGATTTCCAACTCAGAGCAGAATCTGCCCAATTTTCTTTTAAATAAACTCCTCAAAGTTATTTTAAAAAATGCTGATATCACATATGGGAACTGGCTCCTGGCATCGTCAAAACTACTGGGCACCCTGCCTGGACTCAAGTCCTGGGAGATTACAGCAGCATTGATCATTGTGCTGAGATTTGGGTTCCTACTGAGAGTCTACGCACACATCCCAGACTCAGTTCTTTCTGAGCACTGGATAAAGACAATTAAAAGTTGTGGATCTCAGACTTTCGGCGCCCCAACATTTTGTATGGTTCTCCAGTGTGGTGGCTCTTTCTTGGTTCAAGCACGTTACTGGGACTAAAACATCCCCCCTCCTTACTTTAAAAAGGGAAGTATTTAGAATGCCCAATGAATTGGGTCTCTCTTACCATTGCTACAGCCAACCCAATCATAGTAATGATTCCAAATGAGAGGAGCATTGTGCTCAGGCCGGGCCCACTGCTGACCACGTCTGGGATTTTGGTGCTGTTAAAGCTGGTGGTTTCAGAGCTTATGGTAGCAGTTTCTGGTAGAGCCCTGTCCATGGTTGACCCTGGGTCTGATGCGGAAGTGGTAGTGGTGCTGCGGTACATATCATGTTCAGAGGGCGTGCTGTAACTCATCCTGGACAAGAGCCCCACGTCCTCTCTTACTGAACTGTCTCCACCTACTCGGGACTCCTCGTTTCTGCTACAAAATCATACGGTCTCTCCTTATGTCAAGGGCCCTCTTGTGAGTGCTGTTGCGCAACATCTTCCTTGTTGGCCCTTCTTTGAAGGGAATCCTTGTGCTTCTCCCTATGTTTGAGAGAGAGAAGCAGAAGCTTTATGAGTCAGATGCACAAGGTGACAGTTCTAAAGATACAGGACAAACATTTTCTGAAATGGCGACTGATTCTGAGCTCAGACATTGTCAGTTTCATCCAGAACAATTTATAAACTTGGAACCTAATTCTGTAACCCTTAATCATTTGATCAATCCCATTGAAGATGATGGGACTATTTGCATGACTATGGACCACTTTTGTGGACTAGTAAGAGTTTCAGGAGTCTGTTCCTATAAAGGAAGTTGAATCCCCCATTGAAATGCAATGTTTGGGTACAATACCACAAAGCAGTTTAGGATACAGTTACTTAAAATTTGTTTTTTAATAAGTCATCCATATGCTAAAATGGCTCCTCACCCAACTCCCATATTCCATATAAACAGACTGAAATACTACATATTTTGGGGGGAAGTGAGTAGTTAGGCATGTTGATGATTGTATATACAAAGGGGGTGTGTGTGTCAGAGTGGATGGGGAGAGCATGGGGGCCCTGGGCTGGGGGCAGGGAGGAGTCACAAGGAGGGTCACAGTGGAAGGTCACGTGCCCCCCTTGTGTCCCTCCCATGAGTGCAGTACCAGCAAGAAATTATTTCTACTTGCACCACTGCTAACCCCCCAGTTTAAAGACATTGTCTCTCTGTAGATTTCTGAATGAAACTGTCAGCAATCTTCTTTAGATCTAGTTCCCTGGTATTGTCTTGATGCACATTAAGGACAGTTACATTATTCAGTTGTCTGTCCCATTGATGACTAGAGATGATTTTTAAATCTCTTCAAGCTGGAGAATGAGTTCAAGGTGATATAGGCACAGTGAGAAGGATTCTTATAAATGTGCAGTACTCTGGAAACAGGACTCCCAGAGTCCTGCAAATGACTCCAAGCTCTCTTTCTTGATGGGTAACAGCTAATTTAGGCACCATCATTTTGTATGGGATTATATTTTGCCGTGTGCATTACTTTGCATTTAACATTGAATTTCATCAACCATTTTGTTGCCAAATTACCTAGTTTTGTGAGATCCCTTTGTAACTCGTAATTACGTCCAAAGCAGACTGAAATCTTGAGTAATTTTGTATCACATTCTACACTCAAGAGCTGGCTCTCGGGTGCTGAGCACCCACTTTTTTTTCCCCATGGGTGCTTCAGCCCCCGAGCACTCACCTTCAGCACCTATGCACGTTTGACAATTTTAGTTTTAACATCTCTATGCCTAGTTCCCCATCTATATGGCAGGGCATTAGATCCCATGTCTGGAATTATTAGGATGTTCATTATTGCTCTGGCTGGAACTATCACCCTATTGAATTATATTCAGTATCAACTACCATCTCTAACAAGTGGTATTTGGTCATTGCAGCCTCATGGGATGTGGGTTTTTCAGAGTGAGACCTTGCGGTTTCCTCCTAAACCACTCCATAGGTAGCTGGCCCCTCAGCCTCCTATGTAGTCCTCCGTGGCACAGCCTTACTCCCACATGCCCCTGGCCACTCTGGTTATCATCTTTCCACAGAGAGAGAGAGAGGCCATCCATTGAGCAGACTTTCATCAACCTCTCCTCCTACTCCCCCACTCCAGGACTGCCATGTTATCTGCTCTTTCGTCCACTGCTCTCAGGAACATTCACTGCACCTTGTTAAGAAAATTTACCTTGATGTCTCTCCCCATTGTGTGTGGGGCAGGAGAGGGACTGCCCTGGGGTTAATATTTGCTCACTCTCTGTCCTGATATATAACAGGATCTTGCTTAGAAGGTGGTGGCTGGCATCTCCCAGACCAATCAATTATCCAACTTTTGTGAGCCTTTGCAGGGTGGGGTTTGGGCAGACGCCATCCCAAGTCCATTTCAAGGACTAGTGGAGACAACTGAATTCTGCAGAGCTGTCGGCCTCAGCAAGGTGATGGGGTCTGAGCAGAGAGGGTTTCAGGGATTTAGCTTCATGGACTGTCACTTCCCCCAGCACTGGGCAGTGTCCCTTCAGACTTTTCCAGTGAGCCAAGCCTTCCCAGCCTGAACCATTTTGGGGCCTTGAGAGATTCTCTTGTGCAGAGGCTGGGCCATGTCTCTCCTAGAAGAGAGACTGCTACTCAACATTGCAGTTCTCTCAGGATTATCCATGACTGCTGAATTTCAAACCTGACTCCCCTAAACGTCCCTGAAGACAAGTCTGCTTGCTGTATGAGAGGGTATCACAAGAGCAATGGGACCAGCCCTGCCTGTGCCATAATTAGCTACCTCCCAGCAGAAGGAGAGAGGATTAATTGGGGTCAAGTGACAATCTGATGAATACAAGGGCTTCAAATGGCAGAGAATGCAGTTTAGAGGAGGAACCATAGGGAAAATGTTTGGTGCCCATGGAAAAACCTGAAGTAATGACTGGAAGAAGCAAGGGAACCAGGGCTTCATTGCAGAGAGATTTAAAAAGAGCCCAGAAGGGACTGGGAACTGAGCCCAGAGGGCAAACTGGAGACAGAAGAACAAAGGGGACAGAAGAACTTTTTGTTTGTATGGACTCTTGTTACCCAGGTTAAGTTTTGGTTAGTGACTTGGATGGAGGGCTAAGCCGCATCACTAATTCCACCCTGTGTGGGGGAAGACTGAGGGGACCCACCTCACAAGGAGGAAATTGAGGAAGGGAACATCTTCAGCGCTCTCCTTTCACTCTTGGTTTCATTCGGTCTTGGGTGGATTTGATATACTGGTATAAAGATGGGTGGAAGAAATTCATTGCCTGCCTGTATTAACCCCAATGCCCTGGCCAAATTCCAACTCAATCACTTCTCTTCTCTCTACATAAAATAGCCTGCACCCCCTGCATTTTCAATTAAAGTTATTCTTCACTCCCTCTTCTAAAAATATCTTTTTACAGTATTGCTGGTACAGGATGGCTGCCAAATTCCACCCCAGAAGTAGCTGCATTTCCTTGCAGGGTGATCCATATCCACACAGCAATATGCTTTCACCCTTTAGGCCAGGCTGATGCTACTGCTTCTCACACCAGCTTTCAGCCCCAGTGGCCCGCTCTGGATTCACCCCCCAGCCCACTTACTTTCAGTGTAACAAGCTGGTGCATGCTCCCCGCCCCCCAACCACCTAAACAAAACCGTGACATCAGCACTTACTTAATTCCTCCCAGATGAGGAATCGAGTCCCCTTCTGGTTCCAGTCGTCCGTCTCAGACTGGAAGAGCAGCCCAGGCCAAACCTCCTGAGCCGGCAGGCAGGGGGAGTACCCACCGCCCACACAGACACAGTAGCCGCTGGCCTTGTCTCCGGAGAGCTGCTGTCTGGCAGCCTAACCTTGTCGGCTCGTCCCACAACTGGGACAAGAGCACAAGTGCAAAAGGCTGGTTGATGCACGCTGGGGGAGAGAAGCAAATTGCCCTCTCATACAGAAACCTGCTTCTAATGGACAGCAGAGAGCGACCTTAGCAGAGGGGATCATTCTTGGTTTGGTGGAGACAGGGCAGTGGAACACACATTGTCGTGCCGGATATAGAGGCTGCTGTTATTGCGCTACTTGCCATTGTATTTTCCAAGATGCCAGGAGCTGCCCATCCCGTCTCTGATCTCCTGCTTTGATCTTCATTTTTGCCGGGGATTGGCGGGGAGAGGACCGGGCTCTGGCTCACGGTTGGCCAGCTTGTTTGTCACTCATGAGCTTTTACTGCTGCTGCAGGGAGATTGAGGTTTAAGCAGTGGGAAGCTGGGATTTGTAGCACCGTGCACTCTCAGTCTGGAAGGATGCCACATGCTGTTCCCCCGGAGGCGCGGGAGAGAGGGGAGATTTTAGCTCCAGTATAACCTTTAGGTTTGTGTTTTGCTTTGCAGTGCTCCCATCGGGCGTGGTTATATGGAATTCCAGCGTTGCCCAAATCTTCTCAGGGGAAATCCACTAAAAGGGCATTTGTCCCCGCCCATAACCACTGTGCGATGCCTTTTACCCAGCGCAATTGCCTCATGTCCATGCCAGTGATGGTCATGTCAACCGGTACTTTGCCCTATTGTCTTGTCTTGTTGGAACAATTTTTACAATGGGGGTGTTGAAATCAGCAACCACATATTTTGTTATTACTCCTTCAAGCGAGGGGGTTCCAGCACCCGTGCGTCTTGAATCTTTTATCTGAGGATCTCTCTCTCTCTCAACTGGAGTATATAACTTTAACTGGCGCCTCCTAGCCAATCTTGTAAATTTCAGCCTCTGTATGTGGGAAGGAATTTGGGAGATAGAGGTAGTGGAAATCGAGAGCTCCTTTACACGTGTGTCAGTCAGGAGCAGCTTTTATGACATTTCACCAGAACAAAATCAACCTGCTCTAAATGGAAGCAGCATCGGCCTCAGATGCATGTTGCTCACCTGTCTATTTAGAAAACAATCACTGGACATCAGCGGTTCCAGGAGAGGAGCTGGAGTGCGTTGAGAAGCGAAGTCGGGAAAGTAACTGAAATACCAAAGGACAGTACCTGCCCCCCAAGGTCTTTAGTAGAAGAGATTCGGGTGTATTAGATCCCATGTCTGGATCCTGAGGCATGGGATCCAGTCTTGAAAGGTGCCTGCCTATGTCTTCCACTCTTAATTGCATAAAAGGCTTTAATGAAACTGTAGGATATCTGCTTCGAACTCCTGAACATTACTCCAGCCGGGACGTGGCAGTCACTAGAGTGCAAACGGCACTGTTCGGGGACGCTCCGGTGTCTCCCACCTCTGCAGGGGGACCTTTTCCCAGGGCTCAAGGGTGGGGTTGGGGTGGAGAATCGTCCCCCGGTTTTCTCTCCGCTTCGGGGCTGTGCGAGCTGCTGCTGCCTTGAGCTCGCCCTCTTCTTCCGCCAGCAGCCGCTCTCCCTGGAGCCCAGCTGGCGGAACAGTGCAGCGCGGGGAACCCGTGCACGGCGGCCCCGGTTGCACGCTGGGACGCGCCGCCTGCAGACCCGGCAGGAAGCGCCCGGGGTGCTGCAAGTGGATAGAACGTGCCGGTGCCGTGCGCGCGCTGCAGGCTCCGGCTTTTCCCGGGGAGTCCCTGGCTCGGGTCCCGCGCAGGGAGAAGGCAACAGGGGCTGCCGGGAGCCTGGGTCGCCGGTACGTTGTAAATAACCCGGTGGCTTCGCTGTCCCAGCACGTGGGCTCGGGAACAGGAGGGGAAACCCCCCAATGCCCCCCCCCCCCCGCCGGCTGGCTGTTTGGGGGGGGGGGCTTTTATTATTATTATGCGTTTCCCTCAGCACGGCGGGATGAGACCCACGGGGGCCGTCTGGCTCTTCCTGCTTCTCGTCAGTCCCCCTCTGGTCTGTGGCCGCGCTGGGGATGCAAATGATGCGGGGGGTGGGGGTGGCAGCGTGTGTCCTTAAAAGCCACTGTCCCCCCTGGTCTACTTTAAAAACAAACCAAGGCGCGAACATTTCCCTTAGTAAAGTGAGTAAAACTTCCGGGTGGTGGTGGTTACAAAATCCAATATTTTGGACAGAGGTGGGTTGACTCTGTCCCTTTAATTCTCACCTTGTTGGGTGTCCCCCCTGTTATTCCTCCTAGGAAAACCTCTGCCATCCTGTTCCAGGCCATATTGCGGCTGGGAAAGGTTATTTTGCTTTTCACAGTGGCCCCCTCTGCACTGGGGACAGGCACCTCCCAGGGTTGTTAAGCAGCCCCCCTGACAGCCTTGCACACGGGAAATGTGGAGACGAGGAGAAGCCATAGCAGCTGTAGGGAGCGGGGCTGAGAAGGGAGGAGCATCCCCTGGCAGAGCAAAACTGGGGAAAATTTTGGCCTGTGTTCTCCATTAAATCACAGCTCCGAAGTGTGGTTGCTGAACAACTGTTTTATAAAGTTCTGGCTCCCTTTCTCTTTCCTCCTTTTCCCTTCTAGTCTTCCTGGTTATTTCTCTTCATTCCATGCATGGATGCAACTGTACTTCTCTCCCCAAAATGCCCAGGGCTTCCCTCTGGCAGATTTTCCTGTCCTGACCTTTCTCCTCATTAGCGTGTTTCTCTCCCCCTCATTCCTACCCTTCATGAGCCAATTTACCTTCCACCCCCTCTCCCCCACCTATCTGTCCTCTCTCCTTTCCCATGCCCAACCTCTTTGCATGGAGACTGGAGACCAGCTCCTGCTCACTCCCAATGCAGCTGATGAGAGTGATTTGAAGGGTGACTGGCACTGAATTTGCGAGGCTCTCACTCTTTCGCTCCAAGAGTGGGTGAGTGTCATGAGCTCACATTAAGATGGAGAATTTGGGACAGATGAAATAGAACAAGGGTGACAGGATACAAAGATAGTGCATTAGGGAGAATAGAACCGAGGCAGCAGGACTTGCCGTCTAATGAAGCCACCTCGTGCATTGTGGGACAAAAGGCCCTAGGCCATGAAGTGATGGCTGTTTAGCCATAGCTGTGTACTGGTTTCTCCTGACCAAATGTGTTGACTGGCCCATCCTTAGAGGGACTGGCCTACAACGCTAAGCAGCGTTGCTATGATATGGACTCCAGAGGCAGCACTCTCGGGACAAGAGACCAATGTGCCCACAGTTAGATTTCATGAGTCATTGTGTTTGTGGAATCATTTTACACCTTGCAAGCAGGTTTTGGTACTGAAGAGAGGTGCCGAAGCCTGGAGTCTGTTTATTCACAGCGCAAGCAACAGTGTGCCATAGTCCCCCCAGGCTGCCCTAATAATGTGCCTCAATCCCGCAACGCCCACCTACAAGAGTGACAGCGGAATTTTGATTCTGCATCTATTTGCTGCCTTTTCTGTAATGCCAGCAAGAGGGTGGGGAGCACTTTGAGCTAGTTATGGCAGTGGTTTGGTGTGTGGACGTTTGTCCACAGGGCAGGGAGCTGAGACTATGGGCTCATTTCACATAGGAGTCACCCTTTGGACTGTAACTCTCAGTTGCTACCAAGTCCAAGGAGAAACGGAGCTAGTGACTGAGAGGCAAAAAGCCCCGTTTCCCACCCCCAATTCCCAGTGTCCTGCCCCTACTAGTTCCCTGCTGTTTAATCTCAATCCTTTAAACATGCATTTTGTGATAGCATGAATGACTGTGTTTTCCTGTGGTCCGTGAATGCCTTTCTGACTGGGAGTGTGGAAAGCACCCTGTTCTCTGGTGAGTAGATTCCCTTTGACTTACTAGCCCATAAGCCACATGTGCTCTCTCTCTCTAAGCAGAGGAATGATGCCCTGAGCTGGTGCCTTGCTGTGAGGAGATGCCCGTAGGATGCCTTTCACAATGCCTGTGGGCACGAGAAGACTTCCGCAGCAGCTGAGTGTCTGGTGGGCATTTAGCAGCCATGATGTGGGAGCATCAGAGGGTGAGGAGGCCATGCCCCTGGCCTGCTGAGGCTTGAGATTGACTAGGTCTGATGAAGGTGGCCCGGGAAGGAAGGACACACGTGGGATCTAGGAAATCATAAGTGGCCTCTGACGAGATGAGACTCCTCGCCAGCCCGTTGCGCCGGATGCTGTTGGGCCTCCTGAATCTCTGTGAAGGAGAGGGAGGGAATCCTGACAAATGCTGTGTCCTAAACCGCCACCGCCTACTTCGGAGGCAGAATTTCAGTGCTAAAGTGACAGCCACTGAGCTCGTCAGCTACTGGCGAGGTGTGTTTGAGGCAAACGGGATCCCTGAAGCAAAGGAATCCAGCGAGTATATAATTTCCTACGTCCTGGGAGCAAAGACAGTTAAGTGGCGTGGAAAGGATTATGGTTGTGTGGTCATAGCATTCCTGATTCGTCAACAGACTTGCAATCTTGACTAGATTGTTTAATCTCCCTGTGCCTCTGTTTCCGTAACTATGAAATGGGGAGATTGACACTTCTCTGTCTCATACGGGGTTGGGGGTAGGACTAAATTCATTAATGTTTGTAAAGCATTTTGCCCTCTCTAATGATTTTTATACAGGGATCTGTCAGGTTTAGCACTGGTTGTAGCATGGGAAACAGGCACCGAGATTGTGCTATATGGCTTTGAATTTGGCCCACTCTCCTGAACCCCAGAATTTAGCAGGTAAATGCAGAAGAACTGTTTGAATCAGTCACTTCTAAGTCTCTATGTAGATTCTGCTAATGATTTGGGATCTGAAAGAGTCTGGGGTGTTATTTGTTGGTGAATGTTCCAATACCCTTTAAAGGTGCTGTTCGGGGACAGGAGAAAGAGGTGAGCAAGCTGTACAGTTGGGCAGGTATTAAAACGATTTCCTCTTCAGTTTCACAGCTTGGGTGCTGGCAGCCTCTCCACTTCGCTCACATTGGAGCAGCGGCAGCAGATCCAGCAGCTGAGTATGAAGCGGCTACAAAGGTAGGAGCATCCACTTTTAAAACCATCCCAGCATCTCTTCCTTCTAGTGGGACGGAAATAGCCTGGAGGAAACAGAGTGAGGGGGGTTGTGTTCATGCTCAACGTGCTAGAGCAGAAGCTAGGACTGTATCATTGTTGAATGACTAGGGAACGGTGGTAATAGGAGTCTGCCATTGGAGCAGGATGCATGGGGTGGAACTTTACAAAAAAGGCCAGGCCCAGCTGGATGTCGGCTCTGAGTCCATTAGAGAAACTATCAGTAGTGCCTTGTGCTTCCACTGCCCTGTCAGTTTCCACTGAATACGGTCCTCTTCTTGGCTCCCTGACCTCAACTGTTGTGCAATGTTAAATAGCTATCACGTTCCACCCCAGAGATGGCAGATCCAGCCTCTGGGGAATTTTCCTGATGTTGAGGTCTCCCTGGCTGTTGTAAAATTGGCAAAACCCAGTATTTCCCTCCCTCCCCCCAGGATCTCTCAGTACAGGGGTGAATTTGACCTGGTGTCTGCAAGTCACCTCGAACTGGAGATGGTGGGGCGAGGAGAGGAAATGCTTATGGATTGTTTGGATCATTGAGAAAACCGAGACCTCCAGGAAGCCACCTGGAGTGAGCCTAGAGGAGATATGGAAAAAAACGTAACCTTTGGATACTGCAGACATACATCCTCCCAATTATCCATATGACTGGTGGTTATGAAACATGCTTGTGTCCTGCAGTGAGGGTTAGCAATGCGATGCATGACGGAGGAGTATACAGGGGATTCTAGAAAAGGCATCATGTGTCAGCAGTGGACGCTGGACTTCATGTATTATCCCCTCACTGCTCATGTGCTCATGAATCATCATGTTAGACCTCTTCAGTTCCACGTCCAAGGATTTTTTGTAGTGCCAGGCATTGGCCTCCATCCCCTGAAGCGAAGGTGCTGGCAATGACAATGCCCATGGCTTGGAGGTTGATTAGAAGGTGATTGAGGGCTTGTCTGTAACAGGGGTGTCTAATCCTAATGTGATGTGTAAGCCACCCCCTTCTGTTGCAGGATGCCTGTGCAGTATGTCCTTGGTGAGTGGGATTTCCGGGAACTGACCCTCAAGATGAGACCCCCAGTCTTCATTCCTCGGCCTGAGACAGAGGTAAGACCTTGGAAAGGAGGTGTTTAAGCTGCTCTTCCATGCACTGCATTGCTACAGATGTGCCCTGTACTTCATGAGAGTGTATAGGTGATGAGCTTCCCAGACCGACCACCTCACACTTCCTTCCGGGGAGGGACGGGGGAGGAGGCAAAAAGGAGATATCTGAGACTGTTGTAGGTAAACTTTGCTTCCTGGCCCATGCTGTTGGGAGAGAGGCTGTGTTTCTCTCAGCCCCACACTCTGGGGCAGGCTTCCTTAGAGATTCTGTTTCTCCTTGGCTGGTCACAAGGAAGCCCCTAATGGAAGTAGTTGGAGCATTTTCCCTTTTTTCTGCTATGGTAATGGCTTTCTCCATAGCCTTAGGCCATTGTTAATAGAGCCTAATGGCTTGGTACTTTCATACCAGAATAAGAAGCCTGCAACTATTCAGAGTTTATGTTAACAAAATCAGCCTGTGGTTGTAGGTAGCAATCATTCTTCTTGAAATCTCAGGATATTGAGATACCTGGAGCCTATTTGTGTCTTTCCTGGTTCAGATTGAGCCTGGGTTGGTAGGGGATGGGAACTCTTCCCTTTGGGTTGCTTCTGCAGGACACACACTGAAGAAACAGGACTCAGATCACTGACTCATTCCCTAGGGCCTAGGGCCTAGGCCACCAAACTGTTCATTTCTGGCATGGTCTGGATATGAACCAGTGTCCTAGACACGGTGGGATCCATATCTCATCACCAACTCCTTGAGTCACCCATGTGTTCCTCATCTGCCCGGACTGAGAAAGTAAGGAAACTGGATGGCTAAAAGGATTGGCCATGGAGCTTTTCACCTCTTAACTGTCTCAAATCTGCTCCCAATTGGTTAGTAACTAAGTGCTTTTACCATTTGACTACAGCTTGGTGGCCATTATGAACTAAATTAGTGGGTCAGTTCCTCCTAGGCAGGTGCCCACATCACAAAAATGACTGCCTTGCTGGCAGTGTCAGAGATGCCAAAGGCAGGATGAGTCATGGAGACTGAAATTCATCACCCACAGAGGATGGATCTGCTACCTAGGGTGATCTGTACTGGGAGTGGGTGGGAACGGGGGACTGTGTGGAAAGCACCTAGATATATTGTACCCAATCTGTAGACAAAGAGAGGACCTCCAGTCCCCAGGATTTTCCATCCTGCCTCTTTCATTAACCAAAAATAAAGTATTTGAGAAGAAAACATTTCTGTTTGGTCAGGCAAGAGTATAGGGGCCCAATCCATCTCTTCCTGAAGTCAATGGCAAAGCTCCCATTGATTTCAATGAGAGGACGAGCAGGCCCGAGGTGGAGAATCCCATTACCCTAGCTTGTACAGTGACAGTCTGAATGTTCAGCGCTGGAGTTCCATTCAGGACTGGGACATCAACACAGCCTCATTAGTTTCCTACTAATAGAGCCCTGGAAATCCATATTTGCAGCTCATGGATTGGATGCAGATACAAATTTTTTATCCATGCAGAGTTCTACCTACTAGGCAGAATTGCACCAAGATTGCTTTCTCTAAAGGTAGTGCTCACATCCAAGAGTGGAGTCTGCCTGAGTTATGTCTAATGTCTCTCTTTTTATCATGCTGGTTATGGTGATCATGGTTTGGAGCAGGTGCCTTGAATGATCATTGTTTTCTTAGTTAGAAATCTGCCCCTCAACAGCTTAAATCCAAAATCAACAGCCAAAAAGGACAGTTTCTAGCAGCTGTGTTGCATAGATAGTCCTGTTCTTCTCAACTTAAGAGAGCATTTCCAGCCTTTGACCCTCTTCTAATTCAGGGCTGCAATGTTGGCATAAATGCCAGAGGGATACAAATGTTCTGAAAGTCAAAACATCTGCCGATGAGGTTTCCTTAGGTGCTGTGCCCTAATTCTTTCCATGCAGCGTCAGTCCTTAAACAAAGGCCTATTTCATACAGAGCAGGCCACAATTGCCAATGCAAGAGAGCATTGCTGGTTGTGCCCAAATGCTTGCATTGTTTGGTAAATGCATCTCGACTGACCCAAATTACAATGCAGTGTGCTGGAATATGCTGCATTTAAAGGTGTTCAGTGCAGGCAGGAACCCAGTGTGAGCAGCTTAACTGAAGCTCCGTCTACAAGGGAAAGATTTACCAGTTAGATCACTATAATATACTGTGTGCACACTCCTATTCCAGATAAGAGTGCTACTTGTGAGAGACCAGAGACTGGCAGGCAGATGATCTGTGCTGCTGCTGAGTTTGGAAGGATGGAGGAGTTGTCCTATGTATCATTTCATCTGGAAATATAAGAGGAAATAGCAAAGGATCTGATGAGTGAGGGCGATAGGGAGGAGTAGTGGGAAGGTGCTGATGAGTAGGATTTAGAGGGGAACCTACCCTGTGGCGGAGTAAGTATTTGTCATACTCAGAAAGCAGGGCAATGGCAGCGTATGCCCCAGGCTGCTGCTGTTGCTTCCCATGTAGCTGTTGCTGTTCCTTGGCTTTCTGTTGTCTCATTATCATTTCTGTAATGTCATATGCTTGTCAGCAGTGGCATGGTGAGAGATGGTGAGGTATGCTGAGCTTCACTCTTGCTGCTGTGTAAGTCTGTGTATTGCTCAGGTCTAGGCTGACCATATTTCCTTGAGACAAAAACGGGACATTGGGATGGCAAAAATGGGACGAGGTTATGTAATATTCTGTATTCATGAAAAAGTAAGACGATAACAAAAAAGTTTTATTACATGAACATATTGACTTGAGCTAACAATTATTCTTCAGTGACAGAACTCATACAAAAATTTAGGTAGACGTAGAGGGGGACTGTATTTCACCACGATCGTACCATGAATATTTCTCCGATGAAGTAATCTTACGCAGCAAATTTCGGTCTTTCAATACCTTATCATAAAACTTCTCACACTCCATGACACAATTTTGTTTTACAACTAACATAGCCCTCATTGTCTCAACACTTAATCTAGATTTCTCCCTTGACCACATACTGTTCATAACAGAAAATATTCTCTCGACAGGTGCTGTACTTCCTGGAAGACACAGAATAAACTCTACAATATTACAAAAGTCTTGATAGTCTAGGCGTTTTTCGCTTATTTCAGAAAAAATCTTTACCCATCTATCAGATACAGAAATGTTTTCTTTATTCCATGTATCCAACTGCCTCTCAATTGTAGATTTTATGAGGGTCCACTGATCGAATACATGAGTTTCTTCTGTTTCTGTGTGTGTGATGAGTTCCTCGGTCAGGCTGTCCTGTATTTCTTTCCATTCAGGTGTCTTCCTTAGTAGCACCCACTTGAACTTCTCAGTGTTTCCTACACTGCACTTCCACTTGTTGATATATTCTAAGCTGGTTTCATAGAAATTCTTGACTACCTCAAAAAACTTAGCCTTATTAATTTCTCCTGAATCTACTAACATTTACAGTTATTTTTTGACATCAGTAGTTACAAACACTTCACTTTTTCTGGACTCTAAATTGTTTACAAGATTTTCAATGTTTATGGCTACTTCTGTAGCTGAAATATTATCTTTTTCAATTAAACTAATGTATGTTTGGAATGTAGACACTTGATCTCTTGCAAATGACAACCATAATTTCAAACAGGGATCTTCAAACCATTTTCGCAAGATAACGGCATTTTTCTTGAGAAAGAATATAAGAAGTAAGCCCATCAAACATGCTTAAAATTCTGTCAATTGATGGACCCAAGGACAAAAATCTTGTATTTCCATGCTCTAACAATTTAGCGTAAATGGCTATAGAACCTTTAACTATTTGTTTTAATTTTCTTTGCAAGGAGGGTGCAGGAAGAAGTGTGGGGTACAGCGGGGGCTCAGGACTCTGCTTGGCTTTTGGAAGTCTCACTTTTTTCTACTCTTTCTGATTTCCAAGAGGTACCTTTCCTTGCTGATCCTTCCCATCTTCCATTCCTTAGGCTTCTGCTTTCTCTTAATAACCTCTTTTGAGATGCTTGCTCATCCAGTTTGGCCTGCAATGCTTCTCTCTGATTTTTTCCCCGCTTGCTTGGGATGCAGGCCTCAGATAGTTGCAGACCAGTCTACTTCCCTAACTAATTTTCTTAATTTTTTTAAGTTTGTCCTTTTGGGATCAAGGACCCTAGCTGCAGATCTATTTTTGTTTTAAATGTGTGTTCCAGGTATCTCTTTGTTCTTTAACATTAGGCTTTGAAGGATCAGATTTTTATTGGAAACTGTTAGTGTAGGAATATAGGCACATTAGAACTGGGTGTGAACTATGGTTTTAAATTGGTATGGTAACCATCTCTACCTTTCCATGTTCTGTGTGTGTGTATATATATAATACACACACACACACATATATATATTCCTACTGTATGTTCCACTCTATGTATCTGATGAAGTGGGTTCTAGCCCACAAAAGCTTATGCCCAAATAGATTTGTTAGTCTCTAAGGTGCCACAAGTACTCTTCGTTCTTTTTATGGTTTTAAATTGAGTTTGAATATTAGCATAGGTGATAAACCTAAAGCATGTGACCATATATAATGAAATCATGAGAAAGAAGAGTTGTTTGTGTTAAACTTGTACTGATCCTTGAAATACCAGAATTATCCTATTTAAGGTTGAGTTGAGGTAATAGAAACAAAGAAAAAACAGTTAACAGGATATCAGGTACAGTGTTCAGTCTTAAAACTCCCTCATCTGGCTTCCGCAAAGGTCCAATAATGAGCAGTGACCTAACTTGTTTATTATAGTGCAGGGGTCTCCAAACTTTTCAGCCCGAGGGCCGCATTAGCTATCAAATAGCAGTTCGGGGGCAGACAACACACTCGAGGTCCAAATAAAAAAGAATCAAAACATGGATGTTGTTTTTAATTATTTATTTAATATTATTTTATTCAGTTATTATTTAATAACACATTGATACACTACACATGAACACCTGTTCACTACACATGAACACTACACATGAACACCTGTTCACTACACATGAACACTACACATGAACACTACACATCAACCCCCCAACTGACCCACCCAGCCAGGTCTCTCCCCCCAAAACCTCCTTTCCTCCAACCCCCAACTGACCCACCCAGCCAGGTCTCTCCCCCCAAAACCTCCTTTCCTCCAAACCCCCCCCCCCCAAATGACCCACCCAGCCCGGTCTCTCACCCCAAAACCTCCTTTCCTCCAACCCCCCCCCCCAACTGACCCACCCAGCCCGGTCTCTCACCCCAAAACCTCCTTTCCTCCAACCCCCCCCCCAATGACCCACCCAGCCAGGTCTCTCCCCCCCAAAACCTCCTTTCCTCCAACCCACCCCCCAAATGACCCACCCAGCCCGGTCTCTCACCCCAAAACCTCCTTTCCTCCAACCCCCCCCCCCCCAAATGACCCACCCAGCCCGGTCTCTCACCCCAAAACCTCCTTCCCTCCCACCCACCCCCCAACTGACCCACCCAGCCCGGTCTCTCCCCCCCCCCCCCCAACTGACCCGCTCAACTCGGTCTCTCCCCACAGACTGGTTCGCCGCCTTGTTTCGCCCCCTGCAACTGCGTGGCGGTGCGGCGCGTCCCGGCCCCAGCTGAGCCGTCCCGGCCCCGCGGCGGCAGCCGAGCACGCGGGGGGTCCCGGCCCCGCGGCGGCAGCCGAGCACGCGGCGGGTCCCGGCCCCGCGGCGGCAGCCGAGCACGCGGCGGGTCCCGGCCCCGCGGCGGCAGCCGAGCACGCGGCGGGTCCCGGCCCCGCGGCGGCAGCCGAGCACGCGGCGGGTCCCGGCCCCGCGGCGGCAGCCGAGCACGCGGCGGGTCCCGGCCCTGCGGCGGCAGCCGAGCACGCGGCGGGTCCCGGCCCCGCGGCGGCAGCCGAGCACGCGGCGCGTCCCGGCCCCGCGGCTGGCGGCCCGCGCGGGCTTCCAGGCCCCAGCGCGGAGCCGTCCCTGCGGAAAGCTCAAAAGAGCCAAACATTCTCTAAAGAGCCCAAAAGATCTCCACGGGCCGGATGAGAGGGCCTCGCGGGCCGCAGTTTGGAGACCCCTGTTATAGTGTATAAGAAGCAAAGTTTTTTAGGGGTTTCTTTGACGGAGCTTTTCCTTACTCCATGATGGCAAGGCATCTCCTAGGCCTATTCCTGTTGTGAGTAGCTGGCCAATGTTTATAACCGTATTGTTGCTAGAATGTGGTGTAGAAGTGCATATATGCTTGTAATTCTATTTTGGATGCAACCAATACCAACTGGCCTTTGGAAAAATAAATGAATGCTTGTGTGGAAACTGAGTCATGGTAAATTTCAATAATTTTATTAAGGTTATTTCCAATAGTTGGTAAATGTTGCTTTCACTGTATGCTCTACAAACTCTCCCACCACTTCACAGCAGCAAAACCTTCCCAACATACAAGAGCGAATTGGGGGGGGGGGGGGGCTGGAGAGGGGGAATCAGCTGACCCAAAACTATTAGTGAATTTGTGTCAAAGCCACCAAATATTTTGATTTTGTTTGGTTTGGTCAAAACTGTTCTGACATTATCAAAATGTCATTTTTTGCAGGTTGGAAAATGTTTCATTCAACCCAACTAGAAATGTTTCCTGGGCTTTTTTATATGCCAAAAAAATTCTAAACAATTGTTTTTGGTTCAACCCAAACAAGATTTAAGATTTTTTCAGAATTGCCAGAGAACTGAAAAACCCATCACTACCCAAGATCTGCCCACAACATTCCCTTACAAAGTTTCTGAACACTTTCCTCGCACCCTAACCTGCCCAATAATCCCCTATAATCCCCATAACCTCCCTAAACCCTACAAACCTACCCCCCCCCCCCCGACCCAACATCCCCACAGCCTCCCACAGGCAACTAATACTCCCTCCCCAAAGCTCCAGTCACCTCTTACAGAACCCCCCAAATCCCACCACTGACCCCCCATAACTCCCTTCAGACCCCAAATATAACCCTACAATGCCCCCCCCCATATCCATACCACTTCCAGGCCCCCCAACACCATCCCTCTACCAACCCCCTAGTCCCTTACACCCCCACAGCCTTCCCTACACAGCCTCTCCCCATAGCCCCCCACTAGCAACCAATACACCCCCACAGACCCCCGCAATGGCCTCAAAACACAGCCCCACCTCCCACAGCCTCCCACCACCCCCATGACCCCCCAGCTCATCCCACCCCTGCAGGCCCTGCCGCTGCGCCACCCTCCCCAGCCCCTACCTGCGCTGGGCTCCGCGCTGGCCCCGTCGCGTTTCCCCCACATGGGGGGGAGCGAGGCGCCAGGCAGCCCCTGCCCGGCCAGCAGCTCCACTCCGCCCGCCCGCCATTGCACCGGGCTCTGTGGTAACCGGCTCGCACCGCTGCTCAGCTGCGGGCACGTGACACGTGGGGGCGGCCCAGCCAATCGCGCCGCGTGATCTCTGCGGTAACTGGCTCGCGCCCAACTGTGGGCACGCGACACGTGGGGGCAGCCCTGCCAATCACGCCGCGCGGGCTCAGCTGCGGCGGAGGGGAGGGGGGCCCGAGGCCGTGAGGGACAGGGACTGAAGGGCTGCGGGAGGAGGCGGGACCCGGCCATGGATCCCTGAAATAAGCCACGTTCCGTTTTTTTTTTACCAAAAACGGGACAAAATTGATATTTATATTAAAAAGACGGGACGGTTGGGAAATATGAAAAAAACGGGACTGTCCCATTCAAAACGGTACGTATGGTCAGCCCACTCAGGTCTGAATCTGTTGATCCTACATTAAATAATGAGAGCACCTGCTGCTGTATTTTGAGCCAGTGTCTGATGCAGAGAGATAAGGCTGAAGATGTGTGTGTTCTTTCTGCCTGGCCTTAATCCCATCCTACACTATCACCATTCCCAGCCAGGCCCTCTAGTTTAATGTCAAGCTGACAAAAACATTGGGAACTCAGTTGTTTGTTTGTCTCGAGAAGGTGTAGAGGCAAGACCATTTACATCACATTCATAACAAACACGTGGCCCAGTTGGCAGGCCATTGACACTATGTGGGCGCACTTGTAGGTCAGCTTGGGGGGGATAGTTGGATAGGAAGTGGGTGGGGACTGGTCCAGATATTGAGAGCCATACAGTGGAATGATGCTTTGTGTCTGTACTCTTTCCAAGCCCCACATACTGTGTATAATCTGTTGCACAAGCAGAGTGGGTGTCCAGCTCTTTTCACTCTGCTGCTTCAGACATCGAGCTCTGTGTGATGTATTTCAGGGGTGGGTGTTGCTTTGCATATGTCACCAATGTAACTTTTCAGAAATTCCATTTTATTTAAAAAATGCAACAGGAAAATCTCTAATTTATTTTTTGAGCAAATAATGTAGTGAGTGCATTTGAGCTGTCTTCCTGCTTGTGATTTGCATGCAAGCAGCTTGCAATGTTCTCATAGTGATTGGTGGTTAGAAATCATTCACCAGATAACGTCTGAATAATTCTTGGTCTGTAGATCATCTACAGGCAGCTCACTGCCAGTAATTGTTATCCCATATTTGAACTGGTTCATGCTGATTGCACGCAATTCATCTGGCATGTTTCTGTTCCCTTATTGGCTGAGTGTAACTCTTACTATTGAGACTCTGATGCAGATATATTTACAAGTACAAAATGTGCTTCCTGTTGCTATTTGGTGAAACTTGACTGCTTCCACAAATGTTCCTGCCTGTGAACATGGACACAAGCTAAGAGAAGGGGCTGGCTTTATTACACATTTGTAAAGCACCTAATACAATGTGGTCGTGGTTCTTGATTGGGGCCCAAGGTGCTACGTTAATCCAAAAAAGAATAAGGAATCAGACACACAAGGGGTGTGAAACCAGCAGAATCACATTTGATTGTATGAGTGAATATATAAATGAAAAATAAACTCCTTTTCTGGTTTTCTTTTTCATCTGTATGAAATTCTTCTCTTTTTTTAGTCTACTCAAGTTCTTGCGCTGCACCCATCTCCATGGTGTGTAAACTCTCAACCCATAGTTTTTTGTATTCATTTCAGCTCGTACAGTTTCACACCCTTTTTTGTATTTTACGTTTGCATTTGGATTCCTTTGAAACCCATCATGGTGAAGCTGAAATTCCATGTGAAACAAGAGTTCTTTTATGTTCAGTTCATTGATTTTGGGTCCAAGAGTGCTCATTCTGTTCAGATTTTTGCCAGATTTCTTTAAGAAACTGATACTAAATTCTGTCTCAGAAAATTTCTGCCTGTTCAAGGGCTGCATAAGATTTCTGAGTATTAAGGTGAAAGTCTCAAGACACCAAAAACTTTTGCAAGCAAGGTGGTTGGCTTTATTTCTGTATTTACACCCCAGATTTACCTGTATCAGCAGTTTGCATGAGTGTAGATTTTCTTGCCAAAGGTTGACTCTTCTCTACTTCTGATGTATTGTTATTGTTATGTGTCTTACTGTATATACTCGAGTATAGGTCGACCCGAATATAAGCCGATGCACCTAATTTTACCACAAAAAGCTGGAAAAGTTATTGACTCGAGTATAAGCCGATATCAAATCCGGACAAAAAAAAAAAAAAGCGCCTCGCTCTCCCGTCCCCGCTGCGCGGGCGGGCTGCCGAGGTTCCCCCTTCCCCGCCGCGGGCGGGCTGCCGAGGTTCCCCCCTCCCCGCCGGACCAAAAAAAAAATGTGCGCCCCGGTTCCTCCCCTCCCCGACGGACAAAAAAAAAAAAAAAAGCGCCTCGCTCTCCCGTCCCCGCCGCGCGGGCGGGCTGCCGGGAGCGTCCCGGTTCCCCCCTCCCCGCCGCGGGCGGGCTGCCGGGAGCGCTCCCGGCAGCCCGCCCGCGGCGGGGAGGGGGGAACCGGGACGCTCCCAGCAGCCCGCCCGCGGCGGGGAGGGGGGAACCGGGACGCTCCCGGCAGCCCGCCCGCGCGGCGGGGACGGGAGAGCGAGGCGCTTTTTTTTTTTTTTTTTTGTCCGGCGGGGAGGGGAGGAACCGGGGCGCACATTTTTCACTGACTCGAGTATAAGCCGAGGCGGCTTTTTTCAGCCCAAAAAGTGGGCTGAAAAACTCGGCTTATACTCGAGTATATACGGTATTTTTTGGATTGAAATGGTGCCTAGTAGTCTCCATAATGAACCAGGACCCCATTGTCCTGGGTGCTGTAGAAACAGAAAAAGACAGTCCCTACCCCAACGAACTTTCACTCTAGGTAGAGGTTTATTCCACAAATTCCCAGGCTAGATTGTGTGCTGTTCTTCTTCATACTCAGAGGAGTAGCTGTGTTAGTCTGGATCTTCAAAAGTGACAAAGAGTTCTGTGGCACCTTATAGCATCCATTATAGCGCCATTCGTTGCATCCGACGAAGTGGGTATTACCCCACGAAAGCTTATGCTTACGTTTGTTAGTCTATAAGGTGCCACAGGACTCTTTGTCGCTTCTTCATACTGTACAGGTATTGTAGCCTCTTATGGATTAGAGGAAAACAAAATAATGTGAAGGATGTCTCAAGCCAGAGGCAAGCCAGATATTATCTTACATGTGTGAGCACAGGATAAATTAAGCCTCATCATAATTTCATGTTTGAAGTTTTTAATTTGGTCCTTTTATTTTTTTCCTAGATTATTTAGGTAACACACATCTCACCCCTAGAGGGCAGTCCAGGCTCAGATTCACTCCCCGCTCCCTAGTTTCATTTGACTTCCAGGCATTATTTTCCTGTAGCTGATGATTAACAGGGTTTCCGGGGTCCGTTTTCTTCCCTGACTGGTGAGGCTGTATTTTTAGGCAAATTAAGGTCTGATTTTAGAAGTAAGCATTGTCTCCCTCCAAATCCCTTTCCCCCGGCTGGAGATGGCTTTCCTGCCAGAGAGGGACAGTTGGGTCCGTCCAGAACCTTCTTAAACGCCTTCCTGTGGACTTGCTGAATGGAGAGCCACAGGAAGGGACAACTTCCAGTTATCCTTAGGAGGCTTTGCTCCCTAAGCCACAGAATGGTTAACTAACACTACCTCTGACCTTCCCTTTAGGCCTTGTCAGGGCCCACCACCCCACTTGAGTCTTGGCAACCTTTGACACCTCCACAGCCCTGTGGCTGGCTGAGATCTCAGCACCATTTCAGAGCTGTAGGAGGCTTTTTAACCCCAGACAAGCCTGTCTTAGATTGATTGTGGGGGCTAGATCGGGTCGGCAGCCTTTCAGAAGTGGTGAGCCAAGTCTTCATTTATTCAATCTAATTGAAGGTTCCAGTAATACATCTTAACATTTTTAGAAGGTCTCTTTCTATAAGTCAGTAATATATAACTAAGCTATTGTTGTATGCAAAGTTAATGAGGTTTTTAAAATGTTTAAGAAGCTTCATTTAAAATTAAATTAAAATGCAGAACACCCCAGACCAGTGGCCAGGACCTGGGCATTGTGAGTGCCACTGAAAATCAGCTTGTGTGCCGCCTTTGGCACGTGTGCCATACGTTGCCTACCCCGGGCTAGATCATAGAAGTAGATCACTGACCTGTAAAGAGGAAAGAATGGAGTCAGGACTAAGAGGCACATTCAGCATGAGAGATGTGTGTGTGTTTATGAATCGTAAACCCCATCTTCTGTGGTGCACGTTTCTGATACACTATATGCAAAGACAGAAAGGGGGCTGGCTGGCTGGCTAGCATTGCTGTGGGGCAAAGTTAAGTGTTTTTTGGGAAACGTGCAGCCTTACTTGTGCATTTCTTCGGTTTATGACTCTTTTTTGTTCTGGCAAGAGCAGGGGTATTGTGTTTTATTTACAACACTGATCTTCTTGCTTGGGAGTATGCACTAAAACCACTGCTGTCTACTTGCACCCTTCAACTAGGGGTGTGATTCCTAGATTGCAGAGAGATACTTACGTTAGCTCGAAAGAGTAGTGTAGTCTGGGGAATGGTATCATGATCCAGATGTCCTGATTACGTACCCACAGTGTCCAGGCGGGTTTGTACTCATGGTATCTAGCCTGTGCTGCTACTCACCACTGTCCATGTTACTGTGACTAAAGCTGTCAAGCTAGTTTGAGTATAGCTATGCAAACTGGGAATCACACTCCTATCTTCAAGTGTAAGCTTTGCTTGAGTGACATTTTGTTTGTGTTGAAATATGTTATATTAGCATGTGATCAAAGTTTGACTCAATGAGAGCTTTCATGGATTAAGATTAACTAAAAGTTCAGTTATAATTATGCACTTTTAAATTTCTTCAGAACCATACAAAAGGGAGAAGAACAAGAAAGATCTGGACTCATTAATCTGTGTATTCAAATAGATTGCAATGTGGGAGATTTCTCCTCTATTTTATGTGTAAATGGCATTATGTTCATCTGCTTGAGAAGTCAGTACCAATGCTGGGTGGATTAAAGCCTCTGTTTTTATTCCTCAGGCTCCTTGTTAATGCCACAAATTGCATCACTTTTCAGCAAGTGCAGAAGGCCATTTAGTCTAGTGGTTAGTGCTGGCCTCAGCCTCTATTGGACCAGAGTGGCACACCGCGGCCAGTGGGAGCCGTGATCGATGAACTGGCAAGTAAACAAACCAGCAGGGCCCGCTAAGGGTGCTTACCCTGCGGTGCCGTGTGCCAAGGTTGCCGATTCCTGGTCTAGGGTCTGTGTGGGAGGTTTGTGAGGTGTGTCCCTTTCCCCGCACTGCAAGTCAGGGTGTGAACTGGGATTGCTGTGAACTGTGCTGCCATCTGAATATGGAGCTGGCCTTGGAGGCCTTGTATTTAAAAGGGGCGGGAGAATTTTCCATAGCTTCCATATGCTTCAATTTCCTGCTTGGCCTCTGTGTGTTGCAGATCGATTTGGAGCCAGTGGACAAACAGACAGGAAGGGGGTGATCAGATTAGGTTCTGCAGAGAGTCCTGGATTCTGGGAAGTGCAGTTTCTGGGGAAAAAAAAACACATGTAAAATCGTTCCCAGGAAGTGTGTGTGTGTGTCTCTGCATGTTTGGACAGTGGTGTACACCCAGCCTTCTATATCCCTCACTGTATCCCCCTGCTTCCCAACTCTAACCTGAGAGATTCACAGGCAGCACACCACCGAGGCTGTTGACCCTCAAACCTCATCATCCCTGCTGCCTCAGGACACTTGAGCCAGGAATGCTCCCAGGAAGCGCTGAGCCTGAAGACAGAGCCTGAAGGAAGCGTTTGCGGTGCTAGGAGGGATAACATGCTATCTCCCTCCCCCTGCATTTTGTGTTATGTGAAAGAAAAACATGAGATTACTCTCCAGTTTTTCTCACACTACTGATTATTATTAATACTTAGTATCTGTGCTATCATAGCGTCTAGGAACCCCGGTCATAGACCAGGAACCGATTGTGCTAGACAGTGTACAAATGCAGAACAAAAAGGCAGTCCCTGTTCCAATGAGCTCCCCACCTATAATACTCTGTCATCCCACTGCTGGGCCCACACACAGCTCTGCCACTGCACCTCAGCCTTTGCCTACAGCCCTGCATGTGATACATATCCTACCCTCCACTATACACAGTATTGAACTGCCGCACCCCTGTCCTAAGTCTGTTAAGCACAGCAGCTTCCAGCAGCACCAAACTGCAGGGTTTCTGTGGTACCGTTATACAGCCACTGGAGGACATCTGGATATCAGCAGGCTCTTTTCTCTTGTACCCATAAGAGAATTGCTCTCTACACCTCTGCAGATAGCTTTCCCACCACAGTCTCCTAATGCAAATGGGAGGTAGGATGACATCAGCAAAGCAGTGCTTGTCCAAAGTTCACACTGTGTTCCATCCTTAGCGGCAGAGATGTGGTTGGGTGAAGAGGTTAATTACACAGGGGCTTTTCAGCATCTAACTAGTTTCTTAAGAAGGATGTTTTTCAAATGATTTGTTCTTGTAATGAGCCTGGACTCAGTGAATAGTTTGAGATGAATAATTTATTCCATGAAATTCACTTTTTTTTATATAATTCACAAATTTACAGTGAATGGCTTGAGATATTCTATTAATCTGTCAAATAATTTTCCTGAAAAATCATGACCCTCGAAACATTAATGAACAATTCATTGTGATCTTCCATACATATGAAACATTGGTTCATTTTGATTGGAAACACACATCGCACCCTGTGGTTTCTGTTCCCAGAGTGGATGACCATTAACGCTTAGAGCTTGACTCACTCTGGGTACTACCGTGGCACTCCTACAGCTGTTTAGCGTCATAGTGTAGATGCTTCCTATAGCAACGGACTTTTTTTTCCAACAGAAGCAACAAAGAGTCCTGTGGCACCGTAAAGACTAACAAAAGTATTGAAGGATAAGCTTTCATGGGCTAATACCCACTTTGTCAGATGCTTCAATACTTTTGTTAGTCTTTAAGGTGCCATAGGACTCTTTGTTGCTTCTGCAGATCCAGACTAACATGGCTACCCCTCTGATTCTTTTTTCATCAGTGTAAGTAATCCACCTCCCTGAGTGGCTGAAACTAGGTTGACAGAAACAATCTTCCATTGACCTACCAGCCTGTATGCTGGGGTGGGGTGGGGGTGGGTGTTAGCTCAGCAGAGCTACAGAACTCAGGTGTGAATTTTTGATGCCCCTGAGTGATGTAGTTAGGTTGATCAACATTTTAAATGGAGTCCAGGCCTAGGAATCAAGTTTCCAAGGTGGATACTTGTACTTTGAATCTTCAATTTGCTGCTTACGTGAATGTTTTGGCTGTTGGAAAGTAAGTAGAGGAAGGATATTCGATGAATGGGATGCGGGACTGGGACAACGAAGATCTGGGTTCAGCCACAGATTTCCTGTCTTTTGGTTCCCTCTCTGTAACGTGGTGTGATGGGGCTAGCAAGCCCCACACTGGGGCTGAAGGGGTTAAGCCTGTAGCCCTCACAGCCAAAGCCCCACCCCCACCATACTGGGCATGCCCTAAGTGCTCAGCTGGTATAAAGGCAGGGAGAGCAGCTCAGTCAGGGGAGGCAGTCGAGGAGGGAAGACGTGTCTGGGGAGCTCCTGTAGAGGGTAAGCTAGGACTGGGACCGGAGCCGACCGTGGACCATGGCCTACCAGAAGCCCCGGATCGGGACCAGCTAGAGGGGACGACGGACCCCACAGCCTGCAAGGGATCCGGGACCTCCTGGGAGACCCCGCTGGAAGGTGTCCCAGGGCAAGGGCTAGAGTGGTACCTCTCACCGGAGCTAGCTCAGCGTGTTTCGGTGGGATTCCCCCGCTGAGTTGGTGGTGGGGTACCAACCCGCTGTTAGGACCTTGGGTCGGGGCCCAGGGGTGGGAGGTGGGCTCCAGGCCCCCTTTCCAGGCCGCCACACCCACACGTGGTGGCCCCTCTCAATAGACTCTGGCCGTTGGACCGCACTACCCTGAGATCAGGGCCACGCTAATAGACTCAGGGCTCTGCGGCCACTGGACTGGCCCGCCCTGAAGTAAGGGCGAGCCCACGGACTCGAACCACTGAACTGGCCCGCCCTGAAGTAAGGACGAGCCCACAGACTTGAGCCACTGGACTGGCCCGCCCTGAAGTAAGGGCGAGCCCACGGACTAAAGCCACTGAACTGGCCCGCCCTGAAGTAAGGACGAGCCCACAGACTTGAGCCACTGGACTGGCCCGTCCTGAAGTAAGGGTGAGCCCACGGACTAAAGCCACTGAGCTGGCCCGTCCTGAAGTAAGGACGAGCCCACGGACTTGAACCACTGAGCTGGCCCGTCCTGAAGTAAGGACGAGCCCACAGACTAAAGCCACTGAGCTGGCCCGCCCTGAAGGAAGGGCGAGCCCACGGCCCCGAGCCCGCCGATTTGAGTCACGAGGTCGTTTTGCTCAGTATTCGGGGGCGGGGACCCCTTCCTCCCCCCACACATGGGGATAAAGTTTCTTACAGGAGCGTGGTGAGAATGAACCCCTTAATGACAGCAAGGAGGTCAGATATCCCAGGGGCATATGTAAGCATCTCTCTAGAACAGTGGTCCCCAACCTTTTTTGCGGCACGGACCGTTTTTCTTTTTTCTTCGCCGCCGCGGACCGGCTGCATGTCCGCCGAAAAGCCTCCGAATTCACTCCGAAAAGTGAAACTGCGGCTTTTCTGCGGACACTTCCGGGAACGCATCCGCGGCCCGGTAGCGATCGATCCACGGCCCGGTACCGGTCCGCGGCCCGGGGGTTGGGGACCACTGCTCTAGAAGACAGTGGAAAGGGGTGTAAACCTGGTCAGTTCAGATTCAGCCTTTTGATTCTAGCTAATAGTAACAAACAGGTCAAGGTGATTTTTTTAGGTATTTGCTCAACTCTATAAAATGAGACTCTCAAGTGTATTTCCACCTCCCCATCTTTGCATTGCAAGCTGCCTGGCCCTATACTGCCTGCCGGATGGAGCTGCACAGGTGAAGAGCTTGTGGTTTGGGTTCTGGCGAGCAGTGCCCTGACTTTCTCTTCGTGCAGCTGCAGTTCCAAGAAACACAGTGAACGAGAGTCCCAGCCACAGGGAGGGGGAGCTAATACCGAGAACCTGTGAGAATGTGTCTGCTGGAGGGGTGGAGTTAAGGTTCATGGAGAGCTGTGGGTGTTTGCAAATGTGCACATTTATTTCACAATTAGCTCAGAAAGTGGAAAAAATTAACCATAGCATGAAATTAGCTGGATTCAGACAGTGAAGTCAAGTCACTGTGGAAAAGAGGCTGAGGACTCGGTGGGCTGGTTTGTTAAGGCAGGTGAAAATTTGAGACCCTCAGAATGATGGGAATGAAGCAATAGTAGATACACTTCCCCCCCCCCCCCCGCTTAATAAAGGAGATTGTTTGGAAAGTTATCTCTCCCCCCCCCCCCTGCCCCCAAACTCCAAGGATGCCCTGCTCCATTCCTTTTCCAGTCTCTTCTTAAATTCCCTCCCTGTGTCAAAGATAAAGAGGGCCTGGAAATCGCTGCCTCCAGAGGCTGCGAACAGCACCCTGTTTGTCTGCTAAAAAGGGTCACTAAAGCCCATGGTCCATAAAGTTCTCCCAGCCTGGTTCAATGGGGGCGCCAAACTCAGATCCCTGCACATAGCAACCCTTTGCCCTCTTCCTACATCCCCAGCCCAACATCCTATTGATAGAGGATTACACAGTGTATGGATCACAGGTATTGTGTATGGATCTCTATACATGTACCGGTCATCACAGGCTCTGAGAGCTTCACAAATATTTGTGGATTTATCCCTACACTCCCACTGTGAGATGAGGAATTGTTATTGTCCCCACTGGGCAGGAACCTGAAGCACAAAGAAAGAACATAACTTTCTCATTCTGTGGCAGAGCTGGGAATTGACTCCTGTTCTCCTGAGTCTCTGCCTAGAGCCCTGTTACAGCACCATCCATCCTTCGCAGACTAGCCAAGGCAATAGAGCAAAGCTGCGTTGGACGCTAGGCAGCGTGAAGATGGGCACTCCTTATGTGGGCAAGGATAGGAGCACTTCAGACATGGGGCAATAACCTCTGCCTCCACTCCCGTGGGTGAGACTGGAGGAAACTGGCCTCCTCGTCTCAGGAGGGAAATTCCAAGCTTTCATTCTGGTAGTGAAACTCCCACACTGAATGCACCACTGGTCCAGCCCATCATCTCTACTCTATCCCCTTGTCAGTCTTTCCCTCCTGTGGTCAGTATCCTGCCCTTGACTTACTCCATCTGCTACACTTTAGGGTCACCAACCTCTTCTCTCTCTCCTTTCTGCAGACTTCCCGTCTGCTGTGGATCACCTTTAGGTATCCAGCCTCTGGGAGAAATGTACAATCTCTCCTTGAAGGCTGTTAATGGCTTTGTGGGTCATGCCAAAGGGGGCCTGGGTCCCATTTCCACTGGCGAAAGGAGAGGACAATCTCACAGTCCATCCCCCTGTTCCCTCCCCCTAAAGACCTACTCCATGCCAGAACAAAGGTGCTGGTAAGGGTTATTCTTGGGATTAGATGGGGAATTTTCTTTTAAACAACCTTGCCTCACACACACTCGGTTGCATTGAAAGGAGCATATATCCAGCAGCTCTGCCACTATCTGTAGCATTGATTCGGGTCAGCAGGATTTTGAGCATGTGGGCTGCATGCACACTGGCTCTGACATTTATTGTAAGCAATAATTTGCATTTTAATAGCCCCATAATTGAACATTTCTCCATCAAATGGATAACACACCTCTCCAGTGCCTGGTGATAAATATCTAACTAGGTCAAATTTCTAAGGTGAATTGTTAATGTGTGTCTTAGGTTTTTAATATGCAGCCGTAAAACCAAAACAAAAAAATAGTTTGGCGGTAACCAAGCATTATGTTGACATGATGGGCACCATCTGATTCTGAACTTTCTGATCTTCGCTTTTCCCAGCCGCCCGAGAGTGAGACACTCAGCACAAATTTTCAGAACTATGCCAAAAGGGGAAATATGGCCTAGCCTGGAGCATGAGAGACCCAAGTTCACTTCCCTGTTTTGCCACAGACTTCTTGTGTGACCTCAGACAAGTCACTCGGGCCTGGTCTACACTTAAATGTAAATCAATCAAGGGATGTTCATTTGCTTAGTTAAGCTGACCTAGCGCCCAGAATAGAAGCATTCTTCCATTGATCTAGCTAACACCACTTAGGGAGGTGGATTACCTACATACACTGATGGAAAAAATGTATTAATCAACATAGGAAGCATCGGTGCTATGGTGCTACCGGAGCATAGCTATAACTGTGCTGCTCTATCGCCCATAGCCTACATGGCCTCAGTCTCTCTCTGCCTCAGTTTGCTATTTTTATAATGGGGATAATAGAACTTTCCTACCTCACAGGGGTGTTGTGAGGATAAATACATTAAATAGTGATAGGTGTTCACATACTGAATGTAGTTCCTGCAATAGAGGGAATTACTGTTCCTTTTTATATAAATGGGAGCCCAACAAATTGTGTCTGAACTAGAGCATATTTTTTTAGAAAGGCATCCAATTCAATCAGTTTAAAGACAGCAAGTGATGGAAAATTCACCACATCCTTTGATAATCTGTTCCAAAGGTTAATTACTTTGACTGCTAATGTTTCCTGGGATTTCCAATTAGAATTTTCATAACTTCATCTTCTAGCTCTTGGATCGTGTTATGCCTTTGTCTGCTAGATTAGTGGGTCGAGATTACTGAAAGGAAATCTGCATTCTATAGCAGTAATTAGCTCAGTGAATACTTTCAACATGAGAATATATACTGTATATTGTATAATATGTAAAGCCAGTGTAGAAACCTCTATTTCTAGTCTGTATTTCTTATATCGTGCTCATCACCAAAGTCTTTGAGCACTTTCCAGAATTTCATTAAGCAACCTAAAACCTGTCACATGTTGTTTGTTCTATCCGCCTCTCCTCAGGGGGAGCAGCATGTGCAGTGGAGAGGGGTTTTTGATAGGTTTAGGAGGCAAGAGGTTAGCATACATATGGCTGTATATTTATGTTAGTGAATGCAAGGTCAAAGAAATGTAGCTTGTACTTGGAGTTTAAGGTGGTGAGGTTTGTGCTCAGTTTCTCTATGGCTATGTCAAGTGCTGGCATCTCTAATACTTCCATTTTATTGCTACTTCCCAGCCGGAAGCTCCAGTTTTATGATGTAGAGTAGATATGGGGAATGAAGTTCCTATCTGAATACAAGCCTATTTACCAAGGATTTGTCTGCTTAGGGAAATTGACTGGCCCAGCTATAGTAGAATATCCTGCTATAGCTATCCCAGTTTAACTCCCATTTGTGGACACTCTATTCTGGAATTCTAAAATGAAGTCACTTTTATTCTGGAATACTGTCCTCAGGGGGGTGTTATATTGACACAACTATAGCCGAACAAGGGGTATGGCTACACCGCAGTTCAACAGCCACAGCTAGCCTGTGTCAGTTGACACGGACTCGCAGGGCTCAGGCTGTGGGGCTTTAAAATTGCAGTGTAGATATTCAGTCTGGGCTCTGGATCCTTCCCCGTCCTAAAGCTCAGGCTCCAGCCCAAGCCCAAAAATCTCTGTTGCAATTGTACAGCCCTGTAGCCTGAGCACTGTGTGCTTGAGTCAGCTGACATGGGTCAACCACACATTTAATTGTCATGTAGGCATACCCGTATTCTGCTATAGCAATGCTGATCAATTTTCTCGTGTAGACAAGCCCTTAGTCTCCTGGCTGTGTAGTCACATGAGAGCTGATTTCTCCCAGGTGTGCATATTTCCTAAGTTAAATACCAGAGCGCTTGCCCTGGGATGGGGTCTGTGAAGGAGAATACTATGCCTTTGAGGGACACACCGGAGCCTACAGCTGGGGCAGCCTGGGAGTAATCCAGGAGGCTTTTCCCTACCCTAGGGCTGGGCTACATAAACAGGAAGAGAAAGCAGAGCAAGAGAGAGAGGAGTGGAAGCCATTCTGGCTTCAGGAGGACGGTGGGGTTGTTTCTGCTAAGGCTCAGAAAATTGACCTAAGTAGAGACTTTGATTGTGAACATTAAGTTTGGGAGCATAGGCAGGGCTTAGAGGTGTGAGGGCTTTATGACTTGTGTATTGTAATTGTTCCTGTCTTGAAGCCTGATGTAAAGAGAACTTACTCTTTTGTTAGTGTGTTGGCCACTTATTTTCCCAGCTCCCTTTGCATCCTGGGCTGTTCAAGTGAATCTATTGAAATCCCAATCAGGAGGTGTCAAAGTAGGGCACATCTACAGCACCAGACTGTGCCACAAGGGATCATGTAGGGACAGCCCCCGCTTTTACTGATGGTGCTTGGACATGGACTTGAAAACTCCCTGCCATCAAGGAGGGATGAGAATGCAGAGAGGTGCCTGTGTTAGCCCTGGTTGTGAGATGTCCAGCCTCCCAGGCTGGCGGACAGAAAACAGTGATGACCCCAGATGTCCTGGTCCCTGGTTTGGTGGAGGGAGTAGGTTCAGCAAGTGTAACCATTGGACAGACTGGCCTGTCATGAGCCCTGAAAGGGGAGAAGACGTGGTCCTGCCAGTCAGGTTCACTGGCTGTGTCCAAGACAGGCATGTAAGTTGGGTCTGCCCCTGGGAAACCAGAGAATATCTGGATTGCTGGACTACACAAGGCACTGGGACACCTGGGGCGGTCTGGACTATTAAGGATATAGGGACCCAGACAGCTGCATAAAATGAACAAAGGACTGAGGGGACACAGTCTGGAGTGAGGAAGAGCGATACCCTAGGGTTAACTTGTAAGTAAGTGTGGGGAAAAGGGGCCTGTTAGAAGATGCTGCCTTCTGAGAATTTTGGAGCGAGGGGCTGTCACTGAAGTAAAGATACTGAAGTCTTGGGCAAGCCCAGGGTTGCCCCAGAAGCAGACACAAGGGGGAAAGTTTCAGGGGCAGAGGTCTGCCGTGGGTTTCAGATTATTTCCAACTTGCTGAGGATGTCTTGACTTATTTGTCATCCTCACAGCATAAGGGTGTGAGGAGCTTGCGTAACCTGACACAGGAGCCTGAAAAAGACGCAGTTAGTTGCTCCAAAGGACAGCAGGGTTCCTAGGCTGGGAGAACCAGGGTAAGGACTTAGAGGCAGTCAAAGGTCCTGGGAAGTGGGTGTCATTAGGGTTCAGATGGTGATATTGAACAGTTAGGTAACTTGCAGTCCTAGATGCTGGCTTCTTATTGAAACTGGCTGAACAAATCTAGCTACTAGAAGAAGGCAAAAAGCTGGTTGCAGAGAAGGAGAGAAACCACTTAGTTGTAGCTATGAATCAACACACTGGAAAACAAGTATGTCATTCTTCAGAGACAGATCTGGGTTAGCCTCCGTGAAGCCCTGCACTTAAAGAAGCAGCACCTGCATGCGCAGATGAAGGCCAAGATGATCCAAATGCAGGCAAAACTTACAGCTCATAAATATGGCGATTTTTTTTTTTTTGCACAACATAGATGGTCTGATAGCAGGGACTGCTAGTTCCTGGAATTAAGGAGCACTGGACCTAGAGAAGAAGCGGTGCTGGTGGAGAAGCAGAGAAACAATGAGATAGTGAACAGCCAGCTCAAGGAAATAAATCTTCAGGTCAGCCAAGTCCAGACAGATTTACAGGCCAAGTTGGAAGAGAGACATTTCTCCAGGGTCAGTGCCTTGGCTCTGGACCAGGAATATGCCCGCGTGAGGGCAAAAGAAGAAAACAGTGAGCAACAGCATTTGTTGTTGGAGAAAGACCTGAAAGCGCTTCATGAGAAAATTCTCTGGCAATGCAAGATCATTGAGGCATATGATAAGAAGGAACTACTGCTCTGTACTCACTCCCTGTGATTGTCTGCTCTGTGTCACTCTGGAGTGTTCCTGTAAGCATTACCCCTTTGTTAGTGATCAGAGATGGTGAGCATGCAAGGGTACTCTTGTTGACCAAGCTTTCTGGGTACTACCCTCTTCTGAGGATGTGAGGAAGAGTGCTGCTTCATGTCTGCAGCCAGCCTCCCCAAAACTGGCTGATTCTGCTTCAAGAGAGGGGACTTGTCTGCACAACACATGCTTTGCTGGAATAGGTATATTGGCAGAGTCCCCAAATGAAGATGCAGCTTATGCTGACAGAAGTTTTTCTGGCAGCATATTTACAAAACCTCCCTGAATGACGTTAGCTAGTGTGATGGGGCAAGGCCACATAGCTATAGGAAAGTGATTAAGGAACAGATATGTTAGTCCCAGGCTAAACAAATCCCTGGTACCATTGGAACCAAATGGCAGTTCCAGGTTAATCAAGACACCTGGGGCCAAGTAAGAACCTTCTAGAAAGCAGCAGAAATAGCTAGCCTGATTGGGACACCTGAAGCCAATCAGGGGCTGGCTGAAACCAGTTAAAAAAACCTCCCAGTTAATCAGGTAGGCGTGCACGTCAGGAGCTGTGGGAGAAAGTTGTGCTGTTGGTGAGACTGAGTGGTAGATACCATATCATACCCAGGAAGGACCCCGAGGTAAGGGTGATGTGGAGTTTGAGGAAGTGGAGACTGCTGTAGGGAAGTAGCCCAGGGAATTGTATGTGTTTTGTTGCTAAAAGGTCAGCCATCATAGCTGATACTGTTAGGGTCCCTGGGCTGGAACCCGGAGTAGAGGGCGGGCCTGGGCTCCCCCCTTTCTGCCTCTCCTAATTAATCACTGAGATTGGGAGACAACAGAGACTGTGCAAGGAAGGATAGCTTCTCCTCACCTCCCTCGCTGGCTTATGATGAAAATGGCTTAACAGGCTGTGACCCTTGTCTCTAGAGAGAGAAGGGCTGCATGGAGGGTCACAGTGAGCCTAGCGAAATCCGCCAGGAAATGCAGAATCCGCGCAGACAAGGACAGAGCTTTGCCATACTAGGATGACAGGAGACAAGATGTCAGCCAAGTTGCATCCACACTGTAGGGTTTTCCTGTTAGCCGGGGGCAGTTTTTTCACACTGCTGACCAACGTAGTTATGCCAACAGCACTTTGTAGTGTAGACCTGGCAAGAGGCATGCTAGGACACCATACAATGCATCCTGAGTTCACCTGCATGTGCTCTGACCCTGCTGCAGGAGAAATCCACAGACAAGGAGCTCCCTTTAAAAATGGGCCAGTCAAACTGCCTTTCCCACAGTCAGGTCCAGGTCAGGGGAACATTGAAACAAGTCAGGCTGATCATCATCTGCAAGCTCCAGTTCTCACTTAGGACAGTGTATGTGGATTTTTTCTTTAATGGGTTGAAGAGCAGCTCATGCCTTGTACAAAAATGTTTCTGGAGATTTCTTAGGAAGGCACTTGACTTCTCCCAGGTATTTCACCTGCTTGTCTTCCTTTATTGCTAGGGATAGCTTGCTGCATGGAAATAGGATCTTTGTTTCTTAAGGGCTCGTCTGCCATAGCTGCTTATTTCTTCACCTGTTTGCAACATCTTAGCTGTTTCCACACCAGCTTGCTGTGATGCCACAAACTGGTCTGTGGTGTGGAATAACCAGCAAAGGCAGATGAACTAAGCAGTTTTGCCTGAAGCTTCCTATGCTTTCTAATCCACTTTAGGCCTGATTTCCAAAGCAGGGTGTGAGAAAATGCTTTGATGTCCATGCAAATAGGGTTCACTCTGCAGGCAGCTCAATGCTAGCTCCTGAGAAAAATCTAGCATTTTACATAAAGAAATTTGACCTTCCCACCAGTCACGCATTGTTACTTTATGGATTGATACAGAATGTTCCTAGTAAGACTGGAAGGCCTGTAATTACCCTAGAGCATCTTTCTGCTTGTATAACTGTTGGCAAAATCCATGCAATTCTTTATTGTGGGTTTTTATATGTGATTCACAATAAAGATCCTACTGTTGACTTGTCAGAATAAAATAAAAATCTCTGCTGGCAATCAGCCATTCCTGAGTGTAACCCTACAATAACAAACAAGTGTTTGTAGTTGTGCTTTGCAAGCCAACACAGGAAGTCCCCTTGATTGGACCATTTACTGTATTTCTTGTCCATCTGTTGTTTGGCTTAGTGCTTTAAGGGTTGGTTTTAGGGGGTTACATGCTTGCCACCAGATTTTTTCAAACCATGAGTAGAGTTTCAGATAGGGTGACCAGATGTCCCAATTTTATAGCGACAGTCCTGATTTTTGGGTCTTTTTCTTATATAGGTTCCTATTACCCCCCACTCCCTGTCCCAATTTTTCTCACTTGCTGTCTGGTCACCCTTCCAACATGGCAAGGCTAAGACTGGGGAGCAGTGAGGCTTTCAGAGATAAAAAGTTAATGATTATGGCAAAAGAAGGGTGGGGGATGTGTGTGTGCCAGCTGCTTATTCTTTTCAAATGTCCTAAAAGATATCAAAGGATCTGTAGGGCAACTGCAGATTTGGTTACAGGCATAGTACTATGTGGAGCTGAAGTTGTTTCAGTCCTGCTGCTGCCATGTGTTGCTTTTTAAAAAAAATACAGAGACGCATTTGATTTGAGAAATAGGGATCTTTCACCCTCCCTTCACCAGCTCTCAAGTATTAGAGTCATCACCAGACTCCCACAGAAATAGCTTACTATCCCTTTTCTGCTAGGGTCTTGTCTCCTTGGTGTTGGAAGAAGAATTCCAGAGGAGTGGGAGCCCTGCAGTTAATGCGGGTCACCAGTGCCCCACAGTTGTCCCTCACCCTGTGATCCTGGAGATCGGCTGTGGCTCAGGAGCCATTGCACTGAGTTTACTGAGCAAACTGCCTACGGTGAGTGAACTTTTCATCCTTTGTATTATGGTAGCACTGAGTCCCATTGCACGAGGTGTTTTTCTGACAAGTAGCAAAAAGATGGTCCCTGCCCGCAAAGAGCTGACCGTCTAAGTATAAGACAAGAGACAACAGCTGGATACAGACAGACAAAAGAGCACAAGGAAAGAATGAGGCATTGATGAGCAGTAGTCACAGTTCACCAACTACCTGATCCCTGCCAAGAGCCCATTTTGGTGCCTGTCCCTTCCCCAGTAACATAATCCCTCACCGGTAAAGTCAGGAACAGTCACAGGAAGGACTGGGATCTATAAGTGATTAAAGCCCCCTTCAATCTCAGGTTATTGATCACATGGGATCAACTGATAATCCCTGCTCAGTGCTCCAGGAAGGGGAGAATGACCCAAGATCCCTGCCCACATGCCTTGGGGAGAGAAAGGCCTTCCCTTGCTCCAGATCTGGAGATCAGTTCATCCCTCAGACTCATCCAGGCTGAATCAATGGTATACGCCTATGTATGCAAGGCATGCTTTAAATGCTGACCAACTGTGCGTTCAACTGGTGGCCCATGGGCCGCATCCAGCCTGCAGAATAACTCCGTCGAGTTCCCATGATGGAAGACACCATTTGTTAGAACAAAATGGCATCCTCCACACAGCATCACCTTGGCCCACACAGTACATGCGAGGTCACGCTGCATGGATCACACTATTTTGGATGCCTGAGGTGTGCCAGTGAGTTGTTGCATGCCTTAATAAAACTGTCATGGCACGCCACTGAGAAGAAACATCGAGTGTTGGTGTGTAAGGTCTATGGAAAGTCATGCCTGTAGCTCATGTCCTTTCACCCAGTGACCTGTTGGCCTGATGTTTAGTTTTCACTGGGCCAAATTATAAATTGGTCTGGTTTCCCTACGCAAGCACCACGCTGCTCTCTTTGCCTTTCAGACTTAAACGACTGTGTTAGTCTGTCCTTGTATGTTATTTCAGCCCTTCCCCAAATGGCCAACATGCATGAGCCTTGAGTGAATAGACCAGCTTAGATCTGTGCTGACTTACGCATCCCACAACCATACAAGTGTCTATCACATGTACATCAAGACAGAATTTGGCCCTAAAGTGCTGCCTTAAAATAAAGAACTAGCGACTTGTCATGTATGATTATAGTGAGGATAGAGGTCTCTGCAGAACAGACCGTGAAGCCCAGGTCACCTGTCCCAGCATATAGAGTTTCTCCTTTTAAAGCTGGAGTGGATTCCTTAAAGCATGGATTCTCTCTGCATCAGAGATGAGGAACCCCTCACTCTCCATTCCACTGGGCAGCTCTGTCCCAGGTTACCAGTTGATACTGTCAAGCTATCTGGTCTTAGGTTTCAAAAGCTGCTGTAATTTGCAAGCTCTAGATGTCCTTTAGGGCTAAACAGCTGGGGATCCCTTGCTTATGCTTAGAAGTCTTGCCTCCTCCCTGAAGTCCAAACAGGATAGGGACACAGACCCTTCTGGTCAGAGATTTGTATTCCCTTGCCCAGAGTTCAAACTGTTATGGGATGAGGGCTTGTGCATGCCCCCTCTTCCTGGGTGTGTGGGAGCAATCAGGAAATTTTTTTGTCTTCTGATGTTCCACAGTGGTTTGTCTGGTGTCTATATATTCGTCTGGACATTAGGAAAAACGTTTTCACTAGGAGGGTGGTGAAGCACTAGAATGGGTTACCTGGGGAGGTGATGGAATCTCTTTCCTTAGAGGTTTTCAAGATCAGGCTTGGCAAAGCCCTGACTGGGATGATTTAGTTGGGGATTGGTCCTGCTTTGACCAGGGGTTTGGACTAGATGATCTTCCAAGGTCCCTTCCAACCCTGATATTCTATGATTCTATAGGTCTTCTTTTGTTGGGCAGGAGATCGCACCTTTTGTGGTAAACTGGTATCTCACACTTGGGGGTTTCCAGTTTCATAGCAAACTTGGGGGTTTCCAGTTTCATAGCAAACACTTAACTATTACCATCTCCCAATAATAGCTATTATAAGTGAGATTAGTGCAGGCAGCAACTCATAAGCATTTCATTAAGTCCAAACACAATACATTTTAAAAAACTTTACATCTGTTTTAACAGTGCTAACACATGAGTGAGCCCGATTGGTGTCCAGCTATGCATTTGTCAACGTTCAGTGTGGCCTAGGGGCCTTGGCATGAGCTGGCACCTGGCCTGCCAGCATCACAGATACATTTAGGACTAGCAACAAGTGTCCTGTGGCACCTTAAAGGCTAACAAAAGTATTGAAGCATAAGCCTTCGTGGGCTAGTACCCACTTCATCGCATGCGCTTATGCTTCAATACTTTTGTTAGTCTTTAAGGTGCCACAGGACTCTTTGTTGCTTCTGCAAATCCAGACTAACACGGCTTCCTCTCTGATTTAGGACTAGGTTGTTAGCTGATGCAAATCAGCATAGTTCCTCTGACTCCAGCTGATTCACACCAGCAGAAGGTCTGGCCCTAAGACTTTTTATTAAGGTAAAATGCTAGCAATAGTAATGAAAATATTCAGTCATTCTGATGGCCTAGCTACAAGCAACTATACAACCCCAAAGTATCTTGCTCCCACGGAAGTCCTAAGATGGATTCTTCAGGGACTATTTCTGATTTTGGTGTTAGAAAGACAGAGGGATCTTTTCAAAGACATTATATTGGTATCAACTGTCTCGTTTGCCCCTTTAGCCACAGCCTGTATGTCCAGTCATCAGCCAACAGCAGTAATGTTAGTGACGTGTGTGTTGTTTCCTTCTGTGCCAGAGCCGGGTGATAGCTGTGGATAAAGAGGAAGCTGCTGTGAATCTCACCAGAGAGAATGCTCAGAGGTAGGATCATATGCATTGCTCATTTATTCCTTTCTTTGAGTGCTCATTGCTTCCCAGGACCCCTAACAATGATCCCCTGATATAAGTGAATAGCCAAAGTCCTGTCTTATGATTCTCAAATATGCCCAGTGACTCAAACACAGGCTGGATATCATGTTCATCACCATCAGGTGCTAGGATTAAATGCTTTGAACCTCTGGAATTTTTTGAACAAAATTTCCCTGAATTTTTACTTCAGTAAAAAAACCACTCTTTCTCTGACCTGTGAATCCCGTTTGCCAGATCACCAGCTGGGAAGGAAATGGAATAATAGTGATGTTTTGTACTTATGTTGCACCTTTCTTGCAAGGAGACCAAAGTACTTTGCATCAGTAGACTTGTCCCTGTTTTGTGAATGGGAAATCTGGTGAATGTCTCAGATTCACAGAGTCTGGTCCATGCCACCAGTGCCTTGAGAGTGACCCCTTTAGTGTGCTGGGCCCCAAGGACCCACACAATTCCACAGGGCAGTGCTGCACCCTCTGAGACTCCGAAACGGAGTCTTCAGGCACCAGAGAATCCTGACCTTGGAGAGAGCTGCTGAGTCCTTCCAAGAACCCAAACTTATCCCCGTCCTGCCGACCCATGGTGAGTTCATATGTTCCTGGGATAATGTCAATGGTTCAGTCGGTGTGGCTCCCTTTGTCTTTCTGGAGCCTCCGTTGATATGGTCACTTAGAGCCAGTCTCCTCTAACAATCAATTAAGTCTACCCCAGACAGTGAAGTGACACAGCACCTCATGTCCCCCGCTCTGCCCCAAAAGCCACATTCTAACCTGTTTTTGCAACCATTGTGTAGCAATACAAAGTACATGGGGAAACTGAGGCACACAAAGGCATAATAAAAATATTACATAAAATTGCCATGTGGTCACATCATGTCACAAAGTGAGTCAGTGGCACAGCCAGTAACAGAATCCAGAATGCCTGGCGCTCTCTGACTCACTACATCATATTGACTCCCTTTTCAGACAGGGCCTTGCTTCTGTTCTTACTTCTAGATTTTATCTTGCTCTTCAGGCAGCACCTAGACTTCTGGGTGTGCCGGTGTGGTGTCCCACAGCATCCTCCTTCCTCTTTGGGCTGTCACTAGCACTGACATGTAACCAAATGAACTACAATCCACAGCTGTGGCTCGGTTTTTAGGGCTTCAGAATCAGCTCTGCTGTGCAGCTGTCTAATGCCACAATGCACTCTTCCATAACTGTCACTTGACAGTGAAATCATGGCCAGGACAGTGCTGGTGTCAGAATGACACTGTCCTCAGCTCCCTGTATCAACTTTTCTCCTGTTACACCACTGGAAATCCAGCATGACTCCATGTGAGTTAATACGGGTTGTAACTGACACCAGAATCTGGCTTCCTGAGGTGTCTCTACATCCTAGGACCTATCCAGTGCTACACCTGCAGGACGTACAGTGCAGGGGGAGAGGAGAACATGTGGCTTGATCATACCCTTGCAGTGCAGGATTCTGGGCTGTTCTAGGGGCTGAAATGGCCCCTGGCATAGATTAGAGCAGCCTTAAAGGTGCTCTAATTTACAGCAGCTTCCTGATATTTCCCAAAGGGCTATTCCACAGTCTAGAGCTGTCTCAAATCTTTGTAGTGGTGTGCACTGTGGTGACCCTCTATGTGCACCCTCCTTCCCCCCCCCCCCTCCCCCCCGGCTTTCCCCTACACATTGTTTGCCCAGAGACTTACAAAGTGCAGCTCAGGGGGTGTAACATAGGGTTGCTTAAGTGGCCCTATGCAATGGGGAATTCTGCCCCAGCTCCTTGGAATACAGTTTTGGCCTGTACATGCTGGTGGAGTGAGTATACAGCTAGAGCACAGAACTTAGTTTGTCCACTATGTCCACCACATGCTGTTTCTTCACTCGCACAGCCAGCATATCCCAGTGTTGTTCTTGAGGGAGGGGAGGGGACAAATGAGGTAGAGTAGAATCAGCCTCTGCCCAAATGGTAGACTCTCTTACAAGGGGTTGATGTTGTAACAGGAAGAGCGGCAGCTGGATTTCACCTTCCTGGCTGAGTTTGTAGCTCTGACAGTCAAAGAATTCATCTCCTTGCTAGTTTACTGTGTTAATTCAATCAGGAATAGTAAACATGGAGCCAAACAATCTCACATACACGTGAACCTGCCATTGTTTTGAAATAATCCATCTTGTTGTCTGCTCAAAGCCATTTTTTGTGCTCACCCTCCTTTTAAAGCCCCATGTCGCAGCTAACTTGCCTAAAAGGGTGGGGGGCTTGGATGAGAATCATTGTCAGCTAATCCTGTCACTCCCACATCACCCAGAGGGGTGCGCTACAGATAGATACACAACACGCCCTTTGTTCCCCATTGTCAATGTGTGCTGGTCTTATAGCTCCCCCTTAGGGAGCACAAGGTGGGATCTAGGAATGGAACAGGACTCTTTCTTGCCACGTGGAGAATGAAGCCCCCCTATGTGTCCCAACTACACTAGTGCATTGGATAGAAAACTTAGGGAGGAAAATCCTGGATGCTGTGCTCCCTTGACTGGGTTTTAATCTGCTACTTGAGTTATTCTGCATGGAGGGAGAGTGTGTATTGGGAGGAGCTGGATAGTTTTGGAAAAGCCGCCTCTAATTCAGTGTATAATAGAGTGAAGGGAATGGGGAGCTCTCTCAGTCAGGGATCACATCTCACCCCCCTGACAGAGTTTGGCCAGCAAAAGAACTAGTGTAGATGCAGTTATACCAGAAAAACTGTGATTTTACCAGTCTAGCTTATTTTGTTTGAGGGGTTGGATGGCAGTGCTGGAAAATAAACTACACCAGTCAGGGATCATATCTCCTCACCCCCCTGACAGACAGAGCTATGTTGGCAAAAATCTGTAGGGTAGACCTGGTCTTGCTCTGCAACCTGGAGCTTGTCACTTCATTGCACTGTGACTCAATGCTCCCTTCTGTGAAATGGGGTTGCTACCAAGACAGCATGCTAATTTAATCATACTATTTTCCCCTGCCTGGACCCCCTGTGCTCCACCCCAACAGCACAAAGGGTATTTACAGTGGCTGTGAGGGCCACAGCTAAGGATTCCCCTAGTTAAGAGGAATCCTCATTTGGCCCCTGCTCCCTAGCATGGGGGACATTATGGAGCAGGTTTGGAGTGGGCCTGGCAGGATTGTAACAGGGTGGGACTGGAGCATAATGCTCTGTACATCCCCTGGCACTCTGACTTGCAGCAGCTTAAGGGATGGTTTGGCCTCTGGCAGCCTCTAGGATCAGAGGGCTCAGAAACTTGTCAGAAAGTGACCTGGGCCTCTGCGGGCCGTGTGCTTACTCTTTTGTTCTTCACCAGCCATAGAGAAGTGCCCACATCTCCTGATTCCCTAGGGAATCTAAGTAGTGCAGAGAGTCCTGTGAGGTATGGTTCAAGCTGAGAGGCACCGGTACAGCTGTGTTCTCTTAGAGGTGCCAGGGGTGGAGGGAGAGCCCTCATAAGGATATTGTACCTGAGAAGCCCTAACCTAAAGCCTCTTTTTGTAGCATTGCGCTATAATGGACCTAATCCTAAATAGGTCCCCCCCTCCTAGTATGTGTTCTGCCTAGTGAATCAGCTGCATTGCAATGCTTCCATTTTCACACCCTGCCTCACATGGGTACACAATACTAACATGTCACCATTACACTGCATGTCAGGGGCAAACACCCAAATGTCACTGACCTTAGAGCCATATTTCACGACTCTTGCAGGGGCCAGGTTTTCAAAGCAGGGTACAAGAAACATGTAGAAAAACATGCGCATGCCCCTTGTACCCACAGAACTCCATTTTTGCATGTCTGAATTCAGCAATTGAGGGTTATTGGTTTTTTTGCAGGTGTGGTGGGTTTTGTAGGCATAATTAATGTACAGATGAGGTGGGGTGGCGAGTGCTGTAGGTGAATACGTTTGTGTATACATGCACAAGCCGAGGATGAGGGTCTAAAGGTGTCATGGATCCACAGGATCGGCGCTACACCCCCAGCTTTGCAACAGTCTCTAGGAGAAACACCTTCTCTGAGCCAGACCCCCCAAGGGGTCTCACCCTCCCCCAGAATAGGCCATGCAGCCTCACCGCCTCCTAGACTGAACCTCTGGGGCTTCAGTGCTCCTCCTTCACACCATGAGCTCTGTTCGGGAGTCCAACTCAAATAGACTTGTGGTAGAGACCTACATTTTTCGGGGATTAATGCATGTCGGCAAGTATTTACACACCACTCAGGCAGCGTTATCAGAACAGTAGGGTTTATTAGTTAGCTGGAACACAGCACAGGAAGTGCTTCGTTTAGCACAGAGAATTGAAACTTAAAATAGAGTCTAGTCTGGTTAGCCAAAGTCTGGCCAAACTGGAGTGAAAGTGAACCCCATGTTCAGGCTCTGTCTGACCTTCTTGGTCAGCTCCCAGGTGAGAGCCCTGACTCCTTCCAGAGCCGACTCTGATCCGCCACCTCATGCCTTCCCAGTCCTTTGTTCTCAAGCTGGGGTCCCTGCTTAGTTTCCCTGCTGAGAAGGGGGGAAATCCATCTCCCTCTGGGACGTTGGCTGCTGGGTGTCAATATCTGGCAATGGATCAGCCTCAGCCAGTACTTTGTAATGACCTATTCAGGCTCAGACAGCTAGGCAGCACACACACTTGTTTCTCCAAACCTTCCCTGTCTCTCTGAGAGCAAACAGTCCTTTCCCCCACCACTGTGTAAAAGTACAACACATAGGGGAAACTGAGGCACACATAGGGGTCACACAAATATTACAAAAAATTCCCACTTTATCACAAAAAGGTACGCACAGGGGTTTGAAAGGAAATTTTGAGGTGCACAGTGAGCATGCACAGAGGTCTTTGTGGGTGCACAGGTTGTGCTCTGCTTTGAATACATGCACCTAATTGCTTGGCAAGGAAAGAACAGACCCATGACTTCCCTGAAATTTTGTGCTAGGTAATCCTGTGCAGACTGTGGCTGGGATTTGAATGGGTAGGTGTGATATCCTGTATTTAATTATGTGTAAGGCTAAGATTGTTTCATGGAGGTTGCAGAAGTCATGGAATCCATGACTTCCAGTAACCTCTGTGAATTCAGCCCCGATAGCCAAGAGCTGCAAGGTCCCTGCTTTGTGGTGGGGGAATCCCACAGCTCCTTATGGTTGCAGGTGCCAGGGGCCCTCCAGAGTTCCCAGCTGCTGCGGGGACACAGCGGGCATTGCGGGCCCCCCACAGCTCCCAGCAAACACAGGCAGTGGAGGCCTCTCGGAGCTTTCAGGCAGCTCCTGGCGCTCTCAGCTCCCAGCCACTGTGGACAGCAGGGGCTCCTGGCAGCTCCAAGCTGCTTTGCATGGCAGGGCCACAGCTCCCGGTGAATGTGCAGGGCAGGTGACCCAGGAGCTCTGAGCTATTACAGGTGTACCTCAAACATCCCAGCTGCTGCAGATGGTGGGGGTACCCCAGAATTCTGAGCAGGCTCCTGGAGTTCCGAGCCACTGGGGATCCTTCAAAGCCCCAGAACTTGGAGTAGCCCCTGCAGCTGCCCAACCTCTGCAGGTAGTATGGGTAGCCCGCAGCTGGGCTCCCTATTTTGTCAGGGATATTTTTAGTAAAAGTCACGGACGGGTCAGAGGCAATAAAGAAAAATTCTCGAAAGCCTGCGACCTGTCCCTGACTTTTAGTAAAAATGTATGTGACAAAATTTTAGCCTTAATTATGTGCCATTGAATGATCTGTGTGTGGTATTGTGTGTATCTCTTACTCTCATCTTTCTCTGTTCTTGGGCCTGCAGGTTGCAGCTACAGGACAGGATAAGAATTCTCCACTACAATGTCTCCTCTGGTAATTTCATTTCATATTTCTACCTCCCCTGATGTTTTTATCTTTATCAGTAAAGTAAGAAGAGGTGGGCATGAAAACAGTAGGCAACTGGGGCAGGAATGACCTAATGCTGGCTGATGGGTAACTCCGGAGACAGCTCTGGCATGTGCATGTTTCTGGTTGTTGCTATGTTTAGATCTCACCTCATATTATGTGCATATGGCTGACTGCAAGCTGGTAACACACTGTGCACCTGAGAGGGACACAGGTCCCTACATTGCTGTGGAATATCAGGTGTCAGCACAGTATTGGAGTAGCAGAGGAAACATACTGTGAGAACCGAGAGTCAGCCTCTTAGGGGCAAGCTTGTATCTTCAAAGATCTCCTGGCTGGACTTTCAGTTTGCAGAGGCACCAGTGCACAACTGTGCGCTTAACATTTGCAGATGTACTTGCTGGAGATGGGTAAAACATTGGGTAAATGGATGCCTTTTTGTGTGTGCGGAAGCATTCATTGTGCATGCACTTGTGGTGATTGCATATGTAGGGGTAAGTGCACATAGCTATATTTGGACTTCGAGCCTCCTTTTCTCAAAATGTGTCCCTTTGTGTCAGTTACGCAGCCTCCGTGCCTGGATATGCGAGGGGTTTGCTTCAGCTTTGAAAAACAAATCTGATGTTTTTCCTGTCCATGTGCATCTCTTTCCCTTCTTTCCAGCTCAGTGCATGTCCTCTACCCCTCACAGTCCCACAAGCATCTTCCCTAGCTCCCAACTAATTCCCTTTTCTTCCACTCCTCCATATTGTGACAGACCGCCTTCTCACCCCCCTCAGGAACACAGGCAGGAAACCCTTTTTTTGCTCCACACAGTGCTCTTTAATTTACAGTGCAGGACCCCACCACCAATATATACAGCTCTCAACAGCTCATTAATATACAGCTCTCAACAGCTCATTAATATACAGCTCATTAATATACAGCTCTCAACAGCTCATATATACAACTTAAAACAGTTCTTCAACTTACAGTCTACAACTCGATCAACCTCTACAGTTTACAGCTCTCAATAGCTCCATAGGTTCTGGCTCTACAAACTCTATATAGTTCAGCCCCTAATACAATAATACAAACACAGCTCTGAATAGCTCAGCAACACACACACAGCTCTGAATAGCTCAGCAACACACACACAGCTCTGAATAGCTCAGCAACACACACACAGCTCTTGATAGCTCATGCCAGCACCACCACCCTGGGCTTCGTTCCTGGCAGCCTTATATCCCCCAGAGGAGGCTGCCAGGTGCAACTCATGCAGGCTGATTGGCCTGCACCTCAGGTGGCTAATTAGCCTTCCTGCCAGGGAGGTTTGCAGAGGGCTTTTCTCCCTCTTAAAGGGGCGGCAGGCTGGGTCAAGCCCACCCTGCCACAGTATCCATATACTCTGCAGCTTTGTCAGGTTTATTAAACTAATCTAGGTTGGGCCTGGTCACTGCCCGGCTGGGAGATGTGCAGTGGTACATTTAGAGTTAGTAGGGCTCTGTGTGCAGCTTCATTTTTGGGGGCCCCCCTCGGGACCCAATCAAGAAAAGGCACATTCTCTCTTATCTATCTTGCACCCCCACCCCATTTTTCATTCTTTTTTTCTTCATCCTCCTCCTATATTATAAGTCAGGGGTCCTCAAACTGGAGGTTGGGATCCCTCAGGGGGGTCGTGAGGTTATTCCTTGGGGGATCACGAGGTGTCAGCCTCCACTCCAAATCCCACTTTGCCACCTGCATTTATAATGGTGTTAAATATATGTAAAGGTGTATTTAATTTCTAAGGGGGGGTCGCGCTCAGAGGCTTTCTATGTGAAAGGGGTCACCAATAGAAAAGTTTGAGAACTACTGCTATAAGTAATAGGAAGTAAATGAAAATAAAGTGAGGTACAGTAAAACCTCAATTTAACGGACTAATTCGGGCGAGGGGGTGTCCGTTAAATCAAAAAGTCCGTTATTTAATAATAATAAAAAAAAACGAGCTGTCGGAGCAGCAGCCCGTCCGCCACAGGGTCGGGGCGGCAGCTCTGCAGCCCGCCCGCTGGCGGGACCCGGGCAGCAGCCGGGAGCCTTCAGCCAGCCCGTCCGCTGGCGGGACCCGGGCGGCAGCCGGGAGCCGTCAGCCAGCCCGCCCGCTGGCGGGACCCGGGCGGCAGCCGGGAGCCGTCAGCCAGCCCGCCCGCTGGTGGGACCCGGGTGGCAGCCGGGAGCCAGCCCGCCCGCTGGCGGGACCCGGGCGGCAGCCGGGAGCCAGCAGACGGCCGCCAGCGAAGGGGACCGGGGCCGCAGCAGGAAGGGGTCGCGGTCTGATATGGATCAGAAATTTTGTCCGTTGCATCCGAAGTCCGTTAAATCGAGGTTTTACTGTACCTTGATTGGGATTGCAGAAGAGGGTGTGTGGGCTCTGGGCTGGAGAGTTGCGGTATGGGAGGGGGAAAGGTGTGGGCTGCTGCTGGCACATCTCTTCGTGCCCCTTTAGGAGAGGGGGCAGCAGGTCTCCATGCGCTGCCTGGGGTGGGAGCAGCGCTCAGGGCTGCCTCCCCCCGCCCGCCAAGGTCATACAGAGACGTGCCAGCAGCTGTCGGCTTCCAGGAGCGTCAGCCCTGCTGTGCCACCGGCCTGGACTTGGGAGCAGGTTGTCAGATGAGATTTGTTCTGGGGGGCCCCTTGTCATTGAGGGCCCTGTGCCACTGCATGGTTTGTTTTATGGTAAATCTGCTTCTGGAGATGCGTGAAGAAAATGAAGGTGCTGCAGGAAGTGGGGTTCATGAGTCAGTATGTGACAATCTTCTCCTGAAACTGGCCCCACTTGGGCAGTGGGAAGCATTGTGCTGGGGGGAGGGGGGGTCTCATATATACACATGTAACCGAGGTGCTGACCATTTATGCTCCCATAGTTCTTTGAGGAAGAGTAGGGATGTTTTCCCTGGTGTTCTGTCCAAATTCAAACTAGTAATTCTGTGCAGCCTAAAATTGTGGATCCAGATGGATACAGTATTCTTCACTCCAGGTCCTGATGGATTCAGATTCCTCCACTACATCAAGGCATTGTTTTGCAGCACATTGTTTGTGTGAATGATTGGTTCTTTCCATGTTCTTAGCTACACAGCACCCTATGGTGTGTTTACAGTTTGGGTAGACAGACCCACTCTAGCATTGCTAAAAATAACAGGCTACACATGGTGGCATGAGTTTCAACATAGGCTGTCCAAGCCCATCCAGGACCTTGGAGATGTATTCTCATTGCTAGGTTGCACTGAAGCCCGTATCACCATGTCTACACTTCTATTTTTAGCAGTGCTAACATAGCTGAAGCAAGCACAGATGTCATCACCTGGGACTGCAATGTAGACATGCCCTTTAAATTAAGGTGGGAAGGTGGACCAATTCAGGTTAGCCTAGCAAGATGTGAAATTAAATCATATCCACAGAGAGAGAGAAACACAAACCTGTGCCTATAGAGTCACTGTTATCAAGATCTTGGGTAATGAGCTTTGAAGTTACATAGTTATGGCTGAGATTTGGTTTTCATTCTTTTTCTGCTGTAGGTTCCTGGGAGAAGCTCCTCCCCTGGGGTCCTGTGGACACTATTGTCAGTAACCCACCTTATGTCTTCCATGGAGACATGACTCACCTGGATGAAGAGATCCTCAGGTGGTCAGATAAGATCTTTCTATCTTTCTCTTTCCCATGCATTATTTTACCCTCTATTCTCTGTAGAGAAGTTTCAGGGGTCTAGTACATTGGTTCTCAAAGTAGGGGTCGTGAGCCCCTGCAGCTGGCCCTGGCCATTGCCGCAGCGGGCTGCCAGCATCCCCCCCCCCCCCCCCCCCCCGTGCCCGGCCCCTAAGGGGAGTCACACTCAGGCCTGGTGTCTGAAAGGGGTCACCAGTACAAAAGGTTTGAGAACCACTGCAAGTTAGGAGATATCTGTCGGGGATGGGGAGTGGCAGAATACAGTCCAAGAAAAGCAACCACTTAATTATACGCTTATTTGGAAGCCCATCCCTTTCATTCCTGAACAAACTGAGGATCTTGTTATTTTCTCTCCTTCAGACCTAGTTCAGAGATTCCCTCTTGGCCCATTTGTTCCCCGGTGAGCTTGCCTCCTTTTGATACCATGAGGAATTGGGCAGAAGACATGTGAAAATGCTACATGGCTCTGTGAGCTGGAAACACTTTCCCTTGTTCCTGGGAGAGCAGGAGTGGTGTTGAATGGCTGGCAAACTCCCATGCTAACTCACTGTAGTACACTCCCGAATGGCTCCTGAGTAATGTTCCCTCCCAGGGTTGAATGGACCAGCTGTAGTAATCAGGCTGCAGCTCAGAGGGGCAAGAGCTTACAACTGACTTGCTTTCCACTGATAGTTATAACAAGAGCCACCATCTGTTACAAGGCTTTTGTCTAATGAAAAAGCTCTGAGTAAGGCCAAGTGGGGACAGTAGCTGGACCAGTGATGTGATGCATCATCTTCCTCTTTGCCTGTTTCCCACAAAATTGATTTAACTGGTGATTAGAACTGTTTCCTGACCCAACATCTGGCATGATGCCAGTCCCTCCCGCGGGACCCCCAACCCCTCCAAAACCCCTCCCCCTCCCTGAAAGGTGAAAACTTCCTGTCATAATGATGTTCAAATTCAAACTTTTCTGAGCTAAGTAGATCCTTCTGGTTTGTACCACAGTGTGTTAGGTTAGATGGCAGCTCAATTTGGCTGTTGTCAGTGCTTGAGCCAGGAGAGAAAGTGTTACATTGCCCTGCTGCCTACTCACTCACCCACTTTTCCCTTCCAGCTGGCACTAGTGAGAAGTATGGATGTGATATAATTGCACCTAGCAGCTCAATTGAAACACTGAATAATAATAATGCCACTTACTGGCCAAGTGAGTTGTGGTTCTGGTGAGCACCCTTAGGCTGAGGAGGCCGTGTGGTGGGTACCAGATGACAAGTGAGGAGACCTGGGTTCTAGTCCACGTTCCTCCCTGAATATGCTATGGCACCTGAAACAAATTATTTAACCTCTCCCTCCTCAGTTTACTACAGTAAAATAGGGGTAAAACATTTATCCACTTTTGTGAAGCACTGTGAGAGGAAAAGGCCCATGCCAGAATTAAGAATTACTACTACTGTTATTAAATGTGATCGGCAGAGCCGTGCTATACCTGTCAACAGGAGATCAGGAATGCCTGATGATGTTTGCCCCAAGACTCTCTCAGCCTAGTCCCAGTGGCAATCTCTGAATAACTTTCTCTATTACACATACCACCCATCTGGGTCACCAGAGGGGTCTTACAAACTTCCCTCTTTACAGATTCCAACGTTACTGTGACTTTTCCACTGGGACACAGCCCCAAAAGCCATCGTTTTCATGTGCCATGTGCCCAGACACCCCTCCAGAGCTTATTCCCATGGGGAGATGGTACTAACAACGCATTTTACTGCTATGTGTAATGGTGGGTACTGGAGAGATTTCATCCCTTGTCTTCAACCTCCAGGTATGAGGACCATGGTGCCCTGGATGGAGGAAATGATGGGATGAGAGTGATCAAAAAAATTCTGGCTCTGGCTCCTTGTATCCTGAAGGATCATGGGTAAGTGCTGATACTGTACTAAAATCCTAAAGCCTATCTACATTTCACTTTTCATGCCAAAAACCCCTGATCATACTTTTTTATGATCAGAAATATAAACATTATCAGGGAGAGTCAAATGCACATAAGAAAAGAGGGGAAAAAAGCCATTCCCTCTTAACATAAGAATGTCATGTGCATTAGTAAAGAATTACTGATCTTAATATAATCAGCCAGGGGATTATGCACCACACTAGTGACCCCAGCTGCTTGATATTGTTGCTTGGCCATTATTTAAAACTTAAAGAAGTGAGGAAAAGCAGAAAGAAGAGAATTGCAGGGGAAGAGATGAAAAGGGAGAGCAAAAAAGAGAAAATGGTTAAGCGGAGAGATATCTGGAGAGAGAAGCACTGTAGAAACCCCTGGGTTGGTTATATTTATGGACTGTGGTAAGATACCTTATAAAACATCCCAGGAAGGGCAAAAAAAATCCCGGGGGTTGTTTCTTGAGGGATTAATCTTCTCCATGATAAATGACCAGGAGATTCCCTGCTTCCATTCACTATCTTGTGATGTCCCTCATGAGATACTAGAGATCATCACTGTAGCCCTTCACGTAGCCAGGACATTGTGTCTTGTGTAACAGTCCCGATTTTTTACCGGCCCAAGAGAAGTCACTGGAAATCTCCTGTTGTGCAACATTGGAACAGGAATATTCAGTGTCATCGTGCTACAGGGGTGCAGACCAGGAGCTGCATTCATTCTTAGAGCTTTGATGTGTGACCACTGAAGCGCAAAATCTTCTTCAGAGCTTCCCAGAATTAAGCTCCGTAGAGTGCTTATTTTGTATTTAAAGGTGGAGACGATGTTGATGGGAGGGAGGTTTTAAGGTCAGGAATGAGATCCAAATCCAGGCATGTAATTAATTTGGCTAAGCTAAAGAAAGTGTTCAATATGGGAAAGTTTGGGGATTTTCAGAGGAGCATATGGTTGGGGATTGGCTCTTTTTTGGCAGTCTGGTGTACCCTACAAAACTACCAATAGCTGTAATCAGTTCCAGAAGAAATGGGGTGAATTCAGATAGTTCAGTGATATCTGTAAACACACTACCTCTGTACATGGAGACCTTTATATTCCAAAGCCCCTAGTTTGATACTGAAGTGAATTTACAGCTGCTGGGTTGACTGTTCTGGAAACTGATGTACCCTAAGTATTCAGCAAGCTGTAACAGTATGAACAGTGGCAGCACAAACCTCCAGCCACATTGATTGCTGATGTGAGTCATGCGCAAGCTGCAGCACCTACATCAATGGATGCAAGGTAGAGGATAGAGTCCAGGCCCAGCTGGTCTTTCGCCTCTTTGCTGAGACATCTGGCAAGGAGACCCTCTGGCAAGGTGGTGGCTTTTTTCCAGTAGGAACTGGACTGAGACCAACACCACATCATGCGTAGAGCACCACTTGTGAAGTGACTAGATTCAGACAAGTAGCCTGGAGATAAAGGCTTCTGTCACACTGGTGGTGTGACACTATTGCCCTCAGTGTGGCAACCCTGGTGGGAAGGTGCTGTGAGAGGGGACTCAGACCCCTGTGTGCCTCAGGTCTGGCTAGCCATTTCCCCTCATCATAGTGCTTCAGGATCACAGTTGTTCATACTGCAGTGGCCTCCATCATCATCCACCCCATTAGCCTCATCTCTGACTGTTAGGTACTTATATGATCCCCATTACCATAGTATCCAAGTGCTAGTGAGGCAGAGTAGGGCTCCCATCCCCTTTTTAGAGAAGCGGGACTGAGTCCCAGAGAGACTTGCCCAATGTCACACACAGTCTGTGGCAAAGAAGGGAATTTTCCTCAGTCTTCCAAGTCCCAGGCAAGCAGCCTAGCCTCTAGACCATCCTTCCTCCTATCTAGATCCTTTCCCTGTTCCCCTCTCTCTTTTGTATGATCCCCTGCTATACGTTCAACCCGTGGAACTCTTTGTCAGAGGATGTTGTGAAGGCCAAGACTATAACAGGGTTAATAAAGAACTAGATAGATTTCTGAAGGATAGATCCATCAATGGCTATTAGCCAGGATGGGCAGGTATGGTGTCCCTAGCCTCTGTTTGCCAGAAGCTGGGAATGGGCAACTGGGGATGGATCACTTGATTATTACCTCTTCTGTTCATTCCTTCTGAAACACCTGGCATTGGCCACTGTCAGAAGATAGGATACTGACCTAGATGGATCTTTAATCTGATGCAGTATGGCCGTTCTTATGTTCGGTTGTTTTATGAGTGTGATTCTGATGCAGTATGGCCGTTCTTCTGTTCGGTTGTTTTATGAGTGTGATTCTATCAGGCTGAGTTATGAAGACATTTCCTGTGCAAGGCCCCAAGCAGCTTGGTGGGGATGCTTTGCAGATACAATTATTTTTTAAGATTATCCCCCACAGTCAGGGTCAGGGGTGAGGTCCTGGGGGGGGGGGCAATGAGGGGACAAGGAGCAGGTGGGTTTAGATGCGGGGTGGGAGGTGGTTACGGGTGGGGGTCTCTGGAGAAGGCAATCAGGGGACAAGGAGCAGGGCAGGTTGGATGGGTTGGGAGCTTTGAGGGGGGCAGTCAAGGGGTGGGAAGTGGGAGGTTGTTGGATAGGTGCGGGGACAGGCTGTTTGGGGAGGCACAGCCTTCCCTGCCCGGCCCCCCTTACAATTCTGCAACCCTGATGTGATCCTCGGGCCAAAACGTTTGCTCATCTCTGGCCTAGAGCTTGCCCTTCAACAGCAGCCTGCCTTTACCATAAATTTTTAAATAAGATGAGGAAGACTTTGTAGCACCTTAGAGACTAACCAGTTTATTTCAGCATAAGCTTTCATGGGCTATAGCCCACTTCATCGGAAGCACAGAATGGAACAGAAGTAAGATGCATTTATACACACACAAAGCAAAAAAAAAGTTGTACATTAGCATACCAATTCTAAGAGGCTGTTAAATTTGGATGGGCCATTATCAGCAGGAGAAAAAATACCTTTTGAAATGGATAACTGTGTCTGGTAGGAGATAACAACTATTGAAGGTAAATTTAACTAGGGAAATGCAATCAATTAGTGTAATGAGAGAACCATTCACAAGTTCTGTTTAGCCCTTGGTTTATTGTGTCCAATTTGAAAATTAATTCCAGTTCCTCAATTTCTCGTTGGAGTCTGTTTTGGAAGTTTTTCTGTTTCAAAATTGACACCATCAAGCCTTTAGTGGAATGGCCAGGAAGACTGAAGTGTTTTCCTACTGGTTTTTGAATGTTATGATTCAAAACATATGATTCAAGACTAACACGGCTGCTAATCTTCAACCTGTCACAAATCTTTGGCATCCATAGCTAGTGCTGTCTCTATTATAGGTTTACTGATTCACAGGCCATAATCACAAGGTTGCATCTCAGTGGCCGTGCTTTAATTACGCAGGTTGAGTAGTACCTTACTCTATGAGGAGTCCTATTGAACTCAGCCTTTACTCACTGTAAGTAAAGGTTTCTTACATTTGTTAGCTCCAATGCCACTTTTCTTGAACAGTCCAGTGTTGGGTCACCGTGTTCCAGCTGGCCAACTGGATCCTTCCACAGAGTTATCTGGACCATCCTAGGAAAGAGAGTCTGATATTTCCAAGCTGGTCAAACAAAATGTGTTTGTTTCCCCTCCACATCCACACTTTTTAGGAGTGTGTTTCTAGAAGTTGATCCCAGACACCCAGAGATGGTGGAGAACTGGCTGCAGAGTCGCCCTGACCTGTCTCTCTCTGTCTCTGCCACCCACAAGGACTTCTTTCGCAAGTAAGTATTTTCTCTTCGACCAACTGTTCCCTGCAACTATATGCAATTGCATCCAGCCCTGGGGACAGTCGCCCTCTGCACCCTTGTGTCTTGAGGTTAAACTCAGAGGGACTCAGTCACCAAGTTAGTGCACCGTTCCTAAACTCCTGCATTCTTCAAACTCCTCAAACATCTAGTTTACCTTGAAGTGGGGGCACTGCCAAGCATTCCTGACTCATCGTAGTGTTGACATTCTCTGATGGGATTATCCTTCATGGAAAATTGTGGCTTTATATGGTGGGTGTGGATTCATATTCTCCCTGGCATAATGTAATGCCGTGTTCATTCTTGTCCCCAACAGGCTGAGGTTCTTACACATCCAAAAGCATAAAGCAGGTGACTGCATCAACAAGAACAGCTTTGCTTGCCCCAACATTCATCTCCCTTGAGTTTCTTGCTGAGTCATCTATTGGAGCCCTGCACAGCAACAGGAACCGGGCCCTCTACTGCATTTCCCAGCATTCTGATCTCTGCAGATGGTCACTAGTGCATCCATTGGTGACTGAGGATTTCACTTGGAGGATCACTAGAAAGCAGGGGGAGGACAGGCGTCTGAGTCTGCAGAGACGTTTCAGCTCCCATGGATGGTCAGACACAGATTATTAGCTCAGAGAGCTAAAGCAAGAAATAGATATGAGAACCTAGCATAGAGGGAATCTCAATTCCATGCATCTCGTTTTGTTGTCACTGCAAATACATATGATAAAAATACAGCTTCTCCATGCATCAGATGGCACTTTTAGTTCATAATGTACGTGTACAGCTTAGGTCTTGTTCTGGAAAAAGAACTTAAGGGTACTGGTAGGTCTGCTTCTTTTTAACTATTTTTTTTAAACCTCCACTTTCAAAGCCTGTGAATCCTTTTTAGCGGGTATGCTCAGAGATTCCAGGACTAATGCTTGATTCAGTTCTGTCCTAGCAGCACTCGGTGTTCCTGAGTGATCCTACCACGACAAAGTACTGAGTACAGCCTGTCGCTTCTGAGCAGCCCCTTAACAGCAAGCAGCATGCACAATCTTGCCCTCCTGAGCGACCTTTCAGTAACAAGCCAGCACATGTGCAGCCATTATTCTCAAATGGGCAGTATTCTACAGCTCAGACAATGGGATCCATAATGGAATGCTCTGTGAGGAGGATGTGGGATGGGTTTAAACCACTGTTTAGTGATACAGTAGACTCTTGATTATCCGGGATTGGGTTAACCAGGTTGCGGATTAACCAGGATGTCACAGCATAAGTGGATGTGCAAATGCTGACGAGGAAACTACAGTGAAACCTCCATTTAACGGACTAATTCGGGTGAGGGGGTGTCCGTTAAATGAAAAAGTCTGTTATTTAATAATAATTTAAAAAATGAGCTGTCGGAGCAGCAGCCCGACCGCCACAGGGTCGGGGCGGCAGCTCCGCAGCCTGCCCGCTGCCGGGACCCGGGTCCCGGCTGCCGGCAGCCAGCCCACTAGTGGGACCCAGGCGGGAGCCGGCAGCCAGCCCTCCTGCTGCTGGGACCCTGGCGGCAGCCAGGAGCCGGCAGCAAGCCCTCCTGCTGTTGTGACCCGGGCGGCAGCCGGGAGCCGGCAGCCAGCCCGCCTGCTGTCTGGACCCGGGCGGCAGCCGGAAGCCAGCAGCCAGCCCCCGAGAAATGGATTTGGGATGCATCAGACTTGCTCAGAAATTTTGTCCGTTGCATCCGAAGTCCGTTAAATCGAGGTCCGTTAAATCGAGGTTTTACTGTATGCGCGATTGGCTAAATGCAGACCAAAATTTGCCCGTTCATGAAGTATTAAATGACGAAGAAATTGTGCGACGTATTACTGCCAAAGGTGAACCAGCGGCTGCCGATGATTTGGACCAGGCAGAAGACAGCCTCATACAAGAGCAAAGGATCAGTCACAGCGCTGCTTTAACTCACACTGAAACCCTGCTAGATTATTTGAAGCATCAGCAAGACAGCACCCTTGCTGAGAAACTAATGCTGAGAAATCTGCGTAGCACCATTTGCCAAAAGGTGAATGAAGGGAAAAAGCAAAATTCTTTGTTGTCTTATTTTAAATAAAATAAGACTGTTAGTTCATACTTTTTGTTTTTGGTTTGATTTTCTTCAATATGTTGGGTTCTTCTTCGAGTGATTGCTCATGTGCATTCCAATAAGTGTGTGCGCACCGCGCATGCACGGTCCCGGAAACTTTTCCCTAGCGGTACCCGTAGGGTCGGCAGGGGCGACCCCTGGAGTGGTGCCCTTATGGCAACGTATATATGCCCCTGCCGACCCACCCCCCGCTCAGTTCCTTCTTCCCGTTCATGACGGTTGCTGGAACCCTCGTGTGCTAGTCACTCAGCGGTATCCTACTCCTAGTTTGTGTATAGTTATTCCCATTGTATAGTGTATATAGATAGTTATTAGTTTAGTTTTTATTGCTACAGAATAGTTAAGGTTTGTAAATATTTCCTTCGCTCCGGCACCGGGGCATGCCTGGGGCGCCGGGCTTTAAGAACTGCGAGCTCTGCGGGAAGCCCATGCCTAACAGTGACCCTCACGCCAAGTGCTTGAAGTGTTTGAGTGAGAGCCATCAAGCTGAACGGTGCAGCATTTGTAAAAGCTTTAAGCCGCGCACTAAAAAAGAAAGGGATTCGCGCTTAAAGCTAATCTTGATGGAGTCGGCTCTGCAGCCCCAGGCAGATCCTCCAGCTACCACGGTGCGCAGCGCCCCGGCATCAGTGTGGGACTCCGCGGCACCGAAAAAGGACACGAAGGCGCACCGGCACCGTTCTCCGCACTGCACCGGAGGTTCTCGACGGCACCGATCGCAGTCGCCGGTGCCGGTCAAGAAGCAAAGAGGTCGCTCCCCGGCCCGCAGGGCCCAGGGTGAGCCCTCCTCTACACGGCAGATTTCGGGTCACATTGATGAGCCCCGTAAAGTGCCCAAACCGTCCACCTCGGTGCGCGCGCACGCATCCCCGGGTGCTGTCGCTGCTTCGCACGAGGCCATGGAGGAGTTTACCATGCCTTCGACCCCGGACACGTTCGATGCAGCCCGAGAGCTGATCAACATGACGAGAGAGGTGGTTCTGGCACCGATTGTGCCTCCAGTACCGTTTGTGGCGCCAACTCCGATCACGCCCCCGGTACCGTTTGTGGCTCCGGCACCGATAGTCAGGTCTGTGACGCCCATTATACCTCCAATGCACGCGACGGTGCCGCTACCAGCCGTCCCATCGACGTCTTCAATTTCTTCGGTGCGCGCTCCTTCGGCACCCATCCCCCAGGCTTCGACGGAGATAGTGCAGCCCCGACCAACAGCAACGGAAACCCATCCCGGAAAGCCGACGATGTTCCAAAAGCACATCGCAGCACCGGAGGGATCGGCACCACCGTGGTCCGCCTCGGAACAATCATCGGAGTCTGATGCTGGGTCCTCTCGCTCCGGACGAAGCCATCGTACCGATGCTAGTTCCTTTCGCTCCGGCCACAGTCACCGCACCCACCGGTCCCACCATCATCATTCTCGGTACCGGTGCTCTTCACAACAATCGGCCCTTCCACCATGGCCCCAGCAGAGCCAAGGGCCGGTGCAGTGGCCCTTTTGGACACCATGGGCTTTCCACCAAATGCAAGGGCCGGCGTCCGTGTCCGCATCATTGCCCTCAGTGCCGCGAGGTCCTGTTTCTGCCACGATCACTAGACCCCCATCTGACGCGGCAGAGGACGACCCGGCACCGGGTCCCTCGGGTTTGGATCATCACCCTCGGGAATCCCACCATTCTCGGGAGGGATCCACAACTGAAACACCTATGGGTGACCCTAATCAGGACGAATCCCACTTTGCCACCTCGTCATCCTCATCACCTGACGAGGCGGTGGCAGGTTCGTCGTCATTATCCCTTCCACCTATGGACAATAGAGGGCATCAGGACCTCCTCAGGAGGGTGGCCCAAAACCTTAACCTCCCAGCAGAAGAGGTGAAGGAAGATGTGGACCCCACGGTGGACATATTATCATCTGATGGCCCGCCTAAAATAGCTTTACCATTTATAAAAACCATTCAGGCTACATCGAATGCCCTGTGGCAAACGCCATCGTCTATCCTGCCAACTGCCAGAGGCGTAGAAAGGCGCTACTTCGCGCCCCAGAGTGGCTATTAGCATCTCTTCACCCATCCACCATCTGGAACTCTGGTAGCTGATGCGGTGAACCACCGAGAGCGCCAGGGGCAGACGGGCTCTACGCCCAAATCTCAAGATGCTTAAAAACTTGACCTATTTGACAGGAAGGTTTACTCCTCAGCTGCCTTACAGCTGAGAATTGCGAACCAACAAGCTGCATTGGGGCGCTACGCCTTTAACTCATGGTCCACTTTGGCCAAATTCCATGAAAAGATACCCAAGGATTCGACCCCGGAGTTTACTGCCATTGTTGAAGAAGGCAGAGTGGTATCGAGAGCTGCTCTCCAAGTGGCTCTCGATTCAGCAGACTCAGCCTCAAGGACAATGGCTACGGCAATCGTAATGAGACATGGAGCCTGGCTGCAGGTCTCGGGCATTCCACCCCCGGTCCAGGCCACAATTCAGGACCTCCCTTTTGACAAGCAAGGCTTGTTTTCACAGGACACGGATAAGAAGCTCCACTCGATGAAGGATTCGAGAGCCATGCTCCGGTCCCTAGGGCTGCACACCCCACAATCGGCCAGGAGACCGTTTAGACCTCCACCAGCCCCCCCCCTCTCGATTTTACCAACCTGCCCCCAGACGGGACCAGCCCAGAAGAGGTGGTAGGGGGAATAACAGAGGCCGCCCATGTTCCAATTCTAGAAACGGACAGCAAAACCCAGGACCCAGACAGCCACCAAGTGGCAGACCTAACTTTTGAAGATGCGCCCGGGGACGACGAACCAGCTTCCCTGTCTATGCCTTCCCTACCATTTGTGAACCAACTGTCCCACTTTTACCAAGCATGGTCTCGAATCACATCAGACAAATGGGTTCTCATGCTGGTAAAAGTGGGATATTCTATCCAATTTTCTTCCCTTCCGCCCAACCTCCCCCCCTCCCCGTCCCTCTTCAGGGACCCATCTCACGAGTAACTCCTAGTTCAGGAGGTCCACACCCTCTTGTCTTTGGGTGCCATAGAGGAGGTTCCTCAAGAATTTTGGGGCAATGGATACTACTCCCGTTATTTCCTTATCCCAAAGGTGGACTTCATCCTATCCTAGACCTGCGGGGCCTCAACTCCTACATAAAGAAGCTGAAGTTCCGCATGCTCTCTCTAGCGACCATTATTCCCTCCATGGATCGCGGAGACCGGTTCACCGCCCTCGACTTAAAGGACGCATATTTCCACATTTCAATCATCCCCAGTCACAGGAGATTCCTGAGATTTGTGTTAGGGTATCACCACTACCAGTTCACGGTACTCCCCTTCGGTCTCTCCACTGCCCCAAGGGTTTTCACGAAGTGCATGTCCGTAGTGGCCGCATTCCTGAGACGGGGACAGGTACACGTTTACCCTTACCTGGACGATTGGCTCATCAGGGCAAAGTCAAAAGAACTAGCAATCCAACACATAGCTCTCACCAGAGCTATATTCCTCAGGTTGGGCCTGATGCTAAACGAGCCAAAATCGACCCTAGTACCCACTCAGAGATTAGAGTTCATAGGGGCAATATTGGACTCTCAACAGGCAAGGGCATTCCTACTTACTACTCGAGCCAATGCCATAGCGGACTTGATTCACTCCGTCCTTCGGTTCCCGACTACCACAGCCAGGAACTGCATGGTCCTCTTGGGCCATATGGCAGCCTGCACGTACGTGGTGCCATATGCCAGGCTACGGCTACGACCCCTGCAGGCCTGGTTGGCGACTGTTTACAGACAGGGCAGGGATCCTTTGGACCTTGTCGTCACTCTCCCGAGCCATACGCTTCGCTCACTCCGTTGGTGGCTCCAACCCAGCTCCCTCAAGGTGGGAGTCCCGTTCCAAAAACCTCAGCCATCAATAACCTTGGGGACGGATGCTTCTGCCCTTGGCTGGGGAGCTCATCAGGGACGTCAGGACTCAAGGCCTTTGGTCCCAGAGCGAGCTGTCTCTTCACATCAACGTCCGGGAACTCAGAGCAGTTCGTCTAGCTTGTCAGACGTTTCAGGACCAGTTACGAGGCAAGTGTGTGCTGGTGCTGACAGACAACACAGCGACAATGTTTTATATAAACAAACAGGGTGGTGCTCGCTCTTCTCCCCTATGCAGGGAAGCCCTGGCCCTCTGGGATTTTTGTATCTCACACGAGATCCATCTCCTAGCCACCTATCTCCCGGGGGTTCAGAATGTCCTAGCGGACACCCTCAGTCGGTCCTTTCGGGGCCACGAATGGTCCCTCAGGCCCGACATTGTGCATTCAATCTTCCTAGAATGGGGGTTTCCCCTCCTAGACCTGTTCGCCACACGGGACAACAGGAAATGCCAGCGGTTTTGCTCCCTCATGAACCTCAGTCCAGGATCGGAGGGGGATGCCTTTCAGATCCCTTGGAAGGAGGGTCTGCTTTATGCATTTCCTCCGTTCCCCCTTATCCACAGAGTGCTGCTCAAGGCCCGTCTGGACAGAGCGTCCATGATCCTTGTAGCACCGGCTTGGCCCCGCCAACATTGGTACACACTATTGGTGTCCCTCTCTACCACGAGTCCTATAACCCTTCCTCTCCTCCCGACCCTAATCTCTCAGGATCATGGGCGATTGCTTCACCCCAACCTGCAATCGCTCCACCTTACGGCGTGGAATATCCGTGGTTGAACCCCTTAGAGCTTCAGTGCTCTACCCAGGTCAGGGATGTCCTATTGGGCAGCAGAAAGCCCTCAACTCGGACTACATATGCAGCCAAATGGAAACGGTTTTCTTTTTGGGCTCAGGATAACGGCACGGACCCCTCCTTAGCCCCGATATCCCTTATTTTAGATTACCTCCTTGATCTTAAAAAGCAAGACTTAGCCATTTCCACTGTACGTGTACACCTGGCTGCCATATCAGCATTTCACGCAGGAGTGGGGGGAGCCTCTGTATTTAGCAACCCACTCGTGGTACGCTTTCTCAGGGGATTGGAAAGGTTGTACCCGTCGGTGCGACACCCTGTTTCTCCGTGGGACCTTAACCTTGTGTTAACAGCTCTCATGAAGCCCCCCTTTGAGCCCCTGGCCACCTGCCCACTCTCTTATTTTTCTTGGAAGACGGCCTTTCTCGTGGCTATTACCTCAGCCCGACGGGTTTCTGAGCTCAGAGCTCTCACCTCTGAGCCACCATATACCGTCTTCCATAAAGATAAGGTTCAGCTACGTCCCCACCTGGCCTTCCTTCCTAAAGTGGTTTCCTCCTTTCACATAAACCAGGACATATTCCTCCCTGTATTCTTCCCTAAGCCACATGCTTCCAACAAGGAAAGAATCTTACATTCCTTGGATGTGAGAAGGGCTTTAGCTTTTTACATAGAATGTACAAAAGCTTTTCGTAAATCTGTGCAACTTTTTATTTCAGTAGCAGAGCGGATGAAGGGGTTGCCAATTTCTTCCCAACGGCTCTCGGGATGGATCACCTCGTGCATCAAACTGTGCTATAACCTCTCGAACGTTTCTCCTCCGCCATTAACAGCTCACTCGACCAGAGCTCAGGCCACATCCACAGAGTTCCTGCCACACATTCCAATTGTCGACATCTGTAGAGCTGCGACATGGTCTTCGGTTCACACCTTCTCCTCGCACTACGCCATCGTACAGCAGACCTCGGAGGACGCTGCTGTGGGACAAGCTGTCCTTACAGCGGTCACTAAGTCTACTCCTCACCCTCCTCCGAGATAACTGCTCGTAAGTCACTTGTTGGAATGCACATGAGCAATCACTCGAAGAAGAAAAGACAGTTACTCACCTTTCGTAACAGTTGTTCTTCGAGATGTGTTGCTCATGTCCATTCCAAATCCCTCCCGCCTCCCCTCTGTCGGAGTACCAGCAAGAAGGAACTGAGCGGGGGGTGGGTCGGCAGGGGCATATATACGTTGCCATAAGGGCGCCACTCCAGGGGTCGCCCCGGCCGACCCTACGGGTACCGCTAGGGAAAAGTTTCCGGGACCGTGCATGCGCGGTGCGCACACACTTGTTGGAATGGACATGAGCAACACATCTCGAAGAACAACTGTTACAAAAGGTGAGTAACTGTCTTTTTTTTATGCAATTGTTTTTGATACAATTTTTTAAATATTTTTTTATATTCCCTATGGATGGTGATTATCCAGGTTTTTATTAACCGGGATTAACTTTTTCTCTTATCATTCCGGATAATTGAGAGTCTACTGTAATTGACTCCTTTCTTTGGCAAATCTTGTCTTAGACAAGAACTAGAAAACCTTGTATCTGAAGATTTGAGGACTGTGTTTAGAAAGGGTAGCTCTTTCTGGCATCAGTGGTTTATTTCCAGAGTCCTGTTACTTTAGGTCCTGTTATTTTAGCTCTAGAGCAGTGGTCTCCAACCTTTTTTCGCCAAAGATCACTTTTTGAATCTAAGGGCAACTCAGGATCTACCCCACCCCTTCTCCACTCCCCCACATTCACTCACTTTCACCGGGCTGGGGCAGGGGTTGGGGTTCGGGAGGGGGTGTGAGCTCTGGGCTGGGGTCGAGGGGTTCACAGTGTGAGAGGGGGCTCTGGGCTAAGTATGGGGCAGGAGGTTGGGGTGTAGGCGCTATGAGAAGTCCAAGCTCTAGGAGGGAGTTTGGTTGGAGTAGGGGGCTCGGGGCTGTGGGTTGGGGTGCAGAAGACTATGGAAGGGGACTCAGGGATTGGGGTGCGGCCTCCCACCAGGCAGCACTTACCTCCGGTGGCTCCTGATTGGCAGTGGGTGCAGCGAGGCTACAGCAGGCTCCCTGCCTACCCCGGCCCCACACCACTCCCAGAAGGTGCCAAGGCGCTCCTGTAGGTCCTGGAGTGAGACGTGGGGGGCATGTGGCTCCGCGCACTGCCCCCCTCTGCAGGCACTGCCCCCTGCAGCTCTACTGGCCAATGGGAGCTGTGGGATGATGCTTGCAGGCAGGAGCAGCACACGGAGGGAGACCCCAGGCCGTAGGGCTGCAGTTGCCGCTTCTGGAAGTGGTGTGGGGCTGGGATAGGCAGGGAGTCTGCCTTAGCGGCAGCCACACTGCACTGCCACCAAAGATTGCGAACAACTGGGAGCTCTTCTAGGATCGATGAGTCGATCGTGAGCGACCGGTTGGTGACCACTGATCTAGAGGACTGGGAGAAAAGCTTCTGATCTTCCGTTTGAGCTTTCTGTTTATACCACAGCTAGCGCATTGTGAATGTTACAGGTAACAAATATAAAAACATAACAAAACCAGTGTTGCATGTTCTGTGGATGGAAATGACCCTCAGTTCAAACCAGCACACACAAGTATTGCTGTGTAAAGAGTAAAATAATTCTTGTATGTATTGCAATGGGCCCGAATCAAAACCCCATCCACGTTCCCCATCAGATAATAATACCTAACTTCAATGTAGCATGTTTTACCCGTAGATCTCAAAGCACTTTACCAAGGAGGTCATAAACATTATCCCCATTTTACAGGTGGGGAAACTTTGTCACAGGGAGAAGTGATTTGCCCAAGGTCATGCAGCAGGCCAGTGGCTTAGCCTGGAATAGCAGCCAGGTCTCCTAGCTCCTCAAACAGTGCAGCTGGAATAGTGAGGATTTATTTCCTTGTTCTGTTTTATCAGCGGAAGTGACTCAGGCAATAGAGATGCCTGAAAGAGCAAGGAGAGAATTCACTAGAGTAGAGAGCCAGAGCAGTCTGTTATAAGTAATGGGAGGATTTAAAGCCAAGTTGCTTTCTTATTTCACAGTCAATAGCTCCTTTCCCAGCCAGCTTTGGCCAGCAGGAAGAAATAACCAAGCCAAGGAGTCCGAGCTGATCTCAGAGGAAAGCTGCGAGAGGTCATTAGAATGGACTGCACGCTTATGGGATGGAAATATCCATCTGGTGACCTCTGTAGTCTCTGAGCACAGCAGGACGTACTGCTGGAATATCCTCAGGCTGGGCTGCGAGTGCCTTCCCAGACGCTTAGTTGGGATCTGCATCAGTGCTGCCCACATCAAGCCTCAGCAAATACATGTGGAGCTGTTTAGAAAGCACCACTAGATTCCAAGGGCTTTATTAAACAGCAGTTTCCCTCTCTCTCTCCTCTGCTTTCATAATCACTCTCTCACTCTTCCCGCTCCTTCATTCTCTGGAGCCTTGCACACAGCTTTTCAAGTCACCTCAACCCTGATTGATGTGCCAACGCCCAATCCACAGCTTGGATCTGGTCCAGAGCCCACCCCACCATCATTCACACCCTGGCCTTTCCCTTGGTCCCACTGTTGCCTATTACACAATCCTGTCCCTGCCACCTCTTCCTCTCAAAAGTGCATCCTGTAGGCCTGCCCTGCCACTGGAAGTGGCCCCTCTGGTATCCAAAGGTCTTCAAAACAAAAAAGGACTCTCCTTCATGTGAACATGGTAAGAGAAATTTAATGAAAGAGCAGCAGGGAGGGTGGGACTCGGGCTCCATCTGCAGCGATCCTCACCCAGGGTTTGTGAGTTGGGGAACCATGTTTTGTGTTAGTTTTACCCCCATTCCAGCTGAGATGATTCCTAGCAGTTTTGCAGGCCAGTGCAGGAGAAACCAAACTGTGTTCAGATAACGTTTAAAAAAACAAAACACTTCCACCTAAACTGAGAGCTAGAACTGTCTTTTTAAACTCACTTTAAACCCGTGGTTCCCAACGTGGGGCACACGCCCCACAGGGGGGCAATTTGATTTTTAAGAGGAGCAATTCGAGAATGACGCTTTGTGATGGGGCTTTGTGATGAGACAGAAACCAAATACCCAAATTCAACCAACTTTGCAAGAAAACTGTTGTTACCGTCCCCATCTTCATATTTAGCTGAATGTGGCTTTAGTGCTGTAAATGATTTGCTACTGAAGAAAATAAATCGACTGGATATCACTAAACGAGGAGACTTGAGACTGAAGCTGACTAAATTGGTGCCTAATATAAAATCTCTCTGCAGCAGGCATCAAGCACAAGGATCTCACTAACTTTAGTCTACTTATCTTGAGATGAGCTCAAATTGTATTTTGAATTTGTTAGGTACCTTTATTTTATTGTATAGTAATTAAAATGATCAAATTATTACAGAAAAAGCTTCCTTTAAAATTATTTTATATTTATGCATTTCAGTTCTCTATTATATGTTTTGAAACTTTATTTGCTATTTTTTCATATCACTTCATATTATTATTACTTTTTAAACAATTTCTTAGTGATTTCTTCCTCAGTACTTCAACTGTCCTTTCGTTCTTTTATTTTTCTCTTTCATGGATGCCATGTTCTTTGGAAGCTTGTTTAGACCAAGTTAATGGTCTTTTAGGCTTCCTCCACGTGAATAGTTCACTTTTTGAATAATAAGAATTATATGTCACGAGGGGGGTGGGGGGCATCAGGATTTTAGAGATGCTTAGGTGGGGCATGGCCAAAAAAAGGTTTAAACCAAGTTCCCAGATTCAGCAATGGGTGCAACCACTAACTGGTACTTATCTATGGAGCATATAGACAACCTGTAACTCACTCCAGTGGGATTTTTAAAAGCATGATTTAATGACTGAGTAATTTAATGATTAGCTGAGGCTTCAATGTCATCATACTGCATTCTCCAAGGCATAAGTGGTCACCTGCAGCAGTCAGAATGAACTGCCCCTGTGCAGGCAAATGAACGGGTGGCAAGGAGCATTGTTCTTTTCCTCTGAATTGATTATTGGCCTCAGCCAGGAGCAGGATTCCGTACTAGGCAGAGTCATAGTCTAATCCAGCAGGGAAACTCCTATCTTCTTCTTCGAGTGATTGCTCACATGCATTCCACTATAGGTCAGGCACGCGCTGCGGGCCTGGTTGCCGGGCAGATTTTTCCCCTAGCTGCAGACTGGGCGAGCAGGGAGCCCCCTGGAGTGGCGCCACTGAGGCACTCTATAAGTACCCCTGCGACACAGTCTGGCCCCCAGTTCCTTCTTCACCGCTCGCGCTGGTAGTCGGAACAGGAGTACTGCTCTTGAGCGTCCTCCTTATCTCCTAGCTGTTATTCCTATTGTTCTTATTAATAGTTGTTGTTAAGTAGTTGTTAAGTAGTTGTTAAGTAGTTATAGTGTAAATAGTTAGGTGCAGGGGATTTCCCTGCCACCGGAGCCATGTCATCCAAGGCTCCGGGATTCAAGCCATGTGCGGAGTGTGGGAAGCCCATGCCTGCGGGGGACCCACACTCCAAGTGCCTTAAGTGCCTCGGGGAAGCGCACTTGGCAGACTCCTGCAAGATCTGCAGGGCCTTCAAACCCAGGACCCGCAAGGACAGAGAATCCCGCCTGCGGCAGATCCTGTTAGAGGCGGCCCTCACTCCGGACTCGAGTGCGGCACCGGGCCCCGCACCCAAGCCGGCGAAAGCAAAGCCTCGGCACCGGTCGCGCTCCCCCAGCGCTAAGCGCAGAAAGGACTCGGAACCGCGCCCAACATCGGCACCGGACCGCGTGCAGCCTCCGGCACCGCTCACGCGCCCACGGTCGCCGCCGGGGAGCCGACCAGAGGCACAGCCGCCCGCACCCGCACCGACGACTCCGGCGCCGCAGGAGGCCCCGTCGAGTCCGGTGCCAGTGGTCTCGCCACTCAGGGTGCCGATGCCGCAGCAGCTTCCCTCCACGCCGGAGGCGTTCGCTGCTGCGAGGAGGTTGCTTGCGGAGGACACCCCGCAGCAACCTGTCAGGTCTAGGGGCAAGCCGCCCATGACCGTGACGGAGATCGCGGCTCGAAGCCCGGCGGGGCACGGACGCCGATCGATCTCGCGGCGCCGATCTAACTCCCGGTACCGGTCAGCTTCCCGGCACCGGTCGCAGTCTCGGCGCCGCAATGAGTTGAGACCATGCTCCGGGTCTCCTCATGGCCGATCGCGCAGATCGCGCTCCGGCCGCCGGTCTGAGTCCTGGCGCCGGTCGGAGTCCCGGCACTCCCGCACGGACAGACGCCGGTCGTACTCCCGGCACCGGTCGCACTCCCGGCACCGGTCCGTCAGCTGCCATAGGGGCCGCTCTGGACGCCGTTCGCCGAGCCGCTCATCTTCCCGGCACCGCTCGTCGTCGCGGCACCGGTCACGATCAACACGGCACCGATCTCCTCGGCACCGTTCGTCGTCGCGGCACCACAGACATCGGCGCTCCACATCTAGGCGGCACCGCCGCTCGCCCCGGCACCGGACCTCATCGCGGCACCGGCGATCAGCCCGGCACCGGTCGTCATCGCGGCACCGTGGATCCCGCAGAAGTGGATCCAGCAGTAGCCGATCATCAGAGGGCAGTCGCTTCTCCCGGCACCGGTCGAGAAGCCCTCGGCGCCGCAGGCGTAGAGAGTCGGCTGGCACACAAACCCAGCATGACTCTCCGCCCAAGGCCCTCCAGTCGGCCACCATAGCGGCTCCATGGCACTCCTCTGCCTCAGCGTCCCCTCCAGCTATGGGACCAGCCCCAGCCACCCTAAACCCGGCCTGGCCAGAATGGGTGGCATGGGAGCATGACCAACCGGGGGAAACCCAGTCCGAGCCAGGGTTCCCAGTATGTGCGAGGGCTGCTCGGCAGGACCTACCAGGGCCATCCTTGGCCAGCCAGCCGTCGGCAATACACAGCCCCCGAGAGCCAGGGCCCTACGCCTCCCCAGTGGGGGTAGAGGTGGTGGCGGGCACCTCTTCCAACAGCCCGCCCGCCCTGGAACTCTCTAATTACCAGCACCTCCTCCAGGCAGTTGCGAAAAATATGAACCTGCCCCTTGAGGAGATCCAGATGGTGGATGACCCGGTCACCACCATGCTGACAAAGGGCACCCCGGCACGTGTGGCTGTGCCATTCATTAATACGATTAAAGCGCACACCACGTCGGTCTGGAAGACCCCCGCCTCCATCCCCCCCACCGCCCGGGGGGTAGAGAAGCGCTACTTTGTCCCGGCCACGGGCTATGAGTACTTGTATGTTCACCCTACACCCTCCTCCCTGGTGGTGGAGTCGGTGAACAATAAAGAGCGCAATGGACAGGAGGCCCAGGTACCTAAGGCCAAAGAAGCCAAGAGGCTGGACCATTTTGGCAGGAAGGTCTACTCCTCCGGGGGCCTCCAACTTAGGGTGGCTAACCATCAGGCCCTAATGAGTAGGCACCACTTTGATACTGTGGAGGCCCTTAACAAGTTCGAGACCGCTCTCCCCCAGGAGAGCAGACAGGAGTTTAGGGCCCCTCTAACTCAGAGCAGGGATATCTCAAGACACACCCTGCAAGCGGCCCTGGACTCAGCAGACTCAGCGGCCAGGACTATGGCCTCGGGCATAGCCCTTCGCCGGGCAGCATGGCTCTCCTCATCCAGCCTTGCCCCGGCGATGCAATACAAAATCCAGGACCTCCCGTTTGAGGGACAGGCCCTCTTTTCGGAGGACACAGACGCGCGGCTCCAGGCCCTCAATGACAGAGGGGTGACCCTCAAGGGTCTCGGCATGCACACCACGGGGCCGCAAAGGCGCCCCTTCATCCCGCCGCGCCGCAAGTTCTTCCCACCCGCCCGCCAGCCACAGGACTCCTCCAGCAGGAGAAACCGCCCCTTCCGCAAGCGTCAGGGGCCTAGGCAGGGCGGGAAACAGCGGGGACCTAAGCCTTCCCAGGGGCCTAGGCCCAACTTTTGATGGTGCGCCCGGGGGCAGCTTAATAACCACAGTCCTGGATCCTCCCTTCGGAGAACGTTTGTCTCACTTCCACCGTGCATGGTCGGACATCACATCGGACCAATGGGTCCTCCGCACGGTGGAGGTGGGATACTCCCTCCAACTCTCCTCCACTCCTCCAACCCACCCACCTCCCTCGTCCCTCTTCAGGGACCCATCTCACGAGCAACTGCTTGTACAGGAGGTCAGGTCGCTCCTCGCACTGGGAGCCATCGAACCTGTACCACAGGAGTTCAGGGGAAAGGGGTTCTACTCCCGCTACTTCCTAATCCCCAAGGCGAAAGGGGGCCTCCGGCCCATCCTGGACCTGCGCGAACTCAACACCTACATGATCAAGTTCAAGTTCCGCATGGTCACCTTGGGCACTATTATTCCCTCTCTGGATCCGGGAGATTGGTTCGCTGCCCTCGACATGAAGGATGCCTACTTCCACGTGAGCATCAAACCTTCTCACAGGCGCTACCTCCGCTTTCTAATAGCGGAAGAACATTATCAATTCGCAGTCCTGCCCTTCGGCCTGTCCACAGTGCCCAGGGTATTCACGAAGTGCATGGCAGTAGTGGCGGCGTTCCTGCGGCGCCGCGGGGTACAGGTATACCCGTACCTAGACGACTGGCTGATCCGGGGAACCTCCAGGGACCAAGTGTCAGAGCACGTGCGTCTGGTCATCAACACCTTCGACCGCCTGGGAATCCTCCTCAACGAGGAGAAGTCCACCCTGGAGCCCACCCAGAGCATAGAGTTCATTGGGGCCCTACTAGACTCCAGGGTGGTAAGGGCATCCCTGCCCCAGCCCCGGTTTCTCGCCATCCAGTCGGCCATCAGACAGCTTCGCAGCTGCCCGATGTCCACGGCCAGAGTCTTCCTCAGCCTGTTAGGCCACATGGCATCGTGCACCTACGTGATACAGCACGCCAGACTGCGACTACGCCCACTGCAATCGTGGCTCGCAGTGGCCTACCGACCAAGAAGGGACAGTTTGGACACCCTCCTTTCTATCCCCAAAGCCACCCTATCCGCTCTGACTTGGTGGGAAGACCAGAGCAATGCGTGCCGAGGGGTCCCCTTCCTCCCCCCCAGCCCGTCCATGTCCCTAGTGACGGACGCCTCGTCGATGGGTTGGGGAGCTCACCTAGGGGCTCTCAGGACACAAGGCCGCTGGTCGGAGTCAGACCTCTGCCTCCATATCAATGTCGGGGAGCTGAGGGCCGTCAGACTTGCGTGCCAAGCGTTCCGGGACACGTTACAGGGTCACTGTGTGGCAGTGTTGACGGACAACACCACTGCCCAATACTACATAAACAAGCAGGGCGGGGCCCGGTCCAGTCCCCTGTGTCAAGAGGCGATTCTCCTATGGGAGTTTTGTATAGCCCACGACGTTCACCCGGTGGCCTCTTTCCTCCCCGGGATTCAGAACACGCTGGCGGACCACCTCAGCAGGTCATTCATGTCCCACGAGTGGTCCCTTCGACCGGATGTCATCCGACCGATCTTCCTGAGGTGGGGATTTCCCCACATCGACCTCTTCGCCTCCAGACAGAACAGGAAGTGCCTCCAGTTCTGCTCCTTTCGAGGCGGCTCCCGGGGATCCCTGACAGATGCCTTCCTCCTACCCTGGACGGGGCACCTGCTCTACGCGTTCCCTCCGTTCCCGCTTCTCCACAAGGTGATCCTGAAGATCAGACGGGACAGGGCACGAGTCATCCTCATAGCCCCGGCCTGGCCCAGGCAATGCTGGTATGCGTCCCTCCTCCGGCTGTCCAGGGCCCCTCCCATCAGCCTCCCGCTGTGGCCCGACCTGATCTCGCAGGATCACGGTCGCCTCCTGCATCCGGACTTGCAGTCCCTCCACCTCACAGCGTGGCTACTCCATGGTTGAGAGGTCCTGAGCTCTTATGCTCGACGGAGGTACAGAATGTCCTTCTGGGAAGTAGGAAACCATCCACCAGAAGTACCTATACAGCCAAGTGGACCCGCTTTTCTGCATGGTGCAGACAACATGATGTAGTCCCAAGTGAGGCTGCTATCCCGCGCATATTGGACTACCTCTTAGGCCTTAGAAACCAGGGCCTTTCTACTTCTACTATACGCGTCCACCTCGCTGCCATATCAGCTTTTCATCCGGGTCAGGCGAACCACTCAGTCTTTTCAGACCCTGTGGTATACCGTTTCCTCAGGGGCCTGGATAAACTGTACCCGAACGTCAAGTGTCCCATTCCACCCTGGGACCTCAACCTGGTGCTCTCACGCCTTATGATGCCCCCGTTCGAGCCCCTCGCCACGTGTTCCTTACTCCACCTTTCCTGGAAGGTGGCATTCCTAGTAGCTATCACCTCGGCTCGTAGAGTGTCAGAGATCCGCGCACTGACCTCCGAGCCGCCCTACACTATCTTCCACAATGACAAGGTGCAGCTACGTCCCCACCCGGCCTTCCTGCCTAAGGTGGTCTCCCCCTTCCATGTGAACCAAGACATTTGTCTCCCAGTCTTTTATCCTAGGCCACACACCTCTGGAAGGGAACAACAATTACACACGTTGGACGTTAGGAGGGCTCTTGCTTTTTATTTAGACAGAACAAAGCAATTCAGGAAAACAACGCAACTCTTCGTGGCTGTTGCAGAAAGAATGAAGGGCCAGCCAGTTTCCGCCCAAAGGCTCTCCTCCTGGATCACCTCGTGCATTCACACCTGTTATGAACTCGCGGGCAAGCCGCTTGAGAGAGTAACAGCACATTCCACGAGAGCGCAGGCGTCCTCTGCGGCCTTCCGGGAGGGAGTCCCTATCACGGACATTTGCAGGGCGGCTACCTGGTCCTCCGTCCACACCTTCGCCGCCCACTACGCCATAGTCCAGCAAACCAGGGACGATGCGGCGTTTGGGTCAGCGGTCTTACGATCAGCAATGGGTCCACCCGACCCCACCTCCTAGGTATTGCTTGTAGTCACCTATAGTGGAATGCATGTGAGCAATCACTCGAAGAAGAAAACAGGGTTACTTACCTGTAACTGTTGTTCTTCGAGATGTGTTGCTCACATCCATTCCAGACCCGCCCTCCTTCCCCACTGTCGGGTTAGCCGGCAAAGAAGGAACTGGGGGCCAGACTGTGTCGCAGGGGTACTTATAGAGTGCCTCAGTGGCGCCACTCCAGGGGGCTCCCTGCTCGCCCAGTCTGCAGCTAGGGGAAAAATCTGCCCGGCAACCAGGCCCGCAGCGCGTGCCTGACCTATAGTGGAATGGATGTGAGCAACACATCTCGAAGAACAACAGTTACAGGTAAGTAACCCTGTTTTCCAACATTCATCTCTCTTTTTTAGAAAACGGATTACATCATTACATTACATCCTTCTCTTAAGGACAGGAGTGGAGAGAAATCCTGTTCACTCCCCCATGTGGCTGGGTTTACTGGCCAGCATGTCCCAGCTCAGAGAATGTGTTTGTCTAGTGTTTTCCACAGTGTCTGATAAACCTTTGACCAAACTCTTTTTGGTGCAAAAACTTCAAAACGGCTGTGATAGCTGTGAAGGAGCCACTGACACTCCCAGAATTCCTGCTTTCCCATAGAGCTGGGCAGTTATCCACCCAGAGAGGGATGATGCTAACATGTAAACTTTAGGGTTTGAGATTAGCTCTCTGAGAAGTTTGCAATTGATTAATGAAGCTGCAAGAAGACTGCCATTTCTGCTTACATTTTACACAGTCATTTTACACAGACAAATAACTTATTGAGGCTCATTCTTAGTTACTTGGCACATGCTTTAATTCCATGGAGTCTTATCAAGGAGGTGGCTTATATTTCTGAAACAACATTTGCAGAAGTTTGGGTTTCTCTTGTGTTTTAAGAACTGTTGATGTATCTGCTGGGACCATTTCCTGGAAAGAGGTTGCAAACCACATGGCCCGCCCAGTAGGTGGCGCTGTGATCCTGCATTGGTGTTAGCAACTGCTCTTAAGCAGGAAGATACAGATGTAGAGACAGAGAACAGTTCTGGCTACAGGTATGGTTGCCAACCTTTCAGGATTGTCCTGGAGTCTCCAGGAATTAAAGATTACTTAATTAAAGATTATGCCATGTGATGAAACCTCCAGCAATCCATCCAATCAACACTGGCAACCCTCTACAGGATTATTTGCTTCAGAGTCACCATGTTTTCTGAAAAGTCTGTTCTGAAATACAGACTCTATCTTTGTTTATAGCATTCTAATCTAGATACTATGGTGATGAGGGCTATTTGAGCACCTGATAATCATTAATCGGGGGCTCTCAGCCACCATGGGCAGCATGGGGGAACCAGGAGCCCTAGCAGCAGTGGATGCTGGACCATCCTCCCTCCCTGTTTTGTCACAGTTATTTTTAGTAAATGTCAGGGACAGGTCACAGGCTTCTGTGAATTTTTGTTTATTGCTAGTGACCTGTCTGTGACTTTTACTAAAAATAACCATGACAAAATCTTAGCCTTAGGGATGAGCCATTTCCTGAAGAGTAAGAGCCAACCCCAAACTGAAACTGCTTTCTCTTTGAGGTTTGAAAAGTTGTGTTTAATTTTGTTTCAAAGACCATTTCTCTGCCCTGCTTGTGCTCTAGGCTGTGTCCAGGGTCTGGAATACTGAAATACAGTAAGGTACGCTGCCCTGGTGTGCCCAAACCAGAGAGTGCTGGAAATCTCAAGAAAGTCTGATCTGGCCAGACTTCAAGCCCAATGTCTCTTTCAGAGAGGTTCGGATGCTCTTTGGATGGGCATCTGGACTTTCTGATACTTCTCCAACCTGAGAAGGGCCAGAGGTACAGTTCCACTCCAGTCTCTTACAGTTGAAACTGCCTGCATCTCCCCAGCTTGGAGGAGTTGCCAGAGGGTATAGAGCGGGCATAGTCGCTCTTACAATACCCACCTCTTGCAGCCCAGGTGTTGGGAACATGGACAGAACATGCTGTGCACAAGCTGTCCCCAGCTGACAGGCTGTCCTGAGGCTTGCCAGGTGGCTACGGTGACCTCCAGGACACTCTAGCATGTTCTGTGGCTGGGATGAAGCCAGATAGGGACCTGAGGAACAATAACTCAGCTGTCCTATGCCCAATCCCTGAATCCCTAACTATGCCAAGCAGATTTTGGCTACCACAGAAAATATGGGTCTTGAACCTCTTTGAGGTATGCCCTTTGTCAGAAACTTGTCTCTTTCACCTGCTCCTGCCACTGGGGACAGAGTTGTTTACAGGTTACTGCTCTTGATGTGGTGCTGGGCCCTGAGAACATACAGATTCCTAGATTCCAAACCCAGAAGAAATGATTGTGATCATCTAGTCTGACCTGCATAGCATAGGCCAGAGAACTTCTGCAAAATAATCCCTAGAGCAGAAAAACATCCAATCTTGTTTTAAACATTGTCAGTGACAGAGATCCCACCACAACTCTTGGTAATTGTTCCAATGTTTGTCACTCTCACGGTTAAAATTTACATTTGTTTCCAGTCTGAATTTGTCTAGCTTCAACTTCTAGCCATTAATCATGTTGTACATTTCTCTGCTAGACTGAAGAGCCCATTATTAAATATTTGTACAAAGGTACTTAAAGACTACAATCAAGTCATCCCTTAATCTCCTCTTTGTTAAGCAATACAGATTGAGCTTCTTGAGTCTATAAGGCAGGTTCTCTAATCTTTTACCCTTCTTGTGGTTCTTCTCTGAACCTTCTCCAGTTTATCAACATCCTTCTTGAATTGTGAGCATCGGAACCAGACACAGTATTCTGGCAGCAATTGCACCAGTACCAAAGACACACGTAAAATAACCTCTCTCCACCTACTTGAGATTCCCTTGTTTATCTATCCCAGGATCGCCACAGTGTCACACTGGGAGCTCCTGTTCAGCTGATTATTTACCCCCAAATCTTTTTCAGAGTCACTGCTTCCCAGGATGGGGTCCCCCATCTTCTAAGTAGGGCCTACATTCTTTATTCCTAGATATATACATTTACATTTAGCCATATTAAAACATGTATTGTTTGCTTATACCCAGTTTACCAAGCAATCCAGATGGCCCAGAATCAGTAACTTGCCCTCTTCATTATTTACCACATTGCCGGTTTTTGTGTCATCTGCAAACTTTATTACAGTGAAACCTCCATTTAATGGACTAATTTGGGCAAGGGGGTGTCCGTTAAATGAAAAAGTCCGTTATTTAATAATAATAAAAAAAATGAGCTGTCGGAGCAGCAGCCCGACCGCCACAGGGTCGGGGCGGCAGCTCCGCAGCCTGCCCGCTGCCGGGACCCGGGTCCCGGCTGCCGGCAGCCAGCCCACTAGTGGGACCCGGGCGGGAGCTGGCAGCCAGCCCTCCTGCTGCTGGGACCCTGGCGGCAGCCAGGAGCCGGCAGCAAGCCCTCCTGCTGCTGTGACCCGGGCGGCAGCCGGGAGCCGGCAGCCCCGCCTGCTGTCTGGACCCGGGCGGCAGCCGGAAGCCAGCAGCCAGCCCCCGAGAAATGGATTTGGGATGCATCAGACTTGCTCAGAAATTTTGTCCGTTGCATCCGAAGTCCGTTAAATCGAGGTCCGTTAAATCGAGGTTTTACTGTACTGATGATTTTATGTTTTCTTCCAGATCGTTAATACAAATATTAAGTAGCATAGGGCCAAGAACTGATCCCTCTGGGACCCTGCTGGAAATAAACCCACTTGATGGATGATTCCCCATTTACAGTTATATTTTGAGATCTTTCAGTTAGCCACTTTTTAATCCATGTAATATGTGGCATGTTAACCTTATATCAATCTAGTTCTTTAATCAAAATGTTGTGTGGTACTAAGTCAGACACCTTCCAGAAGTCTAAGTATGTTGTGTCAATACTATTACATTTGTCAGCCAAGCTTGTAATCTCATCAAACAAAGATATCAAGTTATTTTGACAGGATGTATTTTCCATAAATCCATGTGGTTTTGCATTAATTACTTTATCCTCCATTAGTTCTTCTTAGTTCTATTAATCAAGTGCTGTGTCAGCCACTCCATTATCTTGCCTGGGATCAGTGTCAGGCTGGCAGGCCTATAATTGCCTGAGTCACCCAGTTTACCCTTTTCAAAATTGGCATAACTTTAGCTTTATTATTGAAAATAACATTAATGGTCTAGCTAACTCCTCATCCAGACCTTTTAAAACTCTTGGATGCAAGTTATCTGGACCAGCTGATATAAACATTTTTAAATCACACACCTTGTCTATTTAAAAATATCTATCTTTAGTAGCTTCTGTGTGTGATTAACAAGCTGCATTCAGAAGGGGCTAGAATATCATGAGCCAATTGCTGAATTTTTAATTAGTTGTTTATTAATTTATTTCATGCCAGTCTATTAGCTCTTGACTTGTTCTTCTACATAAATGATAACATATCAACAATATTGGCTTACAAAAATAACGTGCATCTAAAAAGATGTGAACCAAAACACAGGCTATCCCAATCGGGTAAGTGTCAGATAAGAGGTGGTCTGGTTAAAGAATGCTTAGCGTCAGTGTTTGTAATGAAGCAGTGACCCTCTTCCATTTAAATGCCTAGCTTGCAGTTTCATCCTCTTAACTGCTAGTTTTTTAGTAGTCAAGTTTAAAAAGTCCAGTCTTTCTAAGTGGCAGTTTGTTTTTCAGTTCAGCACGTATCACTGCGTTTCAGTGCTCAGACAAGTAATATGCTGGAGAAAAGATTGTGGCATTAAACCACTACCCACTGACAGCAGCTCCCTGACATGAGCAACTTGTGCCTGAGTGGGCCTTGCTACAACTAGTAACAGAGTGTAGCTTGAACCTCCCCAACCCTGCCAGATGGTGATGAAGGGAGGCATGGCCACTGGCCCTTCTTTGTTTCTGTTGTGAAGTTTAACTCTGCTATCTGCCCTGGGCTTGACAGACCTCAGGTGGCGAGATCAAGGTGAGAGGGTGATGGTTAGTGCGCTAGCCTGGCACTCAGAAAACCTCAGTTCAGTTGCTTGCTACTCCAGAGACTTCCTGTGTGACCTTGGGCAAGTCATTTAGCCTTTCTGTGCCTCAGTTTCCCCATATGAACTGTGGGGATAATAGCTCTGCCCTGCCATACAGGGATGTTGAGGGTAAATACATTAAAGATTGGAAAGTGATCAGCTACTACAATAACAAGGGGCACATAAGTACCTTATATAGACAGACCGAAAAGGCCATGACCGTACCTATAAACCTCCCTCCCTTACTGCACCTCCATACAGGGCTGGGCATAATCTAATCCTCATTAAATAAATAAGTCTCCTGTGCTGGCCAGTGCCCTGTGAAGCCCAACTGCAGAGATGGGGTCATGAATGGTACAGCATTATCGCTGTGCTAATTCCAAGAAATGTTTTGTATGCCAATGCAAAACCAAAGGATGTGGGAGCAAGTTGTCTTGTCACCACTTGCTTGTCTAAAACAATTATCATTCTGTAAGTGCATGAGAACACGACATGCAGACATAAACCAGCTTACTGCCGAGTGCTGAGAAAGTTGAGCCTACATCCTGTTCCCATAAACAGTGGTGTTTTTACAGTACATAAGCCGGTTTGTCTAATATCTCATTGGTATAAATAACAGTTTAGAGAAGTGCTGGTGCAGAGTGTGGTCTGTCTAGCACTCGTGTGTGGTTATAGTCAGAAAAGTAACAATGTTAAAGTGGTACCTTCTGACTCTGAGTATCTCCCTGCTTACCTACAAAAACGGTGCCTTACTCTTGTTGCCCGTGCAACCCAATAATGGAACGATGTGTGAGGCCTCACACATTGTAATCAACAAAAGCATCAGCTGAATTCCAGTTCCACAATCTGCATTATTGATGAGGATATAAGAGACAGACAGAACCAGGGGGATTGTCAGATCCCAGGTTTGGATCTGCCTTGCTGTCAATTAGAATATCTGGCACCTGACTTGTATGCAGATTAGATCTGACATAAGCAAATCAATATACAGGCATTCATCTGCACTTTATAGTGTGTAAATACTGTCATGAAGGTTTGATGCCTCTGAATGGTGTGGTCTAAAATAGTGTCTGAAGGTTCCAATCAAGAGCAGGGCCCAGCTGTGCTAAGCACTGTACAAACATGTAATTAGAGGTGATCCCTGACCTAAAGAGTTGTGCAATCTGAACAGTTAAGACAAACAAAGAGTGGGATGGCACTGCAAAGAGAAGTGCCCCAAAAACCCAAAGTCACACAAGATGTTCATGGCTTGGAACAGAGCATTGCCAGTTTAGTACCCTACCAACGGGATCATCTTCTATGCTATTTTCAAGTCCTTTGTTAAATCAGTGCATCTGGGTACTCTTTGCCATTTGTCACCTGGGACCTGCTATTCTGGGAGGATGATAGTGCTGTGGAAGCAGGAGAATCTCATTCTTACTCCTCTTTATTTAAGGAAAATGGGAGAATTTATCACTCAAAGATATGTTAAGTATCTCATCCTTTGCTCTCAGTATTTGTTATAAGGATGTCTTTTGCAGCATGGATTGCTATGAGAGCCACTGCCAAATGCCCCTGGATCTAAACAGACAAAAATGGGAAGAACAGGCTTCCTCATTTTGTCACATTATAGAAGGGGGAAAGAACTGGTGGTAAGAACAGGGCATATGATCATATGGAGAAGGCCAAGCCGCCAGAGGAAATGCTGGCTGATGTGAAGTGTTAGAGGTTTGGAAGAGTGGGATGACTCTAGTGTACTAGGGTTGCCAACCCTCCAGGACTGTCATGTGATGAAACCCCCAGGAATACATCCCACCAAAATTGGAATGTATTCCTCCTCTGCTTCCCAGAGATGATGGGGGGAGGGCTCTGGGTCCCACAAACTGAAGACCACATATTAGAGATGAGTGCCCCACCCCATTATCCCCTCCTGGAGAAGGGTGTGCAGAGCAGGGAACCAGTCCCCTCATCCTGTTAGCCTGGCAGCTTGACCTAGGTTTTAAACAGGAAGAGAGCCCCATGGCAGACACAGCACAACATCATGGGGGCTGGTATCTGCTATTCCCCTGGGCTCAGCAAAGGCATGGGAGCAATGTGTTTCATTTCTGTAAGCAGATATTGCATTGTCAGCATTGGTTCTTGGCAGGCTGTCTGGGATTCAGCGGATCACCTTTCCTCGCCAGGGACCACCTTGTACTTAATGATGTGGTGTCTTGAGTAATCTCCTTCTGGCAGGCTTCTATGATTACTAAGTCTTATGCAAACACACCTGTCCTTAGGTTACTTTAATTCCTCCCTCTACACGCCTTTTGTCAGTTTCTGCACCACTTCTGTCTTGTCGAAAAGCTATATTGTGAGCTCTCTGGGGCACAGACTCTCTGTGTGGTGGTTTGTTTCCATCATGCATAGTACAATAGGGCCTCCCGCCTGTGCTGGGATCCTCTGGCTCAGCCATCATAGAAATAGTCAATGATAATAACCAACAGAAGACCAGCTTCTCCCCTGTAGCTTCTCAGTGTCTGTTACAGAGGTTTGTCTGAGTGCCATCAACGAGGCTGTTGATGTTGTTGCCTCACTTTGGTCTATAGAGACGTTTGCAGAAATTGCAACATTCCCAGCTGTCACTGGGGTTATGGTTAATTAGTGATGTTTGCATGATGCCTTTGATGTTCCAGGGCCTAATTCAGACCAGGTATAAGTGGATGCAACTCCATTGCCTTCAGTGGAGCTGCATCCTCTTACTCCACATCTGAATTTGGCCCACAGCAAGATGAAGTAACCACCCTGCTATTGTTTTAGAACACGTCTGGGGACTTGCCTTAGCTGACCTCACAGACATTCTCTCTCCCTTTTGACATTTGTTTCCTGCTGCTGCTGTAAGACCCTCCTCTGCGGCTCCTGACATCTGGAATTGCCTTCCTAGCTCTCTCCCCTTTGTTCCCCTTCCATCTTTCTTCAAGTTTCCAGAGGAGACTTATCATTTCTCCCTTGCCAGTATCTTCTCTCATATCTTCCCCGCTCTCACTGTTTATGATGGGACTGGAGAAGTGTATCACTTAACCCTAGATAATTTGAGGATGTTTTGTACAAAAAGTTCTACCAAAGAAAGTGTTGCATTGCCCTTGATGTGGCTATGCTAGGGACGGGACTTGTTGGGATTGGAGCTGTGTTGTCAACAGTTTACCAGCAATCATGCTCTTCATAGTCATACATAGCAGATTAAGATCATACCTTGCTTGAAATGAGATCTCTTCCATCCATCCACATGGGCAAGGGTACTCAGGCTGTGAACAGGTGTTGTGCTTCAACTGCTAGGTCAGTGATTTTGTGTTTGTGTGTTTGTTTATTTATTTGTACCAGCAAAGTCTACAGTTTTCATTCTGGTAGTTCCTTAAGATGCGTGGTTTGTAAACTGTGTCATTTCAGGCACTGCTTGAGCATGTGGTATGTGTTGGTCAGCAATGGCAATACCAGGAGAACAGAGGTGACTGTCCCAGGGCATGTCCCTCCATTTGGGTTGACTGTGATAGGAGGTAGAAGCCAATGTGGGACAAAGAGGGAGAGTAGACTCCCTCTCTTTGGAAAGGTTGCCTTCTTCCCAGCCAAGGCCTGTGGCAGTAGTAAATTCTTCCCTCTCTTACAAGGGGAGAGACAGGGATAAGGGGTGGGTTAAAAGGGCACAACATCCTCTAGTTCAGCGGTTCTCCAAGTGGGAGTTGCCAGGCACCTCCCAAGGGGTCATGAGCCCCTGTGGCCACCAAGAAGCCGGCCAAATTGATTACATCCACTTTCAGTGGCTTTTCTTCGGACATACCGAGCTCTCCTGACTGCCCGCCAAAGTGCCGCAGAAAGCAGAAGCAATCACTTTGTCAGACAATCGGGAGCGCTCGGCATGTCCACCGTAAAGCCGCAGAATGCAGAAGTAATCCATTCGGAGGCTTTTCTGTGAACACACATGGGTCACGCCAAGAAGCCACTTCTTAAAAAAGGGTCGCGGTTCTCCCAAGTTTGAGAACCACTGCGTCTAGTTCCTCATTCAAGACTGGAACTGAAGGCCTTCTCTGATCCTACAGTGTGAGCTTCCGGTCTCCAGTCTTTACACTGGTAAATTCTGGATTTTGCCTGGGTATTTACCATTGCTCATAGCCTATGCGTAATGTCCCAGACAGGAGCAGGACAGGTGGAAGCCATCAAGGAGAGAGGCATTGTCAGCTGAGGAGGAGGAGGGATTCCTGCCCACCCCTGAAGAGGATGTCTGTCCCCAGAGGCATGTGTGGACATTTAACATTTTAGTTTCAGGCACATGACACAGATGATATGTGCAGTCTCCCACACAAGGGTGTGACCTTTCCTGTGTAAAGGGAGTTCAGAGTTGCTGCTGCTTTGGTGGTGGCTGGGAGAACAGAGAAGGCTGCTGGTTTGCCTGCAGGGGAGAAAGGCAAAATAAAACTGTGATGGGGTAGTCTTCCCCTTAAGGGTGGTGGAGCCTAATGGTCAGCCCACCCTATCATGTGGCATGGCCCCTTAAGATGCTGGATAGAACAACTACATATATAAAGACCTGGGAGATCCTGGAAGAGGAAGTGGTCCCAGGAGTAAGCAGTGTTGGGAAGGAAAATTCTGTTCCTGCTTCTTTAAGGGGCTGAGGCCAGTAGCCTTACAGAGAGCATGGGGCAAGGTTCTCCTCTCCCCAAACCAACTGGGGATGAGCTGGGAGACAGGGACCAGCATAAATGCTGCCTCCTTCGTAGCGAAGCAGACACCAGCAGGAGAAGATGCACCTGCTGTGCATTCCTGAAGACTAATGGGGGAAGAAAGGGCCAGCTAGGGAGAAGCTGGCTAAAACCCTACAATGGGCGAAATTACAGTCCAGCTGCAGAAGGAGAGCTGGAGAGTTGTGGTTTAAGGAGAGGGATAATAATTGCCAGGAGGTCTGGGATCCCTCCCTAAGGAGAGACAGGGCTGGGAACAGAGCTCAGAGGGCAGGCTTCCGAGGAGCCCTGAAAGCCACAAGGATCTTTTGGTTATTTAGGACTTTCCAGGACTGTTTTGTATGGGGTTTTGTAATAAACCAGCCCCAAGGTGGGTATTATTGACTCAAGAGAGCCCAAAGTGGACTTATTGGCTTCTTGTGAGGAGAAATGTTGGCAGGGCTCACCTCCAGCGCCATGCCTGACTGGAAGGGGGTGCACCAGGTGACCTCCCCACCATCACAAACACCTACCCTCATCAATGGCTACAAATTGCTCCAGTTGCTATTAATATGGGGGTAACTTTGGCGCTTGTGAAAGTGTGACACTCAGTGCTGGTTTGAGACGAACATAGTGCCACACAGCTTTGCCATTGCAGCTCCATCTCGACTAGCATCTCCCCCTGCTGTTCTAGTCCTGGGACCTTCCCCCCACCCCTACCACAAAGCTCTGGTACTGCACCTCAGTCCTGACCTGTAGGTCCCCTGCTAGTCCAGTCCTTGCCCTCTCCCCCTCCTCCATCGGCTCTGCTGATTCACTTCTACCTGCACTTGGTATTCAAGTTTTGGATCCCTACATAAATACCTCAGTCCTGATCCTCAGCATCACTTACTAGTTCCTGCCGTGTGTTCTTAGAAATGTTCGGCCAGTGCTCCTCGCTGCTAACCAGTGTCTTTCTAGCTCCTGGGCTCCTCCAGCAAAGGGTCGGACAATTATGCCACAAAGGTTTGTGATATGAACATACCGGACCTAGACAACCAGTCCGATTTTCATTTCTGGTCTGAGTCAGGATTTGAGCCTGGGTCCTAGTGAAAGGCTAGTGCACTCACCCACTGCATCAGTCATCTCTTTCCTCTGTCCTCCACAATGTATTTTAGTGCTGCTTGTAATGTCTCATATCTGCCTGGTATTGATTCCTGTGAGATAAACTCTTATTACCCTGTGGCAGGAGCATGCTCTTCAGATTTTTTCTGCCCTAAACTTGGAGAGGGGATTGCATGCTCTTACTCCCAGATATGTTTCATAATCATGGTATCTCTGAACTCAGGAAGGTAGAGAACTTAGAAGACTCTGTCCCTCTCTTTCCAGGCCACTGATAGCTACTGCCCAAACAAGCAAGACAAATGTGTTCCAGAAAACGAAATACAAGGGCGGCCGGAAAGCTGGGGATGCCACACATGATTTGGCAGCTGCGGTAATTGAGACCAAAGATTTTTATTTCCCATCATGCCTTGGAGTGAATGTTGTAATTTGATGCTTGGCTATTGGGTCACTTGTTTGCTGCTGATATGGTGGGAGCTCTTTATGAAGTTATCTTTCAGTGATTATCACTTTTATTCAAGAAAGGCCCAGGACTGGAATGGAGTGAGGTGCATTGGCACCAAGACTAAAATAGCAGAGGGGCTGCAGGTGCTTTGACAGTGCTATGATGCTGCTCAGGACTGGGATAGCAGCAGGGTTGGGGAGACTAGGATTTTGTAGTGAAAAACCATGCAATTTCTCATCTCCTTTTGCACAATACATCGCAGCACACCAGTACTTTAAAGCTGTAAATAATCTTGGGGAAGCTTGCATTGTGCCTGCTTGTGCTGGCCTGGCCTTATCCAGCCAGGGTTGCCAGTTTCTCAGTGCTATAAATATTTGAAAAGCTTTTTCAATGGTACCAGCACAGGGGACTCTATTGTGCTGGAGAGAGGGCTGATCCATCAGCTAAAGATCTGCAACAAGGAGGAATAGCAATGCCAACAGCTGGACAGGTATGAGCCCATTAAAAACCCAGTAACAGCAGGATCTGGCACATAGGAAGAGGAAAAAGATGGCAGAGGTTGAGGCTGATATATACTTATAACATAAATACCTGGTTCCACTGCTCGGACCAGGGAGAAGTGCATGGGGAGTGCCAGCCTATAGGACCAGCTGCTGAACCTATGCTAATAAAATAGCCCAGGACCTGTTCCCAGGAGTGTGCTCAACCCAATTCACTTTCCAAAAACAGCCTGTGATCTTTGTTGCTTTCGTCATGAGAGCAAATTGGGGTTTGGATAATATAAGACTTTTTTCTCCCCAGACCCTTGTTCAGAATTTAACCACATCCAAATAGGAAAATGTTTTCCCTTGTCTTTAAACTATAGTGGATTGCATTTAGTAGCAACCTTTCAGTTTCCAGCAGAACGTTGCTATTGTGGAAGAGTTGCCAATAAGTGAAAGTTATGTCTGTGGGGCTGAAGCCAGGGAAGAAAGCCCTGGGACATGTTGGGTCTGTACATCCCAGCATTTCTTGTCCTGGTGGCAGCCACACAAACATGCCTCCTGCTGGGACCTTTCTTCCAAAAAATCACCATGGATCACTGTAAACGATGTCGGTCCACTCACCCGGCGGTGCCCCCGTCTGGTCATCTGGGGAATCAGCTCTTTTTGACCCCAGAGCGCCCTCTGCCGGCCGACGTCCGTTTCTTCACTCTGGCCCTGTGTCCCTCCCGGAGCCCCCTTACTGAGGGTGCTGCACCCCTGCAGTACCCCCTGGTTTTAGGGTCTCCCCACCCAGGGAACCCACCACCCACTATCCCCAACTCGCCTCAGATACGGCCACTGCCAGTCATCACGGGCCTCAGTTCCCTGAGGCCAACTGCAGTCTCATGGCTACTCATCACCGGCAAGTAGGGGTTGGCCTGCTGCTTCTAGTACTAGCCCTGGGCCGCCCCCTTGCAACCCCCAGTACCCTTCCCTAGGCTCAGCAAGCTGGGGCCCTCTCCCTAGAGCTTTGGCTCCCAGCTGCCTCGCCCTCGCCCTGTCCCTGTCCCTGTCCCTGTCCCTGTCCCTGTCCCTGTCTGGGTACTTTTGCTCTCTGCAGCCAGGCCCTGTCTCTTTCTGGCCACAGAGGAGACTGACTGCTTCTCTGTCTCCCAGCCCTTATATCCTGGCTGGGCAGTGTTTGGGGCGTGGCCACACAGCTGAGCCAAACTCCCAATCAGCCTGGGAGTTTGCAGGCCCCAAGCCACAGTCCCTTCCCTGGCTGTTACAAGCCCCCTTCCTGGGCTGCTTCAGCCCTTTTCAGGGGGGGAGCGGGTGGCCACCCCGCTACACTCACATTAAATTCAGTGGGACGGGATCAGTTCCTGGTAAAAGTTGTCAATATTGGGACTGCTGTTAAGCAGTATCCACTGTATGTATTTATTTATTGCATCATTTTTCTTTGGGTTTTGGCTGAAAGTAGAAGTTTCAAACACCTGTAGAAAAACAATTCTCAGGGGAGATGAAGTGCAGAGATACGGGGCTGAAATTCGGGAGACCTGGGGTAAAATTCTGGCTCCAATATTGTCAGTGGGAGTTTTGTCACTGTGATATATTGACACCCCCACCCCCATTCGTGCTCTTACATCACTGACTTCAATGGGGCCAGGATTCCAGCCCTGGTTTCTGTTCTGGTGCAGAGCTGCAGTGTGACACTGGGAATATCACTTCATTTCTCTGTGCCCCCATTTCCCCATCTAGAATGATTTAGGAAACTGATTGTGAAGCATTTTGAAATCTGTGGACGAAAGGTGCTGTACTATAAGTGCTGGGAGCAGAATTAGAGGGGCTGGGAATGTTGCAAGAACCTGTTGGCATGCAGTTGCAGACTTAAGATGCTTAGATGTGGTTCAGCTGAACACCCACACTTAGGGTTCCACCCAGTGGAATCTTCAGACTTTTTGCAGTTTGCCCTATTTTCACCATTCCTAAGTGGCAACCTCCTGCAGTGAAACAAAGTATGATCAGAAAAGGGGAAAGTGAGGGTATAAAAGAGCACGTGTCAGAGATTCCTGAAAGGAGAGGCTAAGACCCTTGCAAAAACCCACACATCGGCTGAAATAAGAAGTTTGGCTGAAAGAATTAACGTTCCTATATTAACGTTCTATAGGATAATCTGAATCTTTGGATGACAGAAAATGGAAGGGAAGTGTGAACAGCCAAGCCAGAAAAACTAGCTCCCAGTACAAAAAGTTAAAGTGGTGTTCGTGAGAATGCAGACAAATTTCTTAGGAGACAAAATTAGCACAGAAACAGAAGGAAGCACTGCCACCCATATGTGACTGGGAACATGGGCAGTGGAGGAATGAATAGTATATGGAACAGGTGGCTGCCTCAGTTCCCCATGACACATTTTAGTGTCCAGGGCAAATACTTTGCTTCCCATTCCCTCCAAGTACAAATTACTGCTGAGTGTTGAGTGCCTCTCATCTCCCATTGAAGTCAACTGGAGTTGAGGATGCTCAGCACCTCACAGGAGTAGCCACTTTCTCAGTGGGTAGGTGGGATTCTGTCCCTGAGGATTGTAAAGGGACGTGCAACTAATAATTGACCCAGAGAGTGTCAGGAACGTGTCAAGGGAGGCTGGAGAAAAAGTTGCTCATCTGGCAACAGTTTGCTTTTCTCTTGGTTCCTGCTAAAATGTCCATCATGCAGTTCTACTTAATTTTCACTTCCTTGCATGCTTTCTCTGTGACTCATGAGCAAACTCAAGGTATTTGGTCTCATGCCTGATACTAGTTTGGCAGTAAGACAATTGCATAAGCAAAGCAGCTTAAAAGTTGCCATTAACGGCTGATACATGCCAGAGAGATGTTAAGGGAGAAAGTGACTAGGAAAAATTCCACGCCTTCCATTTCTGCGGGGGGAAGGGGGGGGGGGAATGGAATCCTGGGGGCTGAGCCCAGCATGATCTGATAAAGGCTCTGCGAGTTAACAAACCAAACCAACCATAAGTCCATCTCCCTTACCCCCGGTCCCAGGAAGCACACACTGTAGAGCCCAGAGACGTTGGAGCACTTCTCTCTATTGGAGTGAAGTTCACTCTCAAGGCAGATACAGATTTGATCCTTTGGTTTCTGTACAATTCTTTCCCCTCCATCGTATTTCTGTGGTTGTTCATGAGTGATCTGGGGAAGCTAGATGTTGGTGAGGAGGAGCTCCAGTATCTTCCAGAGCATTGCTTGCTCATGCTGGCTGGCTCTTTACAGTACTCTCTCCAGCTGCCAGGCTTTTCAAAAAGTTCTCCCGTGTTTCTCTGTGATCCCCCAGTGCTCTTTTCTGCATACTGGAAAGGCAAAGAGACAGAACTGAAGCCTAAGTCTCATTTTACACACACAAAGATGAGCAGGGCCGACTCTACCATTTTTGCCGCCCCAAGCAAAAAAAAAAAAAAAAGCCACCCAAACTGCTGAAGCAAAATAAATAAAAAGGCAGCCAAATTGTGCCGCCCCAAGATTGAGTGGAATGCTGCCCCTTACAATGTGCCACCCCAGGGATGTGCTTCCTCAGCTGGTGCCTGGAGCTGGCCCTGAAGATGAGCAAGGAGCCAGTGAGAACAGCCTAATGAAAGCAGCCTTCACAGCCCTGTCACCGGCACTTGAAAGCCAGAAGTATTAACAGTTACTGAAAGACAAGGAGTGTTCCTCACCAGCTAGACAGAGACTGTCAACTCTAGCAGCTCTAAATTTGTCAAGAGAGAATAATTCCCGCAACATCATCTCACTTTGTAGTTTGGAGTTATAAGCATTCTAGATACCAAGATGCCAAGGTATGGAGTCTGGGTGCATTTCTGTCTGCTTGCAAGATGTTCACAGCTGAGATTCATGTGTGGAAGGCCTGGATCTGTAATCCTTGGGTAGCCGGGATTTCATTTTAGCTTCATTTGGAAGGTGCATTTGGAAGGTTCTCTCTCTGAGAACAATTTAATTTTGTTTGCCTTTGTATCAGAAGATGCTGCCCCCTCATCCACTTGGCCAAATGGTGCCTATTACCCCTGTTCCAGTGTAGTTTAGAAAACTTGCTTGAGCAGCAGTGAGTTTACATGCCATAGGAAAGACCAAGATCCCCTCTTTAAGTGAATGGAAGCAGAGGATTTACTTTGAATAGAGAACATTTTCTCCATAGGTAAGAAAAAGTAACCTGGAGGAATTCTCTCTCTCCTAAGAGCTTTTACAAACTTGCACAGTGTAGTCTCTACAGCATCTACCAAGGAGTAGCAAAATCACACTTCTATAGCTCTCTATTCACTTAACCTTTCTATTTCTCTCTCTCCCTTTGCTACTCCACTCTCTCAGACAGCTTAAGTTAAATCAGTTTGAGTGCCTTATATTAAAGTATGGATACAACTTAATTAGTTTGTAAACTCTGTTAGTTAAATTGTTGAACTTCTGTATGTAGACAAACCCTTACATATCCTCCTGGCACCTGCTTCTGTAGCCCCGTAAATAGCAACGATGAAGACAGAAGGCCTAATTCTCAGTTGTCCTACAATTTGTGTGGCTATTTACAAATTGAAAATCAATCAGAATGGTCATTTTTCACATCCCCTTTGTCTTGCTTCTTGGGCAGTTCTTTACGTCTGCGCAATGGAGAAGCAGGCACAGAGTCACTAGCACGGCGCATGATTCACTTGCCCTATGTTAGTGTTGGTTATCTTTGCCTATGTGTATGGCACTCTTCCAGTATATTGAATGTTGGTTTTTAGTTTGCACTTAGCTGATGTTTTCACTTCTGTCCTCCCTCACTCCTTATAAAGGTTTAGAAACTGCTTCAGAGTAACCCACAAAGGTCAGAATGTATGTTTGGGGCTCTGAAAACCTGACCCTCCTTCCATTTAAGTAATTGGCAACACTGTTGATTTCAGTGGTGTGCAGGATCCGGCCCATAGGCAGTATTTTGAGAGGAAACCCTGTGAGCTTTAGGAAAAAGTATCATTCCTAAGCCCTGTGTCCACTTTTGCAGCATGAGTTCCTGCAGTGTCTGAGCACCAAACAGCTGCTTTTCACGCGTGCTGAGCTTTTCACAAGTCTATTGCTACTTGAAGTCAGTGGAAGTTGCAGGTGCTCAGCAATCCTATAACTCATGCTCAGTAGAGCTCCAATTGGGCACCAAACACGACAATTCCCCCAAATCATTGGCTACCTGGAAAATGTCTCAAGTGTTGTCCAAAGTCAGTGTCAGAGCCAGGAATCTTGGTTACTGATTGTGTTCTTTAGCCACAGAACCAGATTTTCTGAGACCAGAGCCGTCCTTACTTATATGCATGCAGCTGCACAGGGCACCAGGTGCCCTGTGCAGCTGCATGCTGTCCAGCCCCTGCTCGGCTCTTCCCCAGGGCCTCTGCCCCAGCCCCACCCCCACTTCCCTGAGTTCTGCCTCAGGACTGGGCCTGCACTCACCAGCAGTGGGAAGTGCTGGAGGATGGTTCCCCCCTACCCCGAAGCCATCCTCCTGCCCCCCGCAGAGACCAACCCCCCCTTGGAGGCCTGGACCCAGCCCCCTGCCTCCCTGGGGCCCCCCACACACTCCTCACAGGGTCTGCATAGGACTCCAGAATAGCTAGGGACCGCCCTGTCTGGGACACAGCAATGGGCTCAGCTAGATCTATTAACACATTCTTGTGTGGCGTTGTTTTCCCACTTTAGGTTGACGAAGTAGTCACAAAAATGGATAATCTCTCCTTTGTGGTGACCAGGGTTCCTCAGATGTTCAGTGCAGAGTAGACTAATGCAGGCAAGTGACAACACAATCAATTACATGACCATGTTCACAGGAGCTGTCCCAGTAACCTGATGGCATGGTGCCAGCCTTCACCCCCGAAGCCGTTGGAAGAATAGATACTCCTGGAGCTATCCAGTCAGTTTTCTCCAATAAAAGGAAACTGGAAACTAGTTGGGTAGCGAGCCAAGATAGTTGTGTTGAAAGGAATAAGGAGGTTTTTTAAATCAACAGATGAGTTTTCCCACTGTGCATAAATTCAGTCCTACCCCCTCAAAATGTGGCAGGAGACAACACCCTGCCCATGCAGGCAAGACTAAATTCCCCTCCTTCCCATGCCTCGAGAGAGTATGACCTTCTCCTAGTCTCAGTTGGAGATTTACTTGTAGAACAGTCAAGGGGAATCCCTGTGTTGAGTAATCCTGAAGAGTGAATTCCTCTCTTCACACCGGAGATGCTGTGTCCCCCAGGTGGTGCTGGGCTGCACTGATAGACAGGACAGGAGAAACCAGGTTTGAATTCAGCTTTGAAACAGAAAAACTTCCAAAATAGACTCCAATGAGAAATTGAGGAACTGGAATTAATTTTCAAATTAGACACAATAAACCAAGGGCTTAACAGAACTTGTGAATGGTTCTCTCATTACACTAATTGATTGCATTTCCCTTGTTAATTTACCTTCAAATCCTGCCTGACATAAATCCATTTTGAAAGGTATTTTTTTCTCCTACTGATAATGGCCCATCTAAATTAAACAGCCTCTTAGAATTGGTATGCTAATGTACAACTTTTTTTCCCTTTCTTTCTGTGTGTATAAATGCATCTTACTTCTGTTCCATTCTATGCTTCCGCTGAAGTTGGCTATAGCCCACGAAAGCTTACGCTGAAATAAACTGGTTAGTCTCTAAGGTGCTACAAAGTCTTCCTCGTTTTATTTACGGATACAGACTAACACGGCTGCTAATCTTAAACCTGTCACTAATTTAAGAGAATCCCTCTCTCTCCCATTCTATCATTCTAACACCCTTTGCATTTGCTATATGCCACCTCTGTCAGCCGCAGTAACTGAGGCCACTTTCAGAGGGAGATCACTACCGCGTGATTGCTTGCAGAGAGGCAGGCACCCTGCATTCCTGGAGCAAAGGTTATGGCCAAAAAGGAGCTCTGCCATCATCAGGAAAGCACGAGGAGCTTTGTGCCTCTCCTCCTCTCTCTCCTCCCTCGCAGAACTCAAAGGACTAGCAGACTGGATCTTGCAGCCTCCCCTGAAAGATGAGCCAGCCACAACAGGTTATAAATACCCCTTTTATTGCTCCTGTAGGGAGGATACACAGTAACACCCAGACCAGGGCTGGTTCTACGTTTTTTGACACCCCAAGGGAAAAATAGGGGGGGACAGTGTGGAGCACCACCAAAGCAAAGAAAGAGGGGTGCGCGAAATGTGCCGCCCCAAGATTGGACGCCCCAGGCATGTGTTTTCTGGTGCCGGACCTGACCCAGACCCCATCTCTTTAGCTTAGCTGGATGGGGAAGGATGATTGGTAGCAGATCAGTTCAGTCAGGACCCCCTGAGTGCTCACAGAGTAGGGTGACCGACTGGGCTCAAGAGGTGAACAGAATAGACAAAGGGGGTGGGAGGGTGAACTGACAAAATGAGCCGAGTAAGGGGTGCTAGGCCCACTAAGGTTACCCTGCTCTTCTCCCTCATGGATCAGAGGAAACCTTCTGACAACCACCATGCCCAGCAGAGAGTCCCAGCGCCCAGACAAGATACTTGCACTGGATTTGACCCTGAGTGTCCTCTTACCCCTGTGATGGCTCTCCAAAGGATTGACTGAAGAAGCTGTCTTACCGCAGAGGTGCACTTCTGATTGGTGGCAGGAGACCAGTGATGAGGATGGATGCCCCTGCTGGCAACAGCCATGTCCCCAAAATGACTAGATTTCCTTTTAACATCTCAGGCCAACTAAAGCTAGGACACAGACTTCTCACCGCACTAACATTAAACTGACAAATAGATGCACAGCAGAAGGAGGGGACGTGGCAGTGTAGACGAGAAATGGTCTGGATTTAGAGCAGAGGGTGGTGCCTGGCAATGGAGAGGAGAAGAAGTCAGCAGAAGTTGATGAAAACAATGTAAGATTCTGAGATAAACCCAACTAGTAAGGAAATAGTCAGGGCTGCCACTCTGTCTTTAACCCTTCCCATGCTGCTCATGTACATGGAGTAAATCGTAGCCACCATTGAAATCAGTGGGAGTTTTTCCATTTATTTCAAGGAACCAGAATTTCACCCATGGCAGGTATCTGCCACTCAGATCTTTGTAGACAACATAGTGCAGCCTTTTGTAGCTCACTGCCAGCCGAGCGCCTCATTGGACATGGTTCTTCACAGCCAAATGCAATCAAGTTTCCAATTCTCTATTCTGCACCCAATCCCCACAAGCTCCCTCACATGTTTACTATCATGTTTACCTTCTCTGTTACCCTGCCTTTCGAGTCCCCATTCTGGCTCTACTTCTTGAGCCATAGCAGAAGTTGGGCTATTGTTACTGCCACTTCTGAAGTCTGCATTAGGTCATCTTTCTTACCCATTTATTAATAATTCTGGCTTTCCATGTGAAACAATGGTATGTTGCTGATATAATATTTACATTAGAGGAGAGCCTAGAGGCCCTGATCACTTTGTGCACAGACATATGAAGACATTGTCTGTGCCCTGAAGAGTTTCAAATCTAAAAGAGGTGTGGGGGAGAAGAACACAATAAAATAAAACCAATTTTTTATCTAAATATGTATATCAGCAATATTTTTTCTGATCTTTATTGTAAGGTGCACATGTAGCAATGCCTGTTACTGAGGTTGCCTAACACTTCCCACTGTGACCACTTTTTCCAACTGTTTATAACATTGCCAAACTGTAAACATTGAACCAGAAATTTGTAGTCACAAGTTGATCTGTTGCCTCTCACCCCGGCTCGGGTTGAACATGTTGCTTCTAGAATGGGTTTAAAGGAGGTTGGCTGTTGGAATGAGAATCATAAGTGATTAGCAACCTCCTTGTTTGCTGGTCCAGTTCTGATAGAGTCTCTTTAAGGAAGAATTTGGAGGGCTGCTGCTATGGTATCTGAATAATTCCTCAAAATGTGGATGTTCTTTCTTTTTACACTTGTATCTGCTAGTGATTATTGACATCTTATTGGGAGGTCTGGATGGAACATATCAGACCAAGCCCCATGCTGTGACATTACAGCTACCCTAAGAGCAGGGAACAACCCATAGGGGCTGTACTTAGTGGTGTTTTGCTTGTTGTATTTAATGGTCTCTTCTGTTTCCTGTGTTGTATCTCTAAGGGTATGAATCTTAAAAACAACCAATCACATGAGAATAACCAATTTCCTGAGTCCCTGTAGGCTATCACCAGCAAGGCTCCATGGTTATTTAACATGGTACTTGCTGGTTCACTGTAGCGGACCAGGAGCTAGTGAGTGTGGTCTGTAGCACATTTTAAATGGCGGAGGCTGGAGTCTATTTGAGTCACATGGCAAATGGCCCTGTTTGTCTGGTGTGGGATGCCAAATGCCCATCTTATACTTGCTGCTTGAGTCATTCAGAATCTAATGGTATGTTAAAGAGAGAAATCAGATGTATGGATCCATTAAGAGCACATAAAGTAACCTGGGCCTGATTCTCATTTGCATTAAGGCTGCAACATACCACTCTGTCAGGTCACAAATTAAATTTGCAACCACTTTATGGTGCAACCTTTTCATTGCCAGAGCAGTGTAAAAGGGTCTCAGTGTAAACAGGAATCAGGCTCATTAATTCTGAACAGCATGGTGGTTGAACTGGGGCATTAATGTGCTAATAAGATGGAGCTTTGACAGTCCAGGGGCTATGTCGGCATCAGCTTACAAATTCCAATTTTATTTGTGAATGTCTGTTGTATTTCAACCTCTATGTTGACTGTTATATTTAGTGGACTTTGAGCATTCATGCTGTAGAAGGAACTTGACTCCTAGTGCAGAGACTGTGCCTGGAAAGTGGTGACAGAGCAGTCTAGGGTCATCAACATCAACAATTTTTCCCTAATGGAGCAGTAGGGTTTCAACTGGCAGGACCACTGACTTTGAATGACTCTTCCCAGAAGTTTGGGCATGGGATTGTGGGGTTGGAGCATGGAAAATCCTCTGCAAGGCCAGAGAAGAGAGAGGACAAAAAAGGTGTCAGAGGTGGTTTCAGACGAGGCATATTTCTTCAGCAAAATGAGCCATTTTAGCACCAAAAACAGAAGACCTAGCTGGAGGAAGTGAAGGCAGGAAGGCCTTGCCCCTCTCCCCATTAAAGGCTCTAAATCAAAACAAAGACTCACAAAAGATCAGACCAAGGGTATTAACTTTAAGAATGTATTGTTTTCTACAGATCTGTAACTCTCCTGAGCGATCTGAGAGTAAAGTGTGTGTGTTCAGGAAAGTCCTTTGCTAAGCCTGTGTTTCCTGGCTTTACAGAAGGGATTATTTGAGAAAAATATAGCTCGTATAACCAGGTGAATACTGGAAGGAACCTGCCTAAGCAACTGAAAGCTGAGGAGAGCTAAGACACTGGTTCCAGGATCTTGGCAGCTGGGCTGCGGGGTCTCACTGTCCAAAAAGGGTCTCAGATACTGGGCTATGTATCTGGGGTGTTCGCCTGAGAGACCCACAGCTAGGGTTAGTGACCAGTCACTCAATCGCACTTGAGATTCAGCGGTTGCCATCACAGATTGGTGTCCACCCAAAGAGAGATGGGCTGAGTCAGGTGGTAATAGGGGTTATATTAAATTTGTTGAATTGTATTCCTAACTCTTCCTATGGCATTCCCATCATGTATAAAGGAATGAAAAGCATAGAGTTGTGCATAATTTTTTTTTTCAGTTGTGGTTAATTGCAAAACATTCTGAAACACTACAAGTGCAGAAATAACTCGCACACATCCAACTTTTCTTGCTGCTTTATTATGTTAATATGGATGAATATGCTGTGAGCTTGACAGGATGGCTGTGTCAGCATGGGAGACTTTTTGCTTTGTCTGTCTTTAGATCATGTGTTTAATAAAAATAGTCTTGCTGGCTGATGTATGCTAAAAATAGGATTTTGAATGCATTTAGCATTGGCGTAACTCTAATCCCAGTGAAATCAGTGATAAAACTCCCATTCATTTCCATGGGAGCAAACTTAGACCAACATTGACTGCTTTTGAAAAATCTGACCCCAAAGTAATATAAAAATATTCATTTTGATAGATATAAGAAGGGAAGGTCCTTATTAGAGCAAGTTAAAAATGCCATTTTTTTCCCTTGCAAAAAAACCTGAAAACAAATCAACCAAAAAAAACAAAAACAAAAAAACCCTGAAAATTTGAAAATGTTCATTTTGGTCATTTTTATTTTTCATTTCATAGCTCTACTCCTCATTATTAATTGTGTGTTGCTCTAACAGCATATTAGGCGCTATGAGTGCCTAATACGTATGAGTTAGAATAGATCAGCAGTTCTCAAATTGTGGGTTGGGACCCCAAAGTGGGTTGTGACTAGGGTGACCACATGTCTTGATTTTATAGGGACAGTCCTGAGTTTGGGGTCTTTTTTTAATATATAGGCTCCTATTACTCCCCACCCTCTGTCGCAATTTTTCACATTTGCCATCTGGTCTCCCGAGTTGTGATCCCATTTTAATGGGGGTCACCCAGGCTGGTTTAAATTTGCTGGGGTGGTGGGACTCCGGTTACAGGTCCCCTGCCTAGGGCTGACGCTCTTTTGGTTGGGCTTTGCCTCTCCTCCCCACCACCACCACCACCAGGGATGGTGGGGCTTGGACAGGCTCAGGCTTCCGTCTCCCTTCCTGGGGTTGTGTAGTAAGTGTTGTTGTCAGAAGGGGGCCACGATGCAATGGAGTTTGGGAACCCTTGGAATAGATCCTTCAGAGCGGAGCTAAAAGTGATACAGTCTCTGCTCCACTACCCATTTCAGAGTGGCAATGGTTATTTAAGATAAGATCTCCACTCTATTTTTTTTAATCTAATAAGAGGTACAAGAGAGAGTGGAAAATATTAGTCTTTCATTCTTTAAATAACAAAAATTGAGCCAGTCACATGACAGGCATGAACAGGATCACATTATAGCGGAGATGTAAAAACTCAGCAGCTCTGAGAGTACTGGGAAAAGCAAAATCTCTGTAAAAGTAAATATGGGTTAGTGTCTTAAGGCAATGTGCCAAATTCACCCCTAGTGTGTTCACTGTGTGCTATGGAGTCCAAATAAAAACTGATATTCTCTCTCTTGAACAATAGCCCTGGATTTGCAAGTTAAGCATATTCTGGTCAGAAGGGGGATCCCACACAGGTTGCAAATAATACCACATGTATCTGTGCTAGAATATGGATTTCTGAGTTCTTTTTTCTTTCGTTTTCTTCTACCAAATGAAGTGAAAGGTGCCAGATGAATAGCTCTTGCGACTGCAGCCCTATGGGTACGTCTTCACTACAGCACTAAGTCGATTTTCCTTAAGTCGATTTTCTGAAGTCGACTTTAGAAAATGGACTTAGGACAGCAACTCCGTGTCTGTCCTTAAAACTTTTACAGGGGTCGACATAGGGAGTGTTGCACTGTGGGTAAGTATCCCACAGTGCGGGGAGTCCCCAGCTGTCCGCCTTTCGGGGCAGCCAGGCACGCTCCCCAGGGGACAAGCCCCAGTCCGAGCAGCCCCGCGAACCCCCCCGCCTGCCCCAGCAGCCCCACGAACCCTCCCGCCTGCAAGAGCAGCCCCGCGAACCCCCCGCCCGCCCGAGCAGCCCCGCGAACCCCCCCACCTGCCCCAGCAGCCCCACGAACCCCCCACCCACCTGAACAGCCCCGCGCCGGACCCCCCACCCGCCCGAGCAGCCCCGCGAACCCCCCGCCCGCCTGAACAGCCCCGCGCCGGACCCCCCGCCTGCCCCAGCAGCCCCGCGAACCCCCCCCCCCCGCCCGCCCGAGCAGCCCCGCGCCGGACCCCCCCGCCCGCCCGATCAGCCACGCGCCGGATCCCCCGCCCGCCCGAGCAGACCGGCGAACCCCCCGCCCGCCGGAGCAGGGGGGGGGAGCTGGCGCGGGGCTGCGCCGGCGGGCGGGGGGTTCGCGGGGCTGCTGGGGCAGGCGGGGGGGGGGGGTTCGCGGGGCTGCTCGGGCGGGCGGGGGGGTCCGGTGCGGGGCTGCTCGGGCGGGCGGGGGGTTCGCGGAGCTGCTGGGGCGGGCGGGGGGGTTCGCGGGGCTGCTTGGGCGGGCGGGGGGTTCGCGGGGCTGCTGGGGCAGGCGGGGGGGTTCATGGGGCTGCTCGGGCGGGCGGGGGGGGTCCGGCGCGGGGATGCTCGGGCGGGCGGAGGGGTTCACAGGGCTGCTGGGGCAGGCGGGGGGTTCGCGGGGCTGCTCGGGCGGGTGGGAGTGTCCGGCGCGGGGCTGCTCGGGTGGGCGGGGGGTTCGCGGAGCTGCTGGGGCAGGCAGGGGGGTTCGCGGGGCTGCTCGGGCGGGCAGGGGGGTTCGCGGGCCTGCTGGGGCAGGCGGGGGGATCCGGCGCGGGGCTGCTCGGGCGGGCAGGGGGGTTCGCGGGGCTGCTGGGGCAGGCGGGGGGATCCAGCGCGGGGCTGCTCGGGCGGGCGGGGGGGTTCGCGGAGCTGCTGGGAAGGTCGGCGGCTTAATGTCACCTGCAGCCTCACTAGCTGAAAATCGACCTAGAGAGAGGTCGACTTCAGCTACGCCTCTGGTAATGGAGGAGTTATAAAGTCGATTTTAAGGTCCCTTAAAATTGACTTTAAGGGCATGCAGGTGAGGACGGGTACAGGCTTAAATCGACTTTAGCTTGCTAAAGTCGACTTTAAGCCGTAGTGGGGACCAGGGCTTAGTCTATCCCTGCAAAGTAAGTATAGCATGAGCAATAACTGTCTAGGCTTGTCTGCACCATATTGCTGAGGTCCCCTGAACCTTCAGGAATCTTCTCTAGAGCATTGGTTCTCAATCTTTCCAGACTATATTATCCCTTTCAGGAGTCTGATTTGTCTTTCATACCCCAAGTTTCACCTTTCTTAAAAATTACTTGCTTACAAAATCAGACATATAAATGCAAAAGTGTCACAGCACACTACTACTGAAAACTTGCTGACTGTCTCATGTTTCTCATATAATTATAAAATAAATCAATTGGAATATAAATATTGTACTTACAGTTCAGTGTATAGTATATAGAACAGTATAAACAAGTCATTGTCTGTATGAAATTTTAGTTTATACTGACTTCACTAGTGCTTTTTATGTCACCTGTTGTAAAACTACTAGGCAAATGTCTAGATGAGTTGATCTATCCCCTGGCAGACCTCTGAGAACCACTGCTTTAGGGGACAGAGTGTTATTCACTTTCCAAGTCTATTTTGTCCTCTGCCTTCCTACTGAGTTTGCCAACAATGATTTGACTGGTGCACTTTTGTAATGCTGGCTTCTGTCCACAAGAAAATTGATACCCTGGGCCTAGTGGGAATTCCAGTAGGTTCTTTTTGAATTGTTCATTTGGCTTCCATTGAACAATTCAGTGGAAGACAAACGGGCCCATTTAGCTTGTTCAAAACCTGTTTGGCCACCTAGAAAAAGGGAGCTTTTTTTAGCTGGACTTTCCTCTAGGGCTGAGACCAGCTCCTTTCAGAGAGGTCACTGGGTAGCCATTAGATGGCAAATTAGGTAGCACTAAATGTCACCATAAATTTAGGCTAGATTTGTTCTGGTGCCTTACAAGTGAGTGGTGCTCTGTGACTCATTACCAATCAACCAGATTCATCTAGCCTCCCTGATAGACAGCAGATGGTAAAGCTGATGAGTGAAGTAAGAAGGATTGGGCATTTCACCCTAATTTTCCAGGACATTCATAATGGTCAGTTGACTACTCTCTGCCAGCACATGTCCTCCAGAGAATCCTTCTAAGTTCTCCAGTTATTGTTCATGCCTGAGTGCTGTACAAGTACAAATACAGGCAGACCCGCACCAACAGTATTTCTACAAGTTTCTAAACTTATCTTTTACCTCTACCTCCAAGCCCTCTACAATTGCCCATAGGGTATTAAAGCCCCTTAGATTTACATGCAGAGGGAGTTAAAAAACATTCTAACAAAAATACCTCTCAAATATTTCTGAACTAGCTCATCTGTAAAATGTGGTATACCTACACAATGCAGTAGAGAGGGATAAAGGTTGTCTCAGCATTCGTTTGGGATGATTTGCATAACTCATTCTCTTGTGGCTTTGATGTTTGTGAGTATTGCAGCCATCCTAAACTTGTGCTAATAAGTCTTTGTATGCTACAGCACCATATACTGTATAAATCCCCAAGGTTTTGCATTTAAATTGAAGCTGGTTAAGGAAGACAGAGCTAAATTTATCACTAAGGCTTTTAAGTGTTTCTCTTTATTTCTCTTCTGCTTAATAGCCTTTTTATCCAAATGTGTTTGCATTAAGTGATTCATTCTGGAATGACCCATCCTGTTTGGAGAAGAACAGGAACTGAATGGGTTCTGTGTGCAGCTTCTGAGAGGAAAAATACCTGGTCAGGTTGCTCCTGGAAACAATGCTGAGTGTAGCTCCTGAGAGCAGAGAAGTAAGGGCTTATAACTCCAGACCAATGGGTTAAGCATGTGCTGTTTCAGAACTCTTGCTTTTTGCATGGAGCGCTCTGAAGCACATGCACTGTGTTTACACTGAATTATCTTGCACGAAATGTGGTCTGTAAGCACAATCCTCCCCCTCCCTGTTCTGTTACATGAAAGTCTCGCTGTGTTTCATCCTAAATTAAAGAGGTGGAAAAGATGTAAAATATCTAATTATATATTCACAGACTGAGGCTTTTTATGACTGTTGCATAAAGCAAACAGTGAAGCACCCCAGGAGCTTGGCAGCAGCTGAGACAGACACCTCTCCTGGGGTCATTTTTGCTCAGTGTCTTTAAATGAGAGCTGAATCAACAGGATTCATACCAGGTACACTAAGAGAGCTCCCAGGAGCCTCCTAGCTAGGGGTGAAATTGGGGTAGCTTTGCACTCCACCCGAAGGGGCAGGGCCCCAGGCAGAAGGGGGTGGGGCTGGGAGCAGCTACCCAGACCCATTGGTGGCCGGAGGGAGGCCACAAGGACCAGGAATGTTAAAGTAATGCGGTAGGAGCAGCCACTTTTTACCAGTATGCTGTACCACCTTACTTTCACTCCTGCTTCTAGCATGTAAAACAGGGGTGACTGCATTATCTCGCTCTAACAAAATTCCTGCTGGTGGAGCCGGAACTCCACTCACACAGCTGCTGTTTAAACAGCTGCACCTGCTCTGTGTTTCTATCCCACCTGAGGCCTCCATAGGTGGGAGGTTTAAAAAAGAGCCTTGGCACCATGCTTGTGAGCAGTGCTAAGATTGGGTCCCATTCCCACTGGAGGAGAGCATTCAAAGGCTTACGTGTTATGGGGTAGAACAGAGAAACCAATGCAAAGCAGAGAGAGACATGGCTGGCATAGTTCCCTCAGCTGATATCAATCGGTAAATCTAGGTTTTTATATTCTTCTCATCACCTTAGTAGCAGTGTAGGAGAAACTTTCAGCTCATTCTAAAGAGGCTGAGTAACAAGCTGAGGGAGAGAGGGCTGCAGAGAATCATGTGGGGTAATTGACCATGATTTTCAAAAAAAAGAGGCTTATAAAGTTAGGCTCCTAGAGTAAAATTCACCAAGAGCCCGACTGACTTAGGAGCCTTTCAGTGGGACATAGGCTCCTGAGTCAGTTAGGTGCTTTGGACATTTTTACTCCCCTAAATAAGTTTTCAGAAGTGCTAGGTATGCACTGGGTATGTCGACACAGCCAGCTAGAACGACAGACTCAAACTTGCACTAAAAATAGCTATGTAGACAACAGCTTAGGCAGAGCTTGGGTTCCGAAGCCTATGATAAGGGGTGCAACTCCCCCACCCTGGGCTTCAAAGCCTGAGCTCCGTCTGACCCACAGCTTCCATACAGCTATATCTAATGCCATAGCATGATCTCAAGTTTCAGGAGAGAATTTTGCTCTGTACATATTCATACAGATCACTTCATCCAACACTGAACACAGTCACCATTGGGCTAAAAAAACATTACAATAATGTTACTGTCCATCTAAGTAGAGTGGCTTATGACCATGAGTCCCAAGCTCAGCACAGACTGTTAAGAAACAGGGCACAAATCCCCAACTCGTTCTGTGTTCTATATTTAGATTTCACTTATGAAGTATCAAGTGTGAACTCCTTAAGCACTACAACAGTCATTAACATGGAATCACAGACAGTCCCTTTGGGCACTCAGGTCTATCTAGCCACCTATGCAAGCTTCGCTTGTGATAGATGGTCACTTACACCAAAAATCCCAACAATATTCAGGTTATTCCCAGTCACTTCCCCCAGGTCAGTTGTACCTTAGATCTCTCCCCCAAAACAGCACCTGTAGCCAATCCTCTAATGAACCAACTAAAGATTTGTTAACTAGGGAAAAATGAATTAATTACAAGGTTAAAGCAGTCAAACGTATATACACATACTAATGAGTTACAGGCTTAGGTTTCAGAATGCAATAGAAGCTGCTGTAATAGTCAACACTAAATGTCCCTTATGGCTAACCCAAGCTGAGCGGCTTGGGGATCCCTTGCTTATGCTTAGAAATATTGCCTTCTCCAAATTCCACAGTGGTATGGTTCCATCTGATCAGGGACTTTTATTCCCTTCCCCCAGAGCTCAAATGGATGCAGCAAGTATTGGTGCCTGCCTCCTCTTCATTGCTGTGCGAGGGGGCAAGGGAAGGAGAGCGATCTTCACTGCTGTTATCCTTTGATGTTTCACTATGGCTCCTTGGGTTTCAGTTGGCCTTCTGGTGTGCAGGGCCAGCACTTCACATTAATTAATATGTCTTTCCTGTTTGGTGAGTTACATAATTACAGAGTGTCAAGAATCAGAGAGGTAGCCATGTTAGTCTGGAATTGCAGAAGTGACAAAGAGTCCTGTGGCATCTTAAAGACTAACTAAAGTATTGAAGCATCAGCTTTCTTGGGCTAATACCCACTTCGTCGGATGTGCATGCATGCATCCGACGAAGTGGGTATTAGCTCACGAAAGCTTATGATTGAATACTTTAGTTAGTCTTTAAGGTGCCACAGGACTCTTTGTCACAAGTACAGAGGTTTACAAAGCAAACTCTCCATATAATTTCATACCATGGGCCAACCATAACCATACCAAGTGAGATCAATACATGCAGCATCCTACAAACATTTCATCAAGTCTAAACACTCAACACATTCTTAGCAAATTAACATCTATGTTAACAATGCTAACACACAGGTAAGCCAGACTGGTTTCTAGCTATGCTTTTATCAGTGTTCAGGGAGGTCTGGGGGCCTTGGCGATGATCTGGTGGCTAGTCTGTTGGCATCATAGTTACTTAGAGGTTTAGGAGAGGAAATGAAGATCCATACATCAAAAGTGCATCATTACCTAGAGGGCCTGGGATTTCTGAAGACCCACTCAGATGGGAAAGCCTGAGTGTTAGCTATAAATACTCAGAAATATGACTGACTTCCATGACATAACATTGAAAGGACATGCTGTGCCTGCCAGTTTACAGTACAATCCGTTCATAGAGTGTTCCAGTAAACCTGGAAGGAGTTATGGGACAAAGTGACCACAGCCTCTGAGCCTGGGGGGATCAGTGTTCTTCAAACTGATTGAAAGTTTGCCAAGTACAGATAGTCCTCTTGAAATTATACTACACTCTAATTCCTTGTGCATTAACTGCAGCCTCCTGAGTTTACTGTTCTGATAGCTCACAAGTGTTTCATGCAAACCTGGATCTTTGGGCCCTGATGCAGTTACATCTGGCTCAAAGTGAAATATGTTTAGCTGACTGGAATGGGTGTTTGCAATTTAAACTGATATGAGGTTCCTTCTACTTCCATCAGGCTGATTACCATGAATTCCGCTGCCTTAATTTCAGCTCTGTGTGAGTCTAGGAATAGGTCCTCGATTAAATGCTCAGAAACTAATCTATTTTTAGTGCTTCAGTTACAGTACAGTATACTATATATAGACATGAGTCCAAATCAGAACCCTAGATCACAGGTTATAAGGGTGCTTGAGAGCCTTCTCCCAATTTAAATTTTATTGCTTGGGCCCATCTCTAATTAAAGCTAATTGGCCAAATCCTCACCTGACATACCTCAGCATTTACACCAGATGCAGATTTGGTCCAATGACGATCTGAGTGGCTGCAAAAAGCCTCTTCTAGCTTCTTCGGTTCCTGGTTCCGGTTTTAAGATGGCAATACTGAATAATGCCTCAGGTCAATGGGGAATAAAACTCTCTAAGGAGCAGCAGGGCAATTAAACCTTTTGGGTGGTGTTTGGTATCTGAGGACTCTGAAATCGTAAGTTGGGTAAATTGACAATGTTCATTTACATGCAAACCAGCCCAGTGCTTTGCTGCTGACTTTGCATTGCTCACTCTACTGGAGATGTTGCTATCTCTGGTGCTGTCCTCCTTTTTGCAACAGAGCAATGCTGAAGCCAGTTAAAGGTAATAACAATAAATTCCCCTCAAGCTGTGAGACTGAGACCTGGCAGTGCAAAGAACTTTGCAGAAGCCTCACGACCCGACTCATATACATCCTGCTCCCTTGAAACTAAGGAAATGTTTTATGTGACTAGCACTTGTGATGGACCAATAGCCCTGGAATCTGAAGTCTTCTAACTTACCGACTGACCAGCTACCCTACATGAAAGGGAACAGCAATATAAGCTTCTCCCCTGGTAGTAGGGTGACCAGACAGCAAGTGTGAAAAATCAGGCCAGAGGGTGGGGGGTAATAGGAACCTCTATAAGAAAAAGACCCCGAAATTGGGACTGTTCCTATAAAATCAGGACATCTGGTCACCCTACCTGGTAACAACTTGTCTTGGCCCTGACCAGGTGGTCACTTGTAGAACTGATGTGCTTTACGGACCATTCAATCATTGGCCTCTCTGCTGAAACTCCCCAGAAGGACACTGATCTACTAGGAACCCCGTTAAGACCCACCAACTTTCTTCACATTGGCTAATAACTTTCAGACAATAATGACTTACAGTCACTGCTAGCCAAGGCTGGGGTTGAACTGGGACTTTAAGGTGAAAGGCTGTGTAATGCATCATCCTGGCAAGCTGCCCAGATACTAGCCTCTCCAACTGAGCTCTCTTTTGTCTCGGCTCATTCCCACCCCCCCTGAGTTTCATAGCCAGCATCCGAATGAGTAAAGTAGACTCAATCTGATTTTTATTTTCCCTTTGTGTCTCTCCCACTCTTATGCTGAGCATTGTTATCTGTCTCTGCTCTGAATGGCTCCGTGGGCAGTCACTTGCTCTGTGTCACTCTCCACCTATTTCACCTATAACCAGATTATTGCCTTTAAAAATGGAGACGTCCGTCCTTTCCTATAGACGTTTCCACGGGAGACGTCCCTTCCTATAGACCTTCCACCGGGTAAGGGTTATTGTAAACTCCCTCCAGGGCCAGCTCTGCTGGGAATGATCCCAATATCCAGTCTCTCTCTCTCTCTCTCTCTCTCTCTCTCTCTCTCTCTCTCTCTCTCTCTCTCTCTCTCTCTCTGCCCGTCACCCCCCAGTCGGGGTATGGGCCACCAACCACAGATCAGCTTTTGGAATTTGTATTGCATGTTGATAAAATAGCCCCAAATAGCTTCCAGAAGCTGGGTGATGTTGGAGGGTTCTGTGTTTATTTCTGGAAAAAGTTTTTAAAATACTGTCACACTGTAACTGAACAGGCCATACAGTGGTGATGGTGGTGGTGGTGGCGGCAGGAGAAATGTGGGGGAGGAAGGGGAATGATCACTCACCCAGTGATCTGATCTTTGGAGATTTGATGAATTCAGCCTCTTTCTGCTTGTGAGCTGCTTACAATGTCCAGGAAGTTATTTGATAAAAAGAACGAGCCCAGCTTTATAGCAGGGAGTTGCAGAGCTGGCAAGGAAGGAGTGCTCATACAGTCCTGCCAACGCCTTATTTTCCTCTGCCTTCCAAGAACAACACAGTGTTCCACTGCCTGCCGCCCCCTCAGTTGGTGCTGGGAAGAGCAGCTGAGTTTAGCTCATTGTTCCTGGAAGTAACTGAGAGTCTGAGTGTTCTCTGCTGTCAGGAACTGCTTGCACAGAAAAAACAAGTTAACTCTGAATCCTGCTCCCTCATTAGTGCACATATAAAACTCTGCATCAAAAGAGATCACGTAGCTGTTCTCAGGGTCCTCAGAAAATGCACAGGGCTCTCTCCCATAAGCCTGGAATTTGGGAGTAATTAGCATATTTAGACTATAATGTAACTTCATGGACCCAATTCATTTCTGAAGCGAGTTCAGTAGAGTTCCACCAGGGCCAATTTTTTTTATTTGTTCAGTAAATCGAAGTGCCGTCAGCTGATTTATCAGCCAACTATTCCACAAAGTCTGTGTTTGAAGAGAGACAGTGCCCTGGAACACAGAACAGATAGAGCAAGGAGCCATTCAAATGCAACTACCCCAGCAGGTGGACTTCTCCTGTAATAGACAGTTTCATTGTGACTATGCCCTGGGGATACTGAAGAGGAGGGTATTCAAATATTAATGCTACTTGCGGACACAAAAGATATTAATGCTGCTTCACACCAGGCTCTTAGGGCCATATCCAGACCTGGTGCGAGTGACTGACTGCAAATGCCATTGAATCAAATGAAGTTATAGCCACCTCTAGCAGGTCTGAATTTGGCCCATCGATAGGTGGATGGTTTGGGGAGTCATGTGACCTGGGTTTGTTTCCCGGGTGTGCCACAGATTTGCTGTGTGACCTTGGGCGAATTATACCTCCATTTTTGCTTCAGCTTCCCCATTTGTAAAATGGGCATAATGATACAGAACTACCTAGCACAGGGTGTGGATGGGGTCGGCGCAATCAAGGGGCAGGGGGCAGGGTGGGTGGGTTGGGTAGGGGATGGGGTTCTGGGGGCAGTTAGGGTGAGGGGTCTCAGGAGGGGGTGGTCAGGGGACAAGGAGCAGTGGGACTTAGAGAGTGGGGGCCTGGGGTGGTGGTGGTTAGGGGTGGCGGGTCTCTGGAGGGGGCGGTCAGGGAACAAGGAGCTGGGGGGGTTGGATGGGTCGATGGTTCTGAGGGGGGCAGTCAGGGGGCGGGAAGTGGGAAGGAGTCAGATAGTGGGTGGGGGCCAGGCTATTTGGGAAGTCACAGCCTTCCCTACCTGGCCCTCCGTACAATTTTGCGTCCCCGATGTGGCCCTTGGGCCAAAATGTTTGCCCACCCCTGCCTTAGTTCCTGGAACAGAGTCTGGCAGGAACAGGTCTAGTAGTTGGGGCATGAGGACATTTTTCCTAAGGTAGAGAGTCTGCAACAAGTTCGGATGGTCAGGAGAATCTGGCACTCAGATAGTGGAGTGATGGATGGGCAGTACAAAATCTGGAGACGAAATAAAGACAAAAAATTGTCTTCCCTTGGGAAGACTAGTCTTTGATGGAGGGTCAAGGAGAGCCAAGGACAGGAAAACCAGAGAGAGCCCTGCTGAAGTGTGTGGCTTTCCAGACATCCAAGCCTAGGGCATTCAGGCCAGCTCGGGGACTGATGGGCTGGAAATTGCTCTGGGGCAAACTATGGCATATGCCCTGTCTTGGTTAGGTAACAAAGAGTCCTGTGGCACCTTAAAGACTAACTAAAGTATTGAAGCATAAGCTTTCGTGGGCTAATACCCACTTCGTCGGATGTAAGCAGTGGAAGTGTCCAGGGGCAGGTATAGATAAGTAGGCAAGAACCAGGTAGAAGGTAACAAGGTTAGTCCAATCAGCCTGAACCAGCTTGTTATCTCAAATCAGGGAGGGTGAGGTATTCCTCTAGCAGCTGAATTGGAGGTGTGAACTCGGAGAGAGGACAAACTGTTTTTGTAATTAGCAAGCCATTCAAGATCTCTGTTCAATCCCAGATTGATTGTGTCAAATTTGCAAATGAATTGCAGCTCTGCAGTTTCTCTTTGCAGTCTGGTCTTGAAGTTTTTTTGCAGCAATATGGTGACTTTTAAATCTGTAATTGTGTGTCCAGGCAGGTTGAAGTGTTCTCCTACAGGTTTTTGTATATTGCCATTCCTGATATCTGATTTGTGTCCATTTATCCTTTTTCGTAGGGACTGTCCAGTTTGGCCAATGTACATAGCAGAGAGACATTGGTGGCATATCCTATTTAATAATCAGCTAGAGAAGTTTGTGTGAAGCCGTCATGTGCAGTAGAGACGGCCCGGACTAACGGCATGCTGGGAGGTGTAGCATGCTGGGAGGTGTAGTTTTGCAGCACAACATGGCCGCCACGCGTATGCCGCTGAGAGGGAAGCAGGGTCTGGATCAGGGGCCTAGGGCAGGAGGGTGGCTGGGCGCAATAGGCGCAGGCAGGGGGCTCTGGCCGGGCAGGCCGCGGGAAGGGGGCGCTGGGCCGGCGGGGTGGAGGCGCCCGGATATGGCCCAGCCAGCTGCGCCCAGCCTAGCAGGGGCCATTGGAGTGGGGGAGGGGGAGAGAGCTGAGCGAGTGGGGACCTTGGAATGGGTGGGAGGGGGGCTGAACGAGCGGGGGGAGGCTGTGGGGGGGAGTGGAAGTTGAATGAGCAGGGGGGGGGGCTGTGGGGGGAGGGGAGGCTGAACGAGCAGGGGGGGAGGGCCGTGGGGGAGGAGGGGAGGCTGAACGAGCAGGGGTGTGTAGGGGGGAGGGGAGGCTGAATGAGCGGGGGGGCCTTGGAGAGGGGGATCTGAGCGGGGGGCGTGCTTGGAGTGGGGGGGCTGAGTGGGGGGGGCGTTACTGTTGGCCCGTGTCCACGGGCTTTTACACTAGTAATGGCATATATGACATTGGTAGATGTGCAGGTGAATGAACCAGTGATGGTGTCTTGGTTAGCTGTGGTGTGGAATGAGGGACCATCTGTGGATACTCTCATTGTTGCTTTCCTTGGTGTAACTGGTGTGCAGAAGACAAGCCCAGGGGTATTACTATATCATCCACTCTGGGATTAGTTGATGGGAAAGTCCATGTTCAGGAGGGAGAAAACCCACTCTGGTTTAATTATATATGCTTAATACCTGCCGCCTGCTACCTCCCCCCAGTGTCAACATGGGAACTTGCAGACATTCAAGTTAAAGCTCTACTTTCAGCAGTCCCCAAACCTGATGGTGTAAAACTGCCCCATACAAACATTCTCCGTGCTCTGGAAGCCCTTCCCCAGAACAGAGCCAGCTTCCTGGATACCCCTTTCTCCTTCTGCCCTCTGTACAGCCCATTACCAGAGAGCAGGCTCTGTGAGCTGGGGCAATAGCAAACTCTCTGCTCTTCCCTGTGTTCTGGGGAGGTGTATATGGCCCAGCCAGTGGCATTTGCATTATTATACTGACAGTCTCAAACATCTGCTGTTGCTGCCGTACTTGGGTTCCACTGAGCAGCTGAGAAGGGGCCGTGTCAGACCAGTCTTGGTCTCAGGTTCTGGTTGTTCTTTGTATGGCTCAGCCCTCCTGATATGTGCAGCCTCCTCTGAGTCTGTGTGAATTGTTGCTTTTGATGCGCTTCATTAAGCCCCATGATACAACACTGACTGTGGAGTTGAGGAGCCTTTCAAGTTTCTCTCTTCAGCTGCCTCGATTCCTGGAATCGGCTCAGGCCAGGCAGCAGCTTGAAAAAACAGTAAGCAGAAGAATAAACACCCTTCCACTTGATGTGTTCCTATAACCGTCGCTGCAAAGGGAAAACCAGAGCAATGCTGAAGGGCTGAGACATCCTGTGTGGTGAAGAGGTGCTGGCAGCTGAGTCAAACTCATAGAGCACAGCTCACTCAGAAAAACCCACCCCTCCCTACACACCGCTCCAGAGGCTGCTTTATCCAGATGCTATCATCATGGGAAGGTGAGAGCGAGTGAGGGAAGGGACAGCATGACAGTGCCTGTCCAAAGTAGCATACTAACTAGGATTTCCCTGAAGATCTCTGATGTCACATGTGGTGACAACATGTTGCTGCTCCTTATTGCTGAGTAACAGTTTCTGACCTTTGCTTGCTCTTCTGCCAGTTAGCTAGAGCTAGACACACACTCACCACACCGCTAAACCAGTGACGCTGTTCACAAAGCCGAGCAAAGAATTCCAGCCAATTGAAATGCCTGTAGAGTTATGAATGAGTTATCATTTCTCATTTTTCAGGAGTGGATGGGTATGGGGATTAAAACCAACTATTTTTTTTTTTTTGTTAATAGAAAGTCTGGAATTAGTTGCTCCCTGCTGAGACTAAAACCCTGTGACAGTATTCTCTTTCATAGAAGGCATGGCCCTATAATGCTAGTCCAGAGGAGCCTCTTTCATACTGCCACGGCATGAATCTTAGAAATACCAGGCAGAGAGTTTTTATTACAACTGATATTAGAGGAGCACCTGGAGTACCCTACAGAGCCTGGGGCTCTATATACTAAGACAGAGAAATGTTGGGAGGGGAAACAAGGCATTTGGGCTATGTCTACTCTGCAGCTGGGGGCCAAGTAGACAGACTAGTGCTAAAAATAACAATGTGGAGATTGCAGCACTGACTAGCCACCTGACCTCAGACCCAGGGGGACAGGTGGGTCTGAGCCCCCATGGTTAGCCTGAGCCATCACTCCAGTTAACTATCCACTGCTGCTATTTGTAGCATAATAGCTTGAGCCTGTCTCCTCAGGCACAGAGGTTTGCTCCCCACAGCCCTAAGACATGCCCAAAGCAGTGAAGCTATTTGCCTGACTCGTGGCAGAAACAGGACGAGAACCCAGGTCTCCAAAGAGAACAAATCAGTTTAGCATCAACACAACCTCTCAATGTAGAGTCAAGAGTGTTTTTCTAAAGAGTATAGAAACTGAAGATTCAGCTCCTCCCACCTCAAGGCATAAGTATTGTAGCAATTAGCAAAGCTGCAGGCATTGATATTTGTGACAGCCGCTCAGTGGCATATCACGAGCACTCAGAACTCCAGTGGAAGGTGGGGCTAGAACTCAGCCCTCCAGGTCCAAAAAGCACAAACCTGCTACAGCTTGAGCTAAAGACTACTTGTGCACACCACTCTTTGAAAATCTATAGCAAAGCCATGCTCTGTGGGAAGACCTTCTAGAAAACATACCTATTAAAAGCTAACTTTTCATGCAGGAAGGTCTGGATTTTCCCACCTCCCACTGTATCATGGGTTTTCCTGTGGGTTTTAAGACGGATGAGCTGGGAAAGAGAGAGAGAATAAAAGGTGCCTTTATAAAAGTGCTAGTGACAGGTTTGGAGGAGCTGCTGGGAAACAGTTATAGCAGTTATAGCAGAAACATACTTGCATTCTCACCAGCACAGGAATATTACTTTATTCAGGGGCAGTGAGCACTTGACAGTTTTCATAGCCACTCTCTCTTTTCAATTGCTCTGACATTGTTCAGCTTCCTGTGAGGCAGGAATTTTCCAGGCCTGGTCTTGGCCCAGAGGAGAATAGTTTGCTGGGGGAGATGGTTAATTGGTTGTTGTTTTCTTTTTAATGATGGAAATATGGTCTGCCAGGTTTGAGCTTGTGAAGATGTCTGAGAGCTTCCCACACTACTTAGTAGTAGTAAGATTAGTGATACTGTAGCACCCACAATCATGGGCCAGGTAGAGAACTGATTCTAGCACCAGGTGGGGAATCTTCCTGGTGCTAATAATACCATGTGAGATTCCCCCAGTGCCCACCTTTGTGGTGACCAGGCATGAAATACCTAGAAACCCAATCTCCCTCCCTGGCTTTAGGGCTGTGCTGAGAATGAAGAGGGGCCCTCCCTTGGGCAGCTGCTTGCTCCCTTCCTGCTCTTTGTCTGCCTGTCCTCAGCATACAATTTCTATTTTCTCTCCAGCCTCCACCCTTCAAAACCTCTCAGCTGTTTCCTTCATTCTCCCGCTCCTGCTCTTTAGGCCTCTCCCCCCCCCCCCCCCGCTTCCATCCAGAGTTTCTCTTGCTCCCTCTAATATTTTCTTCTTCCACCAACCCCCTTCAGTGCTTCCCATCTCTTCCCCCCACCCCATCCAGTTCCCATCTTCTCCCTGCTCTCCCATCTCTCCGATGTCTGTTGCTCCCTGTCGTTCCTTTTCATGCCTTGCCCCCTTGAATAGTCTCTTGTTCCCTTTCCTTTCCTCTCCCACCCCTCAGCAGTCTCTTTGCTCTCTCCCCTTAGCCCCCCTTCTGCCTGATTTTCACTATGGCCTTTGCACTTGTGTCCCCTGCGCAACCAAGAAGGAGCAAGTAGACTAAACAAGAGGTTTCTGCCAAATCGTTGCAGAGCTCTTGATAAATGCAGGGCTTCTGCTGCTCCTTGTTTGTCTGGCAGCATGGCAGGCAGCCCAGCATCCTGCCTCCCACTTGATGAGCTCACCAGGAGCTGTGGTAGTTTATTCTGAGAAATCAGCTAACATACAGTACTCAGTAAAGGCACCCCTCCCCTGGGAGAATCAGCAGAATTAAGATGTTCAGTGAGCTCTCTTGGGGATTACACAATCTTATCACCTCCTGCAAGGCCTTGGAGAATAAGGCTAGCACTAAATGCACTGAGTCACACTTCCCCTTGAAACAGTGCAAGGTCCTTGACTCACATCCTCTCACAGGAGCACTGCTTGCTTGCATCTCTGTAGCCAGATGCCCCAGTGCAAGCACACCAGAAACAGAGAAGTAAAAGCAGCTGGGGCTTTAAACCAGATTGGAAATTCCAACAGGCTCCACTAAAATCCTCCTATTTGTCCCCGTTGATTTTAAGTGGAGAACCAGGTTCCCGGGAGCCAGTACACAACACTCATTCATTGATCTCATGTTGTGGGAGGCAATAAAGATTGTTGGCCGGCCTATGGGAACTAACAGGAGCTAGCTGAAAATTTCTGCTATACTTTTTCACTAGGAAATAGCCCTTTATACAGCCCAAAAGGATAATGCACACCAAGGCACACACTTTAGGAGAAGAAGTTCATTAACAGCGTCATCACCCTGCATAATCTGGATATAGCATGATGAGTGGAACTGGAGAAAGAGAGCCAGGTTCCAGGAGGGACTGCATTTAGTGTGATACCAGGGGCTCAGGTATGCAAACTGAACCAGACTCTTGCCAAACATACACACACCTCTCAGCAGGTAATAATGGTTTCTATGTATGGTCAGTAAGGAGCACCTTCCTACACCCGCTGCCTCTGTCAACACAGCATTTGCAAGTACAGTAAAACCTCGATTTAACGGACCTCGATTTAACGGACTTCGGATGCAACGGACAAAATTTGTAAGAAAGTCTGATGCATCTGAAATCCGTTTGTTGAGGGCTCCGCCGGGGTTTGAGCTGGGGGCGGGCTACTGCCCGCCCCCCGGCAGCAGGCAGCCTGGCTGGAGTGTCCCGGGAGCCGGGACCGTGCGGGCTGACTGCCCGCTCCCGGCGGCCGCCGGAGTTTGAGCTGGGGGCGGGCTACCGCCCGGCCCCCAACAGCAGGCAGGCTGCCTGGAGGGTCCTGGGAGCCGGGACCGTGCGGGCTGGCTGCCGGCTCCCCGGTGCCTCCCCGACCCAGGCAGCGGGCGGGCTGCCTGCCGGCTCCCCGCTGCCAGCCCGCCCAGGTCCCAGCAGCTGGGACCCAGGCAGGAGCCGTCAGCCAGCCCGCCCAGGTCCCGGCTGCTGGGACCCGGGCGGGAGCTAGCAGCCCGCCCGGGTCCCCGACTGCTGGGACCTGGGCGGGAGCTGTCAACCCGCCCGCCCGGGTCCCGGCTGCTGGGACCCGGGCGGGAGCTGTCAGCCCACCCGGCTGCTGGGACCCGGCTTCCACCCGGCTGCTCAGCCCCGAGCGGCAGCTAGCAGCCCGCCCGCCCGCCCGGGTCCCCGGCTGCTGGGACCCGGGCGGGAGCTGTCAGCCCGCCTGGCTGCTGAGACCCGGCTGCTCAGACCCGGGCAGCAGCTAGCAGCCCGCCCGCCCGCCCGGGTCCCCGGCTGCTGGGACCCGGCCGGGAGCTGTCAGCCCGCCTGGCTGCTGAGACCCGGCTGCTCAGACCCGGGCAGCAGCTAGCAGCCCGCCCGCCCGCCCGCCCGGGTCCCCGGCTGCTGGGACCCGGGCGGGCTGACTCACGGCTCCCGGCTGCCGTGATAAGTAAAACCTCGATATAACGGACTAATTCGGGTGAGGGGGTGTCCGTTAAAGCCGAAAGTCCGTTATTTAATAATTTTAAAAAATTATTAAATAACGGACTTTCGGCTTTAACGGACACCCCCTCACCCGAATTAGTCCGTTATTCCGAGGTTTTACTGTACCTAGCATGGACACAGAGCATTACTGTGTAGCGCTGAGTGGTGCAGTGTCTGTTGGAGTTGCTGTTGCTCTTTAGTATTTTTCTTAATGCCCTGGCTCCTGGACTTATGTGATTAGGTGAGAATCTCAGCTTTCATTATTATTTTATATATATTTAAAGATATTTTGAGCCCTTATGATTGCAGAGAAAAGCATGTAGGCATGGCTGCATGATGGCTTTGTATAGCAGGAAGAACGTGGGTGGGGCCTACACGTATTGTTTACACTGGCAGGTTAATGGAATCTTCCACCAGTGGGAACACTAGTACAGGCAGGCCCCTGATGTTTTTGCCCTCGTGTTATCCTGGCCTGCTTTGAGAAGCCTGGCAAATTCAGGCTGGAAATAAGGCACACATTTTTAGAAATTAGAGTAATTAACTATTGGACTAATTTACCAAGGTTCGTGGGGGATTCTTCATCACTGACAATTTTTAAAACAAGACAGGATGGTTTTCTAAAATATCTGCTCTAGGAGTTATTGTGGGGAAGTTCTATGGCCACTGTGATACAGAATGTGCAACTAGATGAGCACAATCATCCCTCCTTGCCTTGGAATATATGAAACATGATAAAATCTCCTAAGCCCTGTCCCCATAACACTCCCACTTTAGCTGTAGCAGGAGATTTCCCAAACAGTTGTCACTATACACATAGCCCAGGTGTTCTTGCAAATTTTGCATCATGAAACCAGGGCACAGGGTGATTCCGTTTTTCCTGTACAAGAGTTGGCAAAATGGACCGTCCTTTCTGATGTGTTGAAGTCTAACTTAACAAAGCAGGAGGGAATACATTCAGTACTTATCCGAGAGCACTGGAAGGATCTTAAGGAAAGAGCTGGAGAATGAACATGTGAGTTTGCTTGTACTTTGGCTGAAAAACATGAGCAGGCAGTAGCATTATATTCAGAGTCTTCACTGAGTACTTTTCCCCCCCTCAGCCCCAGAAGAGTATGTTCTTGGGTAAAGATTTCCTCACACCGCCCAGGTAATAAATAGTGACCTCGTTTAGTTTTCCAAGAAGTTCAGCTTTCTCTGTTTAAGTGTGGTGACCAAGCTGTGAATTTAAGTACTGGCAGTCCTATTCTAACTTTCAGATTATATGTTATTGGGAATCGGAGTAGACTTTGGCCTAGGGTGAGGTTATGATGTTTTGCCACTCTGGCAGCAGAGATGATAGAGGAAAGGGCTATTTGCCAGCCAGCAGGAGTGTGTAATCTTCTCTGACTTGGTAGCTGCTAATAGCTCAAAAACTCCACTAGCCAGCAGTGATGACCCCATGTCTCAGTATGGAGATAATTGTCCTGCATTCCATCCAGTTATGGTTTTACAAAGTAAGCAGGGCCTTCACAGAAGTGTTCAGACAAAAGTAGCCCTGTCGTTGGGAGTCATTCTCTATGAAGCCATATATTTATTTCAGATTCTTAAGAAGGGTAAAGACACCCTCAGCCTCTGTCTTATATACTCCTATATTTGGAGAATGGAACCCAGAGCCTTAGAAGAGTCATTGTGGTACACCTGAGAGTGGAGCATCAGCAAGGGATAGAATTCCCTATCAGGAAGTATCTTAGTAAGTGCCCAGGGCATTGCTGTAAAGTCAGGAATTCAAAATGTAGGCAGATTCTAATTCCAACAGCCAGCAACTGTAGGCATCTCAAACTGGGAGAGCTCTCAACAGCTAGTTATCCTGTCAATCCCTACATCTGTCATTGCACTTTATTCTGGTTCCTTTGTGAGCCTTTGGCATTTAAAGGCTAAAGTTAGAAGTTGCAATGGAAGGTTTGATTCCAGCTTGTAATGTGTGTCTACAGTCTTATTCTGCCTGCACCAACCTAAACTTAAACGGACAGATCCTGGGTCCCCTCCCAAGTGCCCTAGTTAAGGCAGAAACTGAGGCTACCCCGAGTTGGCATAGCCAGCCCAGCCTATTCCCCTATCTCCCCTAACATAAGAAACATTCCAGGGGAAGTGAGTATTGGAACCGCAAGAGGGGAAAGAGTGAAGCACAATGTGCTCAATTGTGACCCTGTGTGACACAGCAATCCTGCTGAGTTTAGTCTCCTAAACCAGTTTGACCCCACGCTGCACCAGGTTGAAGGAGTTGGAAAGGTGTCACTCCACCACCTAATCTCCTCCCTCCCCCAATTCTCCAGCATCACTGAGTGTTACACTGGCACATGGGGAGATCCAGCCCCAAATGCAACATTGTCTCTGCAGGTGGGCAGTGTTTTTTCTCTCCTAGTATCCCTGACGTAGCAATAGCTTGCTGTATGTCACATGCTGTATGTTACATGCCAGGAAGAGAGACCGTTCCTGCCCTACAGATCTTGCCAGCTAAATAATCCAAGACAAATGGACACTAGATAAGATACAGGGCAAGAATTCAGGAAGGGGTGGTAATGGGATGATTAACGAAGCAAAGAGCGGGTAGGGAGATCATTTATTCAGGGGGAGAGACACTTTGAATTTTCATTTGGAAATCTTGAAGTTCTTGGGGTGGGAAGGAGACTTTTGTCCCAAGCACTGGGATGTGTTTGGAAATACAATCCAAATGAGAGTTTGCTGCACAGCTGTCTCTGTGCCTCAGCCCAACAAGCCAGCAGAAGGGAAAGTCTGTTCAAGTGAACAAAAGGCAGCTTTGACCTCAGTGCTGGGGAGTGTTGCCCTGACAATGGAAGGTGGAGCAGGGGAAGGAATCTGCAGTTAATAGGCTCTGGACTGGACCCTGACAGAAGGACGGCGACTGCCCCTAATTTCTAGGAATAATAGATTATTTTTGTGTTACTCTCCTTGGCTCAAGTTATGTGAGTCAGGTTTCAATTCACCTGCCCCCACAATAAAGTCAGTCCTGGCAAGCTATAATGTCGGGTTTCTCAACCTGTAGGTCAGGACCCAAAATTGGGTTGCTAGAATGTTTCAAAGGCATGGCAGCTCCTCTGACTTCTGCCCCACAGGGCTGCCTGGGCTCACCTCCCGACTCCAGGCACTGCAACGTATGGGGTCCCAGCACCACTGCGGTTTAGCTGACATCATGCTGACAGGAATCCAGGTGGGCCAAATTTGAGTGAATGGCACTGTAAACTCATGAGCCAGGTCAAAACTCCACTCACATAAAAATGGTCCAGTCTGAGAATGGGGCCAGTCCTGAGCAGTTCTGCAACCCTGGAGGTTGCAATGCTTGGAGCGGAGAGCCAAGCCCAGCCGGCCTCACCGCACAGGAGCTGCCACTGTGGGGTGAGTGCTGGGCAAGGCCCAACCCCCTTGTGGGACATGACCTGATTGAAACTACCCCACAGTCTTCACCCCCAGACTATTTACTGAGTTACGAGAGGCCATAAACATTGACAAATGGGTCCTAAGCCCAAAAATGTTGAAAACCACTGCTTTGTATTTCCAAACACCCAGTGGTTCTCCACCAGGGGTACACATATCCCCAAGGGTATGCAGAGGTCTTCCAGTAGGTACATCAATTCCTCTAGATATTTGTCTAGTTCAGGGGTCTCCAAACTTTTCAGCCCGAGGGCCGCATTAGCTATCAAATAGCAGTTCGGGGGCCGACAACACACTCGAGGTCCAAATAAAAAAGAATCAAAACATGGATGTTGTTTTTAATTATTTATTTAATATTATTTTATTCAGTTATTATTTAATAACACATTGATACACTACACATGAACACCTGTTCACTACACATGAACACTACACATGAACACTACACATGAACACCTGTTCACTACACATGAACACTACACATCAACCCCCCAACTGACCCACCCAGCCAGGTCTCTCCCCCCAAAACCTCCTTTCCTCCAACCCCCAACTGACCCACCCAGCCAGGTCTCTCCCCCCAAAACCTCCTTTCCTCCAACCCCCAACTGACCCACCCAGCCCGGTCTCTCACCCCAAAACCTCCTTTCCTCCAACTCCCCCCCCCCAACTGACCCACCCAGCCCGGTCTCTCACCCCAAAACCTCCTTTCCTCCAACCCACCCCCCAAATGACCCACCCAGCCCGGTCTCTCACCCCAAAACCTCCTTTCCTCCAACCCCCCCCCCAAATGACCCACCCAGCCAGGTCTCTCACCCCAAAACCTCCTTCCCTCCCACCCACCCCCAACTGACCCACCCAGCCCGGTCTCTCCCCCCCCCCAACTGACCCGCTCAACCCGGTCTCTCCCCACAGACCGGTTCGCCGCCTTGTTTCGCCCCCTGCAACTGCGTGGTGGTGCGGCGCGTCCCGGCCCCAGCTGAGCCGTCCCGGCCCCGCGGCGGCAGCCGAGCACGCGGGGGGTCCCGGCCCCGCGGCGGCAGCCGAGCACGCGGCGGGTCCCGGACCCACGGCGGCAGCCGAGCACGCGGCGGGTCCCGGCCCCGCGGCAACAGCCGAGCACGCGGCGGGTCCCGGCCCCGCGGCGGCAGCCGAGCACACGGCCGGTCCCGGCCCCGCAGCGGCAGCCGAGCACGCGGCGCGTCCCGGCCCCGCGGCTGGCGGCCCGCGCGGGCTTCCAGGCCCCAGCGCGGAACCGTCCCTGCGGAAAGCTCAAAAGAGCCAAACATTCTCTAAAGAGCCCAAAAGATCTCCACGGGCCGGATGAGAGGGCCTCGCGGGCCGCATCCGGCCCGCGGGCCGTAGTTTGGAGACCCCTGGTCTAGTTCTACAACAGGCTACATAAAAAGCACTAGTGAAGTCCATACAAACTATAGTTTCATACAGACAATGACTTGTTTATATAGCTTCATATGCCATACACTGAAATGTAAGTACAATATTTATATTCCAATTGTTTTATTTTATAATTATATGGTAAAAATGCAATTTTTCAGTAACTGCATGCTGTGACACTTGTATTTTTATACCTGATTTTGTAAGCAAGTAGATTTTAAGGACGATGAAACTTGGGGAATTCGCCGGACAAATCAGACTCCTGAAAGGGGTACGGTAATCTTGAAAGGTTGAGAACCACTGCGCACCCCAATCCCCCACATGCCTTTCGACTAAGCAACTGTGCTAGTAATTGTTCCTTTCCTTGCTTTGATCAGTTTGTTTCACATGATTGTAGCATTCTTTCAATAGAGCTTTTGTTGGAAGAATGTGTTGTAATGAACTGCAGTGCATGTGTGCAGGGCCGGCAACAGGGGGGTACTACGGGTAGAGCTGTACCGGGCCCCGCACTTTAGCGGGGCCCCGGTACAGCTCTACCCGTAGTCATCCGGTGCGGCTCTCCCCCGGACGAGCGTGTGTCCCCGGCCGAGCAGTGAGCCCGGCCGGCAGCAGCGGCTCAGTCCGGGGAGGGGGGGGAGGGAGGGAGGGAGCAGCAAGGGCAGCTCACGCTGCTCGCTGCTCCCGGGCTCTCGCTCCTAGCTGCGGCCAGCTGTCAGCTGGGGTGGGGGGGGGCGCGCCGGCTGGGCTGGGGGGGGGCGGCTGGGCTGGGGGGCCCCAGCCGCTGTCAGCTGGGGGGGGGGGAGCGCCGGCTGGGCTGGGGGCCCCCCAGCCGCTGTCGGCTGGACTGGGGGGGGGCGGCTGGGCTGGGGGCCCCCAGCCGCTGTCGGCTGGGCTGGGGGGCCCCCAGCCGCTGTCGGCTGGGCTGGAGGGGGCCCGGCTGGGCTGGGGGGGGCCCAAACTATCAGAGTAGGGGGCCCCCAAATTTCTGTCGCCGGCCCTGCACGTGTGTACCCCAGCTCTCTGCTGGATAGAATCAGAACTGTTCAGTTGTGTGTATGTATTCCCTGCACTGCTAACTGCTAAAGGAGATTCTCTCTTAACTGAAATGGCAGGGCCCTGTGGAGAAGAGTTCTGTCCTTGCGAAGTTCCGAATGGCCACAGTGCAACAGTGATGACCCTGAAGTTCTGGGAAACTGGGATTTGTTACAGTACATGTACTGCTTTACATTAAAATGCAGTTGAAGAGTCCTTGCCACTCTCAGGCAAACTTTAAAACTACTAAGGCTGGACCAAACCCCCATGAAGCTGGAGTGTAGCTTGTTTCGTACTTTCCTTTCCCATCTCTGCACAGATCCCTGTGTATCAGTGAATACTGGTTCCCTGTCCGATCCCCCTGGACAAGAACACTTTAGAAAATCTGAACTCAGGCCCATTGCACTTTAAAATCTGCCACTGTATGGCAAAAGCACATTAAGATGCAATTCTGCATAGCTGCATGCAAGCCAGGATATTTAAGGTTAAGAGCCCAGAGTCTGTTGTTCACTCGCTGCTACCCTGTCCTCAATTCACTTTGTTGATTCTAAGTATAGAGTAAAGATAGTATGCTCTTCACATGTTTACCCAGTCCAGTGCTGTATATATGTACAGGGAAGCAAACTAAGATTGTTCTTCCCTGGGAATTTCCTGCCTTTTGATTTTGGGCCAGGAGGAAAAACAAGTGCATTTTTCATTCACCTACTTAATGTTTGCCCTTAATTAAATAGCCGATATGGACAAAAAAATCCATAACATTGCTGTTGGCTTTATTGAACGAAAGTGTCCCCTAACCATAGTTGAACTTGCCTGTCTATTTGAATAGTTAGAGGACTCCCAGTGGTGGCTCTAATTGGCCCATGTCATGGACTCCGCAATATTTGTTAGGGTAAAAAAAATATATATTTTTTTTTGCATTCTAAGGATAGATTTTCAAAGTACCCAGTGGGAATGCACTGCTAGCAGTACTGTGAGGATGTAAAATGTTCTTAGCCTTATAACCCTATGTTCTAGCACAGAGCAAAACCAAGAAGTTACACTGGACGAATGGCTGCATCATTTTTAATGAAACATACATACTGGATTGATGCTGTTGATATATTTGGCAAGGTAAATGTTCTTGGCCGAGCACTGCCATTGGCTGAATTTATGTATTGAAATTAGTAGAGGTAGGTATTAGTTTTGCCCACTCTCCCTAGTATTCATGGAATGGTGATAAATATACTGTTCTGACATGTATTCTATTTTGTAGTCTGATCTTGAGTTTCCCTTGCCATGAGGACCCACAAGTTCCATCCTGTTTGACTGTTACTTCTTTATAGATTAGTAATGTGAGATTACTATTTTAATCCATATAGGACCAAAGAGGCAGGGGAATCCTCATCTGTGAGAACATTGTGACTGAGTCTGGAAAGGTTTATTCTGTGAATTAAGGGTAGGTCTCCCAGCCATACTTAACTGCTATAACACAAATGGGGGAATGGTCAATAAGAAAGAGGGCAGGCCACTGATACAGAGCGATCTGGATCACCTGATTAACTGAAGAATCAGAGAGGTAGCCATGTTAGTCTGGAATAGCAGAGGTAACAAAGTCCTGTGGCACCTTAAAGACTAACTATAAAGTTTTGAAGCATAAGCTTTCGTGGGCTAATACCCACTTTGTCGGATGCAAGCAGTGGAAGTGTCCAGAGGCAGGTATAGAAAAGTAGGCAAGAACCAAGTGGGAGGTAAAAAGGTTAGTCCAATTAGGCTGAACCAGCTTGTTATCTCTGATCAGGGAGGGTGGGTTAGTCTTCTAGCATTTGAATGGGGGGTGTGAACATGGGGAGAGGAGAAACTATTTCTGTAACACCCCCCATTCAAATGCTAGAAGAATAATCCACCCTCCCTAATCGGAGATAACAAGCTGGTTCAGCCTAATTGGACTAACCTTTTTACCTCCCACCTGGTTCTTGCCTACTTTTCTATACCTGCCTCTGGACACTTCCACTGCTTGCATCCGACGAAGTGGGTATTAGCCCACGAAAGCTTATACTTCAAAACTTTATAGTTAGTCTTTAAGGTGCCACAGGACCTTGATTAACTGAGTGAAAACAAACAATATGCAGCTTAATACAGCTAAATGTGAGGTCATACATCTAGGAACAAAGAATGCAGGCCATACTTTCAGGATGGGATATGGGGGGTGGGGGAATTATTCTTGGAAGTGATGACTCTGAAAAAGATTTGGGAATAGTGGAGGACAATCAGTTAAACATGAGCTCCTAGTGCAACGCTGGGGTCAAAAGAGCTAATGCAATCCTAGTGAAGGGAATCTTGAGTAGGAGTAGTAGAGAGGTTCTTTTATCTCGGTTTTTGGCACTGGCTGGAATGCTATTGGAATACTGTGTCCATTTCTGGTGTCCACAATTCAAAAAAGATGTTGACAAACTGGAGAGGGTTCAGAGAAGAGCCATGGGAAATGATTAATGGTTTGGAGAAGATGTCTTAAAACTAGCAATAGACTCAAGGAGTGCAATCTGTTTAGCTTGACAAATGGAAGCATATAAGGCAGGGGTGGGCAAACGTTTTGGCCCGAGGGCCACATCGGGGTTGCAAAATTGTATGGAGGGCCAGGTAGGGAAGGCTGTGCCTCCCAAACGGCATGGCCTTGCCCCCTATCAGGCCCCCTCCCACTTCCCGCCCCCTGACTGCACCTCTCAGAACCCCCAACCCATGCAATCCCTCCTGCTGCTTGTCCCCTGACCAACCCCTCCAGAGACCCCTCCTGCTCCTAACAACTCCATCAGGACCCCACACCCTATCTAAACTCCTACTCCTTGTCACCTGACCGCACTCTCCCGAGACCCCACACCCTAACTGCCCCTCCAGGACCCCACCCTCTTACCCAACCGCCTCTCCTTTCTGTCCCCTGACTGCCCTGACCCCTATCCATACCTCTGCCCCCTGACACCCCCCCGGGACTCCCAATCCCTATCCAACCCCCTGTTCCCCGTTCCCTGACCACCACCCCAGAACCTCTGCCCCATCCAACCTCCCCCTGTCCCCATATCTGCCCCTTATCCAAGCCCCTGACCCCTTTGTCCCATGCAGTTCAGAGCAGCATGTCTGGCAACCACGCAGGCTGCCGGAGCTAGAGACACTGCCCCGCTCCCTTACCATGCTGCTCAGAGCAGCAGGAGCATGCCAGCCGTGCTGTTGCAGCACTGCCCAGGATCAGCGGGCCAGAGTGCTGCCTGTGTGGCACGCTGGGGTTGGGGGGAGCCTCCCCGGCTGGGAGCTCAGGGGCCGGGCAGGACAGGCCCATGGGCTGGATGTGGCCATGCTCCACTAAAACTATTAAAAGACAGAACCTATTTCCAGCATTTCTTACTGGAGGTAGACATGGGCGTGTGAAGTAGAGAATTACTATGATCCTTTAACGTCAGGGAAGTTAGATAAAAGCTAGTGAGAAAATGCTTAATTATAGCAGCATGAGCAGTGCTGCTACCATGCACAGTGCTGTGTGTGTAGATCTCTATCTAGAGATGATGTTGTCTGCTACTGAGAGCAAGGCCTTAGGGATTATGACTCTTGGAATGTATTTATAGATTCTAAGGCCAGAAGCAACCAGTGTGATCATCTATTCTAGTCTGTCCCCCTCCATAATATGGGCCATAATAATTCCCTGAATTACCTCCTGCTTGAACTAGAGCAGATCTTTTAGAAGACCATCCAATTCTGATTTTAAAATTGCCAGTAACAGAGAATCCACCAAAACCCATGGCAAATTGTACAAATGGTTAATCTGTTAAATATTTGCACTTTATTTCTGGTCCAAATGTATCTAGCTTCAACTTCCAGGCATTGGATCTCATTATATCTTTGTCTACTAAATTAAAGAGTCCAATCACAAATATTTGTTCCCCAAGTAGGCAATTGTAGATTGTGATCAAGTCACCCCTTATATCAGGGGTGGGAAAACTACCAGCCTTGGAGGTACAGTAAAACCTCCATTTAACGGACTAATTCGGGCGAGGGGGTGTCCGTTAAATCAAAAAGTCCGTTATTTAATAATAAAAAAAAATGAGCTGTCGGAGCAGCAGCCCGCCCGCCACAGGGTTGGGGCGACAACTCCGCAGCCCACCCGCTGCTGGGACCCAGGTGGCAGCTGGGAGCTGTCAGCCAGCCCGCCCCTGCCTGGACCCGGGCAGCAGCCGGCAGCCAGCCTGCCTGCTGCCTGGACCCGGGCGGCAGCCGGCAGCCAGCCTGCCTGCTGTCTGGACCCGGGCGGCAGCCGGGAGCCGGCAGCCAGCCCGCCAGAAATGGATCAGGAATGCATCAGACTTGCTCAGAAATTTTGTCCGTTGCATCCGAAGTCCGTTAAATCGAGGTCCGTTAAATCGAGGGTTTACTGTATTCTGAACTGTGTGGGCCAGTTCACCACAGAAGCAACTTGCAAAAGTTATGCATTCAGAGTGTGTGTAATCAAAGGATCACAAACGAACAGCCTTCTCAGTGAGAAAGGTGGAATAACTCAATGAAATATCAGTGATAGTGAATTTCTGAAAGGAGATCCTGTACAAATAACCTAAAGAGGCAATGCTGAACCATATAGTGTACATACACCTCACAGGACTTCTAAAGCAGAAACTGAGTTAAAGAGAATGGAATTAATTGGCATAATTGAGACCATCTCAGCCAACAGCATGGAGTGCCACAATGATATCAGTTATAAAGACAAATGGGAAAATACAAATCTGTGGGGATCTTAAAAGATTTAATGAAGCAGTTGTGAGAAAAAGCTATATCCTCCCAACACTGGACGACTTTCTGCCCAAAGTGAAAGGAGCTATGGTATCCTCCAAGCTGGATGCCTCAAGCAGATTCTGAGAAATTCTTTTAGCTAAAGAAAGCACTAAACTGACTGCATTTATCACATACTTTGGGAGAGTTAACTTTCAGAGATCACCATTTGGGATTACCAGTGCACCTGACATTTTCCAAAGAATGATGGGAGAACTGCTATCGGACACAAATGGAGTTGCAGTTTTCATGGATGATATTTTGATATATGGATCTTCGATGGAAAAACATAACAAAACCACCAACAAAGTCCTAAGACTAATCAGTCAGAATGGACTGAGCTAAACAAGGAAAATGCATTTTCCGCCTACGCCAGAGTGAGTTTTTTGGGACAGACAATAAACAAAGATGGAATCAGTCATAGCCCTGAAAAAGTAAAAGCAATTTGAGAATTGAATGCACCAACTAATGTACCAGAAGTGAGACACATCCTGGGGAAGGTAAATTACCTTGGTCAATACTCACAAGACCTTTCTACAGTGACAAAACCATTGAATGAATGGTTAAAGTCCAACACATCTTGGGTGTGAGGGCCAAATCAAGATATTGTCTTCAAAAAAGTAAACAAAATTATCTCAGCAACTCCGGTTCTCAGGTATTATGTTGTGAACAAACCCATCATGGTCAGTGTGAGTCCAAGCAGCTATGGCCTAGTGGGAGTATTGTTGCAACAACATGGCTCTAAGTGGATGTCAATTGCATTTTGCGCTCTCATACTCATAGAAGCAGAAAAATTGTATGCACAGACTGAAAAGGTGGGCCTGGCAAGCATATGGGCATCCATTACAGATATCTATATGGTTTGGATTCATTTATACTGATGATAGACCACTAACTGCTTGTAACCCTCAACAATGGAAAAGACTTGAATCAAGCACCACTGAGATAACAGCTATTGTTCAAGTTAAAGTGATTTAACCCTGTTGCTAACTATGATCCTGGGAAAAATCTGGTAGTAGCAGATACACTGCCATGGAGCCCCAGTGTTAGAAAAGAGACTAATACCAGCTATAGAAAGCAACCTTGGCAGACACGCTACTTCAGGAAGTTCTAAGTTACATTAGCGCCAGCTGGCCCAACTATCTAAAGGACAACGAGGAAGTGACAAGAGACTGCTTTGCAATGCGTGGACAATTAAGTGAATCAAAATGGACTTACAATTAAAGGCAATTGCATCTTAATTCCAAACAAAATGAGAGGAGAAATCCTAAACCTCATCCATGAAGGCCATCAAGGATTAATTAAATGCTGCTAATGGACCAACTAGTCAGGGTAATAGCTAGGAAACAGCAAAAACATCAAGAATAAAGTATCTGCGTGTGAACACTGCAGAACTAACAGACAAACACAACACAAAGAAACTTTAATAACAACACCTCTACCAAAGAGATCTTTAAAGAGACTAGCTGCAGATTTATGCAAATTCAGAGAACATTATTACCTGGTCATCATGGACTGTTTTTCCAGGTATATAGAAATAATGTGCTTGAAAGACATAACATGTCACAGTATTGTCGAGAAACTGAAGTGCGCTTCATTACTCCAGAACAACTAGCAACAGACAATGGACCACAATTCATTAGGGCAGAATTTGTTATTCCAAACAAAATAAGATTTTGATTATATTACTAGCAGCCCACATTACCAACAAGGGAAAGGAGAGGCTGAGAGAGCTGTACAGACAGCCAAGGAAATCCTACAACTGGAAAATCCATTCCTTGCTCTTCTGAGTTACAGATCAACACCAATAGCAGCTACTGGACATAACCCAGCACAACTGCTGATGAGAAGACAACTCAGAACTACTGTTCCAACTTTGGAAAAGAATCCAGCTCCAAAGTGGCCAGACACGAAGAGAGTTGCCAAATTGGATAAGAAGTTTTAAAGAGTTTATGAATGCTTTTACAACAGATTTCATTCAGTTAGAGAACTGCTGGGTCTAGAACCTAATGATTGTTCATGTCAAATAGGATTGAGAAAAGGTGTGGACAACTCCAGCTGTCATAAAGAAAAAGAATTCAATTCCCATATCAGATGTGATTGAGACTGATGGTGGAGAGTTCAACAGAAACCATTGACATCTGCAGTTTGTTCCTCAGAAAGAACAATGAACAGAGCAAACTCTACAGATGGTGGATGGAGACCAGAAGAAGACGCAAGGATTTGGGACTAACTGCAGCCAGTCATTCCAACAGTCATTGTCCTAATGGACAGCCAGATGGCTAAGTGGTTGCGTGTTCAGGCTGTGTAATTGGGAAACAATTCAGAGATACTTAACAAACTGATACATCATGAACTTCAAAGACAGTGTGATAGTGTAAATATTGTAAAAGGTAGGAATGTAGAACTTAAATGCAGAGATGTAATGGAATGTGAAACTGTATTGTACTGTTCAGCCATTAGGTGGCACTGTGTGTAAAATACCTCATTTAAGCTAACCTTAGCCATACCTGGTAGAGCCTTAAAGGATCTTATGATGAACATGCTTGGTGTGTATCTTCCTCAGAAGTAAAAGCTCTGTAGTCAGTCTGTGTCTGAGCATGACAGGAGAGGGGACTGGCTTTCTCTTGGGTTCTTGGAGCAAGCCTTTCACTCTTGTTCTGACATGCACTTTGGACTGTGTGCATGGTCCAAACCTAATTCAGAGCTTTTCACACCACCATCCCCCATCTTACTTCTGCTTGGTTTTCATTTGGGTGGCGTCATCCAAGTGGTTGGGTTTTTTTGTGTCTGTGTCATGCTACACAGAAGCCAGGTCCTGAGAAAAAGCAAAGAGCTGCTTTTTTTTTTTTTTTTTCTCAAACTAGTTTCCTCTTAAATCTCCTCACCCTGCTGTGTGATTGGGCGGCTGGCAGAGGAGTGACTCGGCGCTTGTCTTGTCTGATTTCCTGGAAGATTCCAGCTATTGGCTAAAATGACTACGGGGAGAAGAGGGGAGGGACAGGCTGTTCTGCAGGAAGCTGATGGCAGAGCGGGGGCTGACTGATAGGACATATTTCTTAGAGCTCATTATATTATATTGCCACAGTTTGACGGAGAAAGGGGAAAGAATGCTGCACACAGGCTGTGCCAGGTCACTCGTCATCACACTGTTAGAGCCCATACAGCCTCCCCAAAAAGACACTAGCTCAGTGCTTCCAAGTCTCACTTAAGAAACTATATCAGAGCATCCTCACAAAGGAGACACTCCAGTCTGGCTCTTTAAGGCATCAGTTCTGGGCATCTTTCAACACTGTGGGTCACGTACCCATTACCCCTCTGCCTCCCATTTCATTCTCTGCTCCACATATTTTATTCTTGTCTTTTGAACTCAATGATTAGGAGCCTGGATCGCATGACTTATGAGGAGAGGCTGAGAGAACTGGGACTGTTTAGTCTGCAGAAGAGAAGAATGAGGGGGGATTTGATAGCTGCTTTCAACTACCTGAAAGGGGGTTCTAAAGAGGATGGATCTAGACTGTTCTCAGTGGTACAAGATGACAGAACAAGAAGTAATGGTCTCAAATTGAAGTTGGGAAGGTTTCGATTGGATATTAGGGAAAACTTTTTCACTAGGAGGGTGGTGAAGCATTGGAATGGGTTACCTAGGGAGGTGGTAGAATCACCTTCCTTAGAGGTTTTTAAGGTCAGGCTTGAGAAAGCCCTGACTGGGATGATTTAGTTGGGGATTGGTTCTTCTTTGAGCAGGGGGTTGGACTAGATGACCTCCAGAGGTCCCTTCCAACCCTAATATTCTATGATTCTATGATTCTTTCCCCGATTGATGTGACTCAGACCATATTGCCATCAAGGAAGGGGGGGAATCCAGATGTTTTGGCTGCTGTATAGGGTACAGTTGGGGCTTTTGGCACCCGGGGACATAGTTTGGGATTGTGAGATGAACACATGAGTTGGTTGTTTAAACCATCAGCAGTGAGATTTTTACCACTGGCATTTACATTGTCATCTTTAAGTTTCAGTGTGAACACTGCAGCTTACAACACTATTGCTTCAGACTCTCTGCAGACTCAGACAGCATCGCGTCAGATTACTCTTAGCTCATGGTTTTTGCGGTTTTCTTCTCAGCCATGGGGACTAGTAACACTTTTGTTTTAATAAATGCTTAAACCTGGGTGCATAGTTCTGTGGAAAGGGGTGGATTGTGTGGCAAATTCTGTGTTTGCAGGATCATAGTATACACAGGCCTTGAATAGAATCAGGAGAGGGTAAAGACTAAGCCGTGAAAGGGAAACAGAATTCTTTGAGTGGTAGTAAAGGCAATCTGGGTGGCGAAAAACAGTCCCCTGAGAAGTTATCTTGCACTTTATTTTAAGTGTTCAGGCACTAGCACTGGTGCTGGTACTAAGCCGTGTGATTTGCACCAGTGGCTCACGGGTTATGTAGAAAATGGAGGTGATAGTCTTTTTTTAGAGCTAAAGAAATTACATGAGCAATGACTCTCTGTAGTTGGCTGGAGCAAACACTGTGCTGTCCTGCTCTGTGGCCATACTGTGAAGGAGAAGAGAGCTCTACAGAGACTTTAGAAGAAAGCAAAATCAGCCAAAAAGGGAAAAGATACTTCTTTACAGGGCAGATGCTGTCTTTCTGTAGGTCCACCTGATGTCAAGCAAATGGCTTTCTTGCTATTCAACTTGATTTAAAATGTTGTTTTCCACTGATGGGTGCATATGTGTTAAGGCCAGAAGAAAAGAGGGCTGGGGAAATAGAAGAAGGTGAAGGTCTCAGGACAGAGGTAAGCAAGATGGGACAAGAATGGAACATGGGGCAATTGAGGAGGGACTGTACACATAGGGAGGGAATTGAGAGACAGGACTGGAAGGCTGCAAAGAAATAAGAGGGAAGGAGATACTGTTTTCCAGGGAACGAGAAAATGGTACAGAGAGTGGGAAACAAAGAAAGGAAAAAGAAACAGTGAAAGGAGAGAATGACAGTGGGAGAGGGATATTAAAAACAGCCTTTGCCTAAAACATGGTGGCTCTGTGCAGTGCTGGATTAGGGCTGATTTTCCCACGCTATCCCTTTGGCCATGAGGTCTCGGCTATTGCTTCTACAATTCATTGTGTGATCTTTAAAGCCCACAATAAGCCTTAAACACCTGTTCTCCTATCGTCATACTGCTGGGAATATTACTCCCATAGGAATGGTATAAAATGTAAGTTTCTTGGTGGCCCAACCATGTATAAACAGATGCTCAGTGCTGTCACCACCATGTAGAATTGAATTAAATATTGATCCCGGGCTGGGAGTGCTGTAGAAGCAGCACATGCAGTGCCGGCTGGTGGGAAGGGGGGGATCTCACCCAATCCCTCAGAACAAAGTGCACCGGCTAAGAATGGAAGCCCATTCAGTTGTGTGAGGCTGGAAGGAGTGTTGCCACCACCAAGGTTATAAGAAGGAATAAAGGGCAGAAATGGGGGATTATGGAGGACTGCAGCTTCCACTAAAAGTTGAGTTGATTGGATGAACTGGGATTGGCAATGGCTGTACAGAGCATATTAGGAGCTGTTTACAGAAAGGTCAGGGTTCGATTTTGTTTGTGCAATTTAGTTCATATGAAAAAAAAAAGTCTGTTTTATATTTCTGAGCCTTTTACAGCTGGGAGTCAGTATTTAAGCGAAATCAGAGCAAAGAGTGAGGAAAAATAGCTGTTTTCTACAATGGATGAATAATAATATCTGGGCTGCCCCATCCATCCGTTACCTCCTCAGCCAGTCAACCTGATGAAACCATTTTGCTAAGTTGTGGTTCATTTTGCTCATACAGTATTAATTTGTATATAGTTTGTAGATGTGTAACAGTCATGAAAACCCTGGAAGGAGGCAGGCTCAAGGATGTGATCTTAAAGAGGCAATGTCAGTGTGAATCTGTGGCGGAACCAAGCAAGGAGTATCTGCTGTGTAAGGGTGATCGATCATAGAGAGAACAGCATATGTAGGGAGAGCTGATCACCGCCAGTTGCATTCCCCTTTAGAGTAAAGGAACTTCATAACACTGTAGACCAGCCCTCCTGATAATCTCCTCTTGCTGGCTATAGCAAAGTCAAAGACTCACTGGTGTGGTGCCTCCTGTTGGTTGTCTCAGGAATTAGCTCTTTCCAGCACATAGAGCACTCTCTGCTGGCCCTAAATCCCTCCCAGAACCCGGTGCCTCTTCAGCTTGGGGTTCTGCCTCAGCAGCACCCCTTCGCTCTTGGTCTCCCTTCCCAGGGGAACCCCCAACCCTCTAAACCCACTTTGCCTCAATGGCTACTGCCAGTCATCATCTAGCCCCCGCTCACGGGGGCAGACTGTAGTCTGTAAACCACACATCATTGACAAGGGGTTAGGACCTCTGCCTATTCCTGGGGTGCACCTCTGTAGTCCCAGTACCTTTTTGGGCCTTTGACAAGGCCTGCAGCCTGCGGGTTTTACCAGGCTGGAGCTCCCCAACTCCTTTGCCCTATTCCCCAGAACTGTTCCAGTTCAGGTACCTTCCTCTCAGGCAGCTGTGGGCATAGACTATAGGAGGTCCTATCTTGCTCCACCATCTAGCAGAACTTTTGAGAGGGGTTACAGATATTTGGATGCTGATTTTTTCTGACACTGCCTCTGGTGACATCAGTGTGGGCTTTTCACTGTTTCCTATCCCCCATCGCTTTTGCTGTCTTCCATTTTGTGTCAAGAGAAGGGATTGGCTGCTAGGGAGTAGGTGACTCAGTCTCCAGAACATTGTCTGCATCACATCCTGACAGTGACCTCAGTGGCCTGTGTTAGGTGGAAGTGCCATTCCACCCAGAGATGATATGACATAGGGTATGTCTACACTACCCGCTGGATTGGCGGGTAGCGATCGATCCATCGGGGGTCAATTTATCACATCTAGTCCAGACACAATACATTGATCCCCGAGCACTCTCCTGTCAACTCCTGTACTTCACCACTACGAGAGGTACAGACGGAGGTGACAGGGGAATGGCAGCAGTCAACTCACCACTGTGAAGATGCCACATTAGTGGATCTAAGTACGTTGACTTCAGCTACTTTATTCTCATAGCTGAAGTTGCATATCTCAGATCGATTTCCCCACCTCCCCCTCCCCAGTGTAGACCAGGCCTCAAGTTCTGGAACCAGCTTGTGGCCCCATATTCTTCCCTTACAGGAAGTCACCTGATACTGGCCTCTGGAGGCAGCCCAAGGGTACAGGCTTTTCCATCTGTTGGTTTAAACTCACTTTGCTTTGGTTCCCATAGAAAGACTGGAGACTTAATGTGGATCAGTGCCAGGTTCCTAATCCTGCTTCTCATGACAGACTACAGCAGTGGTCACTCCAAATGGGCAAAGGACTATAACTAAACTGGCAGTGGGACTCTGGTGGAACGGAGGAGAGAACCTGTCTTCTGGATTTAAAAGGCTTTAGGATACTGGCATACACAAAATAATCTCAAAGCCTCTTGTTATTCTTGCCATTGGATTTCTGTCCCTAAAAATATATATTTATTTTCTAAAGCCTAAAATGCATTTATAACGGTTCTGCATTTGTCAGTACTTGACAGTGGATAATGGCATCTCTCAGAGCAAAGAGGAACTAGGGACTAGAATGTGACTGGCTGAGTTACTATCTGGTTCCTGATCTACACTAAGGGTAATGAAACTACGTACTGCTCCTTGCCCAATGCTTGTGTCAAAGCCACAATTTAGCCTTTTAGATACATAATAATTCATACTGCTGACTACTTCTCTGTTGTCTATGACACTAGTGGCTGGAGAGGCTCAATGGAAAGAATACTTTCCTCTTCTTTTTTTCATTTCCATGGCCCTGCAGAAACCAAATGGCTAAGGCCCAGGTAAGAGACCCGTTAGAGAGAGAATGAGAGCTCTCCTCCCTATCCCCTTTCATAGCCTCTATTCAGTGTACATGAGCAACAATAAATATTTTTCCTGGACACTGGCACACTCAATTAGAGATCCTGAGGGTAAAAGTCCATAGTAATTTCTCTCTGCTACATAAACATCCTCTCCCAATGTTTTGTAAACCAAATAAGCACACGGGATTGTGACCTTGGGGCCAGAACAGGCAACGGCATGTTGTCACCTTCCACCACTGTGCACACAATTGGTAATGGAGGAGCAAGGAAATCAATTAAGTTTATTACCATCTTTCCCAGTCTAATTTCCTCCCGGCTTCTCCCACATCTTTTGCTTTTATTTTTTGGTCAGTTAATTATTTTAAGAGCTCTTCCTGTCCAAGCCTGCCTTTTTCTGGTAACCTCAAACCCATCAGGTTCATCAACTCTTTTGTATTTATATATTTACTAGCATAAGTGCCCGGCGTTGCTCGGGTCAGTCGGAGGTGGGGAGGGGGAAGACAGTTGACACCCCCTGACCAACCCCAACACCCACCCTTCACCCACCCTGACACCTTCCCACCCCCCCGACCAACCCCAACACCCCCCGGCTCACTTACCCCCCGACCAAACCCGACAACCCCACCTGACCCCCCAAAACAAACCCAACACCCCCACCTCACCCCCCGACCAAACCCGACGCCCCCACCTCACCCCCTGAGCAAACCCGACACCCCCACCTCACCCCCCGACCGAACAGTGTATTTAATAATCTGTGTGCTACAAAGTGCACCGTGAGCCGGGGGGGGGGGTGTCGGGTTTGGTCGGGGGGTCAGGTGGGGGTGTTGGGTTTGCTTGGGGGGGGTCAGGTGGGGTTGTCGGGTTTGGTCGGGGGGTAAGTGAGCCGGGGGGTGTAGGGTTTGGTCTGGGGGGGTGGGAAGGTGTTGGGGTGGGTGAGGGGTGAGTGTTGCGGTTGGTCAGGGGGTGTTGCGGTTGGTGGGGGGTTGAGGTGGGGGTGTCAGGTTTGCTTGGGGGGATGAGGTAGGGGTGTCGGGTTCGGTCGGGGGTAAGTGAGCCGGGGGGGGTGTCGGGTTTGGTCTGGGGGGGTGGGAAGGTGTCGTGGTGGGTGAGGGGTGAGGTGTGGGTGTTGGGGTTGGTCAGGGGGTGTTGCGGTTGGTGGGGGGGTGAGGTGGGGGTGTCGGGTTTGCTTGGGGGGGTGAGGTGGGAGTGTCGGGTTCGGTCGGGGGGTAAGTGAGCCGGGGGGTGTCAGGTTTGGTCTGGGGGTGTTGCGATTGGTGTGGGGGGGGTGAGGTGGGGGTGTCAGGTTCGGTCGGGGGGTAAGTGAGCCGGGGGTGTCGGGTTTGGTCTGGGGGGGTGGGAAGGTGTTGGGGTGGGTGAGGGGTGAGGGGTGGGTGTTGGGGTTGGTCAGGGGGTGTTGCGGTTGGTGGGGGGGTGAGGTGGCGGTGTCGGGTTTGGTCGGGGGGTAAGTGAGCCGGGGGGGGTGTCGGGTTTGGTCTGGGCACCCACCCCAACACCTTCCCCCCCCCAGACCAAACCCAACACCCACACCACACCCCTCACCCCCCCGACACCTTCCCACCCCCCCAGACCAACCCCGACACCCCCCCGGCTCACTTACCCCCCGACCAAACCCGACACCCCCACCTCACCCCCCCAAGCAAACCCAACACCCCCACCTCACCCCCCCACCAACCGCAACACCCCCTGACCAACCCCAACACCCCCACCTCACCCCCCGACCGAACCCGACACCCCCACCTCACTTACCGTCCCACCAAACCCAACTCAGATCCGTCGCAGGGAGGGAGGTGGCCCAGAGCCGAGGGATTCCGGGGACCTTCGCAGGTGGGGGGGGGGCACAGAGCTGATGGAGTCCGGGGTTGAGGTGGGAGGGGCAGAGAACTGAGGGCTCTCCGGGGTTCCGTTGGGAGGGGGGAGGGGCAGAGAACTGAGGGATCTCCGGGGTTCCGTTGGGAGGGGGAGGGGTAGAGAACTGAGGGATCTCCGGGGTTCCGTTGGGAGGGGGGAGGGGCAGAGAACTGAGGGATCTCCGGGGTTCCGTTGGGAGGGGGGAGGGGCAGAGAACTGAGGGATCTCCGGGGTTCCGTTGGGAGGGGGGAGGGGCAGAGAACTGAGGGATCTCCGGGGTTCCGTTGGAGGAGGGAGGGGTGAGCTGAGCGAGTGAGATGTCTGTTGGAGGGGGGTATTATGACATCATCACCACCTAACTGCCCAGTTGATGTGATTGGCCCTGAAAGACTTTCACCCCTGGGGGGCGTCAGAGGTGAGATCCGAAAATTTTTCGACCCTTACCAGCATCTAGACCCCAAGACCCCTCACTGTACCAAAATTCAAGTCTCTGGCTCAAACGGTGCGGGAGGACTTCGCAGTCATACGTACATACATACACTCATACATACACCACTTGACTTTTATATATATAGAATACTAGCATAAGTGCCCGGCGTTGCTCGGGTCAGTCGGAGGTGGGGAGGGGGCAGACAGTTGACACCCCCTGACCAACCCCAACACCCACCCTTCACCCACCCTGACACCTTCCCACCCCCCCGACCAACCCCAACACCCCCCGGCTCACTTACCCCCCGACCAAACCCGACAACCCCACCTGACCCCCCAAAACAAACCCAACACCCCCACCTCACCCCCCGACCAAACCCAACACCCCCACCTCACCCCCTGAGCAAACCCGACACCCCCACCTCACCCCCCGACCGAACAGTGTATTTAATAATCTGTGTGCTACACAGTGCACCGTGAGCCGGGGGGGGGGGGGGGGGGTGTCGGGTTTGGTCGGGGGGTCAGGTGGGGGTGTTGGGTTTGCTTGGGGGGGTCAGGTGGGGTTGTCGGATTTGGTCGGGGGGTAAGTGAGCCGGGGGGTGTAGGGTTTGGTCTGGGGGGGTGGGAAGGTGTTGGGGTGGGTGAGGGGTGAGTGTTGCGGTTGGTCAGGGGGTGTTGCGGTTGGTGGGGGGTTGAGGTGGGGGTGTCAGGTTTGCTTTGGGGGATGAGGTAGGGGTGTCGGGTTCGGTCGGGGGTAAGTGAGCCGGGGGGGTTTCGGGTTTGGTCTGGGGGGGTGGGAAGGTGTCGTGGTGGATGAGGGGTGAGGTGTGGGTGTTGGGGTTGGTCAGGGGGTGTTGCGGTTGGTGGGGGGGGTGAGGTGGGGGTGTCGGGTTTGCTTGGGGGGGTGAGGTGGGAGTGTCGGGTTCGGTCGGGGAGTAAGTGAGCCGGGGGGTGTCAGGTTTGGTCTGGGGGTGTTGCGATTGGTGTGGGGGGGGTGAGGTGGGGGTGTCAGGTTCGGTCGGGGGGTAAGTGAGCCAGGGGGTGTCGGGTTTGGTCTGGGGGGGTGGGAAGGTGTTGGGGTGGGTGAGGGGTGAGGGATGGGTGTTGGGGTTGGTCAGGGGTTGTTGCGGTTGGTGGGGGGGTGAGGTGGCGGTGTCGGGTTTGGTCGGGGGGTAAGTGAGCCGGGGGGGGTGTCGGGTTTGGTCTGGGCACCCACCCCAACACCTTCCCCCCCCAGACCAAACCCAACACCCACACCACACCCCTCACCCCCTCGACACCTTCCCACCCCCCCAGACCAACCCCGACACCCCCCCGGCTCACTTACCCCCCGACCAAACCCGACACCCCCACCTCACCCCCCCAAGCAAACCCAACACCCCCACCTCACCCCCCCACCAACCGCAACACCCCATGACCAACCCCAACACCCCCACCTCACCCCCCGACCGAACCCGACACCCCCACCTCACTTACCGTCCCACCAAACCCAACTCAGATCCGTCGCAGGGGGGGAGGGGGCCCAGAGCCGAGGGATTCCGGGGACCTTCGCAGGTGGGGGGGGGCACAGAGCTGATGGAGTCCGGGGTTGAGGTGGGAGGGGCAGAGAACTGAGGGCTCTCCGGGGTTCCGTTGGGAGGGGGAGGGGCAGAGAACGGAGGGATCTCTGGGGTTCCGTTGGGAGGGGGGAGGGGTAGAGAACTGAGGGATCTCCGGGGTTCCGTTGGGAGGGGGGAGGAGTAGAGAACTGAGGGATCTCCGGGGTTCCGTTGGGAGGGGGGAGGGGCAGAGAACTGAGGGATCTCTGGGGTTCTGTTGGGAGGGGGGAGGGACAGAGAACGGAGGGATCTCCGGGGTTCCGTTGGGAGGGGGGAGGGGTAGAGAACTGAGGGATCTCCGGGGTTCCATTGGGAGGGGGGAGGGGCAGAGAACTGAGGGATCTCCAGGGTTCCGTTGGGAGGAGCGAGGGGCAGAGAACTGAGGGATCTCCGGGGTTCCGTTGGAGGAGGGAGGGGTGAGCTGAGCGAGTGAGGTGTCTGTTGGAGGGGGGTATTATGACATCATCACCACCTAACCGCCCAGCCGATGTGATTGGCCCTGAAAGACTTTCACCCCTGGGGGGCGTCAGAGGTGAGATCCGAAAATTTTTCGACCCTTACCAGCATCTAGACCCCAAGACCCCTCACTGTACCAAATTTCAAGTCTCTGGCTCAAACGGTGCGGGAGGAGTTCGCAGTCATACGTACATACATACATACATACACACATACATACATACACCACTTGACTTTTATATATATAGATATAGATATAAATGCTTTCTAATACCTTCAAATGGGAGCTGCCTCCTCTTAGCCCTATTCATAGAAGTTGCATGTTAAATTCAGTGCCTTGCATGGTGACAGGTTTCAGAGTAGCAGTCCTGTTAGTCTGTATCTGCAAAAAGAACGAGGACTATGAAATCCATCCTCCCAGCACAGATTTTCCAAACTGGCCCCAACACACAGTTTAGACCCTGTTGCACTGGGGTCCGTTTCACCCTAAACTATTCATACCCAAGACATCACTTTGCATAATGTTCTTTGAACACTGAGAATAAAACCCAGTTTGAGAGGCCATCAACACCCAGATATCGCTGCCTCCCTGAGTCCCTGAGTCATTCTTAAATTTGAGAGATGTAATTACTGAAAGCAGAGCCAGATGGGGGGATTCCTTCCAACATGGGAAGAGTGGGAATGGGGGGACAGCTTGCATGAGTGGATGGCCCAGACAGACTGCAGCTGGGCTCACAGCTCAGGTTCATGTACTCTCTGATATTTAAAAATAAAATGAAACTAATCCTGCTGGGATTTGAATAAAAGGGGAGGGAGAGGTTCTGGTATCCTTGGAACACGGGGTGGTGAAGGGGCAAGGGAAATGCAGACTGTTTTCTGTGATTCTTCTCTCTCCACTTCCACCTCCCACCTCCACCCCCCTGACTTCTGAAATTTTTTCTTGTTTTCTTCTCTCCTTTAGAATAAGTTCCCCAGCTCTGGGAGGTGACGAGAGGCCCAGCTGTTCTAGAAAGAGATCAAGCCGAGTCAGCAGCTGTGAATTCCAGTTCTAGGAATTGCAGTTGTGGGTCCCGGTGGAAACTTCCTGGAATTCTCCCTGCCATTTGAAAGAAAGCAAAATAACTATTTTGGTGACCTTAAACTCCCAAAGGCATAGGAGCAAGAGTTTGGAGGCAGCAGAGATAGAAGGGGTTAATATTTTTCTCCTGTAATTCAGTAGGTTGTTTGGCTTTTGTGCTTTATTTAACATCAGGGCAACTGGTATGAGAAAGCGAGCAAGAGAATTTGCTCGACAGACAGAAGGAGATAGTTGTGGTGACCACAGGAATTTTGAAAAGGGAGGTATGATAAAAAGATCAGAGTTTTCAGCCGTCAGTCACAACCTCTTTGTGAAAGGTCAGTGTCAGACCTGGGAGACACCCACAGCCAACCACACACAGCCACAAGGCCATGAATAAAGGACCCCGAAAGCCACCAACAGCCACCTGTTGTTTAAGCTATAACTCAAGACAGCAGGTGCCACCTCGCACTGTGTTGCCTCTGTTAATTGTTCAAACATTCTCAGCCCAGTGAGGGATTTGTCACTTGCGCTCTCCAAACTGGAAATGATGGGGAGCTTTCTCCAGTAACCCTGCAAAGCAATTAAGGAAACAGACTCAGCATGGCATGTACAAAGTAGCCCTGTTTTATTCACTGTCAGCAGCCATACACACATCTGCTCCTCTGCCTGGGGGAGGAGAGTTCTCACCATCCTAAGTTATTTTAATAGTCCATCTCCCTTCTGTGCAGCACCACTTAGGCACCATGGGGTGACTTAAAATCAGCAGCAGCATTAGGGAGGGGAAATTTAACAAGTGGGCATTCAGCTCAAAAGCACGGTCAGAGGTTACATGCAGCTCTGTTACAAGTGTACACATTAGTACCTATTTTTCTTCTCTTACAAATTTTAACTCCCAAATGGTCAGCAGCCCCTCTTAACAGATTCTGAAAGAGATATCCCAGCTCTGCCATAAATTACTGAGCTTGAGGCAGGAATTACAGTTTGAAATTTTCTGGGCTATGTTATGCAAGAGGTCAAACTAGATGCTCAGTATAGTCCCTTCCGGCCTTAATCTCAAAGGATTTATTCATTTAACCTGGCTGTTTCCACTCAGCACTTGTTCCTTTGTTTAGATTTTCCCCCAGTCACTCTTTGAGGAGCAGATGACAGATTTTGGAGACTTCACATCCAAACCGCGGCCTTGACCCCCTTCTTGCATTTCACTGTGTGTCTGTACATAATGGGATAGGTTTGCTATGAGATGGCAACTGACGCTTCAGGCTGGAAATAAGGTATACATTTGTAACAGTGAAGGTAATTAACCACTGGAACAATTTAACAAGGATCCTGATGGATTCTCCATCACTGACAATTTTAAAATTAAGATTGGACTTTTTTTTTTAAATGATCTGCTCTAGTTTGAAGTGAATTATTCCAGGGAAGTCCTGTGGGCTTTGCAATACAGAAGGTCAGACTGGATGATCACAGTGGTCCCTTCTGGCCTTGGGATTGCATTTCACTGCAGCTGAAAGAGAACCCAGGCTCTTTGTGGCATCCTAGGCAGCAGTTCTACAAGGTGAACTAAAGGGCACCCTCCCATTGGCCAAGCCAGCAGGAGCCATGCTGAGCTGCTGTCAGGAGAAGCAGATGTGGCTATGTTTAAAATAATTTGCCTTTGCTACTTAGAATATCAGAGTTGGAAGGGACCTCAGGAGATCACCTAGTCCAGGGGTCTGCAACCTTTACCACTCAAAGAGCCATTTGGACCCGTTTCCCACAGTAAAGAAAACACTGGGAGCCACAAAACCCTTTTGACATTTAAAATGAAATAACACTGCATATAACGTTTTTTTTGCCTTTATGCTATGTATAAACAAACTATAATGTGTTCCATTTATGAAATCAATGAACGACTGCAGAGAAAACAAAATTACATTTCTGCATGCAACAAAACATTTTGAGCTCCGAAAAAAAGACGTTCCTTCCCTCCCTCCCCCCCCTCCGGCCGTGCTCTCGCTCTTCTTCCTCCCCCCCCCTTCCTCCCCCCCGCTCCGGCCGTGCTCTCACTCTTCTTCCCTCCCCCTCCCCTCCAGCCGTGCTCTCGCTCTTCTTCCTCCCCCCCCCCCCCCCCGGCCGTGCTTTCACTCCCCCCCTTCCCCAGCTTGCCTTGCCTTGCCTCGTGCCCCGGCCCCGGCTCGCTCTTATCCGCCGGCTCCGCCGCGCTTCGCCTCCTGCCCCGGCCCCGGCCCGACTCGCACTTCTCCGCCGGCTCCGCCTCGCCTCGTGCCCCGGCCCCGGCTCCGCCTCCGTTCTTCTCCCCCCCCCGCCGCTCGCCTCTTATTGACCCCGCCCCTCTCTTTCGGCTGCGGCTCCGCGCACTGGTTGGACAGTGCTGGCGGGCCGCATAGAAAACAGTCTGCGGGCCGGTTAAAATTAGAACACACAGGGAGCCGCATCGGAGGGATGAAAGAGCCGCATGCGGCTCCGGAGCCGCGGGTTGCAGACCCCTGACCTAGTCCAACCCACTGCTCAAAGCAGGACCAATCCCTACTTTTGCCCCATATCCGTAAATGGTCCCCTTAAGGATTAAACTCACAACCCTGAGTTTAGCAGGCCAATGCTCAAACCACTGAGCTATCTGGCCCCCTGCTGCTTTTCTTTCCATTCAAGAAAAGAACAGGATAGAGATTAGGGGAGCCAAATGATTTCATACTGAGTTTAAAAGCAAGCTAAGCCTAGGGTTCTTTGTGTTTCAGTTCCTTTCGCTGGTGTAAGAAGCTCTACGTGTCACATTTTACAAATCTGCTCAGTAGTATGCAAAGTTATTAGCAGCTAATGCTAATGCTCATGAAGAACCCATCAAGGCTTCAGATATTATTTACATGCAAGAAAGTCTCCAATAATTATTTTTTTAAAGGAAAACTTTTTGCCTTTATGGCAAACTCAAAACAGACAGACACTATGAAGTGGCAATGAGTGTGATGAATTCATAGATTCCAAGGCTGGAAGGAACCAGTGTGATCATCTAGTCTGACCTCCTGTATAACACAGGCCAGAGAACGCCCCCAAAATAATTCCTAGAGCAGATCTTGATTTCCTAAAAGTTATCAGTGATGGAAAATCCACCACAGCTTTTGATAAAGTGTTCCAGTGCAAATTACCCTCACTGTTAAAAATATACCTTCTTTCCAGTCTGAATTTGGCTAGCTTCAACTTCCAGCCATTGAATCATGGTATACCTTTCTCTGATAGATTGAAGAGCCCATTATTAAATCCTTGTTCCCCATATAGGTATATATAGCCTGTAATCAAGTCACCCCTTAACCTTCTTTTTTTTTAACCCAAATCGAGCTCTTACAGTGTGTCACCATAAGGCATATTTTCTAATCCTTTAATCATTCTCATGGCTCTTCTCTGAAACCTCTCCAGTTTACCAACGTCCTTAATCTGTGTCCAATTCTGCTGCCCACTCAAGATTCCCCTCTTTATGTATCCACACATTGCATTAGCCCTTTTGCCTGAAGCATCACATTGGAAGCTTGTGTTCAGCTGATGATCCACCGCAACCCCCAATCTTTTTCAGAGTCATTGCTCCCCAGAATAGATTTCTGTATCTTGCAAGTATAACCTACATTCTTTGTTTCTAGATATACACACGTACATTTAGCCGTATTAAAATGTATATTGTTTGCTTGTGCCAAGTTACCAAGAAATCGAGATAGCTCTGAATCAGTGAACTTCCTATTTACTATTTCCCCAATTTTTGTGACATCTGCAACCTTTATCAGTGTTGATTTTATGCGTTCTTCCAGGTCATTAATAAAAATGTTAAATAGCCTAGGGCCAAAGAACTGATTCCCGCGGGACCCCATTAGAAACACACTCATTCTATGCTGATTCCCCATTTACAACTCTATTTTGAGATCCATCAGTTAGCTATATAATGTCTGCCCTGTTTATTTTATATCTTACTAGGTTCTTAATCAAAATGGCATGTGGTACCAAGTCTAAATCTATTATGTCAACACTATAACTTTTATTAACCAAACTTGTAATCTCATCAAAAAAAGATCAATTTAGTTTGACAGGATGCATTTTCCATAAACCCATGTTGATTGGCATTAATTATATATTAATAATAATTCATTATATAATTATATTGCCTTCCTTTAATTCTTTATGAATCGAGTGTGCTAAATCTTGAGCATGGCACTGGTGAAATTGTTCTACACGGTTGGCTCTTAACTGAAAGGATGGTGGTTTGGCCCCCTGGGGGATGAAGGCCAGGATGGATACCTGAACCTGGCATAAGCTTGCACTCAGGTGAGGGAAAACTGGGATTGTTCCTATGTTTATCGTATATCATCATGATATACGTATCACATGCATGAGTCCCTCATAGGAAGGATATGGTATGAAGGATATTATTATGTAGCCTGCTTTGGGAGGTGATGATGTGCAGAGCACTTAGCAAGACTCGGCTCTTTCTGCAGGGTCTTACAATGAGCTGTGCAGTGATTCCTACTGTAGAGTGAACATCTCCAATGTGACAATCTCAGAGAAAGCAGAGGAGAGCTTGCATCCTTTCCTACAAGGAACAGATGTTCTGATGGCAAGGATTCACCTCACTCCAGTATTATAAAAGCCCCTTGGGCAGCCAAGGGAGCATTCCTCTTTCACTGTCATTGCATTGCATCGGGGATGGACACTGTAACATTCCATAGGCAACCTGGGTTGGGCTACATAACTCAGAGGAGCCCCTTGAGCTGACTTAAATATTCCATGGACTTGGTCCCTGGAACAGCCTGAAATTTAGGGGGGAGGCCCCAGGGATCAAATGTGGAGTGACACTGCCTTTGCCCCGCTTCCTGCTATGCTCTGAGTTCTGCTCAGAGCATAGTAGGGGATGCAACACAGAATCTCACCCAATGAGTGTAGTGGCACACTAGTGGACAGGACTCCTTGACAGTGTGAATAGGGTGGTGGCAGAGGGAGGAATTTTGGCAGCTAGAAAGAAGTGAATATTGGTGGCAGCACAACACTGAAAAGCCCCCTGTCTTTGTTGTGACCTGTGCCAGGAGCAAGGAACATGAGGTTCCCCATCTGTTCTGCTATATGAAGTTTCCATCTGCTCTTAAATTAGCACAAAATAAGGAAGTGGCTCATCCCAGGCGTGCACATTTTAAATTATTTTGCAATGTTCTTGCTTGAACATTGCAAGATGATTACTAATAAAAGTAGTTACTGAAAATTATAAAAGATGCTAGCTGTTGCACCACCCAAGGAATAAACGGTTGGGTCCCCCTGGGTTGCCAGTTAAGTCCTCGAGTTACATGCACTTCTTTATGGGGCCTATGTGACAGATGTTGCAATCCCCTGCAATGTCTTTAGGGACCAACTATATTGCGGTTATGAATGGATTAAATTATTTAAATGAATTCAAAACTGGCTGATTGGTCTCAGTGTGTAATTGTATATGGGGAATCCTCATCATGTGGGTATGTTGCCAATGCAGTCCCTCAGGGGTCTGTTCTTGGAGATATTCTATGGTCTGTGTGATACGGGAGGTCACAATGGTCCCTTCTGTCCTTGGAATCTATGAATATGTGATTGCGTTCTGTTCCATGGAGGGATGGTTACCATAGTGCCTACAGGAACTATAAACAGTGGGGCGTGATTAAGGTGAGTCACTGAGACTAAATAGTGCTAGAGAGGTGCCATCCCCTGAACTGGTTGGCTGGGTCATGCAAACTATGGAGGAGTTACATTAAGGACGAATTTGGCCCATATTTTGTGAAGCCTTTTGAATTCCTCGGCTGAAAGGCTCTATAAAAGTGCAGAACATTATAAGTACATGGGAATTCAGCTATCTCCCCCTACTAAAATGAGATATGTGGTGTGCAGCATAGCTATGACCATATGCCCTATCTACTACACCTTTATATTTCTAGGTATCTCTAGCAGGCTTCTGCTATTTTGTTTTGAATCCAGATGCATCGTGCTACAGAGGGGAGAGATGGACACTTTGTTCTCTCAGGAAGATTTTCCTTTGTTGGTTTTTCCTTGGTATCAAATAAGAAGTCATTGAGATTGAAAGTATATGACTGCTTTTTGTGCCTGGCAAAACCTTAGGAGTGTGATTCTGTGCAGTGCCTCTAAGCTCAGGGAGAGTGGGGGCTGAGATCTGCTCACCACTACCAAATGAGGTGTACGTGCAACAGCAACCTATATCCCAGTGTGAACTCAAGAAATTATTTCCAACCCAAAAGTCCACAAAGAAGCCTACAAGTAAAACTCCACCACCGTTTTCCCAGGTCTTCAACTGAGACCCCATGAACAAGCTGTAAAGTGCAGGCCAAGAATATGTTCCTATTCCCTTTCTGAAAGAGAGAGCACCGTTGTTCATCAGAACAACGCCCACATTACCCTCATGCCCAGGCATCTCCCTGTATTGTGTTTGTTTCTCATATGCATCACCTAATTCCCTCATAAAACAAGAGATTTTTTAATAAAACATGTTTCATTATCTTCCTCAAAAATCTCCACTCCCTGCCATCTGATTGGGCTGCTGGCAGAGAAGTGACTTGGCCAGCTGTATGTCTGGGTTCCTGGAAGAAGCCGAGTGCTGGTGAAAATGACTCCAGGGATGAATGGGCAGGAGCAGAAGGGGCTGACTGAGGGAAGATAGGTCTTGAAGCTCATTTTGTTTCCTTTCTGCAGTCTGACAGAGAAAGGGAGGGAAGGGGAGAGCTGCACACAGGTCACTCATCTGCCAGGTCACTAATCATCTGAGTCCTGGAGCTCCCAGCCTCCTGCTTGCCAAAGGCACCAGCTCACCACTCCGTGTTTCAGTAAAGACGTTGTATCCGGGGTATTCTTGGGGGAGATCCAAGAGATACTTCAACCTGGCTCTGACCATCTTAAACCCTATAAGTCACACACTCCTTACCCCACTCCACATTCTCTTTCTGACCTACACCATAGATTTTGTTCCTGTCTTTAGGATATTTCTCTTCATGTGTTTATCTTAGGTTTGTTAACGGACAGACTTTGAATTGCAACTTTCAGCCCCTATTGTCCTTATACTTTTGAAGTGCACTGATCACAGGGTTGGGTCTGGCCCATTCTGGAAAGAGGATTTTGTTTCCACCTCACCACTAACCAGACTTTGACGAATGCTTGGATATGGGGGGATGAGGGATGGTTCAGGCTCATATCCAGTTTCTTGCCTCTAAAATCCAAATATCTCTTAACTGGTGGGTGGAGACAAATTCCATCTGTCATTTCAGAGACTGGAGAAATAGCCCCTCATCTAAGGGCTGGGCAGATAGATGACATGTAACATTAAATACCAAAGCAATATACACTCTGGTTTGGGAATTACAGACAGATGGAATTGGGGAGCTGAAACCTGATCTCTAGCCTATATGCTGTCTCTTTATCTTCTTGCCAAACATCTTTATCTTCCCTAGTTCCTGCAGGCAACCACAGGGAAGGATGAAAGCTATTCTCTTCTCCTGCTTCCAAAAAGCAAACTCCTATAATTTTTGAGTCATGACTCAGAACACTGTGTGGTTTATGAAAAAGTGATCAAAGAGCTGGCACCTACACTTTGGGCTCCCTTCCTTAGACTCACTTTAGGAATCCAGCTGGAGTCTAAATACAGCAGGTCATGTTCATCCCTGGTGAAACTCCCATCGACATCACTGAAGTTATATCAGGGATTAATTTGGCTCACTGACCATACAGTAGTTCAAAACTAAAACTGGGGCACTCTCTGAGTCTATAGTGCATGAAGTTTTTTTCCTGGAGAGCACCACTAGGCTGGTAGTAACAAAGCTGTTACCAGCCAAACAAAGACTTTTCCAGAAATTACTTGGTGAGCTCATTCCTGTTCCTAGCAAGCTGGTGTCAGTATCATCACTGAGAGTCTCTGGTCAAGGACTAAATGGGATAAAAGATGAAATTATCTTCTTGACTCCAGAAGTGTTCCCTCCAGATTTAGTGTGAACATGCCGATACTGATGTTTTACTTCATTTGTGGATAAAGAGCTCCAGGGCTGACAAGCCAAAACTTTTTCTCAGCATCAAATTCAATTGCGAATATTAATTCTCCACTTAGCCACTGAGAAATCTGAAAAAGACACACACTTCTTTTCCCCACAGATTACACTAGCAACCCAGCAATGCATGAGTTCACCCTGCTGGCTCTCCAGTTCCCACAGTCATATTCAGAGGACTGAACCGCCTCTCATTCACCCTGGGTTCATATCTGTGAAGCTCCACCATCTTTTGTGGAGCCGCTTCTGACTTACACCGGTGTACATGAGAGGGGGATCAAGGTTCAAGGTATTCAGCAGGGGATTAAAATAGGCTTCCATGCCATAAGAAAGAGAAAAAGAATGGTTGCCAAGTAGACAAGGGCAAACACAATAAAAAGAGAAATGTTCATTCCAAGTCCCTGTACTGGCTATTGCAACAGGTATCAGAGACTCCAAATATAAATATGTAAATAATAAAATTGACATTTAACACCTCACTTAATTGAAACTAATCAGTTGCAACATAAAACAGCAGGAGGAAGACACTCTAGTGTAACTGACTACCTTACAGTGATGCCAGTTAGCAGTTAAAGGCATGTTGAAATAGGTGTTCTCTGTCTGGTATAAGAAGGGTGTAGCTAGGATAAAGGGTGTAACTAGGATCAGTTTTCCACGAAAAGCTTATTAAGCAACACAGGTGTTAACCCTGTTCAGGAATTCTGTTGCTGTAAACAGAGAGTGCTGCTCCAGCCATGTCACATAATAATGGATTACCATCAGCTATTATGTTTTATTGTATTCGGCTCCTGGCTGCCAAAAGATTGGGGATTGCTGGGCTTAGTTTAAGACTCAATCAAGAGAAAGGCTCCTGAAGTAATCATAGCAACTCATGATCTGATTTCCTAGCAGAGGGGAGGCACCACCTGATTTTTCTCCCCATTCTCCCCATTTCTCCCCTGTGCGTAAGGAAGCCATTGTGTCAGCTTTACTGCCTGAATATTCTAAAGCCATCGCTGGAGAGACTAAGAAAGTAACATTTTCTCTATGTGATGTGCAGCAGATTCCTTCAGCAAAAAGAGAGGACAAAATTTAGCAACGTCCCTTTTACTCTCTCTTTCCTCTTCTGTCCCTTTGCTCCCTTGTTGCTCTTCAGTGGGATTGGACCAGATGTAACCAAGAATAGAAACGGGGTCCAGAGGTTCTACAATGAAAAGTCCCCACTAGAACCTGAGCCAGTGGCCCAAGGTGTTGTTTTGGTAGAGGACTACAGAGGTATTCACCTTGATGTAGAATGCTTTGTGCCTGACTCTACATCCTGTTTTCCTGTCCTTTGCCCATTTGATGTCAGTGGAGTTCCACTAGCATAAAACAAATGGAACAAGGTGGAAAATTGGGCCCTCTGTTTTACTCTGCTAGACAGAATCCTTCCCTGAGAATTAGGGTATGTCTTCACTACAGCAGTAGGTCGATTTCCTTTAATTCGATTTTTTAAAGCAGACTGTATAGAGTCGATTTTGTGTGTCCCCACTAAGCACAGCAAGTCGACAGTGTCTGTCCGCACAACTTTTGCAAGTGTCGACATAACGAGCGTTGCACTATGGGTACCTATCTCACAGTTCCCGGAGTCCCCAGCAGGCACCATTTCGAGTGCTGCACTATAGGTAGGCATTTCATGATTTCGCACCCTTTTTCCGCACCGCCGATCCCCATTATGAGTGGTGCACTGTGGGTAGGCATCCCATAATTCGCGCCCTTTCTCCGCGCTGCGCTAACGCCATAGCATGGAGCCCGCTGATGCCACCGCTGCAGTAATGGCCATTATGAAGACCTCGCGCACGGTTGTGGATTTCATGCTGCACCGTCTGCAGAGGAATGTGATCCGGGGACAACTGCGCTTTCTGGAACCCGACGACAGTGAGGAGGAGATGGACCTGGACGTGCACAGCAGGGACGGGGACACTGACTTTTTAGAAGTAGGGCGACTGACAATCTGTCAAATTTGGTGGCAATGGGGCAGGCTCATGCCATCGAATGCCGATTCTGGGCCAGGGAAACAAGCACAGACTGGTGGAATCGCATAGTGCTGCGGGTCTGGGATGACTCCCAATGGCTCAGAAACTTCCGCATGCGTAAGGGCACGTTCATGGAACTTTGTGACTTGCTTTCCCCGGCCCTTCGGCGCAAGAATACCAGAATGAGGGCGGCCCTTACAGTTGAGAAGCGAGTGGCGATAGCCCTCTGGAAGCTTGCAATGCCAGACAGCTACCGGTCAGTCGCGAATCAGTTTGGGGTGGGTAGATCTACAGTGGGCTTTGCTGTGATGCAAGTAAGTAGGGCAATCGCCGAGCTGCTGCTACCCAGGGTTATAAACCTTGGAAACCTGCAAGCTACAATAGATGGCTTTGCCGCCATGGGATTCCCTAACTGTGGTGGGGCTATAGATGGGACTCATATCCCTATCCTGGCACCGGACTACGAGGCCGCCGAGTACAGAAACTGGAAGGGATATTACTCAATGGTCATGCAAGCAGTGGTTGACCACAAGGGACGTTTCACCGACCTGTATGTGGGGTGGCCGGGAAAGCTTCATGACGCTCGTGTTTTCAGGAACTCTAGGCTTTTTAGACAGCTGCAGCAAGGCAATTTCTTCCCCAACCAGAAAATTTCCGTTGGGGGTGGGTGGGTGGGTGGAAATGCCGATCGTTATCATTGGTGACCCAGCCTACCCCCTAATGCCCTGGCTCAATGGCTCAAAGAAAAGTCAGAACATCTCAGACACATATGCGTGCCTCAGCCCAACACGGCTTCTGAAATTACCAGCCATTATCCATATTTAAAATCCATATTTTTAATCCATATTTAAAAGCAGCACTTGGATATTCTAGAGTAACCCCACCCCTTTCCCCCCACCACGTGGAGACCTCCTCCCCCCACGCGTGGCTCCCACTGAACCGCGATCTGCAAAACAAAGCCCAAAAATCTCTCGCTAAGGGCTGGCTGGGGCTCTTCTGCGGAGGCAAATGCTTGCAGACTGACTCTTCAAATTCCCTGCTAGCTACCGCTTCGGGCTGGCGGAAGGTGGGGGGGAGGGTTGGGTGCGTGTTCAGTCTTAAGCAGAAGCAACCGCTTGCAGACTGTTCACATTCCCTGCTAGCTACCGCTACGGGTTGGCAGCGGGGCGGGTGCGCGTTTGGGGGGGGCGGGGCGGTTGGTCGGTCTTCAGCAGAAAAGATTACTTTGCAGCTGGGAATCTTTATTTCCCTACTAATTGCAGTCCGTATTTCAAACAGGCAACCATGAATGACATCACCTTGCTTAGAATTTCTCAGAGAGATAGAGAACGCATGCTGCTTGAGTCCCTGCAAAGTCGTGGTCCATTCGCCGCAATGCTAGCCTGCTCAATGATACCAGACTACTTACTACTTTCGTGGCGTGGGATGGTCTCCTATCACGGGGGACCACATAAGGTGGCTCTCCCCAGAAATATGGTGCGAAAGATTCGTCACTACCTCCTGGATAGCTTCAGTGAAATGTGAACAGACTCTGAGTGACAGACTCTGACTCTGAGTAGAAACTGACCAGCAATGAAAGCACGCTAAGTCCTTAGGGAAAGTTAATCATTAATAAATGCTTCCTTTAAAAATCATGCATCATGTAATCCCTTAGAAAAAAACACTTACCCCCCTGGGAGGCTTGGAAGGGTGCTGGCTACAGGGTGATAAACGGCTCCTGGCTGTCTGCTAACACGGTTTTTCCGCTGGCCTCCTGCTGCTCCGTGAAATTTCCCTCCTCCTCCTCATCGTCGTCCTCATCCGAATCATTCTCGGCCCTGACGATTATCCCATCGGTGGAGTCCACGCAGACCGGTGCGATGGTGGTGGGGGCGCCCCCCATTATCTGATTTAGTTTATTGTAGAACCGGCATGTCCGCGGCGCGCCCCCTGAGCGTCCGTTTGCCTCCTTGGCTTTCTGGAACGCTTGCCTCAGCTCCTTAATTTATACGCGGCACTGTGTGGCGTCCCTGTTGTGGCCCCTTTCCAGCATGGCCTTGGAGACCCTGGCAAACGTGTTGGCATTCCGTTTGTTGTTGCGGAGTTCCAACATCACGGATTCCTCTCCCCAGATAGCGATGAGATCCAACACCTCATGACTGGACCATGCTGGAGCTCTTTTCCTCTGGCTGGTCTCCAGGGCAGCTGAGCTCTGCATGGAGTCTCTGCATGGAGCAGCTCTGCTGCTGATTTCTCTGAATGGCGACTGAGCTGTGCAGGTGAGCTGGCCACGCTGACCAAACAGGAAATGCTATTCAAATGTTCCCGGGTCTTTTCCTGTGTACCTGGCCAGAGCAGCGAGTTGAGAGTGCTGTCCAGAGCGGTCACAGTGGAGCACTGACGCAGTCCAGAGCGGTCAGAATGGAGCATTGTGGGACAGCCTCTGGAGGCTAGTAATGTCACTTGTGTCCCCACTAGCCCACAATCGACCTAGAGAGGTCAATTTTAGCGCTACTTCTCTCATTAGAGAGGAGTTATAAAGTTGATTTTGAGGGCCCTTTAAATCGACGCAAATGGCGTCCGTGTGAGAACAGGTACAGGTTTATGATGAATTAACGTCGCTAAAGTCGACGTTAAGTCGTAGTGAAGACATGCCCTTAGATTGTTTTTAGGTTGCACTGGGCCAGACCATGAGCTGAGGTATATTAATGTAGCTTCAGTGACTTCACAGGAGCCATGCTGGATTATTCCAGCTAGAGATCTGGATCAGTGTGTTCAGAAAGTGTCCCAGTTGCTTCAGTTCTTACCTTGTTCCCAGCCCAAATCTCTGGGTGGGTGCTGTGCTGAGCTTCTTAGGGTAAGTCTACACAGCAAAAACAAAAACAAACAACTGTAGCAGGGAATCTCAGAGTCCGGGTTAACTGACTTGGGTTCACGGGACTTGAGCTTCAGGATTAAAAATAGCAGTGTAGATGTTCAGGCTTGAACTGGGCCGCAGGCTCTGAAACCCGGTGTAGGCGGTCGGTCTCAGAATCCGGCCTCCAGCCCAAGTGGAAACCTCTAAACTGCTCTATTAGATTCACAGCTTGAGTCCTGCAAGCCCAAGTCAGCTGACCCAGGTTGCTGCAGGGTTTGTTTTTTATTTGCTGTGTAGACATACCCTTACTCTCGGAACAGTATGGAACTCGTAGCTCAGGGGTAAGGGTATAGGGAGCCTTCAAGTAACCTTTGACCTCTCCCAGGCCTGAGATGCTTCAGGGACTGGAGATGCCCCCATATATTTTAGCCATCCCCAGGCCCCCTCCATCCATTTGTTTGGTGGCTGACAAAGGTGAAATATATCAAGAATCTGGAGGTTCCTGGCCTTTGCAGCAGGTGTAGGATATAAAATGTGCTGGCTGTAATTCTTTCACTGGCTCTAGTCTATGTTCTGTGTTATATTAAATAGATGAAATATGAATAGCCATCTTAGATGTATGCTACCTGTTTAGGTAAAGGAATGATTTAACCGCACCCTTTGCTCCAGGATTATTCATGGCAAAGGATTATTTGACTTAAAACAAACATAGGAATTGCCTAGTAACTGGAATAACCGGTTAAAACAAGCATAGCTATGCTCTGCATCACGCTGCAATTGACGTTGGAGAAATGACCTACTTTCTGCAGAGAGAGCTGTCATTTTAAAGCAAACATGTTAAATTGGTACTTGGTAACTTTAGGCACCTTAATATTCCTGCTTCCTTCTCAGTTGCTCAATTTTGTAGCCTCTCAAGGTCAGGCTGAAATGAAGCAGGTTACCATATGAGGAATCGTTCAGATCATTTTCTAAAGATGCAGAGACAGATTACCAGTGCTGGAGACATGGACAATGGATTACATGAAAGCTCACCCCATCTCTGCATCTCTTCACATTAGTACATGGAAGATGTACATTCAGTCCTCGTAGGAATAAATGGAAAATTTTCAGAACAGAGAGAGGTAACTAGTGGTGTTCCCCAAGGGTCAGTTCTAGGACCAATCCTATTCAACTTATTCATAAATGATCTGGAGAAAGGGGTAAACAGTGAGGTGGCAAAGTTTGCAGATGATACTAAATTGCTCAAAATAGTAAAGACCAAAGCAGACTGAAGTACTTCAAACAGATCTCATGAAACTATATGATTGGGCAACAAAATGGCAAATGAAATGTAATGTGGATAAATGTAAAGTAATGCACATTGGAAAAAATAACCCCAACTATACATGCAATATGATGGGGGCTAATTTAGCTACAACTAATCAGGAAAAATATCTTGGAGTCATAGTGGATAGCTCTCTGAAGACATCTATGCAGTGTGCAGTAGCAGTCAAAAAAGCAAACAGGATGTTAGGAATTATTTTAAAAGAGATAGAGAATAAGATGGAGACTATCTTATTGCCCTTATACAAATCCATGGTGCCCCCACATCTTGAATACTGCATACAAATGTGGTCTCATCTCAAAAAGGATATACTGGCATTAGAAAAGGTTCAGAGAAGGGCAATTAAAATGATTAGGGGTTTGGAATGAATCCCATATGAGGAAAGATTAAAGAGGCTATAAAGAGGCTAGGACTTTTTAGCTTGGAAAAGAGGAGACGAAGGGGGGATATGATAGAGGTATATAAAATTATGAGTGGTGTAGAGAAAGTGAATAAGGAAAAGTTATTTACTTGTTCCCATAATATAAGAACTAGGGGCCACCCAATGAAATTAGTGGGCAGCAGGTTTAAAACAAATAAAAGGAAGTTCTTCACACAGCACACAGTCAACCTGTGGAACTCCTTGCCTGAGAAGGCTGTGAAGGCTAGGACTATCACAGGGTTTAAAAGAGGTTAAGTCCATTAATGGCTATTAGCCAGGATGGGTATGGAATGGTGTCCCTAGCCTCTGTTTGTCAGAGGGGGTGATGGATGTCAGGAGAGAGATCACTTGACCATTACCTATTAGGTTCACTCACTCCGGGGCATCTGGCATTGGCCACTGTCAGAAGACAGGATACTAGGCGAGATGGACCTTTGGTCTGAGCCAGTACGGCCTTTCTTATGTTCTTATGGACCAGTGGTCTGACCTAGTTATGGCCATTGTTACATTCTTATGATTCGTGGTTTCAGGAATCTGATAATATTCTCTTTACCATGTGTAGTTTATTCTTTACTCCAGGTTCATTTCCCAGGAGTATAGAGGTGGCTACACAAATACATATACTGAAGTGTACAGCATGCACATCAGAATAAATATATCAGTCTGGCACCAGAGACACATATATTATTAGTGACTGGTTGAGACAAAGATTAGTGGGTATTTTACCCCCATTTGAACTTGTGACAGTTTAGGGCAGGTGAAAGATGCTGGATTGCCAGTCCTCAATACTAAGACCTCAGTTCCCAGAATAGGTACAAAACCCACCGGGACAGGGCAAGCTTCCACCACACATTGGTCCCCTCCCCTAACTACTAGCAAACATGCTGCTGCAGTACCTATCAGACTGGGACACTGCCTTTCTGGGAAAACTTAAACTGTTATTTTCTTGTCTCTCTTTTCTTTTCTTTTTTCAAAATCCAGGTAACACTTTATATGAAGGTATATGAAAGATGCACCGGGGCAGGGCATAGTTTCAAAACAAATGCTTCAATATTCTTATCTTCAGGTTGTTGTTCAAATGCCTCCCAGACCCCAAGGATCCCTTTACCCTTCACCCATCTCCCATTTGTTTGTAGCTTATTGCCTACCCTGTGTCATGGAGGCTGTCCTTCTGACGCAGTAGGGCTATGTAGAATATCCCTAAGAAGTGTGAAGTTCTTACTAAGAGCTGAGTATAAAGTAATGCCTCCACACAACCTTTAATCCATTTTAGACACTGAGGAATAAGCTAACAGAGGACACCTAACTCCTTCCTCAGTATGCAAGGATCTATCATGCAGTCCTTACTTACTACAGAAGGGCAAAGTATTACAGAGTGACTGGACAGCCTTTTGACCCAGAGATGCTCACATAGTCTGGTTCTAAACTGATGTAATAATCTCAGTGCCTCAGGGTGTGCGAGCTAGCAGGGAAGAGTAGATTGGTCCTTAAAGTAGCAGGGAAGCACCCTGTTGCAGAAGATGTTGATGTTGTTGTAAAGTACACGGCTGAAAAGATGCACCATATTTATTTTACGTTTCACAGTCGCTGTCAGTCACTCTACTTCCACAAACTGCTCTGCACTGCCTGTTACCCAGCTCCACCCCACTCTCACCCATTTGACACACGTTGAATCCTTCATGCATCTCCAGGCAGCAATCCTGATGCAGTCTGCTGGCTGGGCTCTGCTTTAAGAGCAGGGCTTGGCTGTGCATTGAGAATCTGTGTGTCATACAATCACAGACCGTAGCCAGATGATCTTCACATACATGTACAACTCTTTTTGTTTTATGTGCCACTGAAAGGAGGATATTGCTATTTTTAAAGCTTTGTTCTGGTAGTTTATCCCTACTCTGTTTCATGTCTTTTAACCAGCTGCTGATCCATGAGAGACCCTTCCATCTTAGCCCAAGACTGCTTCCTTTACTTAAGAGCTTTTGGTGAGGGACCCTGTCAAAAGACTTTCTCAAAGTTCAAGTACACTATATAATCGGGATCCCCCTTGTCCACGTGTTTGTTGACCCCCTCAAAGAATTCTAATAGGTTGGTGAGGCATGATTTCCCTTTACAAAAGCCATGTTGACTCTTCCTCAACAGTTTGAGCATTGGCTTGCTAAACTGAGGGTGGGGAGTTCAGTCCTTGAGGGGGTCACTTAAGGATATGGGGCAAAAAATTGTTGGATGATTTAACTGGGAATTAGTCCTGCTTTGAGCAGGGGGTTGGACTAGATGACATCCTGAGGTCCCTTCCAACCTGATATTCTATGATATGATATCATGTTTATATATTGTGACAAAGCTCTGTCCTTGTCTCGGTGGATTCTGTGTTTCCTGGTGGATTTCATTAGCCTCAGAGGCTCCCTATGACCCTCTACGTAGCCCTTCTCTCTCTAGAGACAAGGGTCACAGCCCATTGAGCCATCTTCATCATAAACCAGCACGGGAAGTGAGGAGAAGCTATCCTTCCTTGCACAGTCTCTGTTGTCTCCCAATCTCAGATTAATTAGGGGAGGCAGAAAGGGGGGAGCCCAGGCCTGCCCTCTGCTCCAGCCTAGGGACCCTAATAGGATCAGCTATGATGGCTGACCTTTTAGCAACAGAACACATACAATTCCCTGGGCTACTTCCCCACAGCAGTCCCCGCTTCCTCAAACTCCACATCACCCTTACCTCAGGGCCTCCTTCCTTGCATATGATATGGTGTCTACCACTCAGTCTCACCAACAGCACAACTTCCTCCCACAGCTCCTGACATGTGCACCCACCTGACTAACTGGGTGGGTTTTTTTAACTAGTTTCAGACAGGCCCTGATTGGCTTCAGGTGTCCCAATCAGGCTAGCTATTTCTGCTGCTTTCTAGAAGGTTCTTAATTGGCCCCAAGTGTCTTGATTAACCTGGAACAACTGCCATTTGGTTCCAATGGTACCAGGGATTTGTTTAGCATGGGATGAACATATTTGTTCCTTATCACTTTCCCATAGCCACTGGCCTTGCCCCATCATAATATGTAGTTTCAACCAGTTTGCCTGTTTGCCTGTGAAGTCAGGCTTACCAGCTTGTAACTGCAAGGATTGCCTCTTTAAAAAAAAAAAAAAAGAATTAGGTGTTACATTAGCTATCCTCCAGTCTCTGGTACAGAGGCGGATTTAAGTGATTGGTTACATACTACAGTTAGTATCGACAATTTCATATTTGAGTTTCTTCAGAACTCCTGGGTAAATGCCATCTGGTTCTTATGACTTATTACTGTTGCCCTGCTCTCCCTTTGTTGCAAATCACATTCTGTCTGGCTCTTAGACATGAAACACGGTGCTGCTGCTAATCTAACAAGCCAAGAGGTGCCCAGGTGCTCTGCAGAACGGCAGGACATACTCTGGGAATGTAGCCCTGGGAAAGAAGCACTGGCAAGGAGCTGCAATGGGAAGGCTCTATTCCCTGGATAATTACACATGCAGGAAGATTTGATCTTATTTTTTAATTATCTCTCATTTTTCACTGTTGGCTGGTTCCTCTAATTAGGGGCTGCCAAGTTTAATAGTTTTAAAAATTTCCCACCTGTGGAGCTAGGGGCAGGGCTTGTTAAAGTTGTTCCATTAAACGTTTTAACTTTGCACTTAGGAATGGGGTTGAGATGCAAAATTCTGATCTGCTTCCAAAGCTGGGGGTTGTTCTGACCCATCTGTACTCTCTATTCTTGTCCCCCATATTTCAGTCACTTGGACACCAGGTGAGGTGGGGAATGGAGACATTAATGGTGGTGCCATCCATTGCATATGCGCCAATGATTGCTAAGGAGATCTAGAAAGCAGCAGTGATAGACAGGCTTTCCACTGACTTGAGCATTAGTAAATTGCTGAGCTGAATGGAAAAACTGTATGTGGAGTATCCAGTTATTTGAGTCTCCATTTCCTCTGATAACTGGTGAAAATAGCGATGGATGGTGACCCAGAAATGCATGTAACAGGCCCACAGGGTTTGCTAGAAATATTCCACCGCATCTGTGGGTGTTGGTTCTGCTGCAAAAGGGTTAAGTGGATTGTGGTGATTCATTGAGAGTTTAGCTGAGGATAAGAAAGTGTGTCTTCAGAGAGAGGATCTCTGGGCATAGGCTAAGAGTCCAGGGGAAGGAACCCTTGAGCAGCAAAACCCAGAAAGAAGGTTGAAAGTAAACTGTGTTAATATATCATTGGTTCCCTGGTTAATAGTAAAGCTAAACCCCAGGAGAAGGGATGAGATTTCAGTGTGTTTGAGAGGAGGGGGGATAGCTCAGTGGTTTGAGCATTAGCCTGCTACACCCAGGATTGTGAGCTCAATCCTTCAGGGGGCCATTTAGGGATCTGGAACAGAAACCTATGGGTTAGATTGTGGCCTGTGTTGTGTAGGAGGTCAGACTAGATGATTATAATGATCCCTTCTGACATTTAATGTCTATGGGCAGGGTGGGAAAGGTGACTGCTCTCTCTCACCCACACTGTCTGCTTAGAAGGGTGATTTGAAGTGAGACTATAGTGAGATCACTTTACCTGATTATTTCATTGTGAAGCACTGCAGGTCATCTCTGAAACACATTTTCAGACATGGACTGGAGGATCTGTCACATACCCTTCTGGCCTGCTTAGAGGTCTGCTTCAAAGGCTCTGTGCATTTGCATGCATCTAGCCAGAAATAATATGCTTGCAGAAAAGAATGCCGTATGCTGGCCTGGCAGCAATGATACTTAGCACACTACATAAGAATCCCAGGGAGAGATATTAAAGCAGTGCTTTTCATGATGTTATAATTAAAGTGCCATCTGCATTTTCATGCACACCCCTATTTTCAGAGATGTATAACTCAGTTGTAAAAATAAATTAGATCTGGGTTGAAACTTGGCACCTGGGCTCTCAGAGCATGAACACATTTTCCTTGGCAAAATGTCCTGAAGATGCAGGAGTGGGAAATAATAATTACGGTAACATAGGGTGCCAATAAAACCACCTCTCAGCAAAACCACCCATGACTACCTTTGGGTGTTAGCTGGCTATATGCATACCTCAGATGACCTACCTCGCACTTCAAAGGGTTGCATACATGTAAATGAGTGAAGAATTTGACTTCAAAGTATTTAAAATCATATTCAAGTAATTTCTTAGAATTTTTCTTCTTTCTTTTTAATGCTCTCCATTGTTTGCAAATATTTCTTCCAAGTCTGGTCACAACTTCCCTCCTGATTTTATTGTTCCATTTGACTTGCCTTCATTTCCCCACCCCACCACCCCTCCATGCCTCCAATGGAACCAATAGAGACACGTTTGTTTGTGTTTTAACAACAACCTCAGCTTGAGCAGCAGCATTATCTTGTCCACTTGTCTTCGGTGTGCAGTGGAAGTCTCCCCAGGTGTGTGGTACTGGCCAGGAGTGTTCTTTAGTGAATGACCATTCCAGGGCCAGTGCAGAGAGAACAAAGTGTGGATTTTGGTGGGAGGGGGCATGAAAACAGAAGCCAATATTCTCAGCTTTCAGAGAGTGGATTTTAAAAAGAAAAAAAATCCCAGGCTGGGATCCAAATTCTACTCCCTTACACAGGGTGAGTCTGGAGTACAGTAGAACCTCAGAGTTATGAACTGACCAATCAACCACACACCTCGTTTGGAACCAGAAGTACACAATCAGGCAGCAGCAAAGACCCCCCCCGCCCAAAGTGCAAATACAGTACAGTACTGTGTTAAATGTAAACTACTAAAAAAAAAAAGTAGCATTTTTCTTCTGTATAGCAAAGTTTCAAAGCGGCATTAAGTCAATGTTCAATAGTAAACTTTTGAAAGAACAACCCTAACGTTTTGTCCAAGTTACGTACAACCTCCATTCTGAGGTGTTGCGAGGTTCTACTGTAACTCCATTTAAGTGCATGCAGCTATTCCAGATCAGTATCAATGTAACTGAGAGCATAGTTTTATCCTTGGGGCCTGTGGTGGGGCAGGTCCCTACCTTCATCAGGGAGTTACAGAGCTCCTCTGGGCACAGTCAGCCTCAGCCTGGCACGCCTGTGACACTTGTCAAGCCTGGAGATGGGCAGGTCCTGAAGTGTATGTGTGCACTGCAGCTGGGAGGTGTGATTCCCAGCAGAGGCAGGCAGATGTGTTCCATATCAGCTCATGGTAGAGCACTGAGAAGAGCAGTGTGGACATTGTGGCAAGGGCTGTGGCTCAGGCTAGCTAGTCCTAGCCTGGCCAGTTTCCTGGGTCCAAGCCTGAGCAGCTATCCTGAGCCAACACTCACACTGCAACATCCCCACTGCTATTTTTAGTGCACTAGCTCCATCTGAGCTAGCGTGAGTCTGTCTACCCATGCTGGGAACGACACCGCCCCACTGGAGTGTAGACGTACTCTAAAAGGAAGGGTCCCTGCTTGGTGCAGGGTAGCTCTCTGAAGCTAGAGAGCAGGGGTTGGAAGCTGGAAGCAGGGGTTGCTGACTAGGGAACTAGGGTTGCTGACTAGGGAAACACCTTGAGAGCATTGGCCACCCAGGCCCTCTCAGAAAGAAGGGAAGGTACTTTTTCTTTTTTTCTCTTTGGCTTCCCTAAGGCCTAGGACTCTGCTCTCTGTGGACTGCGAAAGCACAACTACTTTTTATTTGGATTACTTTAGGTTCCCCTGCAAGGGATCAGAGACCCTGAACAGCATGGCCAGAGGGCTATGCCCCTGACTGCAATACAGAAGAGGGGCCTACCATCTCCCAAAGGGAGTGCTAGAGATATATAGCCTACATAGGGCCAAATTCAAAAGTGGTGTAAACAAGTGCACTTCAAAAGACTTCTAGTTGCATTGCACCTATTTACACCCAGATTTTAGACTCTGGCAGGTTTTCTCTCCCAGGTACTAGCAATATTAAGATGGGTCAGTTGCTTTCAAAAACTATTTGAGAGTGTTCCTTCCATCCCTGGCAACTGGAGACCTGTGATTTTGCTGCCCATAACTATTGTGTATAGAGTGGCAATCAGATTCGTATTCACCTTGAGATGTTGTGATGTTCAGATCAGAATTTTCTAAAAGTCTGAACTCGCCTGCCATCTACAAAATAAAAACTTGGGTTTGTGTATTTGGCAGGACTGGGAGGCTGGCTAAGAGCTTGTCCCGTGTTATCAGACTTGATTTTTGAAAAGATTAAATGAAGAGTCGCTGTTTGATGATCCCACTTGGCTATGACCAGAGATTTTTAGATCCAATGGCTTTAAAATATCACTTTTATTTAAAATCCAAGTCAAATGATTTTTAAAAAACGGTTTCAAAGTAGAAGGAAGTGACTTTTTGGAGTCTATGTATATTATTTATATTGCAGTAGAACCCAGAGGCCCCATGTGTTAGGTGCTGTACAAACATCAGAGAGCACCCTTGCCCATAAGGGTGTATAGCCTTCAGCTCTCCCTGTGTATCCACTCACTGTCAGCTGGACCAAACATGCCACATAGTTATCCTCTTCTCCCACCCACTCTTCCTACCAAGGAGCTCTTTGGGCAAGAGTTCAGAAACCTGCAGGCTCGATGCCCGCACCAGCCCCACAAAGGAAAAAGTTTGATTGTTGGGACAGAGCTGAATGGGGGTCACCAGGGGATGGTTCGGAAAGCAGAACCACCGACCCGCTCCCTACACACATTACTAGAGTGACTGGTCTCTCCCAGGGAGCTGCCACATATGCAGCTCAGCTTGGCAAGTCATACGGGTTTCCCAAGATCATTATTGTGCGGTCTATAGAGGGAGTTTCCCAACCTCCAAACCACCCCCGCAGCAGACAGATGCAGTTGTCTAAAAGGAAGCCTTGTTCAGTGGTCTTATGGGAGTTTTAAAATGTATTTTCTATTTGTTTTTGAATCTTCTATTCTCAGTTGATTTCCTTTCCACAGCCCCTGCTTGGGGGCAGGGGGGCAGTAACAGAGAAACCTGACCTGTCAGTCATCAATGTATGGAAAACAAAGCCAGCAGTACTACCAGTGTGGAAAAAATGGCAAGAAATGGGTGTTGACTAAATACCCTGGGCCATGTTGCCCCTTAGGCAGGATGCTCCTATCTAGTGGAGAGGAATCCCCTGGAGCATTGTCCCATCTCTTCCTCCCCTTCCAGCTCTCTGAACAAGCTGGAATTTCTCTCCCCAAATTCACCCAGCCCTGGGACCTATGGAGGCCAGGGCCTACTGCTTACTAAGTCCTGAGGGTTCAGAGGTGAGGGAAGATGCTGTGGAGAGGAGCAGACCCCTCCATGTGTCCCCTTCGTAGCTACATCTTCCTCACACACATACCCTTCCCCCAGCCCTATAACTGGTCTCCATGAGGTTGGACAAGTGGTGGGACACAATGATGGTTCAGAGGAGGCTGTCCTCCCCCTTCCATGCTCACTGCTGGGCAGAATACACCTTCCTTCTGCAGGGGATGATGTGGCCCATTGTGACCGATTTGCTGTGTGGGGATGGAGGCAGGGGGGGCTGAGGGTAACAGTTTCATTTTGGAACCCCAGGGTCAGAACAGACGTTGATCAAAGATTCCACAGATGGAGGACTGGGGGAAGGAGAAGGCAGGGCTGTAGGGTGTGGATACTGGCAAAGGGGTGGAAGCTGAAGTGCAGTTTCTACTATGGGATACGAAAGCAATACTGGCGTCGGTTAGATTAAGTCTTATTCAAGTGAAAGGATGCTACCAGAAAATTAAACAGTGGATAACAAAATCACACACAGTTCTGATTGAAGCTGCCTGGTGGTGTTGGCTAGTTATTTAGTACAGAATGGGGAAGAGGGTCTGGTTATTTGGCAGCATGGTGATGATGGAGCAGGGACAGGTGTGGGGGGTTTTTTCTGTGCCACTGAAAGAATAAATAAATAAATAATCTCAAACCATGTGTCGTGAGTGCAGCTCAGCAGAGCCAGCTTTGAGCAAGGGCCAGGATGCCACCACTCTTCTCCCTGCTTCACCCAGGCAAGGGCAGTGGCAGAGCTTGATAATGATGGGAAAAAATACACAAGGCATGTGGGAGAGATGCCCACAACTCCCCTGTGCCTGAAGACAATCAGCTGGGGACTTGGGCTGCCAAGGACTTGATTTACAAGTGTTACTTGGAACTTCCTTTTGAAATGGAAAAGAGGATGGAGTGGGGAGGGGAACAGAGTGAGGCCTCCTGGTCCTAAACTCAATATCCAGAATCCGTGAACTTGTAGGGGAGAGGTGTTTTTGTTCAAAAATTTCCCAGTGAAATATAGAGATGCCTGCCATACATACACTGTGAGGTCACAGCATTTGCAGCCCTTTCTTAGTCTGTGAAGAAAGGAAATAGACCATATGTTTCAGAGATAGGGCTCAGGTGCCAAAGTCTGGATTCAGACTCATCTGAATCTCAGTTTCCCCCATGCTTCCAGGGGTGTTTGGATGTGGAATTTAGAGTGGCCTACTACAAAGACAGCATCAAAGATGTGACACTCAAATCCAGATCTGAATCCAGATCCAAACTGCCCTGGAGTTTTGGGTTTGCTCGGGGTTGGGATCTTTTATTCCACCCCAGGTCCCATCCCTAATTCCTTGAAAGGAAAAGAAACAAAATAATGGACTAAAAGGTGCTTTAAAACATCAGGAGAGAGGCTACCAAGGAAATAAATAGTGATAAGAACAATGGCAATACTCCTAACGTCAGGGCAGCTCTGAAATTCAAGTAGTGTGCACGTGTCAAGAGCACTTCCTTCAAGCCTCTGAGGCTTGGAGGTTGGATTGTGTCCCACAGTTCACTGGTACAATCAGCTCCCTCCCTGGTGTAGACATGGAATTGGGGGAGGGGAGAGGAAACGTGGATGCAGTCACTGCTGATGACCATGTTTTTACTGTACCCCCTTGATGCCATGCTTCAGCGAGACAAAAAGACATCATGATTCTAGTCTGTTGGTCTGAGGCCCGTTGGCTGCACCTCAGAGCTGGAAGGGATATTGCTTCAAATAGTCCCCCATCCTCCTGGGCAGGGGCAGCTGGTCCACCTCTGCTGTCGACTTGTTGATCTGTAGCCGGCACAGGTGCTGTAGGCTGGGGGCACTGTCCTTGCGGCTGAACGGCCGTATCAGCTTCAAGTGCACTGCTGCAGCCACCATCTCCTTTTGCACGGGGGACAGGGGCGAGGGCGGTGGGTAAGGGGCCTCGTTCTTGTTCTCCACTGTGCAGGACATGACATAGTGCTGGATAAGGCTGACCACATCTGGGAAGGCCAGGATGCGGGGTTTGGACAGGCAGTTGGAGTCGAGCCGGAACTTGCTGTTGGTGTATTCAATGCGCACATTGGTGGGACCCCGGTTGGTCTTGACAGAGAGCGTGAACAGGTAGCTGGGGTGGGTGCTGTCCCGTACCAGGAAGGTACCCTCTGGCATCTTCTGAAGATGCTGCTTGGCCTCGCTAGCTGTGATAGACCCCCAATACCAGCCTGGAAAGGAATCCCAGAAAGAGAGTTAATTTAGAAAGCATCATCACTAGACTGAAAACAGGGGCTGCTCATATCAGGTAGGTAGGAGCAGGCTTCATGGGAAATACAGTAGAGATGGCATAGCCATGCCCTGCAGGGTTTCCAGCTTATGTTTTTCATCAGTGCGCTCAGGCTGGGGAGGGGAGGCCATGCTGCCGTGTTTGGTGCTTAGAGAGACAGAGGAGCAATTCCCCTTTCTGTCGATTGAGCTATTAAAGGCAAAGCTCTCGTGTATGCTAGTGGTGGGCTACTTTGTGATACAAACATTGGCTGTGTGGTGGCTGAGACTGGGACCACCCATTGCACTAATACGTTTCTGCTGTAACAGCTTCTGGGGCAAGACACTTACAGCAGATCAACCTTAGTGCCCAGCGACTTTCCTAGGAGATTCTTCATGGAGGTGGCTCACAGAGAGTTCTTCCCCACACCCTGTGACCTCCTCATCCAGTGACCTTATGCTGGTGGGTAGAGCCTTACCGGATTCTCGCAGATAGGAGAAGGTTTTTGCAATGCATAGCAGATCTTCTTCAGGATCTCGCATCCGAGGCAGATTATTCTCAGGAGCAGGTGCCATGATGGCAGCAGCAGATTCTCCTTGGAAGACCGTAACGGAACGAGGTTGCATGATCTGCTCGGACAAATCCACTGCAATGCCTCTGAGCGACTGTCTCCCGATCTTCTCCTCTGCCAGCAAAGGATGGGGTCTGAAATGAAGGATGTATTATAGGATTTTTAGCTTGTCTTGCCTAGCATTGCATTATCAGCTCAGCGTCTGCTATGCGTGCTACAGCGTGTGTTCTGTAAACAGATCCTCACTATGGTTATATTTCTAACAAGCAGAAAAGGAAAAAACAAACATCACAGAGCTAAAGATGAGCCCCTCAATGCAGGGAGGGATGGGTGGCTTTTTCCACCTTGGGAGGGAGACTAGTTCAAACAGTACCTTGAAACCTCACACCAAGAGCCTGACATTCCTCTAATCCAGTGGTTCTCAAACCAGGGTATGCATACCTCTGAGGGGTATGCAGAGTCTTCCAAGGGGTACATCAACTCATTTAGATATTTGCCCAGTTTTACACCAGGCTACATAAAAAGCACCAGTGAAGTCATTACAAACTACAATTTCATACAAACAATTGCTTGTTTATAGTGTTCTATGTATTATACACTGAAATCTAAGTGCAATATTTATATTCCAGTTGATTTATTTTATATCTATATGGTAAAAATGAGAAAGTCTGCAATTTTTCAGTAATACTATGCTGTGACACTTTGGCATTTTTATGTCTGGTTTTGTAAGCAAGTAGTTTTTAAGTGAGGTGAAACTTGGGGGCACACCAGACAAATCAGACTCCAGAAAGGGGTACAATAGTCTGGAAAGGTTGAGAGACACTATAGGATAGTGCATTTTTAATAGGACTGTGGGGAAGAGATACAGATACGGTTCCTGATGACATGCAGTGGGTCTGATTCTGTTTTACTGGTGTAAACTTCAGTGGAGTTACTCCAGATTTATGACAGTGTGTCTGAGAGGACCCTCCCCACCCCGATCCCCACATTATTCTCCTGTCACTGAAGGTTGGCCTGATCTTATCATGCCTGTTGGAAGCTAAGCATGTGCTGATCTTGAAATGCCATCACAGCAGAATAACTAGCCAGTCCCTGGCATCAAATGGCATGAAGGAAACTTAGTATAAAGTGTAATCATCCAGCCCCTGGCATGTTTATAATGGTAGAAGGCTTCCAACAAGCTAGTGTCATGGTGAGCACTGTTCAGTGTGATTATAAATCTTCCAAGGGAGCAGTATTGTAGCCTTCTAGCAACTAGCTGTAATGTGTCCCATCGCCCTGTGGTCTGTAGTAAGTCCTTCTCTGTACCATGGGGAATGCTAAAAGCAGTTGTGACCTGTGGTGAGAGAACAGGATGATGGAGTGTGAGGAGGGAGCCCTCATTGCCAGTCAGGCTTCTGCATCTGCAGAATTAGCCCAGAGTTGTCACTGCCAGGGGAATGTACAAAGCTGCATGTCCTACAGAAGGAGGCTGAAAATAAGCCACACGTGTCTCGGTGCTCTAGGTGAGCAGCACCCCACATGCATTGCTCCTGCATGTGAAAATGCGACATAGCTGGCAAGAGTGAAATGCAAAATTAAAGGAAAGAGAATAAAAAGAGAAGCTGATGGGAGGGTCTGACTGGGCCTGGCTCGGGCCTTCCATCTTCTAGCACCCTTCACCCTCACTCAACCCTGTGCTGCAGAATATCTCAAATGTCTCTCTCTGCTGCACCTGGCACTAAGGTGACCTCTCTAGGGTCAAAAAATATAAGGTAAACGCGTTCCCAGGGATATGCAATACAGTCCCCAATTTGAGACCTAGGGACTGTCTGATGCTAATGGAGATTAAAAAGGCAGTTGCAGGATTATCTCACGTCATAGCAAAAAGAGGGGGAGAAAGGACAGATGTCCCTGGTGTTTCTCCTCCAATCTTATCAACTTTGTCCTTTGTATAGACAGTGACCTTTAATGGGCACACAAATGTGGACCAGGCAGGGGATAAGGTTACAGACTGATCTTCCCCACCCTACCCTGGCTTGGCCCACTCCTCTCTCCAGCCCTCTCGCCCTACCTGTCCCAACTATGGGACAAAGACCCAAAAGGTGAGACATATGAACAATAGCACAGAGGGGATTGAAGGGGAGTTTTACCTTTAAGAGAGAGAGAGAGCAGGCTGCAGTCAGAGTTCCATGGCTCTGCATTTTGAATGTAGCTACCCAGGGAGTTTTTATGGGGCCATAGATAAATCTGACTTTAACCTGAGGGACTTCTCAGTGTTCTCAAACAATGGAGGGCAATCAAGGAGGACACATTGATCCCACAAAATCAAATGCTCCACAGATTTTCAGAAAAGACTGTTGTGAGTTAAAAACATCTGCCAAATACATCTCTGATCTTCTTCAGCCAATCCTTACTTCAGAAAAAGCAAGATATGACATGCATGGACTTTGAATCCTGCCTATTAATTTCTATCCAGTATTCTCTGACAACTAGTGTACAAAGCATTTCTCTATGGCTTTTGTCTTGCAGGCAACGGCTCTGGATAAGATTCCCTTCCATGGTAGCACTGTCGTTAAGAAAGCCCAGACACTTTCTCCAAGGAGAGTCTCACCTGAGGTATATTCAGTAGCTTTTGGGCACTGCCTGTGCTCTCAGTGGAGGATTCAGTTTTGGTAGCTTTCAACACCAGCAATTTGCATTGCACAGGTATAAATGACTGCACACGGTGAAAGGTAAGGGAGAAGGAGTCCCATGGTACATAGGCCCCATTCCAAGCTCGAGAACAATAATGCTCAGCTTGGATACCAAACTTGAGCTTGCTTCTTCTTGGAAATGTTTCTGCTATTCCTTCAGGCAAAGACTTGTGTTTAAAGAAATGTTTTCTTGTTGCTCGCATGAGAACCATTTTGCTTTTTAGACACCTGATTTGGGAAAGGGATTAAAATTTGTCTGAGGGAGATGGAGAGACCTGGAAGTGGTTTTGATTGGAATCTTTAGACAATCACTAGGTACCTTAACTGATCATTTATTAGAAAGTTCTGCTCCTGCTTTCACTATGCTTCTTCTGTATCTTCCATTGTCTCGTGGAATGCTGTCTCTGAACCTCCAGGACTCATCTTGAAGCCACCCTGTGGAAGCCATTCCCCTTTCACTAAAGGAAGCTGTGAATCAATTCACATTTTGGGCTCAAGTCTTTAAACTCTATGTACAATCATAGGTGCTGGAACTAGGAGTGCGGGAGGTGCTGATGCATCCTCTGGCTTGATGTGGTTTCCATTATATACAGGGTTTACAGTTTGGTTCAATGGCTCTCAGCACCCTTACTATAAAAATTCCAGCACCACTGTGTACAATCCCCTCTCCATAGTCACAAGGGCTCTTGTGAAGTGGGGCCAGTGTGGACTGGAAGAAAGATGAGTTCACCTAGTGTGGTCATCCTCTGGCTCCCATATGCTGCACGACTATCCTGCCACCTAAAATCTGTGGAGCCCAACCCCCTGTGCATTTCCAGTGGGGGTTCTTCCACAATATACAGGGAAAGGTCACAGGGGCTGCTGCCGGGATTTTACTCCTCTCCCACACATATAAAAAAGCCCAGGGTGACAACCTCTAGTAAGCACAGTGCAGTGAAAGAAAGTTTTAAAATCCACCTGTGGCAGGAATGTGGACCCATTAATAGAGTCTAATTAGTGATGATTCAAAAGTGCCTGAGCTACTAAACAAGACAAATAAAGAAGAGGTCAAGGATCAGGAATGAACAGAATAGACTGTGACTATAGCTGCTATTATTGACCAGATAAAGAATGTTGTGGAAGAAAGTGTATTTATAAAAATCAGCAGGTCCAGTTGATATGGATCTTTTTGTCTTAAAAGAAGTAGCTAACAAACTTTTTCTGACACCTCGAGAAAAGCCCAGAAGAACTGAGAAGATACAAGCGCGTAGACACAGATGGTACCAATTAGAGTGATCTTTGCCATTCCTTCTGTGATAAGTCAAGCTTCATAACGACACACATAGTGAAATAGTACCGGAAGAAGGGTCCAGTCCTACACTCCTTATATTGGCAAACTCCCATCAACTCCCACAGAACTTTTGCCTGAGTAAGAAGGGCAAGGATTGGGTCCAACATACATACAATTTTAGAGCACAATTGAACGTGAGCAATAATGAAGCAGCTTTCTAAAGACAAACAGTGGACAAACTTCCCCCGTGTGAATTATTATTAAGGGATGCTAGATATGCTGTAGATATATTTCACTTCAGTAAAGCATAAAGTACTGTCCTGCAAAGCCTACCATGAAAAATTAATTTCAAGCAGCTTGGCTATGAGCACTGTCATGTGGGTTGAAAACATGGGGGGAACCAAGCAAAGGAAGACAGAGGTAGAGCAGCAGGAAAATATGTGTAATAGTGAGCTCTATGAGAGACTTTGGAGGCTCTCAGGGGAAGTGGTGGAAATTCCCACAATTGAGTCACTTAAAAGTAGACAGAGCAGAAGTACTGTGAGGAAAATCTTCTAGTGGCAGACAGGATGGTTAAAATGACATCATGGCCCGACATTAATGAAGGTAGGAGCATGCAAATATTTCCAAGTACACAAATGCCTGATATATTCATGCAGACTAGGTACGTACATATGTAGATGACCCATGTAGTGCCTAACTGGCTATGTGAGCATGCAAATAAATATTAGGCATGCACAAGAATTTATTTGCACCTTACTGGATATCTGGGGCTTTTCTCAATCTTTAATTTTTCTAATGCACTGTGTATACACAAACACACACACATAATCTTGTATAGATAAGTTATGTAAGAAGAAATATACATTCATTCTATATATTCATCTGGAATTAGACATAGATAGTTTTAAAAAAAATCCTGAAAAGCTTTTCCTGTAAGTAGTTTGTTTCTATGGAGAAATCAGATAGCTCCTATTAGTCTGTGCTTCTGTCCTCTGTAGTTTTGCATATGATACATTGTATATAGCATAGGCAGAATTTCCCCCCCAGCTAATTTTTACCTTGAGTGCCATGGATATCAGGGCGTTTGTTCATGCCCTTCTTGGACAAAAGGTATAAAAACCAGAAACACAAGGCACACACACCTACTCAGCTGGGGCAAACCAGCATAGCCCCATTAACTTGAATAGACACCAGTTTATATCAGCCGAGGATCTGCCCGAGAATCTGTTATTGACAATTCTCAAATCAAGCGTTTAAAATGAAGGCTGCAAGGAATCTTACCCTGGAACACAGAGGATCATGTCACTCCAGGACCAAGAAAAACGCATTAAGTCTTCAATAGGATGGGAAAATGGTCTCCCCCTTTTTCTTGCCTTCTTCTTTGTTACCCAGAAGAACTAGGAACAAGTCTTTAGTTAGGAATTCACAGGAAGAAAAGACTGGACTGCTCCCAACAAACCTCTTCCACGGCACCCTGGAGTTCACACAGCGGGAGAAGCCAGGCAGAAAGCAAATCAGGCTGCCCGGAGAAAGACTTTACTGATTTTTCAGCAACTTTAGCTAGGGAATCTGCGCAGTCTTGGTGCTTTTGAAGATAAAAAAATATATATTCTTGCTCTGATTAAAAAGAAAAAAAATTAAAAATGACCAGAGAAAAGGAAAAACTATTTTAAAAGAAGGAATGAAATCTCCTTCAGAACGACCTTTCAAGTCAGGATAAAGCACCTCCGAAATAACAATAAATAAGTATCAATAAATAATCTCTCCCCGAATGTGGAGCTGGGAGAGCTGGAACCTACTTGGACGCTGGCTCCAGGAGTACTGAAGCTCTGGGAAAAAACACAACTAAGTAATCTTTTGTTTGCCCCTTTTAATCTGTTCCAGGAAGTGACGGATTCCTGGAATTGTATTGTATTCACATCACTGTTCTGACATTAAAAAACAAAAAGTATAAATAGATGTGTCCATAATGGACATCTTGATGTCAGCCCTGCACTCCAGAGAACTGTGGGGGGAAAGAGCCTCCAAAATATACCAAAATCCTCAAGGAAAAAGGCAGGGTCAGGTCAGATTGGTCACCTCCTTCCAGGGACCCAGTTGAAAAGTTGTAAGTTGTTTTCTGTTTTATAAAGCATTTGGCTGCTGTCCCTCTCTGTGTTCAAAGAAATACCTTTGATAGATTTCCAAGAACTTTCCAGGAAAGCTGGGCTGGACCACAGAGCTCAGCGAATCAGAGCAAACCGAGGCTGGGCTGGACTTCAGACGTCTGCCAATCAGAGGCGAATGAGGCTGGGCTGACGCTAGAAGCTGTAGTGAGCCCAGCCCCACAGTCACAGAGAAACATACGCACAGAAAAGAGGGAGGGAAATGCAGGCAGCAGTTGCAATCACCAGGGTCCCTTTAACCATGTGACTAGGAAAAAGCGAGATTAGAAACCTCGCTGACCATTCCCAGATGGCTACGTGAAATCAGAGAGCAGCTGTAATGCACCCTCTGCTCCAAATATGAGCAAGTAACCGCCTTGTTAGGCTGATGTGTAACACAAGGCTGGGATCAAGAATTTCCCCTCCTCTAGCTTTAACTTGAAGCATCAAACGTGCCAAGTCCCCCTGCTTTCTCATAAAAACAATCTTTCCCTTTCCTCGCCAACCCGGCAGTGTCTGGCCAGACAGGCTGAGATTTCAACATGTTTTCCAAGTGGATTTGGTGAAGGTGAAAGGTGCTGAGTTGAGAGCCCCAGAGATAATTCCTCTTTAATTCACAGCACAAGGACAACAGGGGCAACATCTGAGCAAATGCCTTCCAAGGAACACAGAAGGTAGGACTGCAAGGAACTTCCTGGGTCATCAAATCCAGTTCCTGCTATTGCTGGCAAACCCATCCTCTAATCCCATTCATAAATTTATCAAATTACTCTAGTTAGGTTGTTTGCCCCTTCCTACTGGGATGCAGTTCCAGAGCCTCACTCCTCTGATGGCTAGAAACCTTTTTCTATTGTCCCAATTAGATTTATTAATGGATAAATGAATAAATTCCATACCACCCAGGCCAATGCATCGCAGTCACTCACCTGTGGGGACCACCTTAAGGGATAAAACAGTGAGCGAGTCGAGCTCTAGACCAGTGGTCCCCAAACATTTTACCACACGCTCCCCATTACTCCTATCCACGTCCCTCCTGGCTGCTCTGGGGGGATGGGGGGAATGCAGATAGGAGTAAGGGGGCCAAGGCTGGGGCCACAGCTGAGGGCGGAAGTGGGGGCATAGCCTGAGGCATGGGCCAAAGCTAGCAGCCCAGGCCAGGAGCAGAGCTGGGTGGTGCTCCCTTCCCACCTTCCTGTGAGGGCTGGCTTGGCCCCAGCCACACCCTCATCCCCAAATGTTCCTCCATGCCCCCATGGGAGAGTGTGCCCCATGTTTGGGGACCTCTGCTCCAGAAAAATGGAATCATTGGAACCTCCATTGGGACTGTCTACAAGAGTGCCAGTAAAGAATCTCTTATAGTCAGAAAGACAGCTGAACACTAAACATTGGGCTACATTGGGTGGCCAAGTGCCCTTGTGACTTGGGCAGGTCCTAGTCTTTGAAGGCTATCCTAGCCTCTGGGTAAGGTTTATAAAACCAGTGATTCCCCCGACCTTCAGAGACATTTTAACTAGGGTGACCAGACTACAAGTGTGAAAAATTAGGTCGGGGGTGGAAGGGGTGGAGCCTACATAAGAAAAAGACCCAAAAATGGGCACAGTCCCTATAAAATGGGGACATCTGGTCACCCACTTTTAACATAGCCATGTGGCCTCAGGAGAGGGGAGGAGGGAGTAGGGTGACCAGACAGCAAATGTGGAAAATCAGGACGGGGGATGGGGGGGGGGGTGTTAATAGGAGCCCATATATGAAAAAGACCCAAAAATCAGGACTGTCCCTATAAAATCAGGACATCTGGTCTCACACACTAGAAGGGAGAGAGCAGAGCAGGTCCCTTACAAGCTGCCAAAAAATTCCATGTGTATCTTCCTGACTTTCCGGGTAGTAGTCTCTGGCAATGGCTAATTAACCTTTACATTCACAGTGCATCTTCCTCTTCATTTAGGAAGGGGAGTTCGTTAAGATTATAGATTTATTATATTTTAGGCAGGAGCACTGCAGCTCCAGCAGGGACATGGAAAAGGCATCTTCACAGATTTCTTAGATTTGTAATCAGGCTCTGTCTAGTGGCCATTTTCTGAAAAACATCTTCTCTCTATCTCTCTCTCCTCCCCACCCCCACCCCCAGGAGTAGGCGTAAATAACTAAGTACTCAGTGGCAAAAGCACTAAGTCAACAAATGCACTCAATTTGATAATTCAGTTCTTTGATGCTGCGGGAGAGGTGGTATGTGGGTGTGCACACCAGTAAAGAAATGTAGTGGTGTGTACCGTATTTTTCGTCCCATAGGACGCTCCGGCGTATAAGACGCCCCCGCGTTTTCGGACCAAAAAAAAAAAAAGCGCCGCTTTTTTCGCACCGCTCTCCCGTCCCCGCCACGCGGGCGGGCTGCTGGGAGCGCGCTGCTCTCCCGTCCCCGCTGCGCGGGCGGGCTGCTGGGAGAGCGGCGCGAAAAAAGCGGCGCTTTTTTTTTTTTTTTTTTTTTTGGTCCGGCCGATATTCGGCGTATAAGACGCCCCCCCCAATATTGAAAGTATTTTTGGGGGTTAAAAAGGCGTCTTATACGCCGAAAAATACGGTATATATAACTCATCTTGGTAATCCCCTGAGAGGTGGTGGGTAAATGTGTTCCAGTGAGTGTTCTGTTTCTAAGTACTGGATCTATTATTAAAACCTGTCACCGAACTATGGAAAGAGAACAGCCATATTTTAGTCAGATCTACGCACAACTCCCTCTTCTGTCTGTATTTAACTTACAGATGGTGGGGCAGACCCTCAAAGTGCCATTGACTTCAATAGCTCCACGTCACGATACATGAGCTGAGAATCTTGCCTATCATTCCCACTCCTGACATCCCTGATGCTTGCACCAATGCACAAAAAGGGTCATAAACAAAACAGAGCTCCTGGTTCACCACTTATTTATACCTGCCTTCTTATTTATACCTGCTTCTGGATACTTCCACTGCATGCATCCGACGAAGTGGGTACTAGCCCATGAAAGTTTATGCTTCAATATTTTTGTTAGTCTTTAAGGTGCCACAGGACTCTTTGTTGCTTCTGCAAATCCAGACTAACACAGCTACCTCTCTAATGGTTCACCACTGTCCTTCACCTTGTGTAGTCATCTATCCCTGTGCAACACCAGTGTAACCCACTGCCATTCCAACTAGGTAGCATTCTATACCCTTTTTGCACTCACTGGTGTAAATATCAGCAGAAGGTACAAGTCAATGGAGCAGTCAATGGAGCAGAAGGTACAAGTCAATATCAGCAGAAGGTACAAGTCCCCTTGAATTGGGACTTAAAAGACACAGCATTACTTACTGCTGACCAAATGGAAGAGAATTTGTTTAAGAGAGAATTTCAAAAGATATCAAAGCTCTGAGAGGGTTTACAATAATAAGAGGAAGTAATAAGTATTGACGTGAATAAGATGACAGTGTCCCTTAGGAAATTCCACCAATGCACTATCACCATCTACTGGTAAATGCCTGTATATATAAAATGATAAATGGGCCCAACTCTCCTTTTCACTGACACTTTACACGACTCTAGTTGTGCAAATGGCCCTTAACGTGGGTTTAAATATAATTGTTGCCACTTTAAAGTCGCTTCACACTGCCAGAGAGGTGTAAAGTGGTCTTGTTGTAAATGAGAATCAGGCCCAGAAATGTTTCATGTGCAAGATTTAGCTCAACTGTAAAATGTTATACTCACTAAGGACAGGAAATTCATAGGTCAGGTCTTTCACAACAGTCTTAAATCTAACCCAGCTGCTTAAGTCTGCTATCATTTGATCTCCAATTCATGTAGGATCCCTTAACAAAGGAGCAGAGAGGCAGACTGAGGGAGAACTCAGGTTTAACATGCCACCTCATAAGCCACCAGAGGAGCAAGCGAACAGGAGCAGGAAACAGCAAAGTTTTGCGGGGGAACGCGAGAGCCAGACACGTCTAAGAAACACACTCTAAATTTAGGCCAATAATCCCCCCCAAAACAAAGAATGAACCAAAAAAACCCATAATAGTAAAAATAATGCAGGCAGAAATCCAAGAACAAATGGGGGCTATCCAGTTCATTGCACTTAATGCAGCATGCACAATTTCTTGTCTTCTGAGCAGGTGGCAAATGTGTACATTTGGTGCGATCAACTCATGGCCCTCAGAGATTGAGTACTGGCTCTTGAGACCAGAGTGGCTGAACTGGAGGAGGTAAGGGAGACAGAGATGCACATAGACGAGATAGGGTCGGCAACCTATGGCACATGTGCCAAAGGTGGCATGAGAGCTGATTTTCAGTGGCACTCACACTGCCCAGGTCCTGGCCGCTTGTCTCAGGGCTCTGCTGCCGGCCTGGGGTTCTGTCCGCCAGCCCACTACCAGCCAGGGAGCTGGTCGCCGGTCCCCAGCCACCGATCCCGGGGGCTTCGCTGATGGCCTGGGGTACCTGCCGCCAGTCCCTTGCCAGCTGGGGTCATAGCTGCCAGCCCTGCTTAGCCCACTGCTGGCCTGTGGTACTGGCTGCCAGCTGCCTGCCAGCCAGGGTCCCATCCACCGGCCTCTCTCAGCCGCTGCCAGTCTAGGGTTCCAGCCACCAGCCCCCTGCCAGACGGGGTCCCGGCTGCCGGCCCCACTCAGCTCGCTGCCAGCCTCGGGTCCCAGCCACCAATCCAGAGGACTCCACTGACAGCCTGGGGTCTCAACCGCTGGCCTAGGGTTCTGCTCCTGGCCTCGGCCTGACGTTCTGCAGCCAGCCCCAGCTGTGTCCCACTGGCCCCAGCCTGGGGCAGTGAGGGGTGCAGAGAGGTGCAAGAGGGGGTGCAGCTCAGCACCCCCACCTTAAAAATTGTTTCAGCACCACTGGGATATTTTAAAGTCCTGATTTGCTGCTTACATCACTATCACACCACATAGAACACTGCACTGCATTTGAGGTTGTGCGTGCCATCTGTCACAATATTTTTTCCACTGTGAGTTGAGGGGTACATTTGACAAAACATCAGCTCCTAAGAAAGCAAAGTTAGATGTCCATTCATTTCAGCCTTCTTGGACAGACACATATGGACTTTTTCAAAAGAAGGACCATGCTGTTTGTGCTTTCTGTTGTGAGTGTTTGTCACACATCAAGTGTTCGACAACATTTTGAAATGAAGCACAAGAAAACCCTTCTTGACGAAGCAGAAAAGACTGATCAAAAAGGTAGTAGCAAGATATGAGAAGCAAAGCAGTGTTTTTAAATGCTTAAGTGTAAGTAACAATCAAGCCACAGAAGGAAGTTACAAGATTGCACAGTGCATTGCAAAAAACAGAAAGCCGTTTACAGATGGGGAATATATAAAAAGTTTTTCTCAGCAGTTCAGAGGTTTGGTTCAATGATTTGCCAAATAAAGATATGATCCTATCTAGAATAAAAGAACTGCTTTTCCCTGCCAGAACAGATGAGAGACACATAAGCGAAATGGCAGAAAACATTAACAAAAAGCAGACTGGAATAAAAGACACAGCAATGTTTAGCGTTGCAGTTGATGAGAGCGTGGACATAAATGACAAACAACGTTTGGCAGTTGTTGCAAGCTATTGTGCTTCTGATGAAATTCTAGAGGAACTTTGTTGCCTAAAACCCCTGCATGGCACAACAAAGGGGGAAGATATACAGGGCCGCCCAGAGGATTCAGGGAGCCTGGGGCAAATCAATTTCACGCCGGCGGCACTCCGGGTCTTCGGCAGTGGTCCTTCACTTGCTCTGGGTGTGTTCAGTGGCAGTGAAGGACCCGCGCCGAAAACCTGGAGTGCCTGGAGTACCTGGAGTACCCTCTTTCCCCAGATTCCTATCTTCCTTCTCACCTTCCACCCCCCAGGGTTCCTGTTCCTGCCCTCCCCTTCTCCCCCCCTCCCCCATTTCTTCACCACCCTTGCCACCGTCTTCCTCATTCCTCTGCATTAAGGAACCAGGCTGAATTTTCCTTCTCCATGCCACCTAGGTGCCAGCAGGGGGAGCATTAAGAGCACAGAAGAGATTTTTGTCCCTGATCTCAGTTCTGGTGCCTGATGCCACAGCCCACCTAGCAGACTGCAGGATCAATTGCCCGGAAAGCCCTGCTAAGTTCCTGCAGCCCAGGATGGAGCACACTCAGTGGCTGTGTAAGGACAGTGCTTTTGACACATGTGCAGCCCAGCTGGTATGTAAGAGATGCAAGGGGAGGGAGGATGTTCCCTGCAGATGGAATCTTTAGAGAGTTCAATTGCCAAACTAAAGAGTCTCTACTGAGCATGTGCAAACTAAGATTTTTCAGAGGCTGACAACTTGGCCAAATGTAATGATTTTTAATGGGATTACAAAAGGCATATGCTGACACCATGCCACATATCAAGTCCCTGTGCCAAAGGATAGAGGTAGTAGATTTCTCAACTAAACAGCTGTAAGGATATTTTTAAGTGAACAAAATAGTGTATTTTTCCCTAACTTCGGACTCAGAGATGGCAGAACCATTTTTGCTTAAAATTTCCCCAAAGATCAGTCTTAGGCAGACACCTGGCATGGAAATTTTAAGCCTGAATAGTTTAAATGTAATGAAATTATAAGGATTTGAAATTTGAAAAATCTGGGACAGTTTCTCAGATGTGTCACCTAAAAAGAATGGCTCAGGTTTGGGAATCTCCCTCACATCCTCAGCCGTGAAAACTGAGGCAAAGAATTCATTAAGTTTCTCCACAATCGCCTTATCATCCTTGAGTGTTCTTTTAGCACCTCAATTGCCCAGTGGCCCCACTGGTTGTTTAGCAGGCTTCCCTGCTTCTAATGTACTTATAAAAATGTTTGCTATTACTTTTTGAGTCTTTGGCTAGCTGTTCCTCAAATTCTTTTTTGGCCTTTCTAATTATATTTTTACATTTCATTTGCCAGAGTTTATGTGCCTTTCTATTTTCCTCACTAGGATTTAATTTCCACTTTTTAAAGGATGCCTTTTAGCCTCTGGCTGCTTCTTTTATTTTGTTGTTTAGCCATGGTGGCACTTCTTTGGTTCTCTTACTATGTTTTTTTAATTTGAGGTATACATTTAAGTTGAGCTTCTATTATGGTGTCTTTAAACCGTTTCCATGCAGCTTGCAGAGATTTCTCTTTGGGTGTTGTACCTTTTAATTTCTGTTTCACTAACCTCCTCATTTTTGTGTAGTTCCCCTAGTTATGCTGCTTTTTAGTGCCAAAATCAAGATCTGATAGGTTTTTATATTTTGTATAATAGACCTTACTTTTGCAACCTCACACTGGATCTTATCAAGGGGAAGCTAATGAGATATGTTTGCTGTGTTCCTACTCATTGTTTTGTCCATAACTATTCACAAAAAGTATTCAAAGAATTTTGTACCTTTAAAACAGCTTATTTTTAGGGTGCCTTATCTTGGGAACCTCTTGGTCAAAGGACTTCAGTTTCCCTTGCTCCAGACCCAACCTACCAATTTTCAAGCCGATTTTAAATTTCCTGTGGATTTTAGACAGGATGCAAAAATTCAACTTTAAACAGAAACTTAGTTGCAATCATAACGGTGGAGTGAATAGCAGTCATTCCATAATAGTGGCCCTGTCAGAGGATGAGAACAGAATCCCATTTGCTTGGGTTTCTTGCCAGTCCAGAGTATCTACAGCCAATGATGTAAGACAGCCACTACACTGAGGCTGGCTGGAGCCAACATAAAAGTCCTTCAGGCTAACTGTGGCAGATGGCAAAAGTCTCAGTTGGCTCTCTAGGGCAGCACATTTGCCATGTGGACTAGCGGTGTGAGTTGGCAAGGAGATGGAGGCCTCTGCATGTTAGCACAGCTCTGGACACGATAGACACACATACGTGTTGGGCAGCCTGCTGACAGATGTCTCTGTGTGATGCAGACTCCCTGCAGGCTAAGAGTGTGAGCGTTCAGTCATGGGAACCGGGTCATTTCAGCCTTCTGGATTGCGCCACAGCCATCCGTGCAGAATTTACATTCAGTTCCTCTGGGTAATGTGATCTGAGAGACAACAGCAGTGTGCTGCTACTGTCTGCTGTTAAAAACACACTAACATTACTTGGCAGGGGTGGCCAAATTAGGACTTGCGAGCCACATGTGGCTCTTTTATCATTAAAGTGCGGCTTGTGGAGGGCCTCCCACATTCTCCACCTACCAGACTTGGGGGTCAGGGAGCTCAGAATCTCTGCCTTGCAGCAGGGTGGTGGAGTAGGGGCTCCTACCCAGTGGGGAGGGAGGTATCGGAGCTTCAGCCTCACAGGGCACTTCCCAGCAGGCATGCCCCAGCTCTTGAACTTCTGAAGATTGTTGTATGCGGCTTAGAGGCAGTAAGTTTGGCCACCCCTGTTATATGGGTTGGAGACAAAGTAGTGGGGTGACAACTGGAGGAGGAGGTGGGGTGACAACTGGAGGAGGAGCTAAGAGAGGACAGATCGAAGCAAAACAAAAAGAGGTTAGAGGCAGAGTAAAATCCAAGGAGACAGAAATCGGGAGAGATGCTACTAGCGACACAAGAAATGACAGAATCCATCCCTCCAGAAACTTTTCCTCATTTTAATCCCATATAAGAATCACAGTTTCTAAAGAAACCAGTTCATGAGCAATGCAGGCGGCCATGTCAAGCCTGTCCAGACAATGCTGCCATACCTGCAGTTGTACAGTCCCCTGGAGCCACATAGTCCCACTCTATTGGGCAGGTGATGCTGCTATGAGTCACTGCTCCTGCTCCATTGGTGTGTGGTGTGGCGCACAAGCTGCTATGGTTTGACTGGGAGCTTTCCGAGGATCACTTGAATGTTTCCCCTTTAATGCTGGTTTCCCAGCTGCTCCTCCTTTTTAACTGGAACTGTATAATGCCCCCACCTCACTCCATGAGCACACATACATAGTTTGCTATGGTAGCACCCAGTGACCCCTCCTGAGATTGGAGCCTCAGCGTCCTAGGTGCTCTCCGCACACCATGAGAGACAGCCCCTGCCTCAAAGAGGTTCGAGTCTAAATAGACAAGATAGAGGGAAGGGGGAAAGAGGCAGTGATTTGCTAAAGATTAGACAGTATCGTGGAGCAGTGGCAGGCTGGTCTCTTGGTTTATAACCCAGGGCCCTTTCTAGAGACACTGCTGGACACATATTGCAGCATGTCTCCCCCTGTTCCTGCTCCCACCCCTGTGGGATTAAAGCTCCTCAGAACTTTTAATATTTAGGGCAAGTGGGTGAAGAATGGAGGCATATTAGATTGTACGTTTAAATCTTGATCCTGGTAACAGGAGATCAAGTTTTGCTTGCATTAACCCTTGGGCGACCTTAAGCAGGAAAACAGGCGGCAATGGAGAGGTATGACCCTTACTTTCAATTCCTGACCCCCATTTTTCTTCACCCATGTCACCTATCATGGAGTGGCACTGGCCCTGTAAGAGGAGCAGGGCCATTGCACCTGTGCCTGGCCAGCTGAACCCTGGTTAGGCTATAAGAAGACCTCACAGGGAGAAAGTGAGGGTGAATTATATCTGAGAGAGTGGATGAGGGACTGCTCATTGCCAGCTCCCTGGCAATTGGGAGACAGTCCTGAAAAATTCCATGAAGTGACTGCAAGAGTCCTCTGGGAGGTGAAGCAGCAGGAGCCTGCCTGGAAGGTTGTGTCACAGTTTCAAGATAACTGCATCTGTCTCTCTCTGTTTCTCTCTTCTCCCCCTCCCCCCAGCTCCACTCCAGGAGGGTCTCCAGCCATCACCTGTTTTTCTCATTCCTTTCTGAACGGAAAGTTTTACGGCTTCTGTAATATGCTGAGCAAGCCAGTCTGCCTCAAGGCCAGCGCCTATCTGTTGCTTTCTCACTGAAGGCTATGAACAGTGTATTGCCAGCAGTTGCAAGTTCCCACACAGCTCTTTCCAAGGAAGCACAATTATTCTTGAGGTAAAAGCATTACAAAGAAAACAAACAATAAACAAATTTAACCCCACACTAAGCACATTAGGAGTCACCCATCAGTCTTATGGGGCCCTAGCAGGCCAAAGTTTTTCCATCCCTTCTGCAAGGGTTGTGGAAGCGCCCTTGCATAGGAAGGAGGTCCTGTCTGTTTGTCTGAGTCCATTTAAATCTAGCCTTTTATATCAAATACCCTTTCTTTGTGTGTTGGTCTCTGGAAAACCCACTTTGAACCAGTATATGCAAGCTGGGCCAAGAGGAACACCTCTCTCAAAGTGGTTACAACCTAAGTGACTCACCTTAATCACTCCCTAACAGCCTGGGGTGTTTTTGATTCTTGGAGGAGTCATGATAACCATTCCCCCTTTCCCCGCATTGAGTTGCATACAATCCCTGACTCACAGAGATGAACAAATTTAATACAATATGGTCCCCTAAAATAGTGCATGGGATTGCAATACTTGGCACAGGGTGTCTAACATATGGATTAACATTAAGGGACCTGCACTTAAGATGACTTCCAAAAGGCAATATCCTATCTGAAGAGACCATTTCAAAATATACTCATGATTTCCAGTACAAATTTTTTGCCATCTAGTTGAAGTCTCGATTTAGTGAGGCAACTGACTTTTGCTGGTCCTCAGGATAGGTGCAGAAGATTTCATTGTATTAGATCACATGGCCTCTGACTAGCTAAATTTTCAGCAAGTCATGTGGAGGGTGCTGAGGTAGTAGTGTAACAGGGGGCTGTCTGAGAAGCCCTGAGCCAGCCCCTGTTAGCTGAGCTCCTGCTAGCTCAGGCCCCAGGCAGGGGAGTAATTGGAGCTGGCAGGGTGTGGCCCTTAGCCGGGAGGGCTTAAGGGAAAGCACCTGTGCGCCTCTGGGGCCAGAGGGATAAAGCTGGCAGGCAGGGAGTGCATGGGGGGGAAACAGGAAGGGGAGGAGCAACTGGCTGGTGTTCCTGGCTAGCTGCAGGAGCTAGCTGTCCCGCAACTAGCTGAGGAGGCAGACTTGTATATAGCTTTGTACACAGAACTGTATATAGGTGGTGGTGGACTGTGCACAAGGGAATAAAAGGGGCACTGCTGTGAAAAACTGCATGGTCTTGGCTCATTCCTGAGATGAGTGGTGAAGGGCTCGTCTACAAGTAGATATAGTCTTGAGGTTGTTGCTTTTTCAAAATCATAGACTTAAAATACTTTGTGAATTGTTTAATGATCCAGTCACTGTGGGGCTTGTATTCACTACCACGGTAAATCAGCGTCACAGTGATTGATGCAGTGGCATCAATTAGCACACCTGGTGAAGACAGGACAGGAACACACTCTTCTGCCAACATAATTAATCCACCTCAAAGAGAGTCAGAAGCTGGCAGGAGAGCGTCTCTGACAGACATAGCGTGCTGTAGACACATTAAGTCGATGTAAGTTATGTTGCTCGGGGGGATGTTTTTTCACACACATGAGCAACGTAACTTACATCAACTTAAGTGGTGGTGTAGACAAGTCCTGAGATGTAGCTGCTTTTCCATGGGGACACTTCTGTCAACCTTCATAGTGAAAAAACACATTTTTGCAGAGAGAGAATCTCTGTCACTATCTACAACCATCACAGATGCATCGCTTCCTGAAGAACCTCCTGGGAAAGTTAAACAAGGGTATAGTAATTGCCCAGTCAGCCAAAGATCTGTTGCCACTTGATCCCAAAAAATGGAGTGTCAGTTGCCTAGTCACAGTCTACATCACACAGCCTAAATAGTGGATTTCCCACAAGACAAAAAAATACAGAGATTGCTCAAAGGACATGATATTAGAAAGAAACAAGTCAATATCTTTTCTTCCATTGGTGTTTTCTTTGTTTGTTTTTTATTTTCTTTTTTACTTTTTTTCTTTTTCTTTATTTATGTTTTCATTATCCCCTCAATAAGTTGCCACTGAAGGATAAACTTCTGAATAATTCACCATTTGTAGACAATAAGACCAAGATGACTTCAGAGTTTGCATAAGAGGAGGAAGACATGTTGACTTTAGATCTCCTGGCTTTCCAGATGATTGTGGGATAAGAAATCTCATTTCTTTTCTTGAAAAGAACACAGTGTCTGAACAGGTGCAGAGCACAGATGTTTCTCAATAATCACTGAATGGATATTGCCTGGTGAAAGGGACATGCAATGTTTGATAGCCAAAGTTAGCCCCCCCCCCTTCTGTTTAAATATTATTGCCTCCATATAAACCTAGATGAACTCTAATTGGACACTCCCACACCAATTTCTGTAGCCAATCACTCACCCATCTACAATAACAATCAACTCAGAAGAAAGTGCACAAAAAACTGGGCACTCAGATATTAAAAAAAAAAAACTTGTGAAAAAATGTAAATAGTGGGCCATATTTAGAGGGGAGTCTAAGAAAAACTAGAGGAGACCTAAGTTGGTGTAATGTATGCTTTCTTCTCCTCTTCTCGGTGTGTATGCTACATTCATTTAGGACCCCGCTAGAAGCCTATAAACTGACTTAAATTCCCATAGGTTTATAGGCCCTGACAAATGTAGAACTTACTCTGCTTGTAATGTTTGGCTTGTAAGATGGTGTGAAGTCACAGACCTTCTTAGTTATACACAAACTCTGCTGCTACCACTCCAAGGCATGCTGAGGAGAGCACAATAACCTGCCAGGCTGAGACACTAAGGATTGCCCAACAACACCACTCCAGAATATGTAAACTAGATTCCCTTACAAGAGTCAGACTCAGAGTCCTTCAGTCTCACTGGCACCCACTCACCAATGCATAACTGTAAGGGGATCTAAATTGGTGTAATGTAACTAGTGGGGGAGTCAGAAGAAGGTGGAAGTTTAAATGTACTTTCTTATACTCTGGTTTTGTTTCTTCCCCTTCTCCTGGCTACATTTCTTCCTTCCGGCATTGAAATCTTAATCACGCATTTAGACTTCCTTGCCCTCTGAGTTAGTGGACCAGATACAAAGGTGATGTGTAAGGTAGGATATAAATTATGCCCTGGTAAGGGAAAGTCAAGTCTGGTAAGAGCCAGTTATTACCAGTTGCAATGGAGGTTTTTTGACATGGAAATTGCACTTAAACTTATACCTTCTTTTGACTCCCCAGTGAGTAATTAGGAAGCTGAGACCTGTCATCCTGTTGCCTACATTGTATGCCATCGGAATCTTGACCTCTTAATGATAAATGCTTTGCCTTGTATTTTAAAATCATGCATATTATTCATTTTTAGTTTGGGATGATAAAAATATCTAAAATGGTAGCAAATGTAAAATAGTATAAACATGACAAAATTCCAGTACGAGAAGAGTTCAGTCACAGAGACCCCCTTGGGACTGTCACCTGATGTGCTGAGACTACCTCTGAGCCCATTTTCTCTGCCAGTTTGGGCCTCTGAAACCCGGCCTTGTTGAGCCAGAAACACTAATCTGCTGCAACACAGACCCAGGGTCTGACCCACACCCGCAAAGCTGCAGACGTAACTGAAAATGGCTCAGCAAGTGTTCCTGTCTCTAGCACCCAGACTCCTAGTTCCCAATGAGATCCAAACCCCAACTAAATCTGTTTTATTCCGTATAAAGCTTATACAGGTTAAACTCATAAATTGTCTGCCCTCTGTAACACAGAGCAATAGATGCACAGCTGTCTGCTCCCCCAGGTATTAGTCACTAACTCTGGGTTAATTAATAATAAAAAGTAATTTTTATTAAGAATAAAAAGTAGGATTTAAGTTGTTCCAAGTAATAACAGAGAGAACAAAGTAAGTTACCAAGCAAAAAAAAAAAAAAAAAAAAAAAAAACACACACAAAACATGCAAGTTTAAGTCTAATACAATAGGAAACTGAATACAGGTAAATCTCACCCTCAGAGATGTCCCAATAAGCTTCTTTCATAGACTAGAATCAGAGAGGTAGCTGTGTTAGTTTGGAATTGCAGAAGTGACAGAGTCCTGTGACACTTTAAAGCAGGGGTCTCCAAACTTTTCAGCCCGAGGGCCGCATTAACTATCAAATAGCAGTTCGGGGGCCGACAACACACTCGAGGTCCAAATAAAAAAGAATCAAAACATGGATGTTGTTTTTAATTATTTATTTAATATTATTTTATTCAGTTATTATTTAATAACACATTGATACACTACACATGAACACCTGTTCACTACACATGAACACTACACATGAACACTACACATGAACACCTGTTCACTACACATGAACACTACACATGAACACATGAACACATGAACACTACACATGAACACTACACATGAACACCTGTTCACTACACATGAACACTACACATGAACACCTGTTCACTACACATGAACACTACACATCAACCCCCCAACTGACCCACCCAGCCAGGACTCTCCCCCCAAAACCTCCTTTCCTCCAACCCCCAACTGACCCACCCAGCCAGGTCTCTCCCCTCCAAACCTCCTTTCCTCCAACCCCCCCCCCCAACTGACCCACCCAGCCAGGTCTCTCCCCCCCAAACCTCCTTTCCTCCAACCCCCCCCCCCAACTGACCCACCCAGCCAGGTCTCTCCCCCCCAAACCTCCTTTCCTCCAACCCCCCCCCCCCCAACTGACCCACCCAGCCAGGTCTCTCCCCCCCAAACCTCCTTTCCTCCAACCCCCAACTGACCCACCCAGCCAGGTCTCTCCCCCCCAAACCTCCTTTCCTCCAACCCCCCCCCCCAACTGACCCACCCAGCCAGGTCTCTCCCCCCCAAACCTCCTTTCCTCCAACCCCCCCCCAACTGACCCACCCAGCCAGGTCTCTCCCCCCCAAACCTCCTTTCCTCCAACCCCCCCCCCCCAACTGACCCACCCAGCCAGGTCTCTCCCCCCCAAACCTCCTTTCCTCCAACCTCCAACTGACCCACCCAGCCAGGTCTCTCCCCCCCAAACCTCCTTTCCTCCAACCCCCCCCCCCCCCAACTGACCCACCCAGCCAGGTCTCTCCCCCCCAAACCTCCTTTCCTCCAACCCCCAACTGACCCACCCAGCCAGGTCTCTCCCCCCAAAACCTCCTTTCCTCCAACCCCCAACTGACCCACCCAGCCAGGTCTCTCCCCCCAAAACCTCCTTTCCTCCAACCCCCCCCCCCCCAACTGACCCGCTCAACCCGGCCTCTTCCCCCCCCCCCAACTGACCCGCTCAACCCGGTCTCTTCCCCCCCCCCAACTGACCCGCTCAACCCGGTCTCTTCCCCCCCCCCCCAACTGACCCGCTCAACCCGGTCTCTTCCCCCCCCCGGTCTCTTTCCCCCCCCCCCAACTGACCCGCTCAACCCGGTCTCTTCCCCCCCCCCAACTGACCCGCTCAACCCGGTCTCTTCCCCCCCCCCCCAACTGACCCGCTCAACCCCGGTCTCTTCCCCCCCCCTCCCCCAACTGACCCGCTCAACCCGGTCTCTCCCCACAGACCGTTTCGCCGCCTGGCAGTGGGTGGCTCCTTGTTTCTGGCCGTGCGGCGCGTCCCGGCCCCAGCTCTGAGCCGTCCCTGGCCGGCGGCGGCAGCGGACCACGCGGTGCGTCCCGGCCGGCGGCGGCCGCGGAGCACGCGGCGCGTCCCGGCCCCGCGGCTGGCGGCGGCTGAGGAGCACGCGGCGCATCCCGGCCGGCGGCGGCCGCGGAGTACGCGGCGCGTCCCGGCCCCGTGGCTGGTTCCCGACCGATCTCCACGGGCCGGATGAGAGGGCCTCGCGGGCCGGATGCGGCCCGCGGGCCGTAGTTTGGAGACCCCTGCTTTAAAGACTAACTAAAGTATTGAAGCATAAGCTTTCATGCATGCATCCGACGAAGTGGGTATTAGCCCATGAAAGCTCATGCTTCAATACTTTAGTTAGTCTTTAAGGTGCCACAGGACTCTTTGTCACTTTCATAGACTGAACTGCTTCCTAGTCTGGACCCAGTCCTTTTCAGACCAATGTTGTGGTTTATGGCCTCAGTCCAGCAATCTGGTAATTCATAGAATATCAGGGTTGGAAGGGACCTCAGGAGATCATCTAGTCCAACTCCCTGCTCAATACAAAAATGATACACACATACAGATAGCATAATCATAACCAGCAAACTACAACCTTCCTATAGACACCTTACATGATCTTCTTTGTACAAGATTTGGTACAACTATAGGACCTTGGTTGCAACAATGATCTTTATGATCACAGTTCATGTGAATAATATCACAAAGGGCTTGTCTTCACTACAGCGGGGAGGGATTGATATTTTGGTCTCATCAAGACGCGATAAATCGATGCAGCAGCACCCCTGTCGACTCTGGAACTCCAGTTCGTCAAGAGGCGCAAGCTGGAGTCCAGGGGGTGCACGCCGCCGACCGCCACTGCCGTGGGGACGGCAGGTAAGTTGGCTGTAGATACACCAACTTCAGCTACGTTATTAACGTAGCTGAAGTTACGTATCTACAGCCGATCCCCCCCTCCCCCCCAGTGAAGACCAGCCCAAAGAGTACCACCTAATATCCAACAGGAAAAATCTGGAGCCTCACTGGGGTTCCATGCAGGCTGAGGGGTCTGCTGGCACCGAGCGCATTGCAGGATTGGGATCTCTATTTGTTCACCACCACCACCCACCGACTGCAAGTTTTGGGGTCACATCCTGACTTTTAAATTCTGTGATTAAAATCTAGGGTTTATTTTGAGTAAAGCCTGGATTCATATTTAACTTGCAATCTTACATTTGTTTTGTTTAAATAAGGATGAAAGGACTCTTGCCCCTCCTGGGCTCTTATCCAGCAGCAATAATGCTCTTCAGAGAGCAATAAAAACAATACTATCCAAAAGAAAAATGCCCTCTCAGCTGCAGTGGGCCTGTCAGCATCCCCTTCATTAGTATCTCAAAGGGATTCTAAGACACAACCTGCCAGAAGGGAAGTAGTAGGATCCACAGTGCCATTTCTGGATCACATTTAATATCCTCAGTCCCCAGGAAATCTAAGACTAGTATTTGAGGGTGGGCACAGCACATATTGCACAGGTTTCTACAGCTCTGGGTGCAGAGAAGGCGATGATACAGAAGTGCCATTCTCTTCTCTTGCCCCAATATGTGGGGTGGGGGTGAACTGCATCCTCAGGTATTTCTTGACCCAGCATATTTACTCCTTCAGAAAGCCTGGCAGAGTATTTATAAAATGTTAACTGGCTCAAGAGAAGAATATTGCACATATGAATATCTGTACTTAAATTGGAAAAGTCAGGATTTTATGATCAAAAGAATTTTAGAATGGTCATTCCAGCACAGAGAGCTGCATGGATTATAACCTTGAAAAACATGAATTATTCAGTATGGCCGAATCGTTGTAACACTGTTATGCCTAAAAAACCCTATTATTTGTTCTACTTCATTTTGGCCAAACTAACACAAAATGGAAAGCACCAAGTGGGAAGGGGAATCAGGTTGAATAAGCTCCTGTTCGGGAGGAAAAGGAGATTTAAGGAGTTAATAGGAGAGGATACATCTTATGAGCAATATGGGGTGTCTGTAGCTTTCAGGAGTGGCTCATTAGAGCCAAACAGCTGCACTCCACAAGTACTTAAAAACAGCCTGCTGAAGAAGGAAGTTAGAGGAATCTTTGATTTAACAGTATTAAGGAAAGAACATTGTTGCAACCAGTTGTAAGGACTTTGTACTCAGTGGAGGGAGGGTTTGAACTATTTGTGTTTGGGAAACCTGCCTAAAAAGAGCAATTTCTGTGCAGAGCAAGGTAATAAGTGTCTTCTCTGTTCTCTGGCAACAAATTTGGATACAGTAGTCCCAAGTGGTGAGGCTATTAAATACTTGTGCTGATGCTGGAAGGGATTCTTCAGAGTATACAACAGGTGAAACTCACTCCTGTGAAGAGGACTTCTATAAGACCCTCTTACTAAGCACCACTCAAAGCCCTATGTTGAAGATGTAAGTGGTTCATAGCCTCTGTTCTGGCTCTTTGCAGAAGGACATGTTCTACCTGTCAAGAACATATCCTACTAACATGCAGCCATGAACTCAAATCAGTGCTTGAGAGCTATTTCTGTGATACAGCACTTCAAATAGTGACTTCATAACACCTACCTATTAGGGACTGCTATTTAATTTGGTCCTGCTGAGGAACTATTTGTTTGCCACTTATGAAGAGACTGTTCCTCTCTGGTTTGTTTAGAACCAGGAAACATCAGAGAGTGGAAGACAACAATCTCATTCCTTCATTTTATTTTGTATGGGCAGCTCTGTACTGTATGCATTTATAAGGGTATGATTAGACTACCGATTGTAGCGCGTTTTTTTATAGCGCTTCCCTATTTAGTGCAACAGGTGTTGCGCTAGAGGCTGTGCACATTGAAGCCCTCTAGAGCCAAAGAATGAACACATTAGCCGCGCTTCTGGCGGCAGTGAGAGTACCGCGATAGGACAGGTATCCCACAGAGCACTTCTTCTGAAATCTGGCACAGTGCCTTGTGGGGAAGGGGGCGTTTTTTGCGGCCATTCTGCATCCAGTTAAAACTCACGTGATGCTTTCTTTTATATCCCAGCAATCCTTTTATTTTCCAGCCAACTCTGGCGCCGTTTCTCAAGGGTTTCAGCATTTCTCAACGCTCCGTTGCCCGTTTCCCCTGTGCTGTAATGGATCACGAACTGCTGCGGACCGTGCTGGCGAGTGTTGCCAGCACAACTCTCTCTGTGGCACAGTTTATTCTTGAAAGGGAAATGGACAGTAGTGATGAGTCCAAAGAGGATCTCGAAATAAAGCCGAGGAAGAAATTGGACAGTACAGTGCTCATTGCTTTAACTGACATGCTCACGACCGTGGAACGCTGCTTCTGGGCACGGGAAACGAGCACTGACTGGTGGGATCGCATCGTCTTGCAGGTGTGGGACGATGAGCAGTGGCTGCAAAACTTTCGCATGAGAAAAGCCACTTTCATGGGACTGTGTGCTGAACTTGCCCCCGTCCTGCAGCGCCAGGACACCAGACTGAGAGCTGCCATCCCGGTGGAGAAGCGGGTGGCTATAGCAGTCTGGAAGCTGGCCACCCCAGAGAACTACCGATCTGTTGGCAACCACTTTGGGGTGGGGAAGTCGACCGTTGGAGTCGTGTTGATGGAAGTGTGCAAGGCCATTAATCGCCTTCTGCTACGAAAAATCGTGACCCTTGGCGACGTACGTGAGATTGTGGCTGCCTTCGAGCAGATGGGGTTCCCTAAGTGTGGAGGGGCGATTGATGGGACCCATATCCCTAGTCTGGCCCCCGAACACCTAGCTGACCAGTACATTAACCGAAAGGGGTACTTCTCCATGGTTCTTCAGGCGCTTGTGGATCACCGTGGGCGGTTCACTGACATTAATGCAGGCTGGTCAGGAAGGGTGCATGACGCACACATCTTCCGCAACAAATGCCTGTTCGGGAAGCTGGAGGAAGGCACTTTTTTCCCAGAGTGGGGGAAGTGGAAATGCCCATTGTGATTCTTGGCGACCCTGCTTACCCTCTAATGCCCTGGCTCATGAAACCCTACACGGGGAGCTTGGACAGCAGCCAGGAAAGGTTCAACTACCGGCTGAGCCACTGTCGAATGACTGTGGAGTCTGAAAGCCAGATGGAGATGCCTTTATGGCAAGATAGACATGGCAGAGGGAAGTATATCCGCAGTTATTTCCGCATGCTGTGCCCTACACAATCTCTGTGAGCGGAAGGGCGAAGCCTTTACTGTGGCATGGACCTCAGAGGTTCAGCGACTGGAGGCCAATTATGCACAGCCAGAGAGCAGGCCTATTAGGGAGGCCCAGCGCAAGGGTACAAGGATCAGGAAAGCCTTAAGGGAGCATTTTCTGGCTGAAAGCGAGTTCTAATGGCAATTGCAGAGGGAGTTTGGGAGGGAGGTTGTGGGATAGCAGTCTGTTAATCGGATGAGGCGGTAGCCTTTATGTACCTACTACACACATGTGTGCACCAAATAAAGAAACCCATTTATTAAAAAGAATTCATTTATTGAACAGCTTTCTCATAATCTGCCATCATGGTTCAAAAATAATTAATTTTGTTGTGGGCGAAGAAGGGGTGTGAAACTGGGGTTTTTTGGGGGGGAGGGTGTGAACTGCGTTTGAGGGCTCAAGGGGTGTGAACTTGGGGTTGGAAAGGGGACATCTACATAGTGCTGTATGTCCTAGACCCATAATCTCCACTGCCCTCCGAATTAGTGTACTCCTCTAACCCATTCTGGGGACTGCGGCCCTGCCTGTTAATAGGGATCGGGTTCAGTGGGTAAGGGTGCTGGATCTGTGGGGTTGTCGGTGAAGGGATTGGGGCTGGAGGCAGCTGTGGGTAGTAATAAGCAGCCAGCTGCTGATACTGGCCTGGAGGGGCCATAGGGCCAGGATGCCAATTGGTTGGGGGGGGGGGGGCTTCAAGGGCCTGCTGCACCTGAAAAGCAGCCATCTGCTGCAGAGTCTGTACTTGCAGCTCCAGCATTTTAAGCAGCTTGTCAGCAGTCTCCTGGCGAGACCTCTCTCTCTCCTTCCTTTGCTGTTCTCTGCGATCTTCCAAACGGTTCGTCTGCTCCTCCCTGCGTTGGCTGCCAACGCGATTATCCATTGAAGCCTGTTCTAGAACTTGCCTCAGAAGCTCCTCTTTGCTCTTCCTCGGCTTGCTTCGCAGGTTACTCACTTTTTGACCCACAGACGCAGCTGGTGCGGGTGTCAAGGGCAGAGCTGCGAATAGGAATAGGAACAGTTTTAGAGTTAAAACACAAGAACCCATTGTTGGCCACAGACACTCGGGGAGTCCCACACATTCCTTGAATCTTTTTTGCAGTTCCCCTGTCCAAATTTTTTTTAAGTTTTTGATGCTGGAAGATAACTCTCTGCTGCGTGTGACGGGGCAAGCGAGGGCGGTGGTTCTAAGGATATGTGGCTTCTGCCCAGGCCCATACGAGGCTTGCATCTGTGTGGCACTTTCACACACACACATCCCATCTCAGATCTTTGGCTTGGACTGTCTTCCCTCCCCCCTAGAACAGTTTGCTGTACCTGTGCAACTTGGTGTTAGAAATACAGCACCTGCAGTCTCCAGACGCTGTTGCTCGCTCTGGGTGCACTCTGGGCTGGAGAACAGCTCCTGGCTGCATGTTTCCAGTGATTCCATAATGTCCTGGCTCCCTCCAGGTGACGTCTGTGACTCATCTCCCTCCTCCTTGTCTGGCTCCTGCTGCGAAGCGGCTTGCTGGTAGTCTTACAGCATCCATTACCCCCCCCACCTTCAGTAAGTGGCTGGGAAGAAGTGTCATGGGGGTTCGCAGGAACGCATGTTGCATCCCCCCCCCAGGATCGCATCCACAGACTGATAGTACCTGAAAAACACAGGAGCTGCCCCGGAGCGACTGTTGGCATCACGGGCTTTGCGATATGCAATCCGCAGCTCCTTCACTTTTGCCCTGCACTGGAGAGTGTCACGGTCATACCCTCTGTCCCTCATGGCACCTGAGATCTTTTCATAAGTTTCATAATTTCGGCGGCTGGACCGCAACTGGGACTGAACAGTCGATTCTCCCCAACAGCTGATGAGGTCCGTGACCTCAGGCTCAGCTCAGACCACGCTTGCGATCGCTTAGCCCGAGGTGGCATGGGACGTGGAGTCATAGCTGCAGCTAAATGGTTACCTGAGCACTCCACGCCTGGCTGCAGGAAACAGGAAAAGGTTTTTCAAGTTTCCCGGGGAATGTGGAGGAGGGTATGATGTGGGTTCACCTGAGGAGGTGATAGAAGAGTTTTAAATGCTGGACAGAGAGGATGGAATGGGAATTCTGGGCCAGGATGCTGGAGGCTGAAGGCTCATTATCACGCAGGGGGTGTGCACATTCCCAACCTTGCGCTACAACGGTAGCGCTAAAAGCCTTCTGCCTCTCGAAAATGAGGTTTAACACTAGCGCTTTAAATCCTGAGTAAATGCGCAAAATGTGCCTTTCAAGTGTGTAGGGTCAGATAATTATAGCGCTAATGGAGGGTTTTAGCACTGCAAAGCACCAGTCTAACCATACCCTCAGTCTCTCATGATACTTGGTTAGGAGAAATGGGGACTTGTTATTAACATTTTGGCTGAAGATGCACCTTATGGGCTCCTGAGATGCACCTTAACACCAATGATTTCCTAGGCAGATTCCAGTTTTGGATTCATGCCTTCTCCTGTGAGTGACATTGTGCTGGGCTCCCTAAGCTACTATCCTGGTAGAGAGCGCAGCAACAGCAGCTGCTAAGAGGAGATAGAAGTAACTAACCAGAGCCCAGGAGGGCAGGAATTTGAGCTTGGGAATAGAAAGCCAAAGCCTGTTATGTGACCGGGCAGGTCTAAGTTGGAAGACTCATGTTTTTCTTTGAACTTTGATTACCCTAGAAGGGTTGGACTTGGCCAGAAACTGAGTCACTGAAAACCCAGGAGGGAAACTGAGGCAGATTGACTGGAGTTGCACACCACACAGGGGCCTGCTTTGGAACTGCACCCTGCTATATTAACCCCATTTTATACCCTGGGGGATTCGTGAACCACTGTAACTGTTAGTCTGCTTACTATAAGTGCAGATGCTGTTATTTTATGTAAAATGTGAAATCTCCCTTTTAATCCCTAAAGAATGGATACATGGAGATCCTTGCATTGAAACAAATACAGCTCCTTTCCAATGGAATGATTAATATCTTCACGTACAAAAAGCTCAGCATCTCACATCCACATAACACCACTCTGTGCAACAGTCATGAATGACGGTGTGAGAAGTATCATATTTTTAAGATCCTGACTGAACATTCAGATGTGTAATGAAACATTGCACAGCTGAGGAGGGTTGTGTGTGTCTGTGTGGAGGTGTGTGAATTGGATATCAATGTTGAATATTCCAGTAATGCGTATCCATGGAGATATAGGCTGTCCAAATCACTTTACTGATTCCTTTTGCTTAGCTTTGTAGAAGAAATTTTACAGGTTAATAAACTGACTTTATTTAGACTGAATGTGAGAATCCTTTCTCACTTTTAAAATAACAGGTACAGGACACAAATTTGATGCAGCTTTTGAGAAGATTGCTTCAATCTTCCCTGTCACGCTTTACCGGTTTGCTGCTGGATTTGTTTTAGGGATATGCCCATTATCACCAGAAGGTGTCATACTGCTTCCATATCAAAAGTGGAGTGATACCAAAATGCAAAGAAGGCAAATGCAGCTGTGTTTTGTAAGTGGTTTCCTCCCCTTTACTGATCAATCTGTGCCTCAGGGAAGGGTGTTACTGGCAGTGGTACTTGGAATTCTACTCCCCACCCCCTTTTTTTTTGGAATATAGTCTTCCCAGGACCTGTTGCACTGATACAGCTACTGACTCATCTGTTAAGGGAGCAGGGCAAAAGCTTCTGTAAGCTAGGCTTCTTTGCCATTAGTAACCCTTCTCTCCAGCTGAGGGTGCCCCAAGAAAGGAGTGACAATTCCTTTGCTGCTGTTTTAGAGTCTCAGGTTTTGTCTCAGCCCCTTTTAGTTTTGGTCCGCTGCTCTAACAGCTTTATCATGCATGCATGGTATCCCCTTCATGTAACTACTGTGACACCTGTCTTAAAAGACCACCCCAAAATTATCCTCAGCTATACTGAATGCATCTTCCTTCCCCTTGCATCCCAAAGAATGGGACATCAAGTTGATGCTGGAGCCTTCCATCTCAGAGTATGCAATGCAAGCCTGATTGCCTGCTGCTGGAGAAGCATGTCCTTGGCTTTCTCAGTGAGGAAGATGTACAGCTTGTTTTTTGTTGTCTTTCTCATACATGTTGCCTGCATCTGCACACAGGCACTGAAGTGACAACTGGACCTTGTCCACCCTAGGGTCACTTTAAAACAATTCCCCCAAGTTTAGCTACATTGCTGTGAACAATACTGGGATGCCTATGTGGATGGGCTGCTGCAGTGTCTGAACATATTGATTAGAGCTGGCTAGTGTTACTGGACACAGTGGTAAAAATACTCCAGGGGTGTCTGTTCCCCACCCTCTACCATCATACCCTCTGGGGGAGCTGCATCAGCAGAGAATATGGTACCTCAATTTCCCCTTGTAGAAGAAAGCAAAGGAGAATTGAGTCATAATGCTTCCCATGGGAGATTATAGCTTTATCTGTTCTGTGAGCAAGACTTTATTGGTATTACAAGTGTTGCCCTCACCCCACCCCCCAAAAAAGAAAGCAAGCAAACACAATTTTAAGGACAGAACCCTCGTGAGGTTTGTCAGTACTACATTACAGCAGGTATGGGGGCTTTCAGCGTGGGTTTGTGTTGTTATTTTTATTCCCCTGTCTCTACTAGTCATGCCTACCTCACTCACCAGTGCTAAGGTTCTCCCTGCTCTCTGACTCACCTTTTTCTCTCTACCAGGAGGGAATTTCACTTCAGTGCTTTTTGCCTCAAAGCTGATTTCTGTCTGTTCCCCCATCCAACTAATTAACCCACGATCCTTGTGTCCTTCCCCACCACAACCCACACCCTGGCAATGTCTCCCTCCTTCCAGGAGGACGGTACATGTACCCTTTCATGATACCATCTCTTCCTCTGCTATCTTGTGTGTCTGACCTGGCAGTGCCCCTATGGCTAATGTCCCCTGCCCTTTGCACATATCCTAGTCAAGCGGCAGATGCTCGGTCCCTGCTCCCCCTACTGGGATGGCTGGTAGCCTGTGTGGTTCCCCCTCTCTCCGCCAAGCAGATATCCTGTGTGTCCCTCCCACCCCTGCCTACCTGGCTCATACTGTGTGCATTCCCCCTTGGCTAGTGGGTACTGTGCACCCCTCACCCCTGCCTGCTCCCACCTGGCTGGCTGATACACTGTGCACCCCACCATTCTCAGCTAGCTGGTACTCTGTATCCCCCTCCCCCTGAAGTCCACTCCCATAGTTGGCTGGAACCCTATGAATCTCCCACTTCCCCAGCCCACTTCCCCCCCCCCATGTACCCTATGCATACCCTCGCCCCCACTCTCTTACTGGCTGGCACCCTGTGCTCCCCCCTCTCCATAGCTGGCTTGCACCCTGTGCATCTCCCCCCTCACAGCCCATTCCCCATGGTTGGCTGGTATCCTGTCCATCCCCCCCATCCTGGCTGGCTAGTACCCTGTGCACCACCCCTCCCCCCACTCTCGTTGGTTGGCACCCTGTGCTCCCCCACTCTCCATGGCTAGCTGGCACCCTGTGCATTGCCCCCGCCCCCTTGCTGGTTGGTACCCTGTACGGCGCCCCTCCCCTTCCCCGACAGCTGGCGCAGCACGTGCTCCTGCCCCTCCCATGGGCCGCGTGTCTCCGCCGGGACCGGCGGTGGCAGGAAGGCGGGTCCGGGGCGTCACATGAGCGGCCGCCTCTCCGGGCTGCTGGGGGCACAGACCGCGCCGGACCCTGGGCGGGAGGCGGCCCGGGGCTGCACGCGCCCCGCCCCCACGACTCACCTGCGGCGGACACAGCCAGGTAACCCTCCCCATAGCGCGGCGGGGCCCGCCCCGCCCCTAGCTCTGCGCGGGGCAGCCAGGTAACCTGCCCGGCTCTGCCCCTCCGGAAACCCAGGTGTGCGCTCACCTGGGCCCTGCCCCTCCCCCCTGCGTGTATCCTGGGGGAACCCCAGGTGGACCTTCACCCCAGCCCTGCCCCTCCCCCTGCTGGGCCCTGTGGCAAACCCAGGTGGGCCCTCACCTGAGCCCTGTCCCTCCCCTGGCTAGGCCCTGTGGGAAACGCACGTGGGCCCTCACCTGGGCCCCTCCCTTCCCCCTTCTCTCCTCCAGTCTCTTATAGGTTAGCCAGGTAACCCCTTACTTTGGGGCTCTCTCCTGTGATTCTCCTCCAGGGCAATCATTACCACCTTTTCTGGGGGTCAGCTTTTCCACATACCCACACGCTCTCCAGCCTTGGATGCTGAATTAGGATAGTCATGTACCTCTCATATAGGGCCGTCAGCCCCTTGAATTCTACAATAGTGCAGCTGGGTAAACCCTCACTTGAAGGCCTTTTTCCTCATACCCTTGACCTGTGCACCAGGGTGGCCACATAACTCCTCACATGTTTTATCCCTGCCTCTGAATTCTTCACCAGGGCAGCCAACTATATCCTTATCCATGCATTTCAATTCACCTATTACCTGCCCCTCTTCTTGACCCAGCACTGGAGTGACCAGGTGATTCTTTACCTGAGGTCCTTCCCCCCCCCCTCCCCCACCTGACTTGACCTATGGATTACTCTTGCACTGGAATGGCCAAGTAACCCTGAATCCATTAACCCCATACCTTGGGACTTTCTTCCTTTTGACCTGTGCATTGGGATAGCCAGGTTGCCCTCAGCTGGGGACACCCTCTCCCCTGCTTTTACTCCAGTTTATGTACCAGGGCAACTACATAACTTCTTATTTAGGGCTTCCTTCTATCTCTCTTCCCAGGCCTGCTCCCGAGTCTGTGCATGAGTGACTCATTTGAAACCAGGTTCAGTTAGGCCTGAAATTAAGTGGATGATTTTGAACCTTTCAGTCACTGTTCAGTGCTGTAAAGCTGATATTCAGATCATAGGTACAACCCTGTCTTCAACATTTGTTATAAGCTCCTTGGGGTAGGGACCATCTTTTTGTTGTGTTTGTATGGCACATGGCACAGTGGGGTCTGGGGCTCTGGCTCAGGCCCCAGCCTCTGCCACAGTGTAGATTAATAGTGATTGACTGTTACCTGTGAATAAACGATTCAAGGCAACTTGGTCAAATTCTGTATGCTGATAGGTGAAAGTTACTTTTCTGATGTGAACAGCCATCTTCAGTCATTTGTAAGTCTGGTATTACCAGATGTCTAAATATGAAGAAGGGAGGAGAGAGAGGAGTTTGTGTAGGAGCAGAGTTTGAGTCTACCAAGTAAATTGCTAATATTTATTTGCATTCTTGTTTAGGAAAACAGAGTGAAATACAACCAAATGGACTCCTCGAAGCACTTGCTTTGATCCGCTGAGTTGGGGGGAAATCGTGTCTACCTCTGTAACCTCTAACTTCTCGGTGCTATGGAACAAAGTGACAGCGAGCAGGTGCCCCATCCAGAGAGTCATGACGACAGCAAGAGCAATGTGAAATCCTTGCCTGGGGGAGCTGTCCATGTCTGGGGAGAAATAAAAAAACATGCAGTTACAGATGACTACAAACTCTCCAAACGGGTGCTAGGCTTGGGTGTTAATGGCAAAGTACTGGAGTGTTCTAACAAGGTGACAGAGCAGAAATGCGCTTTAAAGGTATGTAGACTTGAATACATTTTTGAGGCTAAAGCTCATCTCTCAAAATCCCTAGAAGGCCATCTTTTCTGTTGATGCCTAAGTAAACCAGAGATGGTATGTAGAGAGAGAGTCTATGTAGCGGTATGTTGGTCCAAAATCAAGAGGTCTTTTTCAGACTGTTCCTGAGTGATTTTCTGTAACAATTGTCATTTATATAACTGACTGCGTTTTTCTTCCTGGACTGAAAAACCCCAACCCCTGAGTGATTTAGCCAGAGTTTTTAATATGGATACTATTCTAGGGCCTGAAGCCTTTATGTGTATTGCCAGTCTTCTGGTTTTCCATTTTTTTTAAAAGTACTAAGGGGCAATATGGATCCTGGAGTTCAAGACTTACAGTTCTGATGGAAAGGAATCCCTGACAAATATTTGTCTGTTTGTTTTTCTTATAAAATATTTCTTAGGGCTTTAAGGAGATTTTCTAGTTGTTGAATAAAAACTGCTGGGTGAGTGAGTTATTCTGTTTTCTTATCTCCTTCCGAAAGAGTAGGACATCTGAAAACAGATCAGAGATATCAGGTTTGGGCAAATGTGTTTACCCACTGATAAGCCGATATTTGGGTAATAAGTGTTGTTTAGATAAATAGAGCAGTAATAAGTGTAGGGCTTACCTATCCGTTTGTGCGGTATTTAAGATTTCTTTTTTAATTACAAATTTAACCCTAATAGTGACAAAGTTAATCTTCACTGAGTCTGTAAACAAGCATAAGCAACAAAATTGCCTCAGAGCTCAGTTTTGCTGCTTTTGCATTAATTGGAATAACTAGAATATATAGAAGTCTTCAGATACCCTTTTCGATTCCCACCCTCAAACCATGAGTGCATGACAAATCTGCTAGTGATCTTCTGGATGGCTTGTCGAGGTATAGACACGACATTGTCTCTAGCAGGCTGGACCTGAATTCTACAGCGAGGTTCTTGCATTCTGTAGTATGCTGGTGTGGCAGACAGAAATATTGGACAGTTTCCTTTAAATTTTAAAAAAGAGTCTTTTAATTGATTAAACATGAAAACATCAATTTGTACAAAAATGTGTCCTCAGAATAGCAAAGGGATTAATTAATAAATTCCTCACATCTTCAGTTTTCCTGCTGATTTTTGTATTGTCAATATATAGTTGAATTGCAGAAGTTTATTAGGATGGAGTTGCAGGTTTTAGCAAGTGGGTGGGGGAATGTTGAGGCTTCTGGCACACAGGCGGGCATAGGTGGGTGTTTGAGATTGCCGGATAAGTACATTAGCTTGTTGTTTCTGATTAAAATGACCAGCAGTGAATCATGGAGTATAGTGGTAGCCAGGTCTGTCAGAGTGAATTAGTTAATATTGACACTTATTTAATTTTCAGACCTAACTCATTAAAATGAAGGGAACAATTTACATTCAAAGCAGTTTCACAGTGTCTGTAGACTCAGGCAGGCCTCATTATATAAGTTTATGCTTGGTTCACATTTTCAAGGTTTTTGTTGCAGCTCTAAGAGCTAGACATTTTTAAAATGTGAGCTTATTTTCTAGAGCAGTGATTCTCAACCAGCGTACACATAACCCTGTGGGTGCACCAAGGTCTTCCATGGGGTACATCACCTCATCTAGATATTTGCCTAGTTTTACAACAGGCTACATATAAAGCACTGATGAAGTCAGTACAAATTAAAATTTCATACTGAAAATGACTTGTTTCTATTGCTCTATATACTATACACTGAATTGTAAGTACAATATTTATATTCTAATTCATTTATATGGTAAACATGGAAAGTCAGCAAGTTTTCAGTAGAAGTGTGCTGTGACACTTTTTTGAATATTTATGTCTGATTTTGTAAGCAAGTAGTTTCTAAGTGAGGTGTAATGGGGCTATGCAAGATAAATCAGACTTCTTAAAAGGGTACAATAGTCTGGAAATGTTGAGATTCTCTGTTCTAGAGCGTAGTTCTGTGGTTATGGATGAATTTCAAAAAATTCTGTGACTGTGGAATCATGTAATAAACTGCATCCTGGATATAGATGTAATATTTAAAAACTAATTCAATACTGATGTAGCTACAGAGAAGAATGTCAGAAATGAAAGGTAATGTGCTTTTTAACAGGCTTCTGTAATGAACTAATGATGGAAGAAGGGATCTGAGACACCCAAATTAGAGGTTCTGTGTAATCAAAAATGATGCTGAAAAATCAGTTAACCCCTTCAGTGCTAACATACCTAGGGCACAAAACCTCCCATCCCCTACCTCACCTCCCACACACATACACAATCAAAACTGTATACTGTCTGATGTACCTGGTATATCACTGAAGTCCTATTGTTATGTTCTAGTGGAATGTCTGCACTTCAGGGAGTGCTCCCTTGTTCTGCTGAAATGGCTAGAAAGGTGTTAAGATGTGTGTAAAGACCAGGGGGAGCTAAAATAGCACTATGTGTACAGTTTTCAGCACTATGGGTCTGAGTGCCGAGCACAAAATGAAATATGCAATTCTGGAAAACTGCCAATGACTCAGAGTGCAGCCATTCCCCAAAAATGGCAAAGAAAAAAATAATCACGGAAGGACAGAGAAAATGGTTTAATTGTCCTGACCAGAAAAATCTTATATTGGACCCTGAAGATACGTACAGAGGTAGCAGTGTTCAGGGAGGATGGTGTCATTCTTTCACAGGGATCCTGAACTAAGCAGCACAAGTCCCTTTCCTGCTCCTCATGGGACCTCCGAACAGCCCATCCAGACAAAATAGCTGTGTAAAACCTCCTGGAAATATGTTCTGTTCAGAAACTCTGCTTTTATACTGTACAGTGTAGGGCTTGTTCTCCTTTGGGAGGCAAATAGGCTCAAGAGTTCGCTGTTTACCATTGCTCTCTATTCCCCAACCTGCATGTGTTTGTCTCACATTGGTGGGATTAAACAGTAGGTACGGATGAATTATTATAAAAAGACTCCCTATTTGACATGTAAATGTCAAAAGTAGAGAAATGCAAACAGTACCTTGTGTGTAAACAGTACATACTTTTTTGCACAAGGAGCCAAAAGCTGAAAAGAGGGACAGAGGTGGGTATTTTTAGGGTTTTATTTGTGCGTGTCATATAATACATAGTGAGTTGTACGTATGCGTGTGCACATGCAAAGACACTTCCTCCGTTATCTCTCTGCTCCCTTAACCAAGTGTCCTGAACAAAATAAAAAAACCCTCTTGCTGCTGAAGGTAGAGCTTATCAACAGTAGTTCTCTTCACCACCAAACTCTCCATCAAAGCTGCCCCTGTCTTGGCAGATGGCACTGCTTTCTGCCGGCAGGTTTTCTTTCACAAGGGAACAAAGCCAGCACAGAGCTTGCCCAACGGAAGGAATTTTTATGGAGGTACTCAAGAAAAAGTGCTTGAAGAGCCAGAAACATTCATCCACAGAGCCATGTATCAGTCAAGCACTACATATTGTAATTGGGAGGTCCCTGTTGTCTCCTTTAGTGAAATTCTAACTAGTTTCAATTACAGGCATGGACTAATCATTTTAGACTGGGAAAACACAAGGCATCCTCCCAGGATACTGCAGGGACTCTAACTGTGGCTTTGCTTATTTTTCTGAAGCGTTACGTGGCTTCATTTACTCTGCTTGGCATAGTGTTCTGTTATACGCTTTTTAAAAGTGCTGTCACCTTTGTTTCCAGTAGATTGAAATGCCACCCACACTGCCGCCACAGTTCAGAAAATCTACTCTGGCTACTTGCTTATACGCGTAATGGCACATTGGTTGTACAACAATGTTTCCAAACAATAAGAGTAGAGGAGTAAACAAACTGGTATACAGGACAGTGGCCTTCTAGAAGGCAATTTTGAGTAGTCCTCACAACTCTCTTCTTCTTCTTTTTTTTTTTTTACCAGGTAGGCAGCTAACCTAGATTCACTTCCATAACTTTGGTGATGTCACAAGCCCTCTTTCATTTTTGTCCCTTCCTTTGTGTCCTGACCCCATTCTTCGTAGTTCTACTTCCTTGTGGAGTTAGACTTGGAGAAAGTGCTGATACTTAACTTCCCTTCTTCTCCTCACATTGCAGTCAGCCAGAAAGCTCTCTCTTATGTCGCTTCCTTATGGGGATAAAGGAATCTGGGCCAGCTTTCTACCTGGGACAAAGATGATAAACATGAAGGTTACTGAAAGTTGCCTTCTTGAAAAAGGCCAGTGGTTCTCAACACTTCTTTTTTCTTCTTCTGTGGGATTAGACTCACAAAGTAGCCAAAAAAATCATCCCATGACCCACTCTAGGCCACAAAGCTCTGTGGAACTGAGGATGATGTAATTTAGGGTTATAGGGTGGAGATTGTGGATCAAAAAGGGTGAGGAGGCTGGAGGGTCTTCTGGGTCATGGAGGCTTTTCTGTGTGTGCATAGTGCTCAGTTCCAAGGTGGTGATGAACTGCTGCTAGTGGATGAGAAGCTGGTCAGACAGATCCTTAGAGCACTGCTTCCTCTTGCCTGCAGCCTAGCACTGTGTGGAGGGAGAAAACGGCTGACCTCAGACTGGGGGATGGGGTCTGTGCAAGGATAGCATCAGCAGAAGTGAGCCGCCTCTTTCCTTTTGTCACTGGGCTCTCACTGTGTCCTAGTGACTTTGAAATTTTTACATTGGTCAGCAGCTGGATGTGACTCACTGAGCACCCCCTTTAGCCTACTTCTGCTTCACACCCTGCTGAGTGAGAATTGGTGCATTATGGCTTGTAGATTACAAAACTTGGTGTGTTTTTTATTTGAGAATTGTAGACTATGTGCTGTCTCTCTTACTGATCCATGGATCTCTTTCCTTTTGAGCTAGTCTGAACTGTTATAGAGGAAGGTCAGGGAGCTGTGGCAGAGTGCTTGAGGGGAGATACATGAACTCAAGGCTCATTAGGGCGTGGCTCCCTGTAGACTAGGGAAGCAGGCAGCAGGTTAATTGGAGCACCTGCTGTCAATTAAAGTGTTAATAAAATCCCCCTGCTTCAGGCAGACAGGGGTGGGAGTTGGAGTGATGAACAGTTTGGAGGAGTTGGAGCGGAGAGGATTGGTTTGGAGGAAAGCAGAGGAAGAGTTTGGAACAAAGAAGACCCAGACCCTAGGTAAAGAGACACCTGGCTTGTGCAGAGAGAGGGCTGGAAGCCCCACAAGCTGAAGGCAGGAGAGTGAAGTAGCCCAGGGGAAGGAATAGCTAGTTCAAGCAGTTTACTGCTATCCTTAGGACCCCTGGGCTGGGACCCGGAGTAGAGGGCAGGCCCGGGTCCCTCCCTCTCCACTCCCCTCCCCTAGGATACTAGTGGGGCAGTTAATACCTTGCTCAGGGGCAAGAAATGGTGCCCTGAACCCCTGACAAGAGGAGAAAGCGTGGGACCCATCATAATAGTGCCGGCAATCTGCCACAGAACCTAGTGGCTGAGAGAGGTAATGTTGAGATTTCTTGAAAGGTCAAAGGCAGTGGTTTGAGCCTTTTGATGCACCACAAAAAAGGACTGAAATGGCAGAGTGACTTTTTCTCTCCTGTACACACACACAATATACCCTAACAGCCGCCTCATCTTGGTTAGGGCAACATGAGTTGGGTGTATGAATTGGCCTGCTCCCTCGGGTATTCTAGCCTAGAACAAACTAGGCCAGGGATCGTCAACCTTGGCACGTGGCCCTGAAGGGTAAGCACCTTTGGCGGGCCTGGATGGCAGATCAGCACCATGCCACTTTCCACAGCCCCCATTGGACCGGAGCGGTGAACCATGGCCAATGGGAGCCACGATCGGCCGAACCTGCGGGCGCGGCAGGTAAACAAACCGGCCGGGCCCACCAAAGGTGCTTACCCTGCAGGGCCGCGTGCCAAGGTTGCCGATCCCTGAGCTAGGCTGTCACCTTCTGGCTGCTGGAAAAGTTAAGAGTTAGAGATTATAGCTACCCATAAGCTAATGGTCAGACATCCTGTCCTGAGAACATAAGAACATATAAAAACATGAGAAGCCTTACTGGATTAGACTAAAGGTGCATCTAGCTCAGTATCCTGTCTTCTGGCCAATATGAGGTGCCCCAGAGGGAATGAACAGAACAGGTAATCATCAAGTGATCCATCCCCCTGTTGCCCATTCCCAGCTTCTGAGAAAGCAGGCCTTGAATTCACATCAGAATAGCTCAGCAACAGGAAACCAAACAGGAAACTTACCTATATTGTAGATAACCTTTGCTTTCTTAAGTGCCTTTTTTATTATTATCTGAAAGGGTAATAAGCTTGAGAGAGAGAATACAAAGTTCATATGAGGGCAGCATTTACAAAGTGAAAAAAAGGTGCAGTTTTATGTGACTGAGACCAAGGCAGTGAATCAACATTTTTCAAAGTGCAGATGCAGGCAACAGTTATGATTATAGTGCGTAAAATCATCCCCTGATAATGGGTATCATTTGCTATTTTCCTGAGATGTTTGGGCTGACATTTTCCTGTGAAGGATCAATACCTTTGCTTCTTGAAGAATGTGGAAGTGATTTGATACAGAATGAGAAATGTTAGTAAGTTACCTGGTTGATAGAAGTTGGTATTAATTCTCTTTCCATTTAAGTCATCCTTTAGTGTGAAGAATTCCAACTGCGTAACTGTGCAACATTTTAGTACAGGAAATAAGAATGCTGTGTCATACTGAAACTGCAGGGGAATTCAGCATGTCAGAATATAATGATCAGAGTTGGAATTTTGTGAAGCGTGTAAGAGTGATTGTATTTTGTAGGTGGAATTTTAGGACTTCCAACTACAGGACACTTCATCTTAATCTCAGCTATTTTTTTTTTAACCCTTGCCATCTGTTTACACCAGTCTGTCTCATTGGTACAGGACTCCTAGAATCATTATCACAAATGATTACATGTAATGAGCTCCAGCTCCAGGGAGCTAATGGGATGAGGGAAAAGGCAGATGCTGGGTGAAACAAGCATATTTCAGGAAGATTCCACCTGAACTGGAGCAGAACCTAAAATATGGATAGTGTGAGAGTGGTACCTTAAATTTTGTTCTTAGATGCCAAGCCCAGAACATGTATGAAATACCTAAAACAATAAACACTCACTGGGTGGATAGTGGATTATTTTATCTGTTCCAAGAAACTTTTTGCAAATCAATGAGTTACTTGAAAGATCAGGATCATAGAATATTAGGGTTGGAAGGGACCTCTGGAGGTCATCTAGTCCAACCCCCTGCTTAAAGCAGGACCAATCCCCAATCATTCAAGCACTTACCTGTCTGCAGTTGGTCTAGAACTGCTGCATCTTATGGACCAATTGTTTTGGTTCGGTTTGTCAATTGAGTTTGTCAGTTGGCTTGCACTCTACAGATGTAAATAAGTTGGTTAGTCTAGTGGTCTCTAGTGCTTATATTGTCAGCCTGGGCTGATTTCTAACCATAGAAGAGTTAATAATAAGGGTATAGCAGGTGGATGCTAACTCATCAAGCCTGTAAAGTGGGAATGCAGAAAGGAAAGGGATGCTGTAAAACGATTAAGGTCTCTATGAAAACAGAATGTATTGCTGCTCCCTCTGTGCTTTTTATGTTCTCTTCCAGTGTGCCAACAAGCTGAAACATGTTCCATCCAGACATGTTTAGTAACAGAGTTTAGGAAGATCAAGGAGTGTTCCTGTGGCTTCAAGCAGATTTGAAGATCTGAAAAACTGTTACAGATACAAATCTTATCATGTGCGTCTGTCTGTCTGTTCATCAGACCCAACTAAGATTGCTCTGTTTTAGGAATAGATCACCCTTCTTCCCATCTCTCCCCTTTTATAGTCTAAATCCCTCTCTTCCATTTAATGACAGTAGAACTTCACTAATTCATACTGACTGGGCATCTCATTACAGATAACTGGATTTTGCATATTAGCTTTAATGTAAGCACCCAGTAAACTAGAATAACAAAATGTTCATTAATTTAGCAAGTCTGCTTCAGTTTTAATTACTTCTGGTAATACTTTGCAGCAGAGGGATGCCTGAACAGGAATGTCTGATCCAGCCTTCTGCAATTTGAGGAAAATCCTATCCTCCTTTGAATGGCAAGGCTCAGGCCCATTTCTCCTTCATCGTGCACTAGTAAATGTGGTGCAGTATCCTGTGTACAAGTAATGCAGTCTTAGAAAAATGAGGAGTCCAGCTAGCCCTCTCTATTAAATTTCTGCCCCCAAAATGGGGAGAGACCCCCATTTTCCTGTGTTAAAGTGACAGGGAGCACAGATTAGCAACATTCTGTGGTAACTGGGACCATGTGCCAACATGGACCTAAGGCACTTAATAGATAAAAGTGCTTAGCATACATAGAACGTTTAAAATTAATATTTTAATTGTATATTAAGTGAACCAATTTAAAGCAGTTGTAAATTAAGCATTGATTATTAATCAGTTCACATCTGTATAACACTTCAATCTAAAATACTTTGCAGACTACATTTCACTCACTCTTGAAAAGCAGCCTTTGTTAGCATGAAATGTTTATTGTTCCATATTATGGGATAATAGCTACACTCCCATTTTTTTCTTGATTTTCCTAAATTAAAGATGTATTTAATTTAAAAAGCCAGATTGTTTAGGATTTTGTGTAATGTACCAATGGCAATGTTGCTGTTTAGCAGTCCTTATTTCTTTTGCCACAATAAGAGTTTGTTGAACTGATCATCTTCATGGTTTTAATACTGCAAGGATCCACATGGAAACTTTCTTGAACAGCAATGTGGCGTAAATGTGTCTAGTGATAGGACTGGAGTAGAAACCTATTTGATTGGAAAACAGTTAGAACTTCTCTCTCTTCTAACCAATGGAACCAACAGCCTCTCTGGATTAGAGTGTATAAATTGTCTGGATTGTGGTACTTTTACACAGACTTCCTGAGTATTGAAGATGATTCAAAGCTCTCTTAATAAGATTAAGCTATAACTCCCGTGCATTTTAATACCTCTAAATTGAAAGAAGGAAAGAATTCTAGTTCAGCCTGCTAATCAGTCCTAGGCTTCCTATTTTCTGAATCTTTACAATGTGGCATTTCATGCTGAGACATTTGAAAATTGCTTTGAGAGAAATAGCAAATACAAAATGTTTAAAATTAATTTATTCCAAAGCAGCTTTAAGAATGCCAAACTCTTGATAAAATAATCTGAATGTTTCATCTTTAAAATGCAATTTCAGACATCAACCAAGCTGGCCAAAGAGCCAGAGCTCATTAAAGTTGCACTGTTCTCGGGTCTGACCTATTGTCAGTTCAAAATCTGGCTCTTCTTCACAGGCCTTTTCCCAAAAATATTAGTTCTTCCCAATTCCTGTTTTGAGTGTGCTAATGGTTAAGTAAAAGGCCCTCGAGCAGCTTGTGGGAATTGAATCAGCTCCTGTCTGGGACAGATTTATTATGCCTATTTCAAGGGTGGAGTTGAGAAGTGCAGAATTCTGTTGGAATGCACTGCTAAAATATATAAACTGAGGGCCCCCAACTCTGGAAGCCACCAAGGGTAGCTGGACTGGTGCTGTTTGGTTGCTCTCCTGAGATTTTGGCTAGTGAAAGTGATTTGCCTTGTGAACTAGCGGTGATGCCCCTTATATTCAGTATTTCTGTTATCTTTTACAAACACATGAGTAGGTAAGATAACTTATAACCATTATTGGTTTTCAATCAAATACTTTTTCGAGGGTCGGTGGGGAGCCTGGATGGTGAACTATTAGTGTCTTACTTGCACACTGTGCTGTGCATATATATCTTGAAAGTCTAGGATCTCTCTAAGGTTTATGGCAGATTGGATATTACTGTTGTGGGATATATAAAGCCCTGTTCACAATACCATAGGGTTTAGTGCACATTAGAAGCCCTGCTACCAAAATGTTCTCCTCGTTTCCAAGTCTGTTTGTCTGTTTGGGGGCTTGTTTGTTGTTTTTACCAAAAACTTAGTCCTAATTTTTTTCTTCTAAGAATTCATTTCTCACAGGGCTTTATAATGATTCCAGTTTCCCACATGTTGCTTTCAATCAATGTGGCTTTGTCAAAAGCAGTCTGGTTGCCACAGCAACAGAGTTGTTAATAGGGAAGATGTCATTGCTTGAAGGTGGGGAGAGGGGGAGGTTGGGTTTCTCTGGCTCAGCTGCCTTTCCACAGTGGAAGCTCCTGCTGGAGCCACATTACAGTACAAGGTCTCCATTGTTTTCATGAGGGGTAAAAGCCTTTTATTTTGTTCTTCTCTTCCCTTTCCAATCAATTTACAATCAAACTTTGACACATGGAAGGGTGACAGGGCTTGACATTGACTTGATACTCTGAAGCGTCTCTTTCAGACCCTCCAATCTCAAGGATACTGCTGTTGTCCTCTGTGTTTAAAAGAAAGTTTCTGTGAACAACAAAGCTCTTGCATACATACAGAACCTTCAGTGTTCAATTTGTGTTTATAACTAAAATAACACATAGATGCACCATCCTCTTTCACTTAAGCTTGTAGCGTTTTTATGAAGGTAGTGTGAAAAATGATCTATCCCTTCACCCTGTGCTGTAATATGAAACCAAGGGGACATGCAAAGAGTTTAAAGGGCATGGGGTTTTCAAAGGAACCTAATGATGGGACTTGGACTCCTAACTCCCTTAGGAAAATCTCATTCTTAAACAGCATGTTACTTTATTAATATTTTGTGAACCTGTGGAATTCTCTGCTCCAATGAGTCAGGGAGACCAATGCTATCCGGATTTTAAAAGGGACTGGGTCATGTTTATGAACCTTAATGAAATGTGTATCTCTGCAACAAAGCTGTACAAACTTTTATGTTTCAAAACTAATAAAGTGCTATGTAAGTCCTTTGTGTTAGCTTGCAGTGATAGTACCCATGCTTCAGGGAAGTAACTGATTTTCTCTCTCTTCCTGGTGCTAAATATACCGCCTAAGCAAATATAGCATTCTGCTAGCCAAGGAGAGAGAAGTAGAGCTAGGTCCCGATTTTGCAAATGCTTGTGGACATGAGTAATGTCATTCACATGCATAAAGTTATGTACATGTAAGAGCTTGTCCACGGGAGAGGTTATTCCAGAATAAGATAGGAAGTGAATTTAAAGCATATCAGCCATTATAGAATAGCTCCCTGTGTGGACCCTCTTACACTGATATAAGAATTAGAGAGCTAAGCTGGAAAAAAGGCACTTATTCCGGAATCTGAGTGTCTACACTGAGAGCTATTGCAGAATCGCTATCCAGTCAATTTCCCCATGTAGACAAGCCCTAGGTGTTTGCAGGATCAGGGACCTGAAGTCATCCTATTGAGTTTAGTGTGGTTACTATGCTACTCCTGAAGCATTATTCTGTCCTCATTTTTTCTTTTCAAAAATAATCTTGGTTTTGGGTGCACTATCTGCTACTTTAATAGAAGGAAAAAAGCTACAACCATGTAGCTGCTAATAAAATTACTTTTAATCAACATTTTGAAATGGAGTAGAAATAAGTTGGTTTAAAATATTCATATATAATATGTTTCAAATACATGGTAAAATCAGACTCTACCCAAATGCATGCAAGGATGTAATTCCAATTTAGATGTTTCTCTCACATTAATAGTTAAAACAGCACAAAAGTTGTATAGCCCTTTTTTGCAGTCAGATGTATTTTATTACTGTACCTGTATGTCACTTTCAGGCAGAGGCCTTATGTACTATAGGAATCCTCTAGTTATGCACACAAATAATCTGGGTAGCAAAAGGGAAAAATCTGTGCATTGTGTGCATCTGTTATGCTGGTATTTGTTGTTTTACAAGATAAACCTCTTGCAGGATTAACTGGGTTAGGTCTCATTAGATTCTTCACTTTACAGTATTTGGAAATTGACAGGATTTCCAGCACCAGAGCGAGCGAGCTGGGGAACAGTTGATTAATGTAGAAACCCTCTGAGTTATGGAGGATTGGCATTGAGTAGAAGAGTTTTTCAGCTCTGTAATAACTTTCTCTTGTTGCTAAGATGCTGTGATTAAAGGCCTTTTGAGGGTGGAGGGCAAGAGAATTTAGGGTTACCTGTAAGACAAGTGCATTTCAGAAATCCTGATAGTCAGGCGCACCTTTCTTTTAGCTGGTGATGTAACTGCCTTGACTTGTACTGGGGCTGCATACCTATTGCTATTCAAAAATAGGATGGTGCACTGAAGATCTGAAAATTCTAACCTCTTGCTGCAATAGGGTGGGGAATAAAACTATAAGATACATTATTGAGAAAAGGCTTAAAAGAGAGATTAACTGAACCTCTCAGCTATCTGAATCATTGGTGTGGGGGTTGTGGGCAGCAAAAAGAGTTTCAATGGTATACACTGGTGCACAAAAGCCAATTCACACAGGAAGAACGTGGGGGGTGAGGGGAAGAAATGCTCAGAATTGCTGGTTCAATAAAACGTCCAATGAAGCAATATCAAACATTTTTGTTTAACAAAAATACCCCCAATTTCCACTCCCCCCTCTCCTCTACTGTAAAACATTGTACAGGTGTAGTTGCGGCCATTTCAGTCACAAGTGTGTGGTTGGAAAGCATGTCTCTCTCACCAACAGAAGTTGGTCAAATAAAATATATCTTCACCTCCTTCTCTCTCTAGAACTGTACTAGGTAATTTGGTTTAACCATTTTGTAATGTTCAGTCATTTTCTTAGAAAAGATTTTTTAAAAAATATATTTGCCAGGAAATTGCTTGTATCCTGTAATGTGGGGTGGAGTGCCTAGGAGAAATTTTAGGAAGGACATGAATACTTGAAGAGGAACAGTGGTCCAAGACTGGACCCTTGGAGGAGGGTATTAATATAAAGTGAGAATAGGCTGTGTGGAAGTTCATTAACAATAGGAGGTGAAAGTATTGATGATAGCTGCCGAGTGTATTGTTTCTCGCATGTCAGTTTTTGCACAATTAATGGTACGAGTGCTGTGATCTCCAAATGCAGATGATGTTGGTATTGGAAGGATTGAAGGGAATTGTGTGTGTTTTGCTTTTTTATTTTTTATATTGCAGTATATACCATTTTAATTCAAGCCTATGGGGACATTCAGTGTATATATTCTAAACAACTTTATTTTGTAACAAGACCACAACATTGTATATGTTCTGTGTATGACTACTTCACTCCACTGTTGCTTCTCAGTGGAAACCTTACTCAATTAATTGGAGACAAGGTGGGGGGACGTAATATCTTTTATTGAATCAACTTCTGTGGATGATAGAAAAGCTTTTGAGCTACACAGAGCTGCTCTTCAGGTCTGGGAAAACTATAGACAGTAAATTAAAACACTCCTTTCTCCCTTCTAGGGTTAATCTAGTGACCTGCATTTGAGCATTCTTAGAGCAGGGGTTTCACTATCCTTCCTCTCTTTAGCGTCTGTTAGTCAATAGCCTGTCCAATAATGATAGCCAGTCAGGATCCCCCTTCTTCTGTTGCTTAATGAAATGCTAATTGTCTGTTATTGGGAAGGAGAAGGAAATCAGTTATTACTTTCGCACTTGCAGTGTGTTTCAAATGGTTCTTCATGAACAAACTGAATCAGAACTTGTTTCAATGACATGTGGTTTCTTTTACATATGCTTTTGTGTGCAAGTGATGAGTATAGCAAATATCTGACATACAGTTGGTAAGAAGTAAAATTGTAATGACTGTGTTTTCATTAGAAAGTTCAGTGCCATGGCTATTTCAACCTAGCCATGTAAGGGAATATTTCAGTGTGTGAAAAAATCCCAGAGCAGCTCTTATGGCATTTTGAATGATAGAACTACAGAATCTGAACAAAGTGAAGAAGCTATTTTACTCATCGTGTTGGAGTGGCTGCTTCTGACTTTGCTCTTTCAGTCAGAAGGGGAAAAGTATAAATATGTTTGTGGAGTAAGTGAGGGAAATGGATAGAGAGAGACACTTAAATACATTTCCTAGAGCTGTGCAACATACCTAGTTTCTTCCTTGCAGTAGCTTGGGGACTGAAGAGATTGGAAAAATATTCCATATTCGTTGAGATTTTGTGTTACTGCCACTACCTTTTTGGACTTGTTTGCCAAATGGTGCAGTGGAGAGGGCATTGGATACCCTGGTAATAGACACCCTTCAAATATTTTAAATAATTGCTGCATCTCTGATTGGGAGAAAGGAGCATTAGTAATTCTTTAGGGTAGTATTTCCAAGTAAGATTTATTGGCAAAACTGTTAGTCTACTGTGTTTACTGTAATGAAACGGAAACAGTTGATGCACATGGGATTCTGAGATTAGGTTTAAATGTAAAAATAGCCTCTGTGTATTTTACAAGGGCAATAGGCTTTTAAATGTTGAAGACCTGAGATGGTAACACATTTTGGTGGCTAGGAGTAGTATACAAGAGGGCCAGTGATCAGGCCAGGAATAAAATTGACTGGAGGTAGTGGGAGACTGGATAGGCAAATGTGGAAGATTTGGCAAGCCAAGGGCAATTCTCATCTAGGATGGTCTAGTCTAGGGGCTGGTCCCCACTATGATTTAACGTTGACTTTAGCAACGTTAAGTCGACATAAACCTGTACCTGTCCTCACACGGACGCCATTTGCATTGATTTATTAAAGGGTCCTCAAAATCGACTTCTGTACTCCTCCCTAACGAGAGGAGTAGCGCTGAAATCAACCTCTCTGGGTCGATTGTGGACTACTGAGGACACATGGGACGTTATTGGCCTCCAGAGGCTGTCCCACAATCCTCCATTCTGACCGCTCTGGACAGCCTCACTGCTCCACTGTGACCGCTCTGGACAGCACTCTCAACTTGCTGCTCTGGCCAGGTAGACAGGAAAAGACCCGGGAACATTTGAATAGCATTTCCTGTTTGGTCAGCGTGGCCAGCTCACCTGCACAGCTCAGTCGCCATTCAGAGAAATCAGCAGCACAAGCCGCCATGCAGACCTCAGCATCACAAGACGCCATGCAGAGCTCAGCAGCACAGGAGACCAGCCAGAGGAAAAGAGCTCCAACATGGTCCAGTCATGAGGTGTTGGATCTCATCGCTATCTGGGGAGAGGAATCCGTGATGTTGGAACTCCGCAACAACAAACGGAATGCCAACACGTTTGCCAGGGTCTCCAAGGCCATGCTAGAAAGGGGCCACAACAGGGACGCCCAGCAGTGCCGCGTGAAAATTAAGGAGCTGAGGCAAGTGTTCCAGAAAGCCAAGGAGGCAAACGGACGCTCAGGGGGCGCGCCGCGGACATGCCGGTTCTACAATGAACTAAATCAGATAATGGGGGGCGCCCCCACCACCATCGCACCGGTCTGCGTGGACTCCACCCATGGGATAATCATCAGGCCTGAGGAGGATTCGGATGAGGACGACAATGATGAGGAGGGAAATATCACGGAGCAGCAGGAGGCCAGCAGAAAAACCCTGTTAGCAGACAGCCAGGAGCTGTTTATCACCCTGGAGCCAGCACCCTCCCAAGCCTCCCAAGGGGGTAAGTGTTTTTTTTTTATTAAGGGATTACATGACTCATGATTTTTAAAGGAAGCATTTATTAATGATTAACTTGCCATAAGGACAGTTTCTACTCAGAGTTTGTCAATGTACTCTGGTATTGACCGGAAGTCCTTTACGGACATTTCAATGAAGTTACCCAGGAGGTAGAGCTGAATCTTCCGCACCAGATTTCTGGGGAGAGCCGCCTTATGTGGCCCCCCGTGATAGGAGACCATCCCACGCCACGAAAGTAGTAAATAGTCTGGTATCATTGAGCAGCACAGCATTGCCGTGAATGGCCCAGGACTTTGCAGTGACTGAAGCAGCACGGGTTCTCTATCTCTCTGAGAAATTTTAAGCAAAGTGATGTCATTCATGGTTGCCTGTTTGAAATACGGACTGCAATTAGTAGGGAGATAAAGGTTCCCAGCTTTAAAGTAATCTTTTCCGCTGAAGACCGACGGCGCCCCCCCCCCCCCCCCCCCCCCCCCCCGCTCCCGAACACGCACCCGCCAGCCCGTAGCGGTAGCTAGCAGGGATTTTGAAGCGTCTGCAAGTGGTTGCTTCCGCTTAAGACCAAACGCGCTCCCAACCCCCCCCCCTCCCCCCCCGCCACCAACCCGTAGTGGTAGCTAGCAGGGATTTTGAAGAGTCTGCAAGCGGTTGCTTCCGCTGAAGACCCCCAGCCAGCCCTTAGCGAAAGATTTTTGGTTCTGTTTTGCAGTTCGTGGTTCACTGGGAGCCACGCGGTGGGTGGAGGAGGAATCCACGTGGTGGGGGGAAGGGGGGGGGGTTACCCTAGAATATCCAAGTGCTTCTTTTAAATATGGATTTCAGCTTACCATGGCTGGCTGTATGGTGATTTCAGAAGCCGTGTTGTGCTGAGGCTCGCATATGTGTGTGAGATGCTGTGACTTTTCTGTGAGCCATTCAGTCACTTTTAGGTGTGGAATATGACCTTGTACAGAAATCATATCAGGCCTCTGAATACTGAGGTTGCCAGTTGCATAGTACTCCCATTCTGATCCGTCCGAGAATGCATCTGTCTCATAACCTTGAATGTATCTGTCTCATAACTTTGAACCTTTCTTTGCCCACAGCTGCACAATTATCTCAGAATCCCCCGTCCCGCTCTACACGCCATGCATCGCAGATACGAAAGCGTAAAAAGAAAACGCGCGATGATATGTTCAATGAACTACTGGAAAACTCGCGCACTGAGGCAGCCCGCCAGACAGACTGGAGGGAAAGATTGCTCCAGTCAAGGCAGGAATCAAGAGCCGCAGCAGAAAAGAGGGAAGAAATGTGGCTGGAGCGCGAAGAAAGACGACAGCAGCTCGAAGAAAGGCGGATGGATGCTTTGCTCCGGATAATGGAGGACCAAAGCGACATGCTGAGGTGTCTGGTGGAACTGCAGCAGGACCAAAGATCGCCTCTGCAGTCTCTGTCTAACCACCTCCCCACCTCAACCCATAGCTTCCCCACCCAAACGTGGGGTGAGAACCCGGGGGGGGAGGGGGAAGCTCCGGGGACCGACCCACTCTACCCCACAAGCCAGCACAAGCAGCAGCAGGATGAGTTTATCTAAAAACTTTTAAAAGCTGCTGTGTCTTGGCCTCCCACCTCTCCCCCCTTCCCCCACTCACTCCTATCTCCGTTCTTCTACCACTGCGACTGCTGGTTTCCCTCCTCTCCCACCCCGTTCTGGGCTACCTTGCCAGTGATCCCCTGTATTTGTGTTTGTGATGAAGCAATAAATAAAGCATGATTTTTAAAACAGTGAATTTATTTCCTCTGCAAGCATCGGGAGGGGGGAGGGAAAGAGGGTGCAAGGACGGCAGGCTTAGGGCTGAGCAGAGCAAGGGAGCGGGTTATCAAACGCCATCTTGGGCACTCATAAAACTGGTTTTCAAGGCATCCCTGAGGCGCAGCACGTCATGGTGCGCTCTTCTACTTTCCCTGCTGTCTGGCTGCTGGTAAGCAGCGGACAGGAAATTTGCCTCTGCCTCCCAGCCCGCCATAAACGTTTCCCCCTTGCTCTCACAGAGATTGTGGAGCACAGAGCAAGCAGCAATAACAATGGGGATATTTCTCTCGCTGATGTCTGAGCGAATAAGTAATGAACGCCATCGCCCCTTCAGTCGGCCAAATGCACACTCTACTGTCATCCTCCACTTGCTCAGCCTGTAGTTGAACAGCTCCTGACTCCTGTCCAGGGCTCCTGTGTAGGGCTTTATAAGCCAGGGCATTAGGGGGTAGGCTGGGTCCCCAATGATAACGATCGGCATTTCCAGCCCCCCCTGCCCTCCACGGAAATTTTCTGGTCGGGAAAGAAAATCCCCTGCTGCAGCTGTCTAAAAATCCTAGAGTTCCTGAAAACACGAGCGTCATGAAGCTTTCCCGGCCATCCCACGTACAGGTCGGTGAAACGTCCCTTGTGGTCAACCAGTGCTTGCATGACCATAGAATAATATCCCTTCCAGTTTCTGTACTCTGTGGCCTCATTGTCCGGTGCCAGGATAGGGATATGAGTCCCATCTATAGCCCCACCACAGTTAGGGAATCCCATGGCGGCAAAGCCATCTATTGTGGATTGCAGGTTTCCAAGGCTTATAACCCTGGGTAGCAGCAGCTCGACGATTGCTCTGCTTACTTGCATCACAGCAGACCCCACTGTAGACCTACCCACCCCAAACTGATTCGCGACTGACCGGTAGCTGTCTGGCATTGCAAGCTTCCAGAGGGCTATCACCACTCGCTTCTCCACTGTGAGGGCCGCTCTCATTCTGGTATTCTTGCACCGGAGGGCCGGGGAAAGCAAGTCACAAAGTTCCATGAACGTGCCCTTACGCATGAGAAAGTTTCTGAGCCACTGGGAGTCATCCCAGACCTGCAGCACTATGCGATCCCACCAGTCAGTGCTTGTTTCCCTGGCCCAGAATCGGCGTTGCATGGCATGAGCCTGCCCCATTGCCACCAAATTTGCCAGATTGTCGGTCGCCCTACTTCCAAAAATGTCAATGTCCCTGTCCCTGCTGTGTACGTCCACGTCCATCTCCTCATCACTGCCGTCAGGTTCCGGAAAGTGCAGTTGTCTCCGGATCGCATTCCTCTGCAGACGGTACAGCATAAAATCCACAACAGTGTGCGAGGTCCTCACAACGGCCAGTACTGCAGCGGTGGCATCAGCAGGCTCCATGCTTGCTGCGCTATGGCGTTAGTGAGGCACGGAGAAAGGGCGCGAATAATGGGGTGCGTACCCACAGTGCACCGCTCGAAATGGGGTCAGCGGCGCGGAAAAAGGGCGCGAAATTATGAAATGCCTACCCATAGTGCAGCACTCAAAATGGTGCCTGCTGGGGACTCCGGGAACTGTGGGATAGGTACCCACAGTGTAACGCTCGCTAAGTCGACCCTTGCAACAGTTGTGCGGACAGACACTGCCGACTTGCTGTGCTTTGTGGGGACGCACAAAATCGACTCTATACAGTCTGCTTAAAAAAATCGACTTAAAGGAAATCGACCTACTGCTGTAGTGAAGACATATCCTAGGTTTCATAGCATGAAGAGTGGATCATAGAGTACTGCATGGATACTTGGGCCCCAGTGTTGCAGATTTACATACATGCTCAGGTTTAGGGACATGAGTAGTCCCACTGAAGTTGACTCAAATACTAATGTCTAAAGATAAGTATATTGCATATATCTTTGCAGGACAGGGGCTTTAGTTTGCATTTTCCTGTTCTGTTGAGTATTATGATTCATCACAACTCAGAGAGAGATGTAGGTATCATTTTTCGAAGGTACACAGTATATATTTTTAAGTGATTTATTTTGAAAACTTTTCAGATTAGCTTTACAGCTATATGATAAAATAAATGATTGGTTATTTTATTTACCACAGTTTATTGAAGCAGATGTTTATGAAGTCACTGGGAGGTGAACTATCTCCAATTCAACAGGTTAATCATTAATATTTGGAGGATTTTCTTGTTATGCTGTATTAGAAGGTGAACATCATGAGACAGATATTTAAATGGTTTTATTTAACTAAAACAATTTTATGTATTCTGGATTTTTTTCTTCAACAGCAAACATAATATTTTAACAAAACAAGCATTTGAATTTAAACATTCAAGTTTTTAAAAATCAGGTTTGTTTAAAATAGTTAAATGAAATATTTTTAAAAAAATTTAAATTTACTACGTCAGCCAGCTCAACATGAGAAATTTAAAATATTGGCTTCTGCAGCTAGCTTAGTCATCACCTTCATTTTCCTGTTTGTTCATAATCTGGAAAAGAAAAACAAGCTTTCCTGCTTTTTCAGGTGCCAAATGATTTCTCAATTTGGAATGAATTAGTCCACCGGCAGAAGAATCTACTGCTGTTGAAAGTGAGATTATTCCTTCAATAGTCTCTGAATCCAAGTGCTTAAGAGACTTCCACCAGTTCATTGGTGTGACTTTCTTTAACACGTCATCAGCGAACATATATTTCTTGAATGATTCACCCTTAGGGCTGGTCTTCACTGCGGGGGGAGGCGGGGGGATCGACTAAAGATATGCAACTTCAGCTATGTTAATAACGTAGCTGAAGGCATATCTTCAGCCGATTTACCAGCCGTCCTCATAGCGGTGGCGGTCGGTGGCTCGCTCCCCCGTCGACTCCAGCTTGCGCCTTGCGACAAGCTGGAGTTACAGGAGTCGACAGGGGTGCCGCGGGCGATCGATTTCTCGCGTCTTAATGAGACACGAGAAATCGATTGCTAAAAGAGCGATCGCTACCCGCCGATCCGGCAGGTAGTGAAGATCTACCCTTAGCTTTGACGTTTATTATAGTTGGCATTATGGAGGGATGATTACTGGATTTCCATGTCATAGCCAGCTCCTCCTCTTTAACAGTTAAGATTTGACCCTAGTACTGAGTATTGAGAATATTTGCAAGAAAATGAGCTGGAGATAGTTCTTGTCCCATTCTTTTTTTTTTAATGCTTGTAATTTAACTCTTTTCATAGATTTTTTTTTCACAAAGTATCATCAGATTAGTCCAGTTCTTGATATAGTGCTCAAAACAGTCCATTACTGAGTTCCATCGCATGTCTTGTGGAAGCATTAACTTGGTTCCTCCCACATTTTTCAGAGCAGCTGTTGCAAAGTGACTGTTACAGAAGTATTTTGCAATTTCAACAACATTAGCCTTTATTTCTGGAACAATGAAGTCTTTGGGTAGGAGGTGCATCAAATTAGCACTGCAACCGTGTGTTATTAGCTTAGGACTCTCTTCTAAATAATTTCTTCTCATCTTGGATATATTTTCAGTATTGTTTGTAACCAGGCTGAATACTAGACATTTGAATTGTTATACCTTTTACTGCTGCTACTTGTAAGTATTCTGCTGTGTGTGCATTTCCTGATGTATCAATTGTTTCTGTAAGGAAGACTTTCCCTTCTTCTGTTGTCACACAAGCATATACCACAGGATCATTGTGGACATTGCTCCACCCATCAAGACTCAGGTTAACAATTTCACCCTGTAGACCTTTTGCACACTGCTCAATTTCTCTTTCATACCCTTTATCCAGCAATTTGCCTGCAACATCTGCTTTTGGGTGGACTGTATCCTGGTCTTAATGACTGAACTGTGTTAATGAAGTGTAGGTTCTCAATCATACCAAAAGGAGAGTTTTTCATCAATGACCTCTTTTTGTAATCTTCTGATTCTTATCACAAACTTATCAATGGTTGTTTCTGCATGACAGAGACTTTTTTTTTCTTTTTGCTACAGGTGGTATATTGTGTTATGTGGCGTGCCTGTTGTGACTGAAACGCTATCATTGGCGGATAACTCTGAAACTATAGAAAATGATGGTGATCTTGAAGGTGGATAGTCTTGAGAATCCTGTATGTTGAGGATGGATTCTCCTAAACAAAATAAGTCAATGCAATTATTTGATTATTATCACCATACTGCTCATTTAGTATTACTCATTGCATTCACTGATGCTCAGTACTGCTTTAAAGATGAAATTGTAAAAGGAAGATCTGCCTATTTCAGCTATTTATTTTTTATCACAACTGCATCTAAAATGATAGTACCATACAGTAACAACTATATTTTTTGGTCAAACATGAAAATTCAAGAATAGTCCAGAAAGATGACAGGCAGTCCTTAAGAAAGAAGTAATGAAATAAAAAAAAGTTTTACCAACCTGAAGATGCTGTATGTTCAGACATGTTCCTTTCATCATCTTCAACGCAGCTTCCTCCCGAGAAGGAACACTTCTCATGATGATATTTCATTTGGGCAACCAGGCCTTGCATTTCTTTAATGCAGTGTTTGCATTTTGTACACATGCCTGTCTTACCCACAGATAGAGGAATTGCATTAAAATATTCCCTAATTGGGTTTTATCATAGGTTTTCCCTTCTAGTGGGAGAATGGTGTGGTAGATATCAAATCAATGAAGGCTATACTTAGAAAGTCCTCAAGACTTCTGGAATATGCTGCTCAAACAGTTTCACTTTTGTTTCTACTGCCTGTCCCTCCCTTCTCACATTTATCTCCAGACTTCTTCTCCTTTTCCAGATTTATTCTGCCCCCAACAATCATCTGTTCATTGAACTTTTGGAAACTTAGAACTTTTAGAGAGAGGGGGGTAAGGGATTGATTCTGTGTACACAAATTTGCAGAGGGACAATAGGGTTAAGGTCTGTTATTTCTCATGCCTGCCTATTTATTTATTTAAAACATTTTTGCTGTTAACAGGCATGTTATCTCTGGAGACACAAATCCACAGTTTCAGAACTGCAAAACTAAGTATCTCTGATGGTATCTTCTAGACTGAGCACTGAGTCCCATTGGATAGCTACAGTAGACAGATTAACCTAAATAATCTATACGGGAACCCCATAAAATTGGGTCCCTAATCTATGAACTATTGGAACTCATTTAGAAAACTTTTCTTAAACATTAAATGAATATATTGTCTCATACTATAGAATTAGAATTTATAATCCCTATTCCATGATGAGATATATCTTTGAGCTATAATGTATCTTTAGATAGGTTTTTAGTCAAAAATCATTTTATAAAAAAATCCAATTTAAATAAAAATCTGACATTTAAAAAAAACACCATTTTTATCCACCCTGGTAGTATCATTAAATTCTGACACTTAAATTATTCAGTGCTCATCTACCCACTGTTGCCACCAATATTTGAAATTTCTGAATATCTTATTCATGAAACCCCAGTTTGAGGTTTTTAATACATATATGTGCATTTCTAAGGCACTTATTATTGTATGTATAGTAGACAATATAGTGTAGGTACATACAGATGCTAACCCTGCCTGGAAAAGAAGGAAAAATAAGGCAAATAAAACTTTTTTTTTAAAAAAACAAAACCTTAAGACTGCAGTAGAGTGGACAAAGATTAGTGAGGAGGTCCAGAGAGTCTATTTGCATTGCTTCTCAGGTTGCAATGCCGGTTTCCAGATGATTTTTACACACCACTTTATTTTGCCATGGATACTTTTCAGGTGCTGGTGGTATGTGAGGCTTCGGTTTAATGTCATGCCAAAACAGTTCAAGCTGGGATAATAAAACGCTGCTGGCCTCCAAAGTGCTGGCCACCTGACATCTCTGCTTCCTCACCCCACCCCAATAAACAGTAGACAAGCATGGAAGCATTCTATATCTAAAGTGCTAGGGATTATGGGATGCTAGCTAATGCTAGTTTAATAGAATACTGTGTTCTTCACCCTCTCCCCGAAGGAAAGATGAAATTTAGGGTGTAGTGGGGACCCAGCGGCTGGAATTTTATCTTGAGGTTCAGGCACTGTAGAACCCAGATACCCCAGTGAACGTGCGAGAGGTAAACTGGCACCCACACAGGCCTTGTCGGTATCAATCCTTTTGTTCACGTGAGCCAAATTCTGCAGGATCTGGTTGAGGCTCATGGGCACCCCCTCTTAGTGCCAAGAATAGTTAACTAGCGGGTCAGGATTATGCCTGTGAGTTTGGATAAGAAAATTTAGAGTCTGTCTCTCTCTCCCTTTCACACTCTTTTTATGAAAGGATGCGGCTAAACCAACTGATGCGCGCTCTGTTTAAAAATGGTGGTAGTTTTGTGTGGGTGTGCATATATGTGGTTTTCAACTGGTGGTCCGAGGACATCGGGTATTCTAAAAGTCAGTGTAAGTAAAGGAGATTTTTACAAGACGTGGAATGTATGAGAGTTGAAAATGACCACCACCATTTAGATCCAGGGAGAGAACCTGCAATGGGTAGGTAATTTACTGAGTCTCATGAAGTGCTGTGCAATGATAGGTCAGTGGCTCTTCTCCTTCCCCAACTTGACTTGTATCTGTGATTCATCTCTTGCACAGATTAAATAAACATTACTGGCAGCTTCCTCCTCCTCCTGCCACTTGCCTGGTGTGAAATGTTAGCTCAGCTCTCTTGAGAGGGACTTGCAGCTGCACCAGTCGGACAATCTGCCTCTGTTAACATGGCTTTAGGGTGGGTGTTTCCCTGATTCCCCGGCACATCATGTCCAGGAGAATGATAGTGGATGGCGTGTTATGTCAGTGAAATCCATCTCTTCAAAGAACATTTTACCATTTCATGAAGCAGCAGCTGCTGCAGCTCCCCCTGCTAGGTTTAGACAAAGAGAGGTGACTTTTGATCAGACTCTAAGCAGATCAGTGCTATTTCTCCCTTTTCCCCCACCTCCTTGCTCCTCTTTCTCCTCCTCCTAAACCCACACTTTTTATTTAAGAAATACACTGACTTTTGGAAATGAGACAGCATTGCAGGCTGACACCGAAAGAAACTGCTGCAGGAAGAGGAAGAGAAAGGCAGGGTCCTGTAAGAGGCAATTGGAGATGTGTTTTACAGCTTGCTTAAGAAAGGGTTGAAACTCCTAGAATGACATTTTTTTCCCACCTTTGCAATGTCTTAGTTTTCTTCCCTCTGTTTTATCCCCAGTTTAATGGAGGAATAAACATTAGTCTTTCAAATATTCTTGGAATTTCTCCCTTTCATCTAATGTGCATGGTCATCGAGTAGGTATCCAGTGGCAATACTATAGAGCAGCAGTTTTCAACCTTATTTGCAGACTCCTATTAAATTTCAAGTGGAGATGCGGACCCCTCTGGAAATCTTAGACATGGTCTGTGGATGCCCAGATGTCCTCGTACCATCGGTTGAAAACCACTGCTATAGAGGAATGGAGAGGAAATCTATTTAGGGACATTAAGAAGCCTCTTTTGATTATAGCAACATGCTCTTTTCCATTTGAATTGCCCTGTTCATACTTTGCTCTGTTTGACTCTCTGCAGCCTTATAATCCAATAGTAGGGAGTGCAAAGGAGATTGCTTTCTTTCTAATGCTTGGAAAATTGGATCACAGATCTTGGAGAGGGTGGAAATCACTGCCTCCCCTTCCCTCCTCCACAGCGTGATCTTGGCTAGGGAGAGACTTCAGAGGAAGGTCACAATTATGGAAACTGCAGTAAGGTGGGGAGTGGAGTCAAAATTACATTTTCTTCCATTGGGGTTTGAAAACTGCTTGCTACAGGACAAGTGGAAAAGGAGATTGGGGACCTGAGGGGTATTCTGTATGTCTATATCCCGATGGATGATGAGCATTTGATTCAAGGCAAGAAGGGTCTATTTTGATCATCTAGTCTGACTTCTTGTCTACCATCAGTCATATACCTTCCCAAAAATAACTCCTATAGTAGATATTTTAGCAAAACATGCAGCCTTGATTTAAATATGGTCAGTGATGGAGAATCCTCCATAACTCCTGGTAAGTTGTTCCAATGGTTAAGTACCCTCACTGTTAAAAACGTATACCTTATTTCCAATCTGAATTTGTCTAGCTTCAACTTCCAGCCATTGGATCATGTTGCACCTTTTTCTGCTAGATTGAAGAGCCCATTATGAAATATTTGATTCCCATATGGGTACTTACAAACTGTGACCAAGTCACCCCTTAGCCTCTTTGGGTACAACTACACTATGGAGCTACGTCACTGTATCTATGCGGACATAATCACAGTGTAGACACAGCCTATACTGACAGAAGAGGTGTTTCCTGTCAGCATAGGAGCACCATTTCACCCAAGCAATGGCAGCTACATTGACAGAAACATTCTTCTGTTGGTCAGGGGCATGCATTTTTCATACTTCTGACCCACATAGCTATGTCAACCTAACTTTTAAGTTTAGACTCACATCTTTGTTAAGCAATTGAGCTCCTTGAGCGTATCATTATAAAACATGTTTTCTGATCCTTTAATCATACTTGTGGCTTTTCTCTGAATCCTTTCTATTTTATCAACAAGCTTTTTAATTGTTGTCACCAAAAATTGACATACAAGAATGGCCAGAATGAGTCAGATCAATGATCCATCTAGCCCAGTATTCTGTCTTCTGACAGAATACAAAGCCAGATGCTTCAAAGGGAATGAACAGAACTGGGCATTCATCAAGTGATCCATCCCTTGTCGGCCAGTCCCAGCATCTGGCAGTCAGAGGCTTAGGGACACCCAGAGCATGACCATCTTGACTAATAGCCATTGATGGACCAATCCTCCATGAACTTCTTTAATTCTTTTTTAAATCCAGTTATGCTTTTGGCCTTCACAACATCCCCTGGCAACAAGTTCCCCAGGTTGACTGTGCATCGTGTGAAGAAGTACTTTTTTGTTTGTTTTTAAACATGCTGCCTTTTAATTTTATGGGGTGACTCCTGGTTTTTGGGTTATGTAAAGGGGAAAATAACACTTCTGTATTCACTTTCTCCACATCATTCATGATTTTATAGCCCTCTCTTGTATTCCCCGTTAGTAGCTTCTTTTCCAAACTGTCTCAGTCTTTGTTTCCCCTCATATGGAAGTTGTTCCAGGCCCCTAATAATTTTTGTTGCCCTTTTCTGTACCTTTTCAATTTCTAATATACCTTTTTTGAGATAGGGTGACCAGAACTGCATGCAATATTCCAGGTGTGAGTGCACCATGGATGTAAATAGTGGCATTATGATATTTTCTGTCTAATTAGCTATCCCTTTCCTAATGATTCCTACCATTCTGTTTAGCTTTTTTGACTGCACATTCAGCGGATGTTTTCAGAGAACAATCCACAATGACTCCCAAGACTTTCTTGAGTGATAATGGCTAAATAAGATCCCATCATTTTGTGTATATAGTTGGGATTATGTTTTCCAGTGTGTATTACTTTGCCCAGTCACCCAGTTTAGTGAGAACCCTTTGTAGCTCTTCGCAGTCTGCTGTGGACTTAATTGAGTAAATACCCCATTTTGCACTTTATCTGTTAGAACATTGATCATAATTATTCAAGATCGTGTTCTTCTAAGTTGTGAGTGACTCTGGAACAGGTAATGCCATTTTTGACTGAGTGTCACTCTCCTTCCCCTTTTGCCTACTCTTTTCTTCCTAAATAGGTTATAACCATTGATTGTAACATTCCAGTCATGCAAATTATCCCATCAGATTTCAGAACTACCACATAGATTGAATTTATGCTCATGAATGAGCAATTACAATTTATCTTGTTAGTTACCTATGCTTCTAGCATTGGTGTAGAGGCAATTAAAGAATTTCTTCTCTTCATGTCCTGTGGTTCCTTGATTAATTTTGTTTTCAACATCACAATTTTTGTGCTAAATGAGTGTTTATGTCTTCCCCCTCTTCCCCTTCCCCTTCTGTTGTTAGATTAACACTCTTTTGCCTACTCTAGCCAGCTGGTTCTTGGGGAGATTAGTTCCCTTTTTACTGAGGTGGAGGCCATCCAAACTATGCAGCCTCCTTTCCCCACAGAAGATGGACCAGTGTTTAACTAAACCACTTACCTAGCCAGTGGTTCACTTCTCGAATCTTCTGCTTTTTGTTTTACTTTGCTTGTATGTTTGAGTTCCCTGGAGTCATCTGTTATCTGTGAGAGATCCTGCGATGCAGCATCATTAGTGCCAATATGACCCATCACCAGTGGCTCCTTGCCCATTAGCTTCATAAGCTTATCCAGTCTGAGAGAGATGGCTCATGTCTTGGCTCTTGAATTCCCAGGAAGCATCATTTGTCTTCCTTTGACAGCTGAAGATCTCTTTGTGGGCAAGCTTGATTTTCTTACAGATTAAGCCCAGCTGCACCCATAGGTGTGTCTCCATTCCCTTGGACTAGCTGGATCTTGAGAGGTATCTTTTTGCAATTTCCACTTTGAGGATCTGGTATTGATTGGAAATTCTAGCTGTGTGGAATAAGTCCTGGTCCTTTTCTCTTTGATGCTATGTGGTCCATCACTCCTGCTTCCTCCCTCTTGCCTGCCCCATTACCTGATTTGGAGAGATAGCTGAAGAGCAGCAGCATGGAGCAGGCTAATCTGCAGCGAGCAGCAAATTGGCAGGAGACTAACAGGAAGTAGGCAACTGAAGGAAGCAGAACAGAGCACTGGACAATTAACCATCTAGGGAAGGGAAGGAAGTAGTGGGTCCCTACAGGCTCTGGGCTTCCCCAATCAGTGGGAAACACAGGCCAGTGGAGCTCTAGACAGAGTTGGGACCCATCCAGCAAATAAATCAAGTTCTTCTCCCTTTCCACTTTTTGTTCTTTCCTCTCCATCTCCGAGAAAGATGCTTTCTAGGCTACTTACTTCAGGGACCTATTTCAAATGCTTTTGTCTGTCTCTGGAAATTCTGAGCTGTAGATAATGTCCCGAATGCTAGTGCGACGAATCTGCTGTGTGGTTTTAAGTCAGGAATGTGCATTGTTATGACTCTGCTGCTGATCTTTTCCTCCTGCTTGTGAAGGTTCTAGGGCAGGAGTGGAGGATGGTTATGTGGCAGTTGGTATGGAGAGGGTCATAGAGACATGGTATCTGGGGACCTTGTTGGAGTATAGTGTTTCTGGAGGCAGCTGGTGAGGGTGTCTGGAGGACCTGCTTGTTGCTAAACCCTATCAGACTTAGCATTTAGAACACTTTGGTCATGGTGTACAGAGCATGGTGTGACATCCTGCTCAGAACACCCAGAATTATGAGCTGCTGTGTTACCCCTCTCTGCCTCAGGAAGGGAGAGTTTTTCTGTTGCTAAGCTGTGCGTCAGCCTCCTGACACACCAGCCCGTCTGTCTTGCTGGGAAACTTGGACTCTGCCAGTCCAAATCTTGTCTTGCAGTAACTTACAGTAACTCCTCGCTTAAGGTAGTTATGTTCCTGAAAAATGTGACTTTAAGAAAAACGATGTTAAGCGAATCCAATTTTCCCATAAGAATTAATGTAAATAGTGGGGGTTAGGTTCCAGGGAAATGTTTTCACCTGACCAAAAAAACCCGGGGATGTGTGTTATATATTATAATCTATATCTCTATATAAAATACACACACAGTATAGGTTTTAAACAAACAATTTAATACTATACACAGTGATGATGATTGTGAAGCTTGGTTAAGGTGGTGAAGTTAGAGGGTGGAAGAGGGTGGGATATTTCCCATGGAATGCCTTACTGCTAAATGATTAACTAGCTTTTGACTGAGCCCTCAAGGGTGACTTCAGAGGCAAGTGAGCATTACCTCATCGGAGTCCCAATGTGCCCAAAGGAAGGGGATGACGCGCTCAAAAGTCTAACAGATTCTTTTGTTGCTACCTAAGCCAGTGTCCGTTATTCCTGTGAGGCTGGGCTGGGTTTGTCCCATCCATCCCCTGATGAGGTGTGAACTGCCTCTCTGTTCTTGGAGAGTTTTTGCATGGACTTGCTTTAATCCATTAGGATACATTTTCAGCCTCATAACTATGTATATGAAATTATAAACTATAACCTTACTATAACATTACTATAACTATTGCCATAACATCACTATAACAACCATGCTTATTGCATGATGAGCCTTCTGAAGACACCCAACATAACAAACTGTGCATTGGATACCACACAGTCATTTTATAAAGATGAACGTGGGGCTGTAGGATGTTCCCCCAAGCGAGAATAACTAAGTGAGAATAAAAAAAGAGAGGTATGTGTATAAGCAAAACAAAGCATTCTTTTTATTGACTGAAAAGTAATTGTTTCTGCCTCAAGAGCCAGGAAATCTTCCTCAGATTCAGATTCTGTCCCCCAGCATGAGGGGATTGGGCCAAAAGAAATCTGATGAGGTTCAACAAGGACAAGTGAAGAGTCTTGCACTTAGGATGGAAGAATCCCAGGCACCGTCACAGGCTGGTGACTGACTGGCTAAGCAGCAGTTCTGCAGAAAAGGACCTGGGATTACAGTGGATGAGCAGATGGATATGAGTCAGCAGTGTGCCCTTGTTACCAAGAAGGCTAATAGCATATTGGACTGCATTAGTAGGAGCATTACCAGCAGATCGAGGATGTGATTATTCCCTCTATTCGGCACTGGTGAGGCCACATCTGGAGTACTGCATCCAGTTTTGGGCCCCCCACTACAGAAAGGATGTGGACAAATTGGAGAGAGTCAAGTGGAGAGCAACGAAAATGATCAGGGGGCTGGGGCACATGACTTACGAGGAGAGGCTAAGGGAACTGGGCTTGTTTAGTCTGCAGAAGAGAAGACTGAAGGGGGATTTGATAGTAGCCTCCAACTACCTGCAGGGAGGCTCCAAAGAGGATGGAGATAAGGCTGTTCTTAGTGGTGGCAGATGACAGAACAAGGAGCAATGGTCTCAAATTGCAATGGGGGAATTATAGGTTGGATATTAGGAAACACTGTTTCACTAGGAGGGTGGTGAAGCACTGGAATGGGTTACCTAGGGAGGTGGTGGAATCTCCTTCCTTAGAGGTTTTTAAGGCCCGGCTTGACAAAGCCTTGGCTGGGATGATTTAGTTGGTGTTGGCCTTGCTTTGAGTGGGGTGTTGGACTAGATGACCTCCTGAGGTCTCTTCTAACCCTGATATTCTATGATATTCTATTGTAAATGGCCTTCTCCCTGGTTCATTTAGCTTGATGACTTTGTTTACCTTATATTTGTAAATGTACTTCTATTGTCCTCTGCCTATAACCAAGCCGGTCAGATGCGTAAATACACATTCCTTTGTCTAGGAAAGGCTGAGCTCATGCTCTGCCTGCCAAACTCATTTTAAGAACATATTCCCAGCACTCATTTATATCACTTTGTACACAACCCATACATACATCAAATGATGATTTTGAGGACCAGCTTGTCACCAGTTTACACATACCTTGCACGATGCCTATGATTATCTATCTATCTAATCTACCCATCTAATCTATCAAAATATTACGACAACGGTGTGTTGGGGAAATGAATGTCAGGTCTGATGTGAGTTACATCACATGGGAAGGGGCTCCTCTTCCTTTGGCATTGATGAGCTCCCAAGGTCACAGGAGAAAGATTGACAACCACTAATATGTTCTGCCTCCCCAGGATAACTGGGGTTTTGGAGATGAATACTGGCAAGCCCAAACAAATAGCAAAGATAAAATCTGACCCCTCCTTAGAGATAAATTGTGTATGTGTAAGGATTTAGAACCACTTTAGGGAATATAGTGAATAGAGTATCTGCTGCAAAATGCCTGGCTTGTGTTACAGAGAGAAATGTAGGGTTAATTAGGGCCGACTTTACCTGTATGCAAAGTATGCAGCTGCGTAGGGCACCAGAAAATTTGGCTGCGTGCTGCCCCATCCCCACTCCCCTGACCTCTGCAGCAGGGCCCGAGGATGGGAAGTGCAGCGTCCCAGCTGTGCCGCCAGTGAGTACTGGGGGGGGGGAGGGGTTGTTAAGCCAGCCCCCACCCCCTCAGAGGCCTGGTCCTAGCTCCCCCGCTCCTCCCTGCAGAGGCCTGGGGCACCACACACACCCCATGCGGGGGTGCTGCATAGGGCCCCAGAATAGCTAGGGATGGCTCTGGGGTTAATAACCAAAGTGAAATAGTGAAAACTGCAACAGTGGTTCACATGGATAGTCCCAACCACATTCTATTTAAATTTAGATTTCAAATTTCACACTGCTTGCAAAGGCCCCTTTAGAAAACTCTTCAGTGTGGGATGAGTGAAGAGAGCATATCGTTCAGAGATGCATGGTCATCTCATATTGCTCCTGTGCACTTTTGGCAAAGGACATTGAGGAAACAGAATCTTCCTACTGAAGTAGATAATCTTGAAGATATCTGGAACCGAGGCTGAAACAAGATTAATTTTCTCTCTTCCCTAGTTGAATGAATTGTAACCATTTGGAAGAAGCTATGGATGGAGGAAAAGACAGCACAGCCTGGACTAGCCTGGAGAAATGCCCCTTTCCCTGACAGCAAAGACAGTAACTGACATGGGCTTGCAGTTGTTGTACTGTTACAAGCTCAGCTGCTTCTCTGGTTTAGCCATACTCAAATCCAGTGCTGCATAAAATCCCCAACAGGCTTAGAGGCCTAGACTATGAAGCAGGGGTATGTGTGTGAGAAGAGTCCTAAAGCTACTTTCAGCTAAAATGAACGGAATGCCTAGGACTGTACAGTACTACAGTGCAGTAACCACAAGAATCCCCAATTTTGGGGCAAAATTAGTTGGACTGTCCAGCTTGCTCCAATCCTCCAAGCTATTGCAGTAGTTGACTGTGAAAAGGAAACACGGTGACTATTGGGAGCTATACCTCGTTTATAGCTTCTCATAAGTTCCACGCACAAGGAGCTGGTGGCTTCAGCAGTCACTGCCCGCAAAGGGTTTCAGACACATGGCTAAAGGCACATGCATCCCAAATGTTAATGTGGGGATTTTTGTGATGCAATTCTCAAAGTATGATGTTTATCTATTGCCTTGTAATACAGGTTAGCTGTTAAAATGCATTTGCAAAGCAAGTCTATATTGTGCAATATATATGCAAGAAATAAAATATGATTAAGAAATGTTTTGACCTTTTTACAGGAGGGTGAAGGGTTTGTTGCATTAACCTAAAAACCAGATGACTGCTTCTGTTCGTAGCTAAACACCAACACCAATGAGTAGATTATTGCATGAGTGTGAATGATCTGATAGAATATTAACACATCAGAACATGGGTTTGGTTTTTTCAGTACTATTGGGCACAGTCATCTTCTGAAGTGTGTATTTGCAAACTGTTGTCCTGTAAATCTGAGCTCATTTCCCATATCTGTGCTTTCCTCTCTACACTGCAGGTTAGCATAGAGTTTGACTGACCACCTAAATGTCATCCAGGCCTAGTTAAGACTTCCAAAAGCCTGGGCTTTGAGGGAGAGAACTATGCATTGAAATCTGGTCTAACAGTCACCTCGTAACCATCTCTTCTGTCCTAATAGTAAAATCTTACGCCGCACAGGATGCCTCATATGATTTGTATCCTTTGGTGATTGCCTATTACAAACAGCCCCTTGGACATGATTAATAGTCTTACCCTATTGTCACCCATATGAACTGAGTCCACCTTTGACTTTTTACTTTGAAATTTTGTTTTCTTCTCTTTGACTTTATTAATTAATTTGGGGTTTGGACCCCATTGGGATTGGAGCATCTGAGTGTTAGACAGGAACGTTTCTTAACCCTGTTTTCAATTGAGCCTACAGCTGTTAGGGAATGCTGTTCAGACCTGGGTCTGGGTTTGCAGCAGGCTAGAGGGTCTGGCTCAAACCAAGCAGGGCTCTGGAGTCCTAAACTGGCTGGCAAAAGGGAAGCAGGGGCAGGAGTAGTCTTGGGACCTCAGTTGGCAGCACCAAGGGGGTTTCTGTGATGTAACCCGTCACAAGGACCATAAGAGAAAAGTGTAATGATTTCAGATGGGATTTTAAACTGCCTCTTTCCAAATCACTACTTGAATAGCAGTGGTGGAGCTGCAGTTGAGGTCATTTGATTGAGAAGCCCAATTTACTGCACATAGGCACTCACTTCCCCCTGCAGTAAATATCCTTGGAAGATTTATCACCAGCAAGTAGTCCAAATATGTTGCAGTCAGAACAGTAATGGGCTCGCAGGCCAAACAAGCCGGGATTTTAGGTGGCACAGTTGTCTAACACACTAGACTTTTACCTCCAGATGCTAGTTTGAATCCTGGCTTTGGTTGTGTGGAAATTACTTTGGTAATCTCCAAACAACCTATTTTATGCACACAGCTGGAGCAGACTGAGATTCCTCCCCCCAGTGATGAATGCCCAGGGCCGTCCTTACCCCATATGAAAACTACGCAGCTGCCTAGGGCACTAGGAAATTTGGGGCACCAAGTTGCCCCAAATTTCCTGGTGCCCTACGCAGCTGTGTGCTGCTTCAGCGGACAGCCCGATTCCCCCGGCCTGCTGAGCTAGGCAGGAAAGCTGCCCTAGCCTCACCTCTTCCCCAGAACCCCTGCCCTGCCCCCACTCCACCCCTTCCCCTAAGCCAGACATGGGCAAACTACGGCCCGCGGGCCACATACGGCCCGTTAGGCTTTTTAATCCGGCCCGCCGAACTTGTCCAAATTATAGTAAAAACCTCCTTTTTTTCCCCTTTCCCTGCAATGCCCACGTTTCCCCAATAGATGGCGCACTCAAAACACATTGACCGTTGTTGGAGTGGCGCGTATTTCTCTTTATTTCACTTTAATTTTATCCGGCCTGCGAGCTCTCCGCAGGGGAGTGGTGCCAGTGGCCCCCTCCTCCGTGCCCAGGGGCCGAGCAGCGCGGTGAGGGGCGCCGCGCTCCCGCCCGGGGGTGCCGGGCTGAGCTGCCGGGGCCAGGCGAGGAGCCAGATGAGAGCAGCAAGCCGTGGGGCCATGCCCGGTTGAGCAAAGTAAGCAAGAACGGGGGTGAGGGGCGCTCAGGGGGGCTTGGGTGGTGGTTAGGGTGGGGGGGTCTCGGGAGAGGGCAGTCAGGGAACTAAGTGCAGGGGGCTTAGATTGGGGATTCTGGGGGGCAGTTAGAGTGGGGGGTTGCTGGAAGGGGGCAATCAGGGGACAAGGAGCAGGAGGGCTTAGGTACGGGGTAGGGTCCTGCGGGGGGAAGTTAGGGAGGGGGGGGATCTCTGGAGGGGGCAATCGGACAAGGAGCGGGGGGGCTGGATGTCTTGGGAGCTCTGAGGGGGCAGTCAGGGGGTGGGAGGTGAGTGGGAGTCAGATGGGGGGGGGCAGGCTATTTGGCGAGGCACAGCCTTCCCTACCTGGCCCTCCACACAATTTTGAATCCCAATGTGGCCCTCGGGCCAAAAAGTTTGCCCACCCCTGCCCTAAGCTATGTCCCGCACCGCTGGTGAGTTCTGGGAGGTGGTTCTCCTTGACACCCTCCCCCTCCCCCCAAGTCCCAAGGCTGGGAGTCAGGGAACCAGAGTGGAGTGGGCTGGGGCCAGATCACTCCACTTCCCACCACCCCATGAGTGTGGTGTTGGGAGCACCCTGCAATAACTGGGCGCAGCAGGAAGTGGAGCAACCTGGCCCAAACTCGCTCTGCTCCACCGGCTTGTGCTGGGAGGTGGTTTCACCCTTGTCCCTCAAGCCTGCTCCTGCCCCCCACAGACCTTGGGTGTAGCCGCCCTCCCTCCCTCCTCCCCCTGCAGAGGCCTAGGGCCAGCGCCTCCCTTCCCCCACCACCCTCCCACCGGGGGCTGCATAGGGCACCACAATGTCTAGGGACAACCCTGTGAATGACCAAACATCCAGCACATGAGCGTCAAGCAAGAATTTGTGGTCTGCCCAATCATTCTGCATCCTGTCTGTTGGTGTAGAGGAGGGAGATGAGAGAAGACTCAGATTACTTTGGTGGCAGGCAGCCAGTCTTTGTCTGCTACTGTGTTAATAGAAAGAGGCTTGTCCATGGCAGGGCTTTGAGATAGAGGGTTCTACCTGGATGATGACTGTTGAGCTTACAGTTATGCTAGTACTATATGCGTCAGTCATCGGTAGCTAAGGTGACCAGACAGCAAGTGTGAAAAATCAGGACACGGTGTGGGGTGTAATAGGAGCCTATATAAGAAAAAGACCCAAAAATCAGAATTGTCCCTATAAAATCGGGACATCTGGTCACCCTGTTGATAGCACATCTTGCTAATAGTACTTGAAAAGCAGGGCCATCGTTAGGCATAAACAGCATATGTGGCTGCATAGGGAACCCGAAAATTTAGGGCACCACCGGGACCATAGGCGCCAACGTCTCATCTTACCAGAGGGTGCTTGACAACACCCCCGTCCACTCCGGGCCCTGTCTCCACTCCACACCTTACCAAGCCCCTGTCCCACCTCAGCATGTGAGAGGCATGGGTGGAGGGGGACAGGGGAGCTTGAGCACCCTCTAAGTTTTCCCCTGGGTGCTCCAGCCCCAGAGCACCCACCCACAAGGTCCACTCCTATGACCAGGACAGCAGGTAGGAGCGGGTTGGCTCTCTCTCTCGCGCTCACGCTCACACTCTCACTCTCACACACACACACACACTGCGCTCTGCAGTCTCTTTACTAGGCAGAACGCAGGGGCCGTATTCGCAGAGCCGAATGCACTGGCGTAGGGGCACCAGTTTAATAATAATGCAGAGGGCCCCATAAATCCTAAGGATGACCCCGTTGAGAAGTAAAGGTGGACTGGGAAATGGAGCCCTAGACCTGCCTAAATAAATTGTCAGTCTTAAGAATTTTGTGGGAGAAAAAATGTTTGTGGCTGTGGCTTTTTAAACCAAATATGTTTACCGTGTTTAGAATAACATTTGTGGGCAGCTTGTTGCTTAAATCTTACTCTGTTCTAAAATGCTAACAAAAGTTGGTGGAGGAGGTGGAACAAGGTTTCTCTATGCAAACCGCATTAGAACACCTCCTTCTCTTTGGCTTATGGAAAATTGGAAGCCTTCCAATAAAGGCTGCTATTTTTATAAACATTTTGAATTTTTTAATGTTGGAAAATGAGAGCGCCTGAGCTCTCCTTCTTTCCCGTTCCACCATCACCACCTCCCCCTTGACCCACATTTCCTCTTTTCCCACTACAAGTGAATGTAACTTTTATTCTTATGGCACCTATCAGATGTCTTTATCTAGCCAACTTCCAAAGCAAGTATAGTGCTAAAACACAAATATACAGTAGAGTAAAACCTCGATATAACGGACTAATTCAGGTGAGGGGGTGTCCATTAAAGCCGAAAGTCCGTTATATAATAAAGTAGGTTTTTCGAATGTGTATGTTAAAAAATTGACAAATTAGTTAGTTTATCTGTTTTTACTTATGTAGACACGTGTGTGTAATTAAAATTAAGTATGTATGAAAAGTTTAATTTCACAGAAAAGTTTTCTACAGTAGACTCTCAATTATCCGGGATGATTGGGAAAACCTTAATTCCGGTTAATAAAATCCCAGATAATCATGCGTCTACTGGAGGGGGGGGGTTCCGCCAGCCACCCTGGGGGTGGGGGGGATGGTGGTGGTACCACCACCTGCCCCAGTCAGCTCCCCTGCTAACCTGGTTGTAGGAAGCCCAGGCTAGCAGCAGGCTGAGACCCCGGCTGGCAGGAGCCTGGGGGGAAATCCCAAAGCGGCGGCAGGTTGAGTGCTCAGCCGCCGCCTCTTTTGGGTTTTCCCCCCAGGCTCCTGCCAGCCGGGATCTCAGCTCCCGCTGCCAGCCTGGTTCCCTACACCCAGGCTGGCAGCGGGAGCTGACTGGGGCAGGTGGCAGGAGCCTGGGGAGAGAGCCCAAAGAGGCGGCGGGCTGAGCACTCAGCCTGCCGCCGCTTTGGGCTTTCCCCCCCAGGCTCCTGCCAGCCGGAGTCTCAGCCCGCTGCCAGCCTGGGCTTCCAACACCCAGGCTGGCAGCAAGTTGAGACCCCGGCTGGCAAGGGTCCACCGGGGGAAACCCCACAGCGGCAGGCTCAGGCTGAGCCTGCCGCCGCTTTGGGGCTTCCCCTACCGACCCATTTAGACATCCCGGTTAATCTGCAGCCCGTTAACCCGCGCCCGGATAATCAGGAGTCTACGGTAACAGTGAATTAATAACGAAAAATAACCTGTTAACCAAGATTTGCTTATAATTAAATTAAAAACATTTTAAAATTAACAGGGTGTTAATTTTCACACATGACATACGGACCGGAAATTTTGTCTGTTAAATCCGAAGTCCATTAAATCGAGGTCCGCAAAATCGAGGGTTTACTGTACTTAACAAAAAATAAAAGGAGATGAGACTTTTAAATCAAATTATACATGCAGCGTGGAATATAACATAAACCTGAGTCGCTGGGTCACCATACTTCAATTAGGAAACACACTCATACTGTTAAATATAACAGCTCATTGGTTTGTGTTAATATAAATTATGGTTTTTTGCTTTACTGTATGCTAACCTCATGTGCAGAGGATAACTTTGAAATATATAGTCGGCTCTTATTTTGCCATTTCAATTGCTCAGCAATTCATCTCTGCTGATGTTATGAGCTGCGACACTTGACCTTTGCAGAGAGAGTGGCTAGTGATATGTGTAATTAGAGTTAATAGTTGTATGTCTCATTTATTTATTTCAGTTTGTACAGTCGTATTCCTGGGTGTCTAGGCCATCTTCTGGGTACCTCTACAATAAAGTATACTGTGACACACATTAGATATATTTGAAGTGACTGTCCAAAATTACCCACCAGGGAAACTAATTTTACTTAGAAGACTTCTTAATTCCTCATACCAAATCCAACGAACTCCCAAATGCTTGGGGGAAACAGCTGGACTTTGTAGTGTGTCCAGAAGGCTAATAAATCATCCTCTCTGTAAATGCACAGAGATCCTTGCATTATTCTAAAAACAGAGGAATCTTAACATACAACTTCTGTCCCTCCCGCCTCCCATCTCTGCTGCTGCTGAAACATGGTTATTGCTTACCGCCTCCCATCTCTGCTGCTGCTGAAACATGGTTATTGCTTACCGCCTCCCATCTCTGCTGCTGCTGAAACGTGGTTATTGCTTACCGAGATGTAGACCACATCTAGTCTGCAAGCAAGTTTTACAATGGTCAGATTTATAAAGGATCATACCTCTCGCTGCTTGTCTGTCTTCTTCCCCTCTGCCTCTTTTGTTTTTCTCTTAAATGTGCTCTTTAAAACTTCTTATAGAACAGTGCCCAAGGTTTGAGTGTCCGCATGTAAGCGAGTTCAGTCATCTAACACCACATGCAAATACTCCTCTTTAACTCCCTTCGCTCTAGCTCATTCTGGCAGGACACTGAATATCAGTTCTTCCAGCTTTTGCCTTTAGAGTCATTAGCTGGGTATAAATTGAAAGAACAGAGATGGAAGAGAAGGAGGAGGGATTCCTAAAGCAGACAAAGAGAACCCTTGATTTTGTGCTTAGAAGCGTCGAGTAGGCTAGGTACAAAACCAGAGCCATCTTTTAAAACTGTTCTAGACATCTTGGTATTGTTCAGGTTTTGAATGGCTTTATCCTTGCGTAGGCTTATGAAAGGTGAATGACAGCTCTTGACTGAACTCCCCTGTGTACAAGGATAGCACAGGCAGGGTAGTGAAGACAAGCCCTCAGGGCATGGTTAGACTGGCGCTTTGCGGCGCAAAAACCCTCCAGTAGCGCAATAATTTTCGTATCGTACACACTTCAAAGGGAGATTTTGCGAAATGACTCACTGTTTAAAGCGCAAGTATTAAACCTCATTTCCGATAGTGATAAGCCTTTTGGCGCTAGCGCTATAGCGCAAGGGTGGGAATGTGGACACCCATGGGATCTCTTGCATGCCTCTGAGCCATGTAAAGCCATCAGCAAGCCATTTAAGGCCATCAGCAAGCCATTAAAGACAATCAACATGCCATGTAAGGCAAATGACGTGAGGTGTTGTTTTATAAAAGCTGGCCCAGGGGCTGCCCGAGCTGCTCAGGTCGTCCCTGGGCCAGCCGCACTGGCTGCTGCAGAAGTCACGGAGGTCCTGGAAAGTCACAGAATCCGTGACTAACTCGTGGCCTTACCTACCATTGTCTCTTCCCCACACCCTCTCCAGTTGAGAAGTGACTTGAAAAAATAGTGAGTGAAACAGCATCTCACTGACACCTGAGCTTCCCAATAGAGTTCTGTTTTCAAGGTCAAAAAGCTGTTAATGTTAAGAGCAAACTGAAAAGCAAAATGCAAAACATGATCCTCTTTGGGGAATTACAGCACTTAGACAGTGCGGTATCTCTTATTGAATGGCATTAATCAGTGGTCTCTCCTCCATTCCCTTCCGCTGCTGCACCTTTTAGTCGCCAGATTTCACAGTCTTTGCAAAGGCCTTTTCAAGGTTTCCTGAATTAATAAAAATATAATTTAACAACCAGTGAAGTAAAGCTATCAGAACATGTCTTCGCTGAAATTGAGGTGCAATGATCTTGTTTAAAAACCTTTATGGTTGATTCAGTATCTTTCTCTTTCCACTCTAATGGCACACAAGTGGTCTCCCCAGCATGTTCACATTCATTATGCATTAGATCATGCCCTTTATAGGGGTAGTGTTGAAATAAGGAATTGACTACAAGACAACACGTGATCCAAAGCCATTGTGGTAGAGAGATTTTGTGGGTGGGAGAAGAGAAAAGGGACAAGTAAAAACTGCATTAATTATATGTAACTATACAGGCCTCTTTGTGACAACAGCAGCTCTTGAATAGCGAATGAATGGAAGAGCAGCTATGGAGCAACTGGTGTGTGTTAGTTCTAGTGCATGAACAAAGCCCTGATTTTGAGGCGTGTTCCTTTAATCCATGCTCATAAAATCAGCATGCAAAGAGAACAGGAAGTAACTTGAGGTAGACATATATCCATCATTTGCACGTGATGGGCGACTTAACATGACCTGCTAAAATATAGATTGCTGCAAACAAAGTTTGGATCTGGATTCAGGTCCCCCAGTTGAATGTTAAGATCTGGACATTTACTTCAGGCCTATCTCTACTAATCTTACAGCCCTGACTGAAATAAACAAGAGAAAGGTGAGGACACTTAAGTCAGGTTTACACTACCAGTCGGATCGGCAGGTAGAGATTGATCTCTGAACACTCTCCCGTCAACTCTGGAACTCCATCTCACTGAGAGGCGCTAGCAGAGTCGACGGGGGAGCAGCAGGAGTTAACTCAGTGCCATGAAGATGCCGAGGTAAGTCAACCTGAATGTCAACTTCAGCTACGCTATTCACGTAGCTGAAGTTGCATATGTTAGGTTGATTTCCCTTTCACCCCCGCAGTGTAGACCAGGGCTTAGTTCCTGTTTGCAGGAGAGACTAAATGCTGGGAATGGGAGTAAATGAGTGAACCTAGAGAGGACCACTTGTAAAATCAGATGTTACTGGCAAAACTAAATTCAAGTGCAGATGCCTAAAGTAGTAGTGAGTCTGCTAGAGGTCTAACACAAGTCCCAGAACTTATTGGAATCACAGGGACTTGAGAAAGAGGAGGATTTTTCTTAGTCTCTATACAGGGACAGTGTCTACCCTGCAAAAGGAGACCCATAATGTCTACCCTGCAAAAGGAGACCCACTCTCAGTTGACTTGGGATTATGCTATGAGTTTGACTTCGATCCAGAGCCCGGGCTCCAAAACCTGGTGAGGGAGAAGGGTCTGGGAGCCCAGGTTCCAGCCCGAGCGGGAATGTCTACACTGCTATGTTTAGATCTTTAGCGTGAGTCCCAATCAGTTGATCCAGGCACAGAAACTCGCTGCTTCCATAAGTTTTTGCAATGAAACCATATCCTTAAGCCCCAGAAATCAGATGAAATGGTAAAATCACCTTCCATGAAAATGTTACACACCAGTCACCTTGTAGTTCTTGGTGTATGTTGATGGGAAATCACATGGTTGTCATAGTATGCTGTCCTATGCTCAATTTCCTACTGCACCAGCCCACGGATTCCATTACTACCATTAATTTCACAAAATGCTGCATATGTTTGTACCTATATATAGTATGCAAAGGGCTTATTTTTGGTATCTGTGAACTAAATAAATACAAAGGATATTTTCCAGAGTTTAACCTTCACCCTCTAAAAAAGGCTTTTGGCAGGCACTTTGACATATAACGATCGCTGCACCACCTCCTTTCTTCATTTCTGGCCAACAGCCCAGGTGTGCTCCATAGTGCCAGACTTGACTATGGTAATGTCAAGGTGACAGCTGGAGGGAGTGGGAGAGGGAGAGAGAACACACAAAAATCGAGAACAGAAATGTGGAGACTTGATTCACATCTCAGGGATGATTTGATTTATATTAACTCTTCATGGTCAAATCTTTACTGGTAAGAGAGTTACAAAAATTAAATTAATCTTTGGTTTCAAATGTAAAATGAGCTGCCCTTATCATACCTTGGAATAGGACTTGGAAAAGCCACTCACCTCTGCCAAGAGGGAAACGTTCTTGGGTGAGTGCAGGGGCTACAAACAATTTCTGCAAAAATTAGGCTATCATTTAAAACCACTATTGGTATTCTAGCTCTTAAGGGTGCAAAGAAGTTTTTTTCCCAAATTTGCACTAAGTATAAATGGGAGCAGTGTCATCTTCCTGAGTCTGTACAAAGATGGCATTGGGCCTCTTGCTGCTAACAGCCTTGTCAAACAACAGTAAAGCAAAACTGATAAGTCTGGAAAGCAGTCTCACTGATGATTTTCAGAACTCTGAAGACATCAAGGAAACTGAAGAATCATTTTTTTCATGCTGTTCGTTCAGAGAGGCAGCTGAAACAAGAACCCAAAAATGGAGGCTAGGAGAGATGTAAAGTAATAGAAACCTTATTTCTTTGGCTTCCCCTCAGCTCATGGGAGCAGTCAGGACGTCTCTGGGGGAGAGGTAGAGGTTCAGTGTATGTGACAGGAACAAGACCTGGTAGAAATTCTAGCACAGATTCCCATTCCAGTAGTTAATGGTGGAGGCAAGGCTGAGCTTCCTCCAAGGGCATTGCTCCTAGGCCTTGCTTGTCATTTTTTGTCTACCTCTGGCTAGCAATTTGTGTGTGTGTGTGTTTAAATCAAGCCCTGTCTCAGAATGCCTGCTCTAGCCTTGCTCTGTGAAATTTCTTTTGATCATTTCTGCTGAAAGAAAAGGAGGCTAGGCAATGTCACTGTATCTGCATTTGCTAATTGAACTTGCATTGATTTGAGCATTGTGTAAAAGGGAAGGGTGGCAGGAACTCTCGGATCTATACAGGAAATAGCCTTCTAAGAACTCCAGTGAGAGGCAGGTTTCAGAGTGGTAGCCTTGTTAGTCTGTATCAGCAAAACCAATGAGGAATCCTTGTGGCACCTTAGAGATTAACACTTTAAATGCCCTTACAAACACTGCTCCAGCTCCCTCAGCAGCCCTGTCTCACTTACCCTGCCAGCTACACAAAACCACCTCCTGCCCCTCAGTTGCCCCCACTCCCTCCAACAGGTGAACAGCATCAAATTCTTTCCCCACCTGTCCAACTTCTTTGGCTGGCCAGCCTCTTTGCATGATGCCTCTTCTGGTCTCATGCCAAGAAGTCCCTTCCCACAGCCGCTGCTCTGAGCAGAGCCGCTTCTCTACATATGTGGCAGTGTTAGGATCCCACACAAGCCCGTGAGGAAGGGAATGTTCCTAGCAAGGAGTGGGTCGGGTAGGACTGCCTCCATCTAGGAATCCCATTGCTGCCCCTTCTCCTTGCAGCCACAGACCCATTCTTCTCCAAGAAACAATAGCTCTCTATAGCCTTCCCACTAGTCCAGGAAGCTTGTCAGTCCTGATAGCATAAAACATCTCAGGATGGGCTAGCATCCTATGGGCTGAGAGGGCAGCCAAAAAGTTTTCCTGCCAGTCTCGAGTGCCACTGCAGTTTGAACCCTAGGTACTAGATGTAAGCAGAATAGCTTATATCAGTGGTTTTCAAACTTACTTGATCGGGCTCCCCTTCTTTTTGCGTGTAGTCGTTTAAACCCCTCTCCCACAAGTGCATGTACCGCCACCCAGCTCTGAAGGCAGCACCACACCAGTAGCAGCACAGAAGGAAGGGAGGCAATCTGAAAAGTGACATTTGTCAATATCATTTTTTACAGCGGACTTAGCACCTCATTGCCTCCCTTACTTCTGTGCTGTTGCTGCCACGCTGGGGTTGACAGCTGGAATCCCTCATCCCCGGGTGAGGGACTGTGGGGCTATTGGCTGTCCTGTTTATCCCCACATCCCAGGTGTGCATGACCCTTCTGCACAAGCTCTGGCTGCCTGGGGCTGACAGCTCTTAAAGCGGGTGAGGGGAGGAAGGGGAACACACAGCTCGCACCTGCCTTGACACATTTCTGTGTCTCCCTTGGGAGTCCTTCCCCATAGATTGAGAATCCCTGGCTTGGACTGACAGCATTGCGCTCTCCTGTCTCCTTACAGCTCCTGTATGACAGCCCGAAAGCACGACAGGAGGTGGATCATCATTGGAGGGCATCAGGGTGTCCCCATATTGTCCAGATTCTGGATGTGTATGAGAACATACATCAAGGGAAAAGATGCCTCCTCATCATCATGGAATGGTACGAACCAGGGAAGTCCCATCTGCCTGAGCCACGTTCTGGAGAGTAGAGGGAATGTGACCACTGGATGTAGGAGCTGGGAGCAGTCCTGGCTACACAGCCTTGCCGTGCAGTAGCCTAGTGCATCTCTCTCTTTATAGGATTTATGGGGAAACCTGCAGCTGTTCCAAGCAGCCTGTCTGTGGGAGGAACAAGAAGACTAATCATGAAACTAACCTTCCTTTGCACTCAGAGAAAAGTATCTTTATGGAAACGTGGGTGTAATTAATACGTATATTCAAACATGCATCTGTCACTTTCCTCGACACATTCTCATGGGGGCTGACTGTCCTTATAAGGTCGTTTGGCTCCCTGCAGGCTATAACTAAATTTAATTCTTCCCACTGTCCCCTACCCTTTTGGTGCCACTGTTGCATTGTTGACTTCCTCTGAGAGGGCCAGTTTAATGTTTCTCTTATCAGTTCCTTATTTGCTTGCTTCATTTGTTTTCCTCATCCCCAAACCTTAAAGAACTTTTTTGTAGTGCAGTAAGACCTCAAGAATTGCTATCAGCCTTCTGAACCAACATCTGGCCTGTCATTTCTGGTCTCCCAGCAAAGATGTGTGGCATGTTACTACTGTTAGTGATTCTGTTATCTGGGAAATGCCTCACTACATATTAAATTACGGGCCTCAAAACTCCTGGGGTTTTGGGTTGGTTTTTTATTTATTTATCTATTTATTTATTTATTTATATAATGGTAGAGTGGGACATCAATCTGCACTGGACCTATCAGGAACAGATTATTTAGCAAGTTCAAGTCTCAGAGACAGGCAGACAGGTTACCTAACTTACATAAAACCACATTTGCTGCAGGTCCATGCACACAAAATGATGCACACTCTGATGGAGATTTTCTTTTGCTCGTCCCCCTGAGTTGGTTTTGGATGTGTTCTCTCTTTCAGCCTGGAGGGAGGGGAGCTGTTCAGTAGGATCCAGGAGCGAGGAGACCAAGCTTTCACGGAGAAAGGTAGAATAAATGGAAAATGTTTGCATAATTTTTGCAGGAACTTTATTGGGTTCAGTTTTGTTTCCTGTTGTTCTACATTTCCATTTTTTATCTTTCAAACAATTTAATGTCACAGCTCAAGAAAATGAGAAGCTGCTAGAATTGGGTAGATATAGGCGTAATGTGGAAAGCTAGACAAAACCTTCCCGAAACACATCTGCCTATACACTTCAGTACTAAAACTGCAGCAGCCCCTGCTGTTCTAATTCCTGGTCCTCACACAGCTCTGCCAGCGTACCCCCCATCCTGACACATAGTCCCTCCTTTGAGTAGCATCAGTAGTGTTCAGCTGTGTTGTGAATAAATGATTATAACAAACACTTTATACACAAAGGCTACATGACTTGTTTAAGGTCCCACAGTAAATCAATGAGAGAGCTTGGGACACAACAGCCTTGTTTATTAATTATTATCATTATTATTTGGACAGTACCATAAATGCACATAACTGCAAAATTCTACTTGCCCACTCACTGCAGGAGAAGTGACTTACTTTTATTGAAGAGTAAAATAAGAGTTGTTTCATTATTGTCCTCATGAAATGGTTAGGTGAGTGGAATTTATACCTGGGTTATAAGTTATTGTGGCCATTGGGCAAGGTTGGTACAGAGGCCAGGTTTTTCAAATTCCCTTCTCTATTCTAATCTCCAGTCTATGATTAATCCCTCAAGAGGCATGAGTGAGTCATGTGGAGCACATGAACTGGATGCAGTTCTAAGGAGTGTACTGAGTAGTTCTGTCAGATACAAGACCCCAGAGGGAAAGAATGGTGCTGTGACTGTAGGTGATTCTACCCTGATAACAACTTGACTTCTGCATTGTATACCTAGTGTGTTTTCTCCCAGATACCCATTCACAAACCTTTAAGGACTACAAGAGAAAAATACTCCACTTGTGCAACAGGTGCTGAGAAATTAATATCCCTCTTTCTTTGAGGGACCTCCAAAGATCCACTGACCTCCCACTCTCCACCCACCTAGCAGATAGGCCCTGAGCACTGGGAAGCTAGGTAGTAAAGGAGGAGGGTATGCAAGGTTTTAACTTCACAAGTTCCTAATGGGATGCATTTTTCCTCCCTTTGATTGTTCCTGCCTGACAGGGCACAGTTTGTGCCCTCAAGCAAGAACATCTCTCTATCAGTCCAGACTTGGATATTCCAGTCAAAGCAGGAGACTTACTTTATACCCAGATCTGTCTATATAAACTAGGTTAGGGTAGGCAACCTATGGCCCACATGCCAAAGGCAGCACATGAGCTGATTTTCAGTGGAACTCACACTGCCCGAGTCCTGGCCACTAGTCTGGGTTAGAATTTAATTTTAAATGAAGCTTCTTATACATTTTAAAAACCTTATTTACTTTACATATAACAATAGACTTCTAGAAAGAGGCCTTCTAAAAACATTAAAATGTATTACTGGCACCCAAAACCTTAAATTAGAGTGAATAAATGAAGACTCAGCACACTGATTCCGAAAGGTTGCCAACCCCTGAACTAGGTTTTCCGGTTTACAGTAAAATAAGCTTGGCTTTCTCCCTCAGTCTCATCTGAGAGCGTCACTTTAGTTATGCTCCCATCTGTGCAGGAAAGAAACGGGCAAGTTAAAGATATTAACTCTGACCTCTGTTAATTCAGACCATTTTGGATAATGTAGATATTGATGTAGAATTTAAGATAGTGTTGACCCCTAACAGTGGGAACAAAGAAAATGAGAGAGAGACAGTAGGGGAAGTACCTTAGGAGGTTAAAGCCAAAATCAGCACTTGCTCTAGAATAGCTGCTCAGCACACAGAGCTGGGGGGAGGCCATAACCCTCTTTCTCTGAAATGGTCTCCCACATACAGCTCTTCTGGCTACCGCAAGTCGATGAACTCTTCCAGGCTCCACTTCACAAAATCTGTTGCCGTGGGGAAAATCAGTTCACTGGCCACTAGAATTTCCTTCTGGAGTATGTATCAAGTGCAGAAATTAGACATAAAAATAAACTGATGAAAAAATATACTAGGATGGACTTTGCAGAATAAAATGGCTAATTCACTTTTATTTTTATATGAGGAGACACTGTTAAGGCTGATGAGAACCAAAAATGTAACTTACCATGATGATATATTATGATATTGATCTGATGCTAAAATAATTTTTAGCTCCTGCAGAAGTAGGTGCGCACTCCTAGTTAAACTTCTCTGCTGGGCAACCCAAAAATATACCCAGGGGCACTTTCTTCATGATCTTGCACATTGCTCCATCATTCTGCTATGCCCTTAATACTCTGTTCTGATGAGCACAGCAGAGCATTCATTTACAAGTACACACACAGCAGGAGTCTCAACTATTTAAGTTGCTGAGCTGCCAGGGGGATTGTGGGGTATGATTGCCTTCAAAACAAAAACACAGCTGTTGAGGCTAATTTTAGGTTTTCCAGCGTTGACGCTAGCCCTGTATACAGACAAGCTGGATGTTACTCAAAAACATTCCCAAGCATGTCTCTGAGCTACAGTGGGAATGTTAATATGACCTTTCTCTCAAATTATATTTATAGAGGCCTCTGAGATAATGAGAGACATCGGAACAGCCATCCAGTATCTGCATGCAATGAATATTGCCCATAGAGATGTCAAGGTGAGGCCTGAATGTGCCTGTGCAGGGAAGAAGAGTTAAACTGAAAACAAGTGGATGGTGGTGATTTATATAACATTTGAGTACAGTAAAGCATAGGGGCTGGAAGTAGGGGTACTGCTGCACCCCCTGGCTTGAAGCGGTTTCCATTATATACAGGGTTTACAGTTTCGTTCAGTGGCTCCCAGCACCCCCTGAACAAATTGTTCTAGCACCTCTGCAGTAAAGTGGCCAAAGTGTTCATGTTTCACGCCAGTGTGGGGAGGATCTGTTCATGCCCAATCAGTTCAGGGTCTGTATACCCACCCACACCAAGGCCAATGGTTTTCAGTTACATATACAAGACAAAAAGATCTAGCTAGTCATAACTGGTATTAAAGAGACATTCAACGTGAAGTCTAGTTAATTTTAAAAGAAGTATTAAGTTGTTTTAGATACTGCATCCACACCTGAAGTCCCCTTATCAGTTTTTGTAGTTTCAGAATAATATTTTCTACTTTGTTTTCAAAAAGACCACAGAAAAAGGAGAAACTGCCTATGTAGAGGAAAGTATTAAACCAGTGCCACACAAAATAAACAAACTGGGAAGGGAGAAGAGAAATTAATATTAGACTTGATCCTGACTAACAGGGTGGAATTGGTTGCAAATCTGAAGTAGGAAGGCAACTTGGGTGAAACTGATCATGAAATGACCGATTTCATAATTCTAAGGAAAGGAAGGGATGAGAGCAGCAGAATAAGGACAATAGGCTTTGAAAAAACAGACTTCAGAAAACTCAGAGCTAGTAGGTAAGGTCCCAAGGGAAGAAAATCTCAGGAAAAAAGAATTCAGAAGAGTTGGCAATTTCTCAGTGACAATATTAAAGGCACAATGGTAAACTATCCCGCTGTGAAGAAGAAATAGTAGGACTAGCAAGAAATCAGTATGGCTGTTTTAAGGACCTGAAAATCAAAAAAGGAATCCTACAGGGAAACATGGACAGATTGCTAAGGATTAATGCAAACGAACAGTGCAAATATATAGGGACAAAATCAGAAAGGTTAAGGTACAAAATGAGTTAAATGAAGCAAGGAATATAAAAGACAATATGAAGAGGTTTTATAAATACTGTAGGGGTAAGAAAAAGATGAAGGAAAGCATAGGTACACTACTTAGTGGGAAAAGAGAGCTGAAGATGGAAGACATCAAGAAGATTGGGGTGTTCTGTTTTTGTTTGTCATCACTAAAAAAGGTTTCAATGTGACCAAATGCTTAACACAATTAATATTAATAACAAGGGGGAAGGAACACAAGCCAGAATAAGAAAAAAAATAAGTTAAAGAATATTTAGATATTTAAGATGTATTCAAGTTGGCAGGGCCTGGTGAAATTCACCCTAAGGTACTTAAGGAACTTGCTGAAGCAACCTGAGAGCCTAATGTCCTTCTTTGACAGGGTTACTGACCTAGGAGACAGGAGAAAGCAGTAGACATGATATATCAGGCTTTTGACAGAGCCCCACATGACATTCTCGTAAGCAAACTAGGAAAATGTGGCCCACAGTATAAAGTGGGTGCACAGCTGGTTGAAAGGTCATACTCAAAGAGCTATCAGTGGTTCACTGTCAAACTGGGAGGGATTGCAAGCACTTTGGAGAACAGGATTAGAATTCAAAATGACCTTGACAAACTGGAGAATTGGCCTTTTATTGAATTTCATCTTGTTGATTTCAGACAAAGTACTAAACTTAGGAAGGAAAATCAAATGCTCAATTACAAAATGGGGAATAACTGCTAGACACAGTACAGCTGAAAAAGATCTGGGGGTTATAGTGGATCACAAATTGAATATGAGTCATCAATATAATGCACTTATTAAAAAAAAAGGCTAATATCATTCTGGATTGTATTAACAGATGTGTTATATGTAAGACAAGGGAGCTGATTGTCCTGTTCTATTCAGCACAGGTGACACTCCAGCTGAGTACTGTATCCAGTTTTGGGCACCACACTTTAGGAAAGATGTAGACAAACTGGAGAGAATCTAGAGAAGAGCAACAAAAATGTTAAAAGGTCTAAAAAACTAACCTATGAGGAAATATTAAAATAACAGTATGTTTTGTCCTGAGAAAAGAAGGCTTGAGGGGAACCTGATAAATCTTCAGATATGTGAAGGAATGTTATAAAAAGGACAGTGATCAATAGTTCTTTATGTCCACTGAAGGTAGGTCAAGAACTAATGAGCTTAATCTTCAGTAAGGGAGATTTAAATTAGATATGAGGAAAAGTTTTCTCTCTATAAGGAAGTTGAGTATTGGGATGGGTTACCAAGGGAGGTTATGGAATCCCTGTCACTGGAGGTTTTTGAAAAGAGGTAAGACAAATACCTGCCAGGGATGGTCTGGGATATTATGCTTGGTCCTGCTTCAGGGTGTGAGGGCTGGACTAGATGACCTCTCAAGGTCCCTTCCAGTCCTACATTACTATAATTCTATGATATTTTAAAATCTGGTCACTTTTCATTAGCAATCCGAGGTGTTGTAACAACAGCAGGTAAAAAAAAAAAAGGCACTCCTGTTTGAATATTTCATGAGTTGGTTGTGTCTCTTCAAGAATGTTTTAAAATTGCTAGTGAAAACAAGGAAGATGTTGGAAGGTCTGGTTGCGCTTGAGCATCATGTATTGCTAGTACCTAATAATTATTTGTGGCAGAGTACTGAAGAGAATCATTCCAGAAAGCAGGTCTGGATTTCAGACCCTGATTTAGAACAGTGGTAAGAACCTCAGGCTACTCCAGAGGAGCAAGAATGCCTGGCCTGCATAGAGTATACACACTTGCAAAACAGATGTTGGTACACTCAGCCATCCTCTCCATAAGGCCATGTAGAACTATATCCCTAGCTATTTAGTGTTCCTCAGCATCACCGATAGTGTCCCAGTCAGCAGAGGACATGCAGCCTGTCCTGAAATAGACATTTGACACACTTGTACCATTTCTGGGCGAGCCTACTTTATATGAAGGATGTGTTTTTATGAAGGATGTGTTTTATGGTTAGCACCCATTTGTTATGGCAGTGGCACTGCTTACAGCTCTTGCAGACTCATATCTAAGGCAGTCAAGATTTAAATACAACTTATCAAGTATTCTTAATATTATTGCAGAGTTCAGAAACAGGAGGAGGAGGGAGAGCTCATTTAACACTACCCACACAGAACTGAAATAATGTACTAGCTAATATTTTCCAGCCTATTTATTGGGGGAGATTTGGCAGGCTTTGGCTATTAAATTACTGTATTTACATAGTGTTTGTAGTGTGTTAAGCACTTTATAGACAAAGACATGATACATGCCACCAAAGACCTTACATTCCAAATACTAATGTACAAATGAGGGATGGGATGTAACAAAGAAGAAGTGATTTAGTGATGGGGGTTAGCACCTGTCCTCTTCCCATTCCACAACTTATTCATTCATGTGTGTGTGTGTTCAGCATGCATTTCTGTTCACATTTAGTTGGAGGCCTAGGGTTTATAGGGCTCATGGAAGGAATGTGTTTTAAAGAGGGACTTGGAGGATGATTTACAAGTTAAGGGACTAAATTCCATGTACTTTGGTGGAGCTGAGTTTGTGTCACTGCCGAACATAAACATAAAAACTAGAGGCTGACTGGCTATTCAACACGTGCCACACGCACAGCAGGCTAATGCAGAAATGGCACAAACTGGTTAGCCACCCCTTAATTCCCTCCTCCTTCAAGTTCTTCCTCAAAACATGCTTCTTTCATCCTAATAACCTGAGTGTAGAAGAGAACATATCTGTGTACAGAACTCAAGTATCAGAGGGGTAGCCGTGTTAGTCTGTTTCCACAAAAACAACGAGGAGTCTGGTGGCACCTTAAAGACTAACACATCTTTTGGGGCACAAGCTTTCGTGGGTAAAAAACCCACTTCTTCAGATGCATGGAGTGAAAATTACAGATGCAGACATTATTATACTGACACGTGAAGAGAAGGGAATTATCTTACAAATGAAGAACTAACACTGACAGGACCAATTCACTCAGGTTGGATGTGATCCACTCACAATAACTGATGAGGAAGTGTCAATACCAAGGTAGGGAAAGTTGCTTTTGTAGTGAGCCAGACACTCCCAGTCCCTATTCAAGCCCAAATTAATAGTGTTACATTTGCAAATGATTTTTAGTTCTGCACTTTGTTTCTCTTTGAAGTCTGTTTCTGAAGGTTTTTTTTGTTATAGTATGGCTACTTTTAAGTCTGTTATAGAATTGTGACAGCTTGGATCACAGAAAACCCCTTGGGAACTGCCAACTGATATGCTGGGACTGCCCCTAAGCCTGTTTCCCCTCTGCCAACTTGGGACTTGAGAGCTCTGCCTGGTTTGAGCCAAACATGCTTACCTGCTACAAACCCAGATCCATGTCGGAACCACATCCCCCAAAAGCTGCAGGCTTAACTGAAAACAGCTTAAGAAGTATTTCTGTCTCCAGCACTCAGGTACCCAGCTCCCAGTGGGGTCCAAACCCCAAATAAATCCATTTTACCCTTTATAAAGCTTAGATAAACTCATAAATTGTTCGCCTTCTATAACACTGACAGAGAGATATGCACAGCCGTTCCCCCACCCCGCCTCCAGTATTAATGCATACTCTGGGCTAATTAATAAGTAAAAAGTGATTTTATTAAATACAAAAAGTAGGATTTAAGTGGTTCCAAGTAATAACAGACAGAACTACGTGAATTACCAAGTGAAATAAAATAAAATACACTTCTAAATGCAGAGAAACTGATTACAGATGAAATCTCACCTCAGAGATGTTCCAGTAAGCTTCCTTTACAGACTAGCCGCTTCCTAGTCTGGGTCCAGCAACCACTCACACACCTGTGATTACTGTCCTTTTGTTCCAGTTTCTCTCAGGTGTCCTTTGGGATGGAGAGATCTCTTGATCTAACTGAAGATAAAATGGACAGATCTCCAAGGGGCTTAAATAGACTTTCTCTTCCTCCCTCCTATGCAAAATCCAGCTCCAAGATGGAGTTTTGTAGTCAGGTGGGCAAGTCTCATGTCCATTCAGTTTTGATAGGCAGCAGCCATTGCCCACGTGCTATCTGGAATATCTCCAGAAGACTTCTTGTGTGGATTGGAGTCTTCCAAGATCCATTGTCAGTTAAGTGCCCAATCAAGAAACACTTAACTTGTACATTCCTTTCTCAAGAAGCTGACCAAGTGTTTTACTAAGGCTACTTAAACTCGAACAAGTAAACAGACAATATTCATAACTTCGAATACAAAAATGACACATGCATACAAATCGGAGGAATAGATTCAGTAGATCATAACCTTTGCAGAGATATGTTGCATGGCATATGCAGCATAAAACATATTCCAGTTATGTCATATATACAGAACTAAAATTCATTTGCAAATTCATTAATTTGGTCTTGAATAGGGACTGGGAGTGTCTGGCTCATTACAAAATCAACTTTCTCTCTCTTGGTATTGACACCTCCTCGTTAATTATTGGGAGTGGACGACATCCACCCTGACCGAATTTGCCTTGTCAGCATTGGTTATCTGCTTGCAAGGTATCTCCTTTCTTTTCATGTATCAGTATAATAATGCCTGCAGCTGTAATTTTCACTCCATGCATCTGAAGACGTGGGTTTTATCCCCAAAAGTTTAATAAATTATTTAGTCTTTAAGGTGCCACGGGATTCCTCATTGTTTTTGTGTACAGAACTGTAATTTCAGAGTGATTTCTTCTCCCTCCCAGTGAAGTTAAGTAAAGTCTTTACTTACTAATACTTGAACTCCCAGTCCCCTTTGACTCAATGTTTAAGAACCTTCCTCCTCTTCTCCCAAAGTGCACTTTGCATACACAGATCGCAAGGGCAGAATTAATTCAGTTTTGGGGGAAAAGCTGTGTCTTTGTGTTAGTTTTAATAGAGTAGTGTCAAACACTGGCCATGGATCTAGTTCTTAAAATGAGCTGTTACCAGTACCCTGGTTCTTAGCTTCTACTGCCTGAATGCCTCATGGAAACACAAAGCATGAGCTGGTATCTTCATCAGATTAGATGCCATGTAGGTCAGAAAGAATAATCCCCCAAAGTGCAGCATTCTAAAGAGGAGTTCATGGAAAGCCTGGTCCTGCACCCGTTGAAGTTGATAGGAGTTTTGTCATTGACTCCAGTGGGTGCAGGACTGAGCCCATTTTTCTGTGATTATTGGGTTGGCAAGGATTTTGATGCCTGCTGTAGGCAAGGATGTGAAGGGGGAATGATCCTAAATCTGGGTGGGGAAGTGAGGAGAGAGCTCAGCAGTTTGTGGTTGGTAATAGGTGGCCACATGGATGAACTAGGAGCATAGCCCAATATGTTTATTTTTAGACCCTTCTCCTGTATTGTTGCAATTATCTTTTCTTTTGGTGCCATTGCAGCCTGAAAACCTACTGTACACATCCAAAGAAAAGAACGCAGTACTCAAGCTCACAGACTTCGGGTTTGCCAAAGAGACCACTGTACAGAATGCACTGCAGACACCCTGTTACACTCCTTATTATGTGGGTGAGTCTTCTGGGGGCCCTTCCTCCACATGTATAATCATCCCAGTGAGCCTGGAGACCTCGGGAAAACTCCCCTTGCTGTGAAGGGCACCTCTTCTCTCCCATAGAGATGGAAAGGAACCCAGAATTTTAACTGACGTCAGACTTGGAAACTAACCTTGTCCCAACACAGAGTTCAAGCCCGTCTGCATGGGAAGGAGAGAGAAAATGTAATGGCAGACTTGGCTACACAGAAGTAATGTTGGCTTTTTCACTGTGGGTTGGTGTGATAAAATCCATAATCCGAACCCAGCCGTCACAACCATTGGATGTTTCCTCCCACATGGTGAGGGAAAGCAGGATGATTGATCATTCCCCCAGCTATGAAAGTGCATTTTTAAAGTAGGAAAATGGAGAAATTGGTAATCCAACAACAAAATTTAGTCGTGGCTGAAATGTTGCCTTCCTTGCATCCAGCAGTGGGTACCAACGTACTGAATGTCTCGTTATGCTGTACTTGTACTAATTCTAGAGTACACCCACTCAGTCTTTAGGACAGTGATTTCCTCACGATAGGATGAAAAGTCACTCTCCCTTTTGTATGGCTGAGTCAGTTTGCACTCATGATACCTCTTTGGAGATGAAAAGGGATAATAAAAAGCCTTCACTATTTTGGCAGAGCCGGTCCCCTTTGCTATGCCGATGAAAGCCTATTTTTGATATTTTTAATGGGGTAAGTATCTTCGAGTGCTAATATCAAAAACCGCATAAAGAAAAACAGCCCTAGGAAAACAACACTGGCTGTATGCACCATGCATAGGATCAGCACACTGACATGTTAAAGGAATTCATCTCCACACATTTTAATGTCCTATATATTTGCACATGAACAGGCTGACTCTTCCCTTTCCATACCTCTATAAACCAGCATGAATTGCTTATTTACCCAGAGAACCTCTTTCTTGCTAAGAAAACCTGAAAACAATTTGTTTTGCCTAAGAAAAAAACAATTTTCCCCATTTCCCAAGCCGCTGATAACTTTTTTCTCATTTTTGTACTTTTGTAAGAATTAGATTCTGCGGAGTATAATAATTCTGGCTGGAGCCACAGTCCTGACAGGTGCTGTTCAAGACTTCCTCGCATAGCTCTGTCAGTGCACTTCAGTTCCAATCCCTGAAGTATGCACTCCTGTTTGTTTCAATCCTGCATCCCCATAAAGTCCTCTGCTGCAGCACCTTCTGCTATGTTAGCTCAGAACTTCTCCTGAGCAGAGATTTGCCAGTGAGGAATTGTGCAGTTTTTCAATTAGACACCCACACATCTGGACCTCCAGAGAGACCCCACAGCAGTTTGTAATTAGAAGATTACCCAGTGATGGCAATCGCTTATTTTTTTTCTGCAGCAAATATTTGTTGTCATTTTATACTAGCACTTGCTGTTTAGCGGTGAGAAAAATATCTGGCAATCAACTGTTTCTGATTTTTCTCTTCCTCAGCCCCGGAAGTCCTTGGTCCTGAGAAATATGACAAATCATGTGACATGTGGTCTCTTGGTGTCATCACATATATTCTGTAAGTATAAGATATGGGGATAGATGAGAAAACAAGAGTAGGCCAGCTGTTAGCAGACTCTTGACCCATATGTACTGCCCTACCTCCATCCCAGGTACCATTGCTGCATTAATAACTTTTTCATGATATTTACACTAAGTAGTGAACTAGTCACTGAGATTTTACTCATCCCATCTTTGGAAGAATCATAGACTGTCTGACCTTATATGGGAAAAAGGAATGTGGGGATTTCCTAGTGATAACCGTTCCATACACCTCTCTTACAGCCTGTGTGGGTTTCCTCCATTTTACTCCAACACCGGACAAGCCATTTCCCCAGGGATGAAAAGAAGAATTCGGATGGGGCAATATGGGTTTCCCAATCCAGAATGGTCTGAAGTATCAGAAGAAGGTAACTGAACTAGCCTGTCTCTCTGTTGCTCACACATACACACTGGATAGTGAGAGGGGTATGTGTTTACATTTCAGACTGTTTCGAAGGAATCTTTCTTTTGCGATGCTCTTTAAATCAAGACTTTATGAAATGATACAGGGAAGGGCTATGGATTGATGCATTTCTTGAGCAGTGTGGCACATAAACAGAAAACTTTTGTTAAAGGGCACTTAGTGCTGGTGAGAGGTGTTAGATAAACAGCCCTGGAAACTGAAGACCTTCATCCATAGAACAGTGTGGTGCAAGGTGAGCTACAGGGGAGAACTCAGACATTGGCCTCCTTATTGATATTGCCAACTTCTCAAAATAAATGCTGTGATGTGGACATTTATCATCTGGTATTAGACTGAGGTCAACGATCTATTTCAACTAAACTAGTGACCAAAGTTAGCCGTTGAATGGTGACCTGGATGAATTAAAATCAGTGTACTGTACTAGAAGTGGAAGGTTCTGATTCCCTGTTACGACACCAATTTCCAAGACCACCTACTCTCACTTGCCAAACCATGTGTCAGGGAAATAAGTTCAGCAGCTTCTGATCATACTTCTAATGATAGAATGGCTTGTTAGAAAAGAAGTGGGTCATGCTGTGATAACACCCTTTAATTTTATTGAGTGAGAACCAGGTATCATCACTGTGTCCCACTGGGAGATGTGGTACAGCTGTCCATTAGGGATGTGCATGCAAAGTGGGCCACTGCACATTTAATGTGAAGGAGGATGCATCGGTTGTGTGTCCCTGTGTGAACACTCGTTCTCCCCTGGATTCTGTTGCTATCCTGTCCCAGGACAGCAGTAAGTAAAATGCTACAGAAAGGTGGAGAAAGGAAATTTATTTGGAAAACTTGTTTTCATATGGCTGTGATTGAGGGTAATTGCCACCTAATTTGAACCTATTCAGCACTGTCTGCAAACCAAATTCAGCAGTGGGTCTCCTTGAACCAGTTCTGAAAACTGTTTAACTGCTAGAATGGATGGGACAAAACAGATTACAGAAAGAATGACTGATACTCCAACAGTGCTGAAGACAATTTGATCTGGTATATGCTGTGGTCATTAAAGATTTAGACATTATGTTGATGTAGAGCTACAGAAAACTCTGTGTTAGACAACAGCCAAGGTGTACGGTTTTCAACACTGGTCCAGTGGGATCCACTGCTGACACCTGTAGTCAGCAACAGGTTATTTTCAGGATGTAGACTGGCTCATAGAAAGCCTAACCCTCTTGTCTCCTCTTCCTATTACCTTTCCTCTGTGTGTGTGTTTGTGTGTATATGTATGTACGTTCTGTCTCTCCCATCTCCTCTACTTTTCAATATGAGAGGACACATAGGGTATGTCTTCACTACAGCAGTAGGTCGATTTCCCTTAAATCGATTTTCTAAAGTAGACTTTAGAAAATCGACTTAGTGCGTCCCCACAAAGGACAGCAACTCGACAGTGTCTGTCCTTAAACTTTTGCAGGGGTCGACATAGGGAGTGTTGCACTGTGGGTAGTTATCCCACAGTGCCGGGAGTCCCCAGCTGGCACCACCTTTCGGGGCAGTCAGGAACGCTCCCCAGGGGACCAGCCCCAGTCCGAGCAGCCCCGTGGCCCCCCCGCCCGCCCGAGCAGCCCTGCGCCGGATCCCCCCGCCCGCCCGAGCAGCCCTGCGCCGGATCCCCCCGCCCGCCCGAGCAGCCCTGCGCCGGACCCCCCCGCCTGCCCGAGCAGCCCCGCACCGGACCCCCCCCACACCTGCCCGAGCAGCCCCGCGCCGGACACACCCCCCCCCCCCCGCCCGCCCGAGCAGCCCCGCGCTGGATCCCCCCGCCCGCCCGAGCAGTCCCGCGAACCCCCCCCCGCCCGAGCAGCATCGTGAACCCCCCCCGCCCGCCCGAGCAGCCCCATGCCGGCTCCCCCTGCCCGAGCCGGGGGGGGGGGGAGCCAGCGCAGGGCTGCTCGGGCAGGCGGGGGGGTTCTCGGGGCTGCTCGGGCGGGCGGGGGGGTCCGGCGCGGGGCTGCTCGGGCGGGCGGGGGGGGGTCCGCGGGGCTGCTCGGGCGGGCGGGGGGTCTGGCGCGGGGCTGCTCGGAAGGTCGGAGGCTTAATGTCACCTGCATCCTCACTAGCTGAAAATCGACCCAGAGAGAGGTCAATTTCAGCTACTCCTCTCGTTAGGGAGGAGTACAGAAGTCGATTTTAAGCTCTCTTTAAATCGACTTTAAGGGCATGCAAGTGAGGATGGGTACAGGCTTAAATCGACTTTAGCTTGCTAAAGTCGACTTTAAGCCCTAGTGGGGACCAGGGCATAGGTAGGTGACTTGAGCTGTATACGATTACCCTTCTTAATGCAGGTTCCTTGTTTTGAAGATTGTGCTGGATATAGCTGAAAAGAATATAAATGAAGCCTTTAAGTAGGACTTTTCTACATGCATATTATTCCTCATTAAAGAAAAATATGTAAAAAGGCCATTGGTATTTGCTTTGTTAACCACTGTAGAAGATGCCAATTCTCTGGTCTCAGACTCCACTAGTTTAGCACTTGAGGTCTCTGCAGTGCCATGTTGGTCCTTGTCTTTCAGCCAAGCAGCTGATTCGTCACTTGCTTAAGACAGACCCGACTGAGAGAATGACGATTTCTCAGTTTATGAATCATCCTTGGATTAACGTGAGTCCTGCATAATTTTTGCAAAGGAGAGGGATGGATTCTGACATGCAGAGCCTGAAATGCTGCTCTGCATGGCACAGGAAGGGGGGGGCGGTGTTGTTGTTGTTATTAGTTATTGTTAATTAGCAAAGACTTTACCCAATGTGCTCTCTGTAAAAGGACACTTCTCTGCAAAGAGACAGTTCCTCATTGTGGTACCAGAGGGGACACTTGACAATTCTTGTGAACAAGAACCAAGTACATCCCTATCGGTTCTCAGCCAGACGCTGCTACTGACTGTAACATGCGCTACCCTCCTCCCTTTTAAAAAAAAAAAAAAAAAAGCCAATGTACTTCATCGTTGCCGGACTTATGAAAAGCTGCTATTAGAGGTCTCAGACTTAGCTATGTTGATATGAATTCAGTGCCTCACACTGAGGAAATTCTCATCGTTGGCATAGATCTGAAAATGCCTGGGAAGGGGCAAGGATTTATGCGCTGTATCCTGTGAGAAAGCCAGAGAGACTGGAATACATGGTGGTGTTGGGAGGGGAAAAAAAGGGACAAAGCAAGACTTGAATTGGTTTCCTCAAGTATTAGAGCGGATGTCTCTATTTCAAAAAGTAATATTTATTATCTCAATCAGGAAGCAAAAATTCCTTCTAGGGCTCTAAGGTGTTATCGGGATGAGTCAAGCACAGAGACTCTTAGGATGTAATCTCTGCTCTGTAGGTGTCACTGGGAATGTTATCAATTTTTGATGTTCATGCCTAACATGGAGCTTGTTTCTCACTCCCCTGAAAACAACCCAAAGGAAACCAAATGCTTATCCTGCACAATACTCTCTCCCATGGATGGCTCTTCTAAGGAACTTCCATGTCTGTGCTCATCCCAGGAGAAAGAGACACAAACAGCAACATAACTTCATATAGTGTCTTATTTTATTGTATTCATTGCTGAAGATAGGTCTGCACTTCTGCAGTGCCTTTCATCTGAAGATCTCAAAGCCCTTTACAAACATGTAGCCTTATTATTCCCCTGTGAATCAGCTGGGTGTCCTCATTTTGTGCTGTATCATTGCAGCTCATGTATCTCGGGTAAGAGGGTGTGGCTTGTTGTTTAGGAGGAGCTTGTTGTCTTCCAGTCAGTTGGTATGGAAGTGGCAGTCAGCAAGCAGTAACTGTCAGCAGATGGGGGCACGCTCAGCTCCTGCTCCGAGGAACTAAAATGCACTCCATGGTGCCGAAACAACAAGGAGTCCTTGTGGCACCTTACAGATTAACAAATTTATTTGGGCATAAGGTTTTGTGGGCTAGAACCCATTTCATCAGATGCATGGAGTGGAAAATACAGGAGCAAGTATAAATACATTAAAAGATGGGAGTTGCTCTACCAAGTGTGAGGTCAGTCTGAGACAATTCAATTAACAGTCGGATACCAAGGGAGGAAAAATAACTTTTGTAGTAGTAATGAGGGTGGCCCATTTCAAACAGTTGACAAGAAGGTGTGAGTAACAGTAGGGGGAAATTAGTATGGGGGAAATTAGGTTTAGGTTTTGTAATGACCTAACCACTCCCAGTCTTTATTCAGGCCTAGTGTGATGGTGTCCAGTTTTCAAATTAATTCCAGTTCTTCAGTTTCACATTGGAGTCTGTTTTTGAAGATTTTTTGTTGAAGAATTGCCACTTTTAGGTCTGTTATTGAGTGACCAGGGAGATTGAAGTGTTCTCCTACAGGTATTTTAATGTTATAATTCCTGATGTCAGATTTGTGTCCATTTACTCTTTTGCCTATAGACTGTCTGGCTTGGCCAATGTACATGGCAGAGGAGTATTGCTGAGACACGATGGCATATTTCACATTGATAGATGTGCAAGTAAACGAGCCCCTGATGGTGTGGCTGATGTGGTTAGGTTCTATGATGCTGTCCCTTGAATAGATATGAGGACATCGTTGGCACCGGGGTTTGTTGCAGGGTTTGGTTCCTGGGTTGGTGTTTTTTTATTTCAGATTTGGGAACAATTTATACCTTCAAATCAGCGGGACTGCTATGGGTACCAGCATAGCCCCACAATATGCCAACATTTTTATGGCTGACTTAGGGGACGAGAGCTGAAGAAGCCTTGTTCTAACAGCCCTATTCTACTTGTGCTACATTGATGACATCTTCATCATCTGGACCAATGGGAAGAAGGCCCTTGAGGAATTCCATCAGGATTTCAACAGTTTCCACCCCACTATCAACCTTAGCCTGGACCAGTCCACACAAGAGGTCCACTTCCTAACCAATATAGTGCTAATAAGCAATAGTTACGTAAACACCACCCTATACTGGAAACCTACTGACAACTATACTTACCTACATGCCTCCAGTTTTTGTCCAGACCACATCACACAATCCATTGTCTACAGCCAAGCTGTAAGATACAACCGCATTTGCTCCGATTCCTGAGACAAAGACAAACACCTACAGGATCTCTATCAAGCATTCTTAAAACTACAATACCCACCTGGTGACGTGAAGAAACAGATTGACAGAGCCAGAAGGGTACCCAGAAGTCACTTACTACAAGACAGGCCCAACAAATAAAGTAACAGAATGCCAACAGCCGTCTCCTACAGCCGCAAACTAAAACCTCTCCAGCACATCATCAAGGATCTACAACTTATCCTGAAGGACGATCCCTCACTCTCACAGAGCTTGGGAGACAGGCCAGTCCTTGCTTACAGACAGCCCTACAACCTAAAGCAAATAATCACTAGCAACTACACACCACACAACAAGAACACCAACCCAGGAACCAAACCCTGCAACAAACCCTTGTGCCAACTCTGTCCACATATCTATTCAAGGGACACCATCATAGGATCTAATCACATCAGCCACCCTGGATGGCCTTTAGGCTCTACTACAATATAAACATTAAAAGATGATAACATACACAGGGATCTCTTTGCTGAAATGCAGCCTGCTTTGGTATGGAATGCAACAGCACTCCACAACCAGTTAGGACAGATAGTGAAGGAGAATTCTGTGCCCAACTGAGATGACAGTGTGCGCTGTAGACAGGCACAATGTCATTGCTCAGCTGGAATTTAGGAAGGAAATTGAGCTAACAACCCTACTCTACTGGAAAGATCTCCAAGACCTTTTGTGACGAGATCATGGACCCCAGTCTTATCTGAAAGAGCATCTCAAGCAAAACAGTTGTTTGGGCATTGAATGGGTACTTCAATGAGTACTAATAAAAATACACAATACATGGTTTAAAAAAACCCAGAAAAGAATAAAAAAACAAATGAAATGCCAGACTCTGGCTTCTACATCCTCTTTGCCTTGGTGATATTATTTTAGGGGGATAATAGAACTTCTCTACCTTACAGGGTGAAAAAAGGATAAATGCATTTGATTGTTGGGCACTCAGATTCTAAGGCAATGGGAGGCCATTTAAGTAGCTTAGATAGGTCTTCTGCCTCTCATACATTCATGAGAGTAAGTGATCATTTCACACATCTAGCTTTGCAGAATGCATCTTTCTGGTTTTATTTCTCTCCTTAGAAATCAATGGTGGTACCGCCAACCCCTCTTCATACTGCACGGGTCCTGCAAGAGGATAAAGACCACTGGGATGAAGTGAAGGTCAGTCAAAGAACAGCTTCATGAATTATTAGTTTTGTGGTTATTGGGGATGCTTCCTAGAATGGGGTTTGATAACGGGTGGAAAGGCCTTTCTTTGCTTGGAATGAAAGAAAGCCAAATATGTTAAGGTATGGAAATGCGCATTATGGGCACCTAAACAATCTTAACTCTGCTCTGAGACACCATGAGGGAAAAGAGTGAAAAAATCTAATTTGTCTTTTTTTAAAAACTCATTTTAATCTAATCTGGGACTCCAAACACTGTTGTGCATTGATCATAACTGTATGGTTATTACATTGTCATTATAGGGCAGACTTAAGGTTGTTTGGATTCTCTAACTCTGTTTCCATATCTTAACATATTTGCATTTCTTTTAAGGTTAACTGTATTTTATGTTTTGGTTTGGGATAATTGCAATATCCCTATAATGTATTTTGCCCTAAAGTACTCATACATTCTCTCTTAATCAACTAGATTAAGATGGAGTTTTGTCTTCGAAATGAGGCAAAATTGGCAAAGCCAATACTCACATATAAAATGCCATTAAAGGGATTGAGAAGAGAATTTCATTTATGATTTTTCAATCCCATGTCTCTATTTGATTGTACGTATTTTGTTTGGGCCTCTTGGATGTTCTCTGATTCCTTGACCATTAGTCTGGTGCATTCTCTTGTAAACTTTAACTATTTTTGTGTTTGAAAAATTCATTGACACTCACATAGGCAGCCTACAGTGAGTAGGAGTAAGATTTTTGCTCCCTTACCCTTGTTAGCAGGCAATAACACTTTTAATTTTGCCCCAGCAATAGAAAAATCTAATTTATTATTGATTCTAATATAACCTACAACAGGGCTCCATTCCGTCAGATAGTCACTCACCAGTAGGATGGAATGGCTGTCTTGTGTATGTCTGAGTTTCCACAATTGTTCAATGTGGTTTCAGGAAGAGATGACAAGTGCTTTGGCTACCATGAGAGTGGACTACGACCAAGTGAAAATTAAAGACTTGAAAACATCCAACAACCGCCTCCTCAACAAACGCCGCAAGAAACAGAAACAGGCAGGCACCTCCTCCGCAGCCCCAGGATGTAACAACCAATGAGGGGAAGAAAAGGAGAGGAGGCTGAGGACTTGAGGGTTAAAATTAAAAGGAACAAATAAAAATGAGCAGGGTCAACTCACCCTATACCACAAAGAGGCTGGCCTTGTGAAAAAAAGGAACCTGGCCTGCAAAGGGGGGGAAGTGTTAAAGACTACATCATTTTAGAATGTTATCCGGGCTTTGCTTTTTAAGGGGGATTTGTTCTTGTCCTATGATTTTTGCATTTTGCCAGGTGTACCTAGCAGTACCAGAAACAGTGGGATTTTGGTGTCTTAGATGTTTGGGGGCAGCAGAGAGTACAGGAGATCAAGTCTTAGGATACTGATACACAAAGGTTTTAACCATAGCGTGTTAGAGTGACTTCTACTGTGATTTTAAGCTTGTGGAGGGGAAGACCAAAGTGTTCTGTAGGAGAGGTTCAAGAGTTCAAACATGGGCACGGGGAATGGCGTGAAACGTCGCTTCTCTCTTCTCACAAGCAGCACAGTCTCAACTCTTAGTGTTGCTGGCACATCTGAATCGCAGCTCATGCTAGCATTGGTGAGAACAGGGAGTGTTTTCCAGGTTTAATTCCTATAGCTGCACATCATCTGAACAGGGAAGCCCTGTCCTTGATTTAGGAAAACCTTCCTGTGCAGCTAATGGATGGAGTAAAGGTTTCTTCTTGCATTTCCTTATTCACACAGATCCTTAGTCTTATATGAAATTCAGGTTTTGTAGCACTTTTCTTATTCAATAGTTCATTTTCTACAGTTACTGATGCCATGTCTGTTCTATTGGCATATCCCTCTCTTGTGTTTTTTGTTTTTGTTTTTTAAATCTATGGCAGTATTTTACATAAAGCTGTTGGTTTTAATTGTGGCTTAGAACATGTCATTAATCCTTCTGAGTCTATGAACACAACTGGATAACTATCATATTTATACACCTCTGCTCCAAAGAGAGGTGTCGGAAGTCCACAAAGAAATGGAAAGGGTTGTTCTCCGTAGGAAATCCCATTGTCTGACTTCATCCAGTCTATTACATGCAGGTCTTATGCCTGATGTAAGGTGCTTATTTCCATTAGGTTTTACCTGCTGTGCTTTAACAAGCAAACTTTAAACCTTGGAGAGTGTTTTGACCCATTTTGACACTAGAAAGTGTAAACCTATGTCAGCAATACTGCTGGATCCAGAGTCCCGACATGGATATGCACCCATTGTCTTTTTTAACTTAAACTTCTGTTCTATGATATTCTGGCTGTGGTTTGTTAATTTGTTCTTCTACTTTATGTTCAGATTGTTTCCTCTTACTGCATTACGGGTTTTATTTGAGGCGAACAAAATATCAGCGAGAATGTTGAAGGTTTTTAAGGTGAAATTAGTGCTTCCAATGGTGCAAATGAACATTGTAACATGAGGGGCTGAAAAGGTCAGACAAGAGGACAGCAGTGTACAGGAGGCAAAGCAATCCTGCCAAACAGAGTCTGGATCTTCCAATTTATCTGAAAACCACACTGAACTTGTTACTTCTCCACTGAAGATCTGTCTGCTTGATGCTTTGACCTTACAGATGGGCTCTGGTCCCATGTGGGAAGCACTGGCTATCCCTACAAACCATCCACTTTTCTTTGTGTAATCTTAGGATTTTACAAAATGATTTTAATAAATCCTGATGTTACAGCATTTCTTCCTACAACAGTCCCTGTTTTCATTGAAGTGTTGTGTGGTTTCATGGTACAATATCAGGTACAGTCATCTTTGAAGGAAAGGAAAAGTTTAAAAAGGAAAAATACCACCTGCACTCAAACGCTGGCCAGCTTAAATTATCTGAACATATTTTTGTTCTCAAAGCTTCATTTTTAAATAGAAATCTCTGTGTAAATGCAAGCACTGAAGGGTTATTTCATGTTATCTGTCTAACTACTCTCATGACCATAGTGCATTTCACATTAAATTGCTTTATGCTCATAACGCTCTGGCATATAGGAAAACATTACTCCCCTATCTATAAAATGGGGATAATAAGGCAGAGAGTGATTAAGTGCCATGCCCGTGGTCACATGGATGGGGGTCTGTGTCAGAGCTAGGAATTGATCTCCTTAGCCCCATTTTAGTGCCTTCACCACAAGACGATCCATCCTTCCTCCCAAGAGGTCATCTGTTTTCTGAGGGTAGCTACCACATCATTGTTGTACACCTCTTCAAGTTGGAATTTGTTCTCCCATATCCCAGCTAGTAGGGCAAGGAGTGCAAAAATTGTCTTTTTAGTAATCTGCCCGTTTTTGATTATATAGAAATATGACAGCCATCATGGTCCCATTGTTATTCATCTTCTACAGTGGGTTTCCCATCATCTAAAGGTTAAAAGCATGAGCTGTTGGTCTCCTGCAAAACAATGGCTCATGTTTTCTCTTAACTTGTCAGTTCAAGCAGCCTGGAGCTCTTTAATGCAGTAATTCTCAACTGGGGTATATGTACCACTGTGGTTATGCAGAGGTCTTCCAGGGAGTATGTCTCTCATCTAGACTCCTCTAGATATTTGCCTAGTTTTACAGCTGGTTACATAAAAAGCACTAGTGAAGTCAGTACAAGCTAAAATTTCATACAATGACTTGTTTATACTGCTCTATATACTATACACTAAAATATAAGCACAATATTTATATTCCAATTGATTTGATAATTTTATAGTAAAAATGAGAATAAGCAATTTTTCAAAAATAGTGTGCTGTGACACTTTTGTATGTTTGATTTTGTAAGCAAGTAGTTTTTAAGTGAGGTGAAACTTGAGGGTGTGCAAGACAAATCAGACTCCTGAAAGGAAGGGGTACAGTACTCTGGAATGGTTGAGAGCCACTGCTTTAAAGGATGTGTTTAAGCACTGGTCATTTTCGATGGAGAACTCCAAAGTATACTAATGGCCCAATTCATCACTATATTACCCCAAGTTTACAGCAGTGTAATTCCCTCAAAGTCAGTGGAGTTACGCCATTGGAAAACTAGAGTGACAAACTGGTGAGTCAGGCCTTCAGGTACTCAACTTCCAGTCCCGGGACAGTGGAAGCTGTGACATTATTTTTCTGACTAATTCTAGGAATGGACTAAGCTAAACCACAAGGGGAAGCTCCAGAAGGTCTCCAAAGTACAGTGTGAAAATGGGGGGGGAGGGGGGGGTCCACAAGGGAATATTTCTGCTTCACTTCTTTTAATGAGGGACAGAAGAACATGTGAGGTAAATGCCATGTAATATATGTCAAGCCTTCGGGCCCAAATGTGCTACAATGTCAGCCATATAGGGGAAACTGGCTACAGCCTGGTTGTGTTGCAACCTGGTTCTATTTACACTATAGACAAGCTTTGTTTTAACCATGTTGCTGAGCCATCAGCCATTTGGATACATCAAAGGTTTCAGCAGGGTTTGGGCATGTGGTTAAATATGCCATCCTCCCTGAAATATGCAAGTGTTTTGTAACTGAATCTGGGGATAATTATGTTGTAACCCTCCCGCGCCACAATGGCTAAAGATGTAGACTACACAAAGCCTTGGAATATGAAGGCTTTTCATTTCAAAGGTCTTTTTTTGTGGATGTGGAGCTACCTGCTGGTCCTTTGGCATCATTGCACTTCTTCCAGCATAAAAAGTGGTGAGCATTAAGAGTCTCAACATCAGTAAGAAGCAAGGATGGGATTAACATAAACAAAGTAAAACAAAATTGCTTTTAGTGGGTAACATTCACACCCCAAATATTTTTGTAATGATACTGAAATGTTGCAACTTTTTGCAGCTCTTCTGAAAGCTTAGTAGTGTGCGTGTTTGTGAGTGTGTGTGCCTATCTTAATGTAGGTTACTCTGCCATTGCATTGGTTTGCAAGACAAGGCATGAATGGTACTCTGTATTCTATGGATTCTCAGGTTTCATAGAAAACCTTTCCCTTGTGATTTTTAGCTCAGTTATACAAAATACCCATCACAACACTCTCACACATCATAAAGTGCTCTGATTATTAGCTATGGTACTTTGATCTTACCTCTATGAACCCTACCCCCATTACCATACAGTCTTCCCACTTGGTATAATAGCTTCTTTGGAACATACTGCTTGGGAGTCCAAATTTATCGCCTGTTTTTAAAGAGGACAGACGATTATAAAACTGGTTTATTTGCATATTCATCAGGCACATGGCTGAGGTAACACAGCCAGGAAGAGAAAGAAGTGAATGGCCAATAGGACAGGCTGCAAAGAAAACATAGATTAAAAAGAACAAAAAAACAAAAACCTTTTAGGCAGAAGCTGAATAAAAACTGCACAATTCCCTGCCCATTTCTTTTAATGATTGCTTATGGGCTGCCACTTCCCTTGTCCATGTCTCCAGCCCATCTCTCCCTCATGCGCACACTGTCTCATACACAAATAGATACAGTAATTCCTTCCCCCAGCTTTTCTCTGCCTGTATTACATATCTGACTCCCTCCTTGTCTTTGATCAACTGTACATTGTGATGAACCTTTTCTGACGCACTACATTTCAAAACTAATTTTAATGGTAAGCCTTTGTTCTACTTCTATGTCTTCTAATTGAGAAAACACAGCATGCAGTCTTGGGATTGCATGTCTTAACTCTTCATTGGCTGGGGTTTGGAAGCCCACCTATGTTGCATCTCCTGACTTGCCTGAAATTGGGGAAAAGTAGGGTGCTACATACTCGGTTTGATCTAATTTCCTGTTCTCATTTCAGTTAACTTGGGGTTTTTTGGAACACTGTATGACCAAATTCTGATTGTGAGGATTTTTTAGAAGAGGGGTATTTAGTGGGATGGGGAGTTAATGGACTTGGAGGTACATTTATGAAAACATTTTTGCAATGTTTTGAAACAGCTGCTAGAGGGTACCGCTCTCACACATACACCCACGATTAAACTAGCCCCAGGACATTTTCCTGCCTTCATGGGGGGAAGAATTAATTCTTGAACTGAGAGGTTCATTCTCAAACTGTACATCACATGGTCTACTTTTCTGCAGACTCAGACCTGGAATCTTCCTCCCTTCCCTGCACTATAGGTTTGTTTCATCTTTTCCTCTGCATCTTCCTTCCCATGCCTTTGTCTTCTTTCACTTTGGCTATTACAATTCCATCATGGCTTCCCTGTGTACTGGTTCCCCAGACACCATCATATGCTGGATGCCCCCTGTATTTTTTCACAGGTGGAAGGAAGCATTGCCCCATCACTATCCCACATACCATCCCCCAACTCTGTGAATTCCCCATTCAGGTCAAGAGCCAGATCAACCGCTACCCCCTTTTTGCTAAAATGGCTATAAACTTGCTGCCACTGACCTCACTGACCCCTCCTCTACCTACCAGCTTCTGTTCATTCATTACTGATCTTTAAGACTGTGCCTATGAACCAGAGTGGGGTGAAGAGAGAAAGGAAAAGAATAATTATGCACTTAGAAAATGGACCTAACCCCTTCAAAAAAAAACCATACTTTTTTCCTCTGATCAGAGCCAGGGTCCTCTTTCTCCTAAACTCTTATCTATCTTCCCTCATCTTGCTATTTTTAGTGGTCTGGTCTGCAGGGCAGGCTCCTTGTTTAAGCTGCTTGAAGAACCACCAGAGGGTGTCAGTCCTGTTAAGGGAAATCAGACTCAACCTTGCCTGTGACCTACCAGTTAACCCCCAGCTGATCCTGCTCTGGTAGCTTAATTACTATTAGTGACCCCAGCTGTGAAAGGGTCAAGGAGGGCTACACGCAGAGACAGGGAAGACTACATACAGGGACAGGGAAAACTACATGAAGAAAGAGGAAAATGCAGTCAGAGGAAGGAGATCTAGGAGAGAGGTACATGGGGCATTTTCTCTCTATATAGGGAGGGCTGGTAAAGGCAGGCTGGAGAGATCTGCAGGGAAGCAGTCAAGCTCCTGTGGAAGGCTCTGAGTTAGGGATTATAAGAAGCTGAGATGTCCCTGGGAGAAGCTGCTGGAGTCCCCAGGGAAGGAATTTAGTGGGAAAATCTAGTAGGAAGAAGCACCTGTAGGTAAAAAGCCCTGGGGGATAGTGCTTAGCCAAAAGATCAGATGTACTGAAACATTTCAGTTGAAACAGTAAGGTTTCAGCTATTAAAATAAATTGATTAAATGTTTTTTTCATTACAAAGAAAAGCACTTTCTCTGACTGAAATTCAGACTTAATAATGAGATTGTTTTATACAGTGAGCTGTTAAGAAAAGTTCATATGAGGTGGGGGAGATGAAAATGTGTCATGGTGAAAAAGGAGTGAGAAGTGAAAAATGTCTGGCGTCATGAGTGCTGTGCTGTTCCCCAGGTATGATTTATTTATCCTGTTTTAGTGCAAATGCCTAGAGCTGCACAACTGCAGCTGACTGGCTTGGTCATCCTGAGAATGCTGCCCCTAGGATCTAAATGTATCCATAGCTATGGACAATTAAGCAAGACATTTGGCAGTCAAGGTTCAAGACTCAAGCAAGTGGAGGTTAACATGGCTTCTATGGTCATCCTTATGTGACATAGTTACAACTTCTTTAAAAGGCATCCGTCTTGAGGAACAAGATTGAGGATTTAGAAAATGGATGGAGACGTAATAGCCACCGGAATACTGGCCTCCTTGAAGGTAGCTAGGGATCTGATGAAACCATTTCCTCCCAAGAAATAGTACCCTGAGTCCTGAGGAACCTCATTAGGCAAAATCATAATTTATTATATGCAATACTCTGGATGTGCACACCTTGCTAATGGAACAAGACCCCTGCACACATGTGGGTACATCTCTATCATGACAAGTGATGTTATAAGCCCCTCTCCAGCAGAAATGTATGAATGGAGCAATCTAACCTTATTTCCAAACCTGCCCAGCAGCTTCCCAACGCAGAGAACTTTCAGATCCATTCAAGAAATTACATGCCCACCTTGCGTTCTTGCACCGAGCATTCTTCAAGAGTTTGGAATCTAATTGTACTAACCACTTCCAAATCCAAAAGTATACTCTAAACATATCAGCGGAGGAAGATTACAGGTGCAGTTGTATTATGAAGCATTGTTCTTTGGTGAAGTTTCCTTCTGCGAGTCTTCCTTGTGTCTGGCTGAGACATTCCTTGGGTTTCCAATCCAGGTGCCAGTGTCCTTGCCTAAGGCAGTCCTGGTTGTCTTTCCAATCTTCCCCTACCTAGCAGGAGAGATTTATTATTATTATTCTGTTTTTACTCTTGATATCTCATGTTTTCAGATCATTGGCTCTGCTGTTGTACCCTTTCCATGCTCCAGTAGTGTAAATGGACCATAAAGCCAAATTAGCCATCCAACTGTGGATTTCCTTGGCATGAGGGAATCTCCAGACAGCATTGATGGCATTCCCCTCACTACGCTGTAGGGCTAGAGATGAGCAAGGTGGTAATGCTATTGCATTCCAGCAATCCCTGGTTGCTGGAATGGCCCCTTGGAGCAATAGTCAGTCAGGCATAGAGAAACAGCTATAAGTATCACCATGAGCCAATGTATCCCCTAGCTGGCCAAAAGAGAGGAGGAACTCAAAGATGGTATAGGTACCTCTGCCATGTCTCCTCCTCCACCTTCTAAGTCTGGCATGAAGCAAAGCATTGTTAGTAATGTCTGTCAAGTGAATGGAGTATTATTTTTCATTGTTACCTAGGGCCATACAATTGAACTCCATAACGTAACTGCCAATCATGGACTCTGTGTAGCATAAAGAATCCAAAAAGTAGGAGTTGCATGATTTTCTTATAGAATTGACTTGTGCTGAATTCCAATGTGTTGAAGTTAATTACAAATGTTTTTTGTTTCACAACCATTCTGATCACTTTATTCATTAACAGGAATTATAGATGCTCCCTCCTTTTTTGTTGCATCAGTTTTATTCAGGTCCTTGCAATTAAATGGGATGATTATTTGGACTACAATTGCTCTCCTGAAATTTCCTTGCTTACCGCTTTGAGAAGCTTGGAAAGCTGTTCTTGAGAGACATTTCTTATTGCTTAGCTACTGAAACACCTGCTAAAACTAAGCTCTCTGAAACTGAAAATTATTTAAATGTGAAAAGGGTGGGTAGATCTGGAAGAACTTCTTAAAACACTAAAATTAGAATAAAATGTGTTGGTGGAGAAACACTGGTGGGGGGCGGGGAACTCAGATTTTTAAATCTAAAATGTATTACTTCACTAATGATCTAGGAAAATTCTGGTTGATATATTAACTGTTTCCCCATCTCAGAGCAGTTCCTGAATTAAGAAGTAATTAAATCTTCCTAAAGACAAGTACAAAATGTATTCTACCTGTTTCTGGAGAATTCTAATGCAAGGCTGTGCCTTATGGAAATGAATGAGCCACTTGAGTAAATACCTTCATTTACTTAATAATAAGGCTCAATTTTTAGAGCAGCTGATAACACATGGCCAGTGCATTTGTTCAGTTATCAGATACAGTCCCACTCTCCCAAAATTACTTGGCTGATTTCGCTCTTTGCTTTTAAAGAAAGATATATGATCAGGCAAAATAGACCTTTCCTTTTTAATGATCCGTTATCAATCTGACAAATTTCTGACCTGGATGAAGATTCATTTAGTTTGCCTCAAGCCTGAGACCTATTCCATTATGTCTCTTTATCTTTGTTTCTACTCAAGAGGCTGCCTGCTTCTCCATCTCTTACAATCACGTAGGGCAGGGGAAAATATTATCAACATTATATTGCTGTTTGGCAGGAGCCTTTCAAAATAGGATCCTATATTATGTGAAAAGCAGTGAGGCGGAAGAGCCCAAAATACCTAGGAATGGAAGGCATATCCCAGTGCCATGCCAAACTCCTGAGACCTCTCCTGCACTTGCATGCCAAGCCCAGAGACCATGGATGACTCTCCCAATGAAATTGGTTCAGAGCTCTGGATATTGGGAGTGTAAGGGATGGCTCCTCGTGGCAGCTTCCTTTGGGTCACCCTGCAAGAATGTTACCCCCATCAGCAACCGTCTTGCTCTAAGAAATCCAAGATTGTGGAACATGAGGATTGGTTGCTTTCAGCTGCACAGCATTACCTATGTTCTGTGGAGGAAGGCAGAGGTCAAGAAAAAGTGGAAGCACAAGGACTCTGTATGAAAGGTGCTGGTGAGCATCCCAGATCCATGGTTTTACAGAAGTGGATTTATTTCACGAGAGGCTAAGCAGTTGCTATAGCACATGTATAAATCAGTAGAGCTGGTTGAAAACAGAACAGTTTTCTGTCAGAAAGTGCTGCTTCATCAAAAGGTTTCATAGGAACATGTCTACTTCCATAGAAAAGTTGATGTGATTTGAATGACAATGGAGTGTTTTGTTTAACTTTATCATTTCAGTCTTTCTCATTCTGCTTATGTGGATTTCCTTGTTCTGTTTAATTTCATTTTGTTGCATTTTGACTTGATGTGGAAAAATTTCATTTGAGGGATGGTGTACTGGGATTGACCCATCACATATTGCCCTGTGTTGTCTTTCACTGGATCTGACTGCACCTTGCTTCAGATTATTTCAGCTGACCCATGTGATGTCACAGCATGAGCAGCATCTCTCTGTTTAGTGACAGGCTCATGCTTTGAGTGAGGCTGTGATTGCATGACATCTTTCCTGAAAGGAAGTAATAATTGCCAGCTATTCTGCATCTCTGCCCTTCCCTTCCTCCCAGGTGCTCTGGGCTCTATTGAAACATGATATTTTCAGTGATTTCACCGCAGAAAGCCTGCCCCGTGCTTTGAAAGATTTAGAGAGGAAGTGGAAGCAGTTCAGGTCACACTCAGCAGTTGTCTGAGTCTCAGATAATAAAAAGGTCTTTGTGACACTGCTTCTGCTATAAATGACAGTACCACATCCCCTGATTCTTATAAGAACATAAGAATGCCCATACTGGGTCAGCGCAATGGACTTTCTAACCCAATATCCTGTCTTCTGATTGTGGCCAGTGCCAGATGTTTCAGATGGAATGAACAGAACAGGGCAATTATTGAGTGATCACCCCCCTGTTGTCCTGTCCTAGCATCTGGCATTCAGAGGTTTAGGGACCCCCAGAACATAGGGTTGTGCCCCTGACCACCTTGGCTAATAGTCATTGAACGTATCTAGTTCTCTTTTGAACCCATTTATGCTTCTGGCCTTCACAACATCCCCGGCAATGAGTTCCATAGGTTGACGGTATGTGTGAAGAGGTGCTTCCTTATGTTTGATTTTTAAACCTGATACCAGTTAATTTCATTGGGTGACCTCTGGTTCTTGTGTTATGTGAAGGCATAAATAACTCTCCACACCATTCATGATTTTATAGACCTTTATCATATTTCCTGTAGTCGTCTCCTTTCTAAAATGAACAATACCAGTCCTTTAAATCTCTTATATGGAAACTGTTCCATATTCCTAATCATTTTTGTTGTTAATCTCTGTAATTTTTCCAATTCTAATATATCTTTTAGATAAGGCAACCAGAACTGCATGCAGTAGTCAAAGTGTGGGTGTACCATGGATTTAGACAGAAAATGTCAGAATGCCACTGTAGGGGGCCCCACTGTAGGAGGCCCTCCGAGGGGGAGGGCCAACCTGCCGGAGACCCGCCATGGACGGCGGAGCCGAGATGGCCACGCCCCCCGGCCCGGAAGTACAGCCGGCGACCCGGAAGTACAAGAGGCGGGGCCAGCCGCCAAGATGGGGTTGCTCAGGGGCAGGAGGGGAAGGTGCGGCCCGAGTGGTTGCCTCCCCGCCTGGACACCGACCCGGGTGGCGGTCTCGACCCCGCTGCGGGAAGTGACTGGCCCGGGGTTCCAGCGGCCACATACCCCGGGACCTGGAGGCCTCGGCGGCCGTGTCCCCCGCGGCAGGTAACGGCTGGCCCGGAACCCCAGCAGCCACATACCCTGCGGGCACCAACGTCTCATCAGGGGGACCGGCGGCTGAGTTCCCCGCGGCAGCGGACGACTGGCCGGGAGTCCCGGCTGCCACCTACCCTGAAGAGCAGGGAATGGACTGGGCCCCTGAGGGCTTGGGCCCCTGAGGGCCGACAGGGACTGTGAGTAGCCCGTCCGTGTTAACTGGCTGCCGAGGTGAGAAGCCCCGGCCTGAGCCAGATCTATATTGAGAGACTGTGTTAACTGGCGGCCGAGGCGAGAAGCCCCGGCCCGAGCCAGACATCTATTGAGAGACTGTATTAACTGGCTGCCGAGGCGAGAAGCCCCGGCCTGAGCCAGATATATATATATTGAGAGACTGTATTAACTGGCTGCCGAGGCGAGAAGCCCTGGCCTGAGCCAGATATATATTGAAAGACTAGATTAACTGGCTGCCGAGGCGAGAAGCCCCGGCCAGAGCCAGATATATATATTGAGAGACTCTGTACATTTACCGACCGCCCTAGCGGGAAGCACCGACCAGAGCCAGCCTACCCAAAGCAGATGTGGACATCACCCGGCAGGGGGCGCTCCCGGGGCTGGAGAACGCTAATTCCCCAAACGACCAGCCAGAGGCGCCACCGGGTGAGTGTTGCCACACGTACAGCCACTGTATAGCTATCCATTTCCTAATGGTTCCTACCATTCTGTGGGGTTTTTTTGACTGCTGCTGCACATTGAGCAAAGGTTTTCAGAGAAATATCCAGTGACTCCAAGATCTTCCTGAGTGGCAACAGCTACTTTAGACCCCATCACTTTGTATAGTAGGGATTATGTTACGCATTACTTTGCACTTATCAGTATTCTATATCATCTGCCATGATGGTCCCAGTCACCCAATTTTGTGGGATTCCTTTGGAACTTGCTGCAGTCAGCTTTGGACCTAACTATCTTGAGTAATTTTGTATGGTCTGCAAATTTTGCCACATCACTATTTACCCCATTTTTCTCTCTTTAGCACAGCAGGTGCTACAATCTTCAGTTTGTGCACATGTCTCTCCATAGGGAATGGGGAGAGGCTTCCATTCACCTGAATAAATAGCCACTAGCGCCCCAGGGATACACCGCAATATGAAAGACCCTGAGGCTATGGCTGGAGAGTATGACAACTTTGAAGAGATTTCCATGCAGTTAGTCCCTTTGGGTGTAGAGGGTTAGGAGGATTTGTGCGAGCAATTGCACATTTTTAATCCCTATTTAATGGTGGATTTGTTTTTTAAATAAAATCAAAGCAGTACTGTGAAGATTTTGGATTAGCTGTAACCTAAAAAAAATTCTAGCCCATAAATCAATGTTTAATTATTTATAACAACAAATTTTGTTTGAAATGAGAAATTGACTCTAGAACATTTTAAATTGTTTGTCTTTAGAAGCCTAACAAAGAAGTGTCCCTGACCATCACCAAAATAGGAAAAGTAGATCCTAAGCAAAGCATAGTTGTTCTGTTGTAGGTGCCAGTAATATAATGCATGCAAGTGCACAGTATGTGCATGGTTGGGAATCAGCATCATCATAATGCAACTTTAGGTATCTATAAATCAGTGCTCTAGGGGAGGGGGTGTATATGCATATCTTTTTCTAAATCTCTAGTTCCTCTCCACTTCTCTCCTATTGGCAAGCCACTCTGCCATATACTTGTCCCTTTCAACTAGTGCTCTCCAGTTTCACCTCTTTAGATCTTCATGTAAAATGTTCTCCACCCCATCTCACTGGGGAAATCAGACCAGCTAGGGGTAAAACTTTCACAGCTGTCAGTCTCTCACTCACACTAACAAACTTTGTTTAGCCCTGATATCTCTTGTTTTAATAAATGAATCCATTCCTTTTTCTCTCTAAGGCCTGGTCTACACTAGCGGGGAGGGTTGACCTAAGATACGCAACTTCAGCTATGTGAATAGCGCAGCTGAAGTCGACATATCTTAGGTCAACTTACCTGACGTCCTCACGGCGGCAGCGGTCAACAGCAGCATCTCCCGTCGACTCTGCCTTGTGGCTTTTGGCGAGCTGGAGTTCCAGAGTCGACAGGAGTGCCTCTGGGGACAATTTATCGTGTCTTGATGAGACGCGATAAATCGATCTCCAATAGATCGATCTCTATGCGTCGATCCAGCCAGTAGTGTAGACAAGGCCTAAACAATAAAAATGATCCTATCAAAGACTTCATTTTATTTTTGTGGATGTGTAAAAGTCCCATAGAAATATAAAATACATACACCATAGCAAACAGGAGGGAGGGATTGAATTTCTTGTTTTAAAGTAACTCTCTTAGGTCTAAATCCTTATTACACAATAGATTAGCTCTACCTCGAAAATACTATCAAAGAGCTATCAAATGTTTTCCTATTTGGTTTGTCATTCTTGCTTACACTCAATTCCTAAGCCATTCCTTAAGGGTCCAACAACAACTACCTATTTAGCACTCCTCAGCATTTGCCTCCAGAATCTTTTTTGTCATAGGGTAGCTGGAGATAGTTAAGACCTCAGTCACCTCAAATTATGAAACTGTTTGCCTGACAAGGGTTTTAGCAGTTGAGTTCCTAGCCCCCCGCCCTCCCCAAAGCCTACCTCCCCACAATTCCAAACTTAAATTAAACATTGAATTATTGCTATGAGAACTCAATATCATTGTTATAAGAAAGTAATTTGGTCTTATACTCTAGGCTAAAAAGCACCTTTCCCCCTCTGTAGGGATCCTCCAAACACTTCATATTTCAGTATACAGCACTCTCTGCTCCCCAATCCAGAAAACTATTTCTACCCACTTTAAGGTTAAAGGGAAAGTTAGTCTGCAAACAATACTTGATTAAACATGCTGAAAAAAGACATGTTGCCGAATATGCAATTCCTGTCCATGTAGCCAAGTGCATTATTATACTAGGGTCTGGTCTATTAAATTAAATGCCGCCTCCTACTAACACAAATCTCTACTGCTCAAAAGTGTTGCTCTGCTCTGCAGTGTGACTTTGTGAAAATGACACACAAACATAGGCTCTCATGTAGTCAGTAAGTTCCATGTAAGCACATGTGAAACTCTCTGCAGAAATGTGGCCCAAATGTGTTCATCTTAGAAGTAGAAAGTGTGTGGTTTGGGGTTTTAAGAGAGCATCGTGAGTTTCATCTGTCAAATCTTAAAAAGGCACCCGGACTCCCAAAGTGAGGAGGCTCAGGTCTTACTTTTTCCTGCATCAACACTACTAATAAAGGTTTTACAGAGCAATTTAGGCTCTCATTTCTGTGCATTCCCATTTCCTTTAAATTATGCTCACTAATGCCTCTGCAGTTCCATTGCCTCCATTGAGTTTTTAGATGTAACTGATTGGAACTCAGAACAAATGCTGATGATGATGCATGTGAAGGAATAGAACTCCTCTCACTTTCACTTAGCTAAGTCAGCTCTGCAGTGCAGGGTGATAAAGCAGATTACTGCACTAAGTGCTGTGATATAGCATGGCCAGCGGCCAGCAGGAGAGTGTTCGAGGAAGCCTTATTCCCTATAGAGGGAAGCAAGTTTTCTAGAAGTTGCTTGGAGCACCTGGAACCAGTCACAATATAAAAAATCCCTGCTTCAATCAGATAGTTGAAAAGGAGTTGGAGCAGAGAGCAGTTTGGAGGCGTTGGAGCAGTTTGGAGGCGTTGGAGCAGTGAGCAGTTTGGAACCAAGAAGACCCAGACCCTAGGTAAAGAGACATCTGGCTTGTGTAGAGAGAGGGCAGGAAGCCCCACAAGCTGAAGGGTAGGAGAGGGAAGTAGCCCAGGGGAAGGAATAGCTAATTCAGGTGGTTTTCTGTTATCCTCAGGGGCCCTGGGCTGGGACCCGGAGTAGAGGGCGGGCCTGAGTCCCACCCTCTCCACTCCCCCTCCTCTAGGATACTATTGGGGCAGTTAATACCCTGTTCAGGGACAAAAAATGGCTCCCTGAACCCCCTACATGAAGAGAAAGTGCAGGACCCATCATAATAGTGGCCAGCAATTTGCCACAATGCATACAGAAACAAATCTATTGAATAAAAAGCTTCATTTCAGAATGTGTGCTAAAATGTAAACATTTGAAGCCCCCAGTCATTCTTACTCTTCTAATATCAAACCTTCCAGGATATTCATATTAAGCAGAACAGTAGAACCTAGTGTTTTAAAAGACTTGCTAGGCCATATATGGCATCTTTCTGCCAATGCAAGATTGTTCTCCATTGTATTGAATGGTTTTCACCTCAGCTCTTCTGATACCCACTAGCTCATGTTACAAGATGTATCATCTCATACTTCTTTAGAAACCTGGTTTCAGTCATTCCTCAGGATTTATTATGGTGGTGACATAGCAGCTCCATAGTGAGAGATTTGCACTCTTAATAGGAATTAAACCTCTTTGTTATGCATAGTTTCTACTCCCCAAGGTTCCAGCATTTACTCTGAATACAGAATGAATTTTCTGGAAATTTACAAGTAAATCTGTTAATCATGTTATGAGTTATAAGCATTAAATGTGACCCCCTTTTTTTTTCTTTTAAGAATTGTCACTTGTAGACTATTTAAGCTACAGGTTATTAAGATTATTACTGTGCATACTTATCTATGAACATTTAGTCATAACCATTTTAAGTATGCTGATTTTTTAAAATAAAATTTGTAATAAAATATATTTAACAATGACTACTTGGGGCATACAACTGACGTCTCTACTGGTCACTTGTATTTGGAGAAGTTATATAATATATTTTAACTGCTGTTTCCTAAAAGGAAACTGACAGTACAGAAGCATTCTTTGTCAAAAGGACTGTCTTGCACAGGAGTTGCCAGCCTGAGAAGGAGCCGGAGTTTACTAATGTACATTGTCAAAGAACCACAGTAATATGTCAGCAGCCCCCCATCAGCTGCCCCCCTGCTCCCAGTGCATCCTACCCACTGGCAGCCCTCCTCATACCTCCTGATCAGCTGTTTTGTGGCATGCAGGAGCCTGTGGGAGGGGAGGGGGAAGGAGTGAGGGCATGGCAGGTTTAGGGAAGGGGTGGAGTGGGGGTAGGGTCGGTGGCAAAGCCAGGGGTTGATCAGAGAGCACCCCCGGCACATTAGAAAGTTGGTGCCTGTAGCTCCAGCCCTGGAGTTGGTGGATATACAAGGATCCACATATTAACTTCTGAAGAGCTGCATGTGGCTTTGGGGTTACAGGTTGGCCACGCCTAGTCTTGCAGATCATCTAAGTAGAGCTTCAGCAGTCTATTTTCTGAGTAATATCCAAATAATCTTCTTGTCTCCTGGACTTCCTCATCCTTTATGTACCTTGAGAATTTGGAAAGTGCCCTTGCCCTTTGCACCACTCCTCTGATCCACATCTCGCCCAATCCAATGCCTTCCACGACTGCTACCACCCCTCCCTCTCCTCTGCCTCATCCAGTGTAAACTATAAGCACATTACATTTTAACATGTTAAAGTTATACTTGCAAAATATGTTGGCATATGTATTGCAAAAGTGTTTATTGTTCATAAGAAGAAAGCTGTATGAAGCAGTGAATATGTAAAAATGGGGAAGACAAAAGATATCTACTTAGCTCTGAGAGCATAGGATGGAGACAAATAGTGGGGTCCATGGTTATAAACACTTAAGAGTTGGTAGGGTAAAAAATCGTATCCACTTTTCACATTCGGTGAAGAAAGCTTTAAAACCCTCAGCACCAATCTTGATTTGTACTACATCCAGGGAAGACTGAAGTGATGCTGATGGAAGGGGGAAAACACTGCACCCTCTGCTCCCACACTTATTCATGTAAACAGACAACCTTAAGTTAATGATGTTTTGTATGGAAATTCGTTTGTCTAGTTTCTCACAACAATACACACACCAGACTACAAGGAATCATAAGTTAAAACAACATATGCATCAAGTTCAGTACCAAGCACAAGAAGATATTCAACCACATCATGCCCCCCACAATTTCTCTAATACACTGAAGAACTGACAGCCAAAATACAGCTTACGACATATATATCTTGCATATTAAAAAGTTGGAAGAATGTTAACTTGCAAAGTCTAACACACCAAAGTTAGCCATAAAACAGGAATTTGCTATCTATATAAATTTGCGCCCATGTTATGTGCAGCCTGTGTCCTGAACTAGGCAGGGGTCTTTTGGGGGGGAAATAGTATGTGATCATACAATGTAATGGCTGTATTTTAATGCTGAGGGAAGTATTAAGGTTCACAGATAACTGTAGATCTGGCACTTCCTAGCATGTGTTCCTTGCGAGAATTCCTGCCCCATGTGGGACCTTCAGCGATGGGGAGAGGCTTCTGGCATCATGTACTGGGTTTGTTGGATGGTTGTGGGCAACCTGGCCTAGCTATCTCTCCCTATTACTCTTGGAAAGTGGGGGAGTGCCACCTCCATGTAGTCCCCTGGGGAATGTGCTGCTGGGATGAATCAGTCTGTGGGGATGGGGTGCAGAGAGAAGTCTGGCCCATTTCCTGCTGTATGTGGTGCCCCGGGGAAACATAAGCCACTGTGACCATGTGAGGGAGTCCAGCCTGGCTATCTTCCCACTCTGCCCATAGTTGCTCTGGCAGTTACCAGCTGTTCCAAACATAGTCTCATCTGCTGCTGTTGCGGTGGTACAAACCCAGCATTCAGCGATCTGCACATTTAGGGCTTGTCCTCACTGGGGGGGGGGGGGGAGAGAGAATTGACGGCAGATACGCAACTTTAGCTACGTGAATCACGTAGCTGAAGTTTGCGTATCTGCCGCCGACTTACCGCTCGTCCCCACGGCGGCGGCAGTCGGCGGCGCGCTCCCCCATCAACTCCAGCTTGCGCCTCCTGGCAAGCTGGAGTTCCAGAGTCAACGAGGGAGCCACGGGCAATCAATTTATCACGTCTTAGCGAGACGCGATAAATTGATCGCCAGAAGATCGATCCTGGACAGCGCTTGTGAAGACAAGCCCTGAGTTGTTATTTTGGTAGGCTGCCAAAATTTTGCTGAAGAAGAAAAGTGAGAGATGGAAAATAGTCATTTTTAATTGTTTCTGTTTCAGGAAAAGCTGAACAGAATTGTACCAAACAAAGACACTTTCCTAGCCTAAGGTCATTCCCTCTGCAAAATATGAAAGGTCTGCTTGTAAACAATAGAAGTATGAGAGCTTATAAAAGAAAAGGTCATAAGAATCTTTTATAACAAAAAGAAGTGGGCAAGTAGCAACTTCTTGGATAATGCCTATGTGGTTGTTAAACAGTGCACTGTAAATTTGAAGAATGTGTATGGTCCTTTTGTTCAATAAGCTAATAAGTGTTTAAAAAGTCTAAATAAACAATAGGAGTTTCTAGCTTGAGGTAAAAATCCCAAATATGTAATTTTGCTCCCTCCCCCCAATTTATTTTATGGTATGTGAAGATAGTAAGATCACATGCCTTATTATGTCTTTGCCTGTTTATTGTTTGAGTTGTGAGGAAAAACACTAAGGCAACCTTAATGGTAAAGATCAGATGACAGTACAAAAGGGACAGAAATCTGTCATAACTTGGTAACAGTAGATTTCTCCCAGAATGCTTGGTTGGGATAGAGCCAGCAGGGCCGGTACTACGGGTACAGCTGTACCGAGCCCCCCGACTTTAGGGGGGCCCCGGTACACAGCTGTACCCGTTGTCGTCCCCCCTTGTTGCCGGACCTGGAGAGCGGGGAAGGGGCGGGGAGGCGGCGCGGCTCTCCCCCGGACAAGTGCGCCTGGCCCCGGCAGGAGCAGTGAGCCCGGCTGGCGGCAGCAGCGCAGTCCGGGGGAGAAGGGGAGGAGGGGGGAACAGCAAGGGCGGCTCACACCGCTCCTGGGCTCTTGCTCCCGCTGCTGCCAGCTGTCAACTGGGGGGGAGCGCTGGCTGGGCTGGGGGGGGCGGCTGGGTTGGGGGGGGCCCCAGCCACTGTCGGCTGGGCTGGGGGGGGGGGCCGGCTGGGCTGGGGGGGGGCACAGCCGCTGTCGGCTGGGCTGGGGGGGGGGGGGCGGCTGGGCTGGGGGGGGGCCAAACTATCAGAGTAGGGGGCCCCCAAATTTCTGTCGCCGGCCCTGAGAGCCAGTATAACCATATCCACACCACCTCTTCCAAATCCCACTGTAGTGTGGCAGCTGCCTCACTCCTGGAGAGCAGAGGGGTTAAAATCAGCTAAGCTGATTGGGGGAAGCAGCCACAGTTGTGGCCAGCTCAATTGAGGCCCAGCTGGCCCTTGTAAAAGGGCTGTGGGGCAGAAGCTGGAGGAATCTCTCTCCAGCTTTGGAGGCAGAAGGACATGGCTGCCTGAGAGCAGGGTAGCTTAAGCAGAGCAGTGCTGGGGACTAGGGCAAAGGGATCTGGGGAGCTCCAGCCTGGTAAATGTGGGATTAGCCAGAGGCAGCTGGTCCAACCTCTTTGCCAATAATGAGTGGACATTACACACTGCAGTCTGCCCCAGTGAGCAGGAGCTAGATGATTGGCAATAGCCACTGAAGCAAGGTGGGTTTAGAGGGTAGGGGATTCCCCTGGGAGGGAAGACCCAGAATATGGGGGCACTGCTGGGGCAGCATCCCAAGGTAAAGGGCACTGGGATCTGGGACAGACACAGGGCTTGAGGCAGGCCAGCCAGCAGAGGGCATTCCCAGTGCTGAAAAGAGCTAATTCCCAGATGAGCAGCAGGAGGTGCCACACTGGTGTGTCATCACCTTGTTACACCCACCAACATAGGGGACCGGGTTGCCAAGAGTTGGAGGGGGTGTAGCTAGAGTGTACTGTAATCCCGGGGCGGCAAATTGTATGGACCCATGGTGCCTGGGTTCCAGCAAGTTCAGGTTTGAGAGGGGCATGCCGCCTCCACGCGTCCCCCTCACCCCACCTGCTGCACCTGCGTGCTTCTTCCAAGCATCCTTGCCTACCCTGGGCAGCAGGCAGCTCCCCTCAGCAGCTCTGTGCTGTGCTCCTTCACCAGCCATTGCTGGCTACAAGGGAATCATAGAATATTAGGGTTGGAAGGGACCTTTGGAGGTCATCTAGTCCAACCCCCTGCTCAAATCAGGATCAATCCCCAACTAAATCATCCCAGCCAGGGCTTTGGAAAGTCTGACTTTAAAAACCTCTAAGGAAGGTGACTCTACCACCTCCCTAGGTAACCCATTCCAGTACTTCACCACCCTCCTAGTGAAAAAGTTTTTCCTAATATCCAATCTAAACCTTCCCAACTGCAACTTGAGACCATTACTCCTTGTTCTGTCATCTGGTACCACTGAGAACAGTCTAGATCCATCCTCTTTAGAACCCCCTTTCAGGTAGTTGAAAGCAGCTATCAAATCTCCCCTCAGTTGTCTCTTCTGTAGACTAAACAATCCCAGTTCTCTCAGCCTCTCCTCATAAGTCATGTGATCCAGGCCCCTAATAATTTTTGTTGCCTTTCTCTGGATGCTTTCCAATTTTTCCACATCCTTCTTGTAGTGTGAGCCCCAAAACTGGACACAGTACTCCAGATGGGGCCTCACCAATGTCAAATAGAGGGGAACAATCACGTCCCTCGATCTGCTGGCAATGCCCCTACTTATACAGCCCAAAATGCCATTAGCCTTCTTGGCAACAAGGGCACACTGTTGACTCATATCCAGCTTCTCATCCACTGAAACCCCTAGGTCCTTTTCTGAGGAACTGCTGCCTAGCCATTCGGCCCCTAGTCTGTAGCAGTGCATGGGATTCTTCCGTCCTAAGTGCAGGACTCTGCACTTCTTCTTGGGAGTGGTGCTGGTGGCAGGCTGAAGCAGCCACTGCCCTGTAAAGGGAAGGGGTGCATGGCAGCCCTCCCCCTGGCAGATGATTCTGAGGGGGGGGGGGGGCTTAGCCCGGTTGGACCTCCTGAGCAGCAGCCTCGGGGGGCTTGGGTGAGTGTCATACTAGGGAGGCTGGCATGAGGGAATCCAATCTTGAGTTCTCTCCCCTCCTGTTGTTGAGGAGGGCAAAACTGAATTTTCTTTTTCCTCTTCATTCCTGGTGCTAGAGGTAGGATCAGTCTTCCTGTAGTAAAGTGGTCATCACTGGGTTATCCAGAGTATTATGGGGTAGAGCTATATTCCACTCCTCCCTTACTTCCTGTTTTGTGAGTCATCCTCTTTCCCAATACACTGTGAGGTGTTATGCAGTAAAATAAAGCAGCAAGTTCCCAGCCTGCAGTACTGTGTGTAGAGCTTGGTTTGTGTTGTCCTGAGCCTTCCCTCAACTATCACTTGAAAATTTTCACGTGAGCATGGGAAGTTTCAAAGAACTGCTTGAATAATTTGTTTCAGAAATGTCTCACTCCATCATGTGCCCTGTCCCTCCTCCTCCATTTCCAAAAAAATGCACTGAGGACCTTTGTTTAATCATGATTTACCACATGCACACTACCCATTATTCCTTGACTTGTAGATACATTTCCTCATACTGTTTTCCTTGGAAAAATGTCAGAGTTATACTGCCTTTGGTTGTGAGCCATTAAATATCATCTTCTGACAATACAGTGTAATCCTTGGCAGGACCCATGCAGCAGTTATTGACAAAGAGCAAACAATGCCCTTTGATGCTGTTGACAATTAGAATACTTTCGTTTTAGTTGTTCATTCATTAGCAGAGAAGTAAATATTGCAGGCAGACGGTTGTGAAATGGTGTTTGTTCACTTGGTTTCTGCCCTTCTCTGGATTAATAAAATGACTCATAGGTACAATTACATACGTGGAGGGGAAAAAACTGTAGGTGGAATGTGTATTGAGGCTACTGTTGTTTTTTTGCCAAAACACCCCCATTCCACCATGCCCATACTTGTGATGTGATTCCTCTTAGAATGGTTACATGATGGAGTAGTTTGTTGCTCAGGGGACCAGAACACTAAAGCCAGCAGAATCAAAGAGAATCTACAAGGATTTGCGTGGTTCTCATCCATTTGAAAGGAATGGCTGGTAGGTGAGCAGTGAAGAGCACAGAGTTGCCTATGAATGTCTGCACATTGCAGAAACACTTGGAAAGAAGCAACATAAGTTTTATGTCTTAATTTCTCTGTTGTGCCAAAACAGGGGTGGCAATAGAGCAGTGGTTCTCAAACTTACTGTTTGAGCAACCCCTTTTGCAAATCCAGCTTCCGATCGTATGTTCACCGAAAGCGGAAACAGTCACTTTGGAGGTTTTTCGGCGGACATGCTCACGTGCATGGGTATGTCCACTGAAAGTGGAAACAGTTACTTTGGCGGCATTTCAGCGGCATCGGGGGTCGCAACCCTCAGTTTGAGAACCGTAGCAATAGAGGGAGCTGAGGAGAGACAGAGAGCTTTCATAAAAACATATCTGTTAGCTCTCTCTCTACTGCTGTGGCTTCCATCACTGTAGTAACCAAGCACTTCAATGTAGTTATCTGTGTAACACCCCTGAGAGGTAAAAAATATATATTATGTTTTACACATGAGAAATGGTGGCATGGAGAGACTGTTTATATCTACAAAAGGATTTAGGTGCTTAACTTCCATTTCTAGACCTTTGTGGGTCTGGGCCTAAGTGACTTGCTTAGGGTCACATATGGAATCTGTGACAGAGCAGGGACTTGCCCTGATACTTGGCAGACTGAGGGCTGGGCTACAAGATACGCAACTTCAGTGATGCAAATTGCGTAGCTGAAGTTGCAGTATCTTAGGGCTGGTCCCCAATACCGGGGGGATCAACGGCAGATATGCAACTTCAGCTACGTGAATCACGTAGCTGAAGTTTGCGTATCTGAAGCCGACTTACCTGCCGTCCTCACAGCGGCGGCAGTCAGCGGTGCACTCCCCCGTCGACTCCAGCTTGTGCCTCCTGGCAAGCTGGAGTTCCGGAGTCGACGCGGGAGTCGCGGGCGATCGATTTCCCACGTCTTCACAAGATGTGAGAAATCGATCGCCAAAAGATTGATCGCTACCCACCGATCCGGCGGGTAGTGAAGACCAGCCCTTAGATCGACTTACCTGGCTGTCCCCACGGCAGAGAGTCAACCACGGCTGCTCCCCTGTCGACTCTGCTTCCTCCTCTTGCCGAGATGGAGTTCCGGAGTCAATGGGGAGAGCATTCGGGGATTGATTTATCGCAACTAGATGAGATGTTCGATGTATCAGGGATCAATTTATCACACTACCCACCGATCTGGTGGGTAGAATAGACAAACCCTGAGATTCAACAGCTTAACCACTGGAGCATCTTTCCTTTCTATATAAACATACATCATCTCTATAGCAGGCCAGGTATTTGTTGTAAAGTAAGAGAGGATTACTTAGCAAGATCCATATACTACAAATTAAACTCTAATTACAAAGAGGATTGTGTCACTTGAAGTACCTTTAGAAGTGTTCAATGTTTTACAATTAATGAAGTACACTTTTTCCATCACTGTATAATTCAAAATCAGGGGAAGAGGAATTTTGTAAATTTTGCACATGCAAAAAATTATATTTGGGTGATGAAGGACGAACAACTTTCAGCTGAACAGGAAAAATTGTCAGTAACCTACTCCCAAACTGAAACTCACTCTCTCCCGCCCCTCCTCCCCCCTGGCTTAGCCAGGTCAGGTGACCTCCCTCCCCAACTTGGGGTCAGATTACAGCTTCAGGTATGGACACCTGCAGAGAGGGGAGAGGGTGTTGCCTGCTTTCTTACTCCATCAGCCCCTATTCCTTCACATAGACTCTTAAGAAATGCATGGGGAAACTGAGGCACGCACACACAGTATTCCTCCTCCGTCACACTCCAATGACTCTTTTTGTTATTTATCCACAGTGAAACAGCTTCCACAGGAGAGAATAAGGGGGCTCACATCATACTGTTGCATAGCTCTGTGATTAGTGAACTCTTCTGAGAGGTAGGAGACTGTAGTGCAAGTCTTTTCTTCCCCTTAGCCAGAGGGGGGAATTGAACCTGAATCTCCCACATATTAGGCAAGTGCACTAGCTGCTTGGTTAAAACTTATAACATGGGGAGTGGCAGCATACTTCCTCATCCTCCTGCCAGATTCTGAATGGGACCTGATCCAGTAAGTGACCTCTGACTGGGCCCTACATGTGGTGGCATTTGTCTGCCTATCTTCCTCCAGTTGATGGATCACTCTTAGGCTTACATGAGAGCTAGGCAGCTGGATGCCTAGAGGGAGACAACTGTGGACGTGCCTGGTGGCAGAAATTTAGACATCAAGGAAACTTTCTCCCTGAAAACTTAAGCACCAAGTAAGTTTAGGCACCTACAGTGTTCGGCAAGAGTTTCGTGGATGACAGTGGAGCCCAAAACTGGGCTTTAGGGGCATAAGTATCTTTCTGGATTTCAGCTAGGGCTGTAGGAAGCAAAGAAGTGGAGGAGCAGGCTGGATCTGGAGCCAGGGATAAGAGTGGAATTGCATCCAGGAGTTTGATCAAAGATTGAGAATACTGTAATTAACAAGGCAAAGAGACTCAAAGAGGGGCGGAGAACAGGCCTAACTACACACAGGGAAAGGTGTCAAGGAATCAGAAATGTATGGCTGGGAGGGGCTTCAAGAGGTCATCTAATGCAGGGGTCTCAAACACGCGGCCCGCGGGCCACATGCGGCCCTCAGGACTCCTTTGTGTGGCCCGCCAAGCTGTGCGGGCAGACTCCGGGCGCCAGGGCTACACGCTTCCCCCCTCGCCCTGAACCACACTGGGTAGGCAACACTCCCGGGCCGGGGCTGCGTGCTCCCCACCTCCTCCAGTGCCGCGCCGGCAGCACTCTGGGAGCTGGGGCTGCATGCTGTCCCCTGGACCCACGCTGCGCCGGAAGCACGCCGGGGGCCAGGGCTGGGCGCTGACCCCCTCCCCAGGAGCTGTGCACGTCGGCAGCACTCCGGGGGCCAGAGCTGCGCGCTGTCCCCCTCCTCTGGAGCCACACGGAGAAGCTAGGAGCCTCATGGTAAGGGGGCCCAGGACGGGGGAGGGGGAGTTTAGATAAGGGGCGGGTGCAGTCAGGGGACAGGGAGCAGGAGATTGGGTAGGGGGTGAGGTCCTGGGAGGTGGTCGGGGGTGAGGGATCTCTGGAAGGGGCACTCAGGGGACAAGGTCAGGGGGGTTGGATGGGTCAGGGATTCTGAGGGGGCAGTCAGGGGGCGGGACATGGGAGGGGGCCGGATAGGAGGCAGGGTCTTCACTACCTGGCCCTCCATATAATTTTCCAAACCCGATGTGGCCCTCGGCCCAAAAAGTTTGCCCACCCCTGCGCTAGAAGACATAAGGCAACTCCCCCACCCCCCCTTGGGTCCTTTGCATAGGTCCGCTCCTATGTCCCTTTCTTCCTCTCTGAGAGCCTTTTTCAGCCTCCCCCGCCCCCTCCCGCTTGATACTGGGTAGAAACCTGTTTGCATTCCCCACACCCCGCACTCCTCCCGCACTCCCTGCCCTGAGCCACCTGCTGCTGCACCCCTCACCCCTCTTGCACCCCACACACCAACTCCCTGCCCCCTGCCACATCCTGCACACCTCCTGCACTCCCTGCTGGCAGGAAGGGGACAGCGTTGGGGAAGGGGTTGGAAAGGGGTGGGAAGAGGCGGGGCAGGGATGGGGCGTCATGGTAAGGGTGGAGTGGGGGCGGGGGCGGGAACAGCGAGGGGGCGTGTCAATGATGCGGCCCTCGGGCTAATGCACTTGTCCTTATGTGGCCCTCGTGGTCATTTGAGTTTGAGACCCCTGATCTAATGTATCTTGCTTATGCTGAGTCAGGCCGAAGTAAATTTAGAGCATCCCTGAAAGGTGTTTGTTTAACCTGTTCTTAAAAACCTCCAATGATGGGGATTCCACAATCTCCCTTGGAAACTTAGTCCAGAACTTATTTAGGTAAATAAGATGGAAAACTTTAAAATAAGAAAAATAACAATAACAAGGCAATGTATACATCAGAGAGTCTGATGAGAGGGGAAAACCTCAGACTGAGTCATTGTACAGCTAGCTCTATGAAGAGAGAAATCAAGACGAAACCGCATTAAAATGGTTAGGCTTGAATGGTGCAAGGCTTATTTACAAATAGACCCAATAGCAGGTGCTAAAAATAACAGACAATGATGATGATCCCTCACAAGTATACAAATTAAATAGTCAAAATAGAAGATGTGAGTGAAGAGTCCAGATAGTGCTGTTAAAAATGGGTATGTATAGAAAACATTACATTGGGGAGAAAAAATATACTTTCCTCTGCCTTGTTTTCAACATAAACATTGTAACATTTAGGTTACTGGGGGGGAACCCATGGAAAAAAAATAGACTGAACCACAGTTTATAAACAAAAATGAAACTGATATGCTTAGTCTTGTTGTCCAAGCAGAGGGGCTTTTAAGGCTGCTGTGGGAATGAGCCCCATTTTCTTGCTTCAAGAGGATCTCTAGCTACAGGCCAATGTCCTTGCCAAATCCAGAAGAATCTTTGAGGAGCTGGAAGCTGACTGACACCCCTAAAAGAACCCGGAGCCGCAGAATTGGAAATGCAGTTCCTTCCATTTCTGTTGAAGGCAGGAGCACATGCAGCCTCATAATAAGTCTTAGGATAGTAGAGGACACACAATCCTTAGGCTCAGCTGTTGGGAAACCTGTTGCTATTTAGGCTTATGGGTTACTTTATGCAGTTACTTAAGGAAGCAGTGCCACTCCTATGCTCACTGTGGTTCCTCTGAAGCTAGGAGACAGGGAAGAGAGGAGCAGCCAGAGAAAATCATCTTGTCCTAAGAGAGAGCAGCAGGGGAAGAAATGGTGGTCAGGCTGTGCATCCTACTAGAAGATGGAAATGGTAAGTTTGGAGAGGGTCCTAGTTTGGATGAAAGGAAACATCAGGGGGGATTTTGGTGGGTCAGAAATCTAGATCTGTGTAAACTGAGGCCTTGTCTACACTACAGAGTTAGATTGATGTAAGGCCTAATTATGTCAGTGTACACACTACAGCCTAGTTCTGCTGATGTAAAGTGCCCTACTCATAGGTGCTGACTTTCCCACTGCCCCATTGGTGCTCGATCCGCCTCTTCACCCAAGTCCTTGCCCCTGCCCTGCATCTTTACCATCTCCTCCTATGCGTGTGCTGCGTCCCCACTCCTCCCAGAAAGTCCTAGTGCTGCCAAACAGCTGTTAGGTGGCAGGTGGGAAGCACTGTAAGGGGGAAGAGTGGGGATATGGCGCACTCAGAGGAGGTGGCAAGGAGCGGTTGGCGGCAATGGGAGCTTGATCGCCAGTGGGTGCGGAGGACCCACTAATTTTTCCCCATGGGTACTCCAGACCTGCAGCACCTTTGGAGTCGGCACCTATGGCCCTAGTACACAGACATATGCCTCGTGATAAGAAAGCCAGACTGTTACCCGGGTGGAAGGGTCTGGTTAGATCCGGGTGGCCCCAAGCTCCTGGAGGAGACTGAATGAGGAGCTGAGAGCTTGGGCTTTCAGCCCCCAACACTGCCCCTCTTAAGTTCATGGAAGCATTCCTGGTGAGGACACTCACCACTGACACAATAAGGGTACTGTGGTCATCAACCACCTTGTAGGTTGACTTAAGATTTTAGTGTATTGAATCATTCAGCTCCCATCATGCTAATAGACCTGTGCTGACTGTGGCTAGGGCTAAAACCAATACCCATTCTAATTTTCGTAGCTGATTATGGTTCTAGCTGAACTGTTCTGGTTTAGACTTAACAGCAGTATGTCTGGAAAAACTAGCAATCACCTAACTGAAATAATTTAATGGGTAGTAATTTCAAAAATAGCACCTAAGGCTATTCTCTGGTCCTTAGAACAGCAGCAACAGAGATTGTGCTTCATTAGGACCGGGGATGTAGTTAGCACTAAGAAAATCCACGGAACCATTTTTGGCCCCAGTATGCATTTTCTTTGGCTCAAGATGCCTACACCAGACATTCTAAATTGGCTCCAGCAGAGACAAATGTATATTTTGAGCCAATGAAATGTCAGTGTCTAGTAACTGATATTAAATAACTCTATTTATCCTGGCCACAAAGGCATTAGCAGCAGATTAAGATGGTCCATAGGTGTCCCCATCCCTGTATACACAGAAAATGTTTTATATAGTTGTCTAATCTAATGCATCCATCTTATTTTAAAAATATTAGCACCTTTACACTAATTAGGAGCCAGCCTTTCAGGTAGGAAATGAAACACTAATCTCTCTTCAGGTGTCTGTTACCTTGGAATGTGCTATTTAATTGTGCTTTTTAGATGTGGAAGAAGCAAATTGCTTAAAATATTGGATCATTGTTCAGCCTCTTTTTCTCAGGAAGTGAATTATATTGGCCTGTTTCTTCTTTCTGGTACTGTGCTGGGTTTAGAGTTCTTCAGCTACCAATCCAATTCCTATCTGTAAACTAAGTCTACAACCTGCCTGGACACACAATTACAGATTTAAAAGTCACCATACTGCAGCAAAAAAACTTCAAGTCCAGACTGCAAAGGGAAACTGCAGAGCTGCAATTCATTTGCAAATTCAACACAAACAATCTCGGATTGAACAAAGACCTACAATGGCTCGCTCATTACAGAACTAGTTTCTCCTCTCTCCATGTCCACACACCCCATTCAAATGCTAGAAGAATAACCCACCCTCCCTGATCGGAGATAACAAGCTGGTTCAGCCTAATTGGACTAACCTTTTTACCTCCCACCTGGTTCTTGCCTACTTATCTATACCTGCCTCTGGACACTTCCACTGCTTGTATCCGACGAAGTGGGTATTAGCCCACGAAAGCTCATGCTTCAAAACTTTATAGTTAGTCTTTAAGGTGCCACAGGACTTTGTTACCTAAGTCTACAAGGTGGTTTTCTTTGGCTCCATAGTCTCCCATCTGTCTTTGTGGAGCCAACTCAAGGTATGTTTGCTGTTCCTGCCTCACCCCAGGTAGTAGGAGACAGGTGTGGAATTATGAACAAGATATTTGTAGTGGCTCACCTCTCCCCTAAAGTTCAATCCAGATGTGGGAGTAGAGGGCAGAAGATACTCATTGCTTCTTAGGGTAGAGACTAGACTAGTTTAACCAAGGGAAATTTATTTTTGTGCATTTGTCCCTAACTGAATTCTTTCTCTTGCAGCTGCTTTGAAAGCTTTGTGCTCCTGGTTGACTAGTGACCTGTGTTAGAATAATGTAACTTAGAAGCAACTGTATTATGAATGTTATGTAGTATGATTTTAAAAACAGTCTTAGACTATATTCTCACTCCTTGTATATGCACTCTTGACCCCTGCCCTGCAGGCATCTTAAACTCATTTTCACCCTGCCCTAGCTGTGTCTTTCACAAGGCAGGTGCCACAGTGTCTGAGTACCCTGAACCTCCTGTCTTTAAAGAGTTCCAGACAGGTAAATGGAATCGATTAATACCAAACAATGGGTATGATAGCCATTAAGTGTTCTCACTTGTGTAAGTGTATTGAAAGCCCCCCTCCCTTATCCACACTGGAGTATAAAATGGCCTCAACCATGTATAGAGTTGAGCCAGTTGTTTTGGGTGTTAACCCCTTTAGCTCCTTTTTGCTAGCAATAAACCTGTTTTCCAGAAGCCTACTGAGTCATGCCTGTCCTTTGAGGGTAATATTGCGATAAGCCTCCAAAGGGACGAAGCAGTTTTTGCAACACCAGGGGCCAGGTTTTTTAAGGTATTTAAAATTGGGTGACCAGTCCTTGCTTACAGACAGCCCCCCCAACCTGAAACAAATACTCATCAGCAACTGCACACCACACAACAAAAACTCTAACCCAGGTACCTATCCTTGTAACAAAGCCCGGTGCCAACTCTGTCCTCATCTCCATTCAACTGACACCATCATAGGACCTAATCACATCAGCCATGCCATCAGAGGCTCATTCACCTGCACATCGACCAATATGATATATGCCATCATGTGCCAGCAATGCCCCTCTGCTACGTACATTGGCCAAACCGGCCAGTCTCTACGCAAAAGAATAAATGGACACACAGCTGACATCAGGAATCATAACATTCAAAAACCAGTAGGAGAACACTTCAATCTTCCTGGCCATTCCATTAAAGATTTGATGGTTTCAGTTTTGAAACAGAAAAACTTCCAAAACAGACTCCAACGAGAAACTGAGGAACTGGAATTAATTTTCAAATTGGATACAGTTAGCCAGGGGCTAAATAGGACTTGCGAATGGTTTGCTCATTATAGTAATTGATTGCATTTCCTGAGTTAATTTCCCTGACAGAAATCCATTTCAAAAGGTGTTTTTTTCTCCTACTGATAATGACCCATCTACATCTAGCAGCCCTCTTAGAATTGGTATGCTAATGTACAATTTTTTTTCTTTTCTTTCTTTCTGTGTGTATAAATGCATCTTGCTTCTGTTCCATTCTATGCATCCGATGAAGTGAGCTATAGCCCGCGAAAGCTTATGCTGAAATAAACTAGTTAGTCTCTAAGGTATTCCTTGCTTAGGAATTCCTTAGGTATTCCTCGTTAGTCTCTAAGGTATTCCTCGCGTTCTTTACGGATACAGACTAACACGGCTGCTATTCTTGATACTATCTGTCTCTGTTCATCTAATAACTTTTCTTGATGCATGCTTTGAGTTTGAAGCACTTCACAAATGATACAGTCATGCCCTACAGAACTTCAAACATCTCAAAAGAAGATGGAAGGATCAATGCTTTGCAAACAAAGGGCTATAAATCTTTTGGGTCAAACACGTTTTTCTGGAGAAGATTCAGCCTCAGTCATGTTACAGTACAGGCTAATGTTTTTCCCTCACAGTTCACTTTCTCCCCGCCCCCCAATACAAACTTTCCTTTCTATGTGAAATATTGATGAAACATATACTACTAACTTTTTGTAAGGAGCTAGGAATTCTAGCTATGGGCCTGGGAACACTGAGCAGTGACCTTACAGCATCACTTAGAAACCAGAGTATGTTTCAAAGTCATCTTTTACAGGCTTATGTTTACCTAGCTGACAGAGTTTTGATGAAGATTGCCTTTCAGCACAAAAGATGTGCTCCAACTCACAGGGGCAGTAAAAGGATTTTTGTACAGGAAGAATGAGGACTGAAAATGGGAATAATAGTATTTCTCTACCTCACAAGGTAATTATGAGTGTATATATACAAGTTGGATCCAAGTAATATTGGTTACATTAAAGGTTGTGAAGTGTTTTGAGATTATACTGAGGAAAGGCACTCTATAAGAGCCAGATATTTACTATTATTGTTAGGTGGAAAGATGGCATCTCAAGTGGCACAAATCCTCCTTTGATCCCACCAGAAAGGAAATTATTCCCAAGATGTCAGTTAGGGTCTACCCTGAAGGTGACTACTGGAGTCCAGATCATCTCTGCAAACATGCAGGGGAGAACTTTGTGGTGCACTGAGGGTACATCTGCACTGCAGCTGGAGGTGTAATTTCCAGCTTGAGAAGACATAGTTACTCTAGCTTTAATTGAGCTCCAATGTAGCCAAAGTAGCCCAGACAGTCAAGTGACTGGAATATCTAGCCCATTGGTTCTCAAAGTGGACCCCTGCCATGGGCTACTGGCATCTGGCGTCCCCGTGAGCCCAGCCCTGGTCGCAGAGGGATCCCGCACCCCCCGCCCCGGCCAGTTCCAGGCGCCTTGTGAGCCAAGTCCCGTTCGAGGTGGGCTCCCGGCACCCTTCTGGCCCCAGCCGGCTCCAGGTGCCTCCGTGAGCCGAGCCCCCGCAAGCTTGGTCCCCGCGGCGGTCTCCCTGGCCCCAGCTGGCTACGGGCACCTCCGCGAGCTGAGCCCCAGTCACGGCAGGCTCCAGGTGCCCCCCCCCCCCAGCCCCAGCTGGCTCCAGGAGCCTCCATGAGCTCAGTCCCAGTCGCGGCGGGCTCCTCCCCCCCCCCCCCCGGGCCAGCTCCAGGCACCACCGCGAGCCAAGCCCGGTTGCAGCAGGCGCCCGGCTCCCTCACGAGCTCAGGCTGGTTGCAGCAGGCTCCCGGCGCCCCCCCCCCCCTCCCCCGGCCCTGGCCAGCTCCATGCGCCCCATCTCCAGGTGGCCCCTGCCCTGGGGGGATGCTGGAACCCCCCATCCCCAGCCTGGCCCCTGTCATGGCAGGCTGCAGGCATGCCCTCCCCCCAGCCTGCCCCCTGCCCCAAAGGGCTGCCAGCAGCCCCTCCCCAGCCCGACCCCTAAGGGGGGTTGCGCTTAGAGGCCTGGTGTCCAAAAGGGGTCACCAATACAAAAAGTTTGAGAACCACTGGGCTAGCCTGTGCTGCGGTCCACTAGTCCATAGCTACACTGGTGTTTTTTCAGATGTTTAGCTACCTAAGCTGGAAATTGCATCTCCAGATGCCATACAGATGTTCTCTGAGTCTATTGTTGCTGTTTTGTTTGGATTTAGTTAAGGACCAGTAATTAGTAGCCTACAATATAATGATTTTTGCATATATTCCAACTGTTCCAATCTGCAATAAGGAAAAAATAATTCTCTCAGTATATCTTGTTTACTTCTTGTGACAGTTGGAAGTAAAAGGATCGTTTCATTTTTCCACTTCACTTATGTGATAGAGTTCAAATTCCGCAGGAACTGTTTTAGTATTGAGCTGCCTGACTTGAAAGCTGCATTAGAGATAGCATGTTTGTACCAAGTAGAGCAAACTGAGACTCCAATCCTGAAAGCACTTGTGTAATGTGCGTAATTTTAAGCACATGAGTAGTCCATCAACTTCAGTGTCGCTACTCAAGTACTTTAAGTTTAAAGCACATGTAATAAGTATTTGCAAAACAGGGACCTAAGTCAACAGTTTCCCCTACAATGTATTCTGGGATATCAATAAAAGATCATAGCAGCTCAGGCACATGAGTTCAGCACCAGAGGAAGCTTAGATAAATAGTGTAAAGCCTGTCCGAGTGAACTTAAAGAGACTATTTTTGGGGGGGTTTTTTTAATCAAGTTTTATTTTTTTCTTGTTAAAACAACTGCATTGTAGCTAAAATATTCTAGCCACTTTCTGTCAGCATTCCACATCACACCCATCTAGAGTGTTAAAAAGAGAAGTTGATTACTATTCTTTTTCCTCCTCCTTTGTGTTTATTCAAAGCTAGGGAAGATTACGCAGGAGATTTAGCCGGAGTGATCCATTCTTGGTAATGTGCTGCTCTTAGAATTAAATGGAGAAAGATCAGGGAAATGACCTCTTTCCCTAGTAATAAGGACCATATTAGATATTTGTTGGCAACATTTAAACTCACTTGACAACCCTCCAGTCACTTCTTACAGGCAGTTTTGACTGTGATATCCTATTAATGGATTTTACTTTATTTTAATTGCTGCACTAGAGCACACATCATCTGGGAAACTTTCACACATTACCCTAAATTAGTTATTCTTCTAAGTGCCTCTTTTACCCTTGCTGTTTTATTTCCTCTTTCTGTATCTTACCTTTATTAATATTTTTTTAAAATCACATTTAGAACTTTTTAACTTCAAGACACTGTAAGTTGTCTAATAGTTCTCTGAGGAATACACATATGAGTAAAATTCAATTAGTGAAGTTAAGTGACTTGTCTGGGTGGATTTGGTATTAGTGTCAGGATTAGTAATCAGGAGTCCCTAACTCTCAGTCTTATATTTGAACCACAGCTTTATCCTCTTTCCTTTCCTGCCTTCATCTCCTTTTCCCTCCACCCTGTGACTTTTTCATTATTCTTCACGCCACACAATTCTTTTGCTTCCTTTCCTTGTGTGAGCAGTTTATAAATTCCTGGTTCTTTGATTAATTCAGACAGCAGCACTCCTGTGCAGGGACTTTGCCAGCTACTTTCATGAACTACAGAGATGATAATGCTGGAACTCCTGATCTAATGCAGCAGGAAAGAGGTGACCTAGCAGCAACAGTAATATTCAGTTAAAATGGGTTGGAAATCTGCTTGAACTTGAAAATCACAAAACACCATAATTGCACAGCTGCAATTCTTATCAAGCCACTGATTCTTTCCAGTGGCCTTGCGTAATGAGGATATTGCCCTTCAAAAGGAAACTTTTTTTTGCACATGATGAGGTTCTAGTGTGTTTCTCTGTAAATCTATAAAACTGCCAGTTTTTAAATCCAAACTGTTAAGAGCTCTCAGAGAAGGAACCCAAAGGACTAAAGAACATGATTAGACTACATGTTAACCTACAGTTCACTATGTGCTCAGGGACAAGTCTTCAGCTTTTTGTCTCCCTGCTGTGCACTGCATGGAGTTTTTACATCAATTTCCTTTTGACTACAGCTAGCAACCTTTTTAGTTAGAATTAATGCTCCTTTTAGCTATGGAAATCAAACAGATGCTGGTATCTGTGCCTTCTCTTTCCCCATAAGAAATTAGGTTAGTGGATAAAGAGTTCCTCTCAATTATTGTTTTGTTATCACAAAAGATTTCTTTCAGCTCCAGTCTGGGAGAGGAAGGTTTGCAGATTTCTGAGCTCCTTTGTGCTTACTGACTTTAACTAATTAATAAACTGACCTAAACATGGAGGCTTGTATTAATGGGAGTTTCCCCAGTAACTTATAGTATTTGCTGAGAAATGCACTATAGCAAAGTAAGGTAAAAAGAGAATACATTTTTTAAAAATAGGCACAGTAGAACCTTGTTGTCTCCCACCATGTATCATTTGTATCAGAAAATTTTCTCTGACTTCTCTGAATAAATTTCATAACTCAAATCTGGTTTGATTAAACTCAAGGACCTTGTGGAGGGAAAACTGTCAACATTCTGCCCCTGCTACTGTAAAGAGGTCATGTCATCACTACAATGTTTGGTTGACAATTTACATCAGCACAAAACCAATGACTTTTGTATATTGCCCAGGCAAGTGCACACTTGGCTACTCGCATTGGGGCTGCACATACTCGCCACAAGTGGCTATATGGATGGAAAATACAGTGCCCATTGGCAGGTATCCCAGCTTGCCCACTGCTACTGTTGAGAGCAATGTCTTATGGGATACTTTCACAGTGCTTTGTGGGATAGCAACTATTTGCCAGGGATTTCTGGGAGCTGGGTGTCAAGTTCCCACAATGTTATTGTCTCCATTCCATAATTTTAATGTCTTATTTTGAAACTTCCACAGTCCAGTGTATCACTCTTCAGTTTGTGCCAGCTCTCTGGCAGAAGCCTGGATCCTGAAGAACTCAGTGCAATTTTAATGACTACTGTTATACAGAGGTAACAAACCCCAGACTAACACGGCTACCTCTCTGATTACTGTTATACAGTCACACGATCCTCCAGTATTTGCAGAACTTCAATAAGTACTACTACATCTGGATACGTATGAGGAGAAAGAAGAGGTATTCAGCAATGATGACTGTTTGCTGATGGACACAGTGAATAAAAATATCCGGTCGCTGCTGGCATTACCAGAGAAGTTCTACTTGGTGGCTCACTGCTTCTGGGCTTGAGAAACAAGCCCTGATTTGTGTGATCAAACTAATGCATGATTGGAATAAGCAGTGATCTGCAGAATTTGCGAATGCAAAAGGCAGCATTCCAGGTTCTGTGCGCCAAGCATGTTTCAGTGCAGGGACACCAGAATAAGAGCTGCATTGACAGTGGAGAAGCAAGTGGTGATCACCCCGTGGAAGCTTGCAATGACAGATTATCACTCGGTGACAAACAGTGTGGAGCTGGCAGTCCAGACTGGGGGCCATCTAACACTCCAAGTGTGCAAGGCCATTAAATGTATCCTGCTACAGATGCCTGTGACTCTGAGCAATGTGCAGGAAAAAGTGGATGGATTGGCAACAGTGGGGTGCCCAAATTGTGCTGGGGTAACGGGTGGCACTATTATCCTTATTCTGGCACCACCCACCTCATCGGTGATTATATAGACAGAAAGGGATACTTCTTCCATGGCTATGCAAGTTCATTCACTTTCACATTGCACTGCTGCTCATCCCTGTGATGCCTTAGTTTCACCATCCCCTGTGCAATCTGCAAGTAGATGTTTGTATTTCTTCAGCTGTTCCTTAGCTGTACTTGCACTGTCTCTCTTCCTACCGGCCTAGGAGCTCCATGACTACTTTCCTGCTCCAGGCATAATTGTGTCTAGTAGCTTTCTGTGTGCATGATCAGCTACTCACAAAATTGGGCTAATAGGCTTGCTCACCAACATGGACAATCAAGAAATGGCATTTCAAAAAAGTGCTGGAGTTTCCTGTGGCTGTGAGCCCTGGCCAGTGGAGTTCAAAATCATGATCTGAGCAACCACTGTCACAGGGACAGATGCACTGGAGGCCAGCTGCTGAAGGACTGTTAGGGTCAATATAGGCAATGCACTGATATATGTAGGTTGACCATGCCTTTGTTTCAGTCAGGGAGGTGGCATTATTGTGTCACTGTAGCAGGGTGCTTATGTTGGTGGGAGACTAGTTTAGATGTAGATATATGAAGAACTAGGTCAAAACAAGTTGACTTAGGTCAATCTAACTTTGTTGCATAGACCAGGATGGGGAAAAAAAACCCCAAAACTATGTGCATGTACAGAGCAACTCTGCTGGCTCACCCATGAAGCCAGAAGAAATGGTCTCATTCAGCCTCATGCACCAGAGCTAGAAGACTGAAACAGGTTGCTAGATGGTGGACAAAAGGTCCTGGAAAAGGAAGACATGGGAACAGCTGGCTCAGACGAGAACTAGAGTCAAGTTTGTTGACTTATTTTAATGTCCGATCTGCTCAGGTCTTGTTTGAATGAAGTCACTGAAGAAGTTGAATAGAAGCAGCCATAAGAAAAGAACCAGCCAATCACAAGAGAGTTGCATAAAAATGTATCTGGTTTATATTTAACCCATTTACAGAAATCTCATCTGTTTTTTGTAATGAGAAAATTCTCTTTGAAAATTTTCAAAACAATCTTTTTCCTCACTCTGAAACCTATTGTACAGTGCATGCTGTGAAAAAACAACCTATTTGCCAATTAAACTATAGAAAATAATCATGCAGCAAAGCTACTGTTTCCTATTAAAATGAATTGGACGAGGCTTAGAGTTTAGGCATAGGGGGCAAGCAGTTCAAGATCAGGTATTGCTTCTTACTGTGGAGACATTTGCTGCCTGTCTAGAGGGAGGGAACTCTCCAGGTTGTATAGAAGATATATATATATACCTCAAGGTAATTATATTTTCCAGAAGCTACAGCATACAGCTCTTCTCAGGTGGAAGGTTGGATTGACCACAACATAGGGATTGCATTTTGTCCCATTTTGAAGTAAATGAGATTGCACATCTATATAAATAAGAATGGAAGTTTGGTTCAAGGGTTTTTGTGGGAAGAAGGGGAACAAGAAGGTTCCTTTTCCTCACGTCCCCATTTAACACCTAAGTAATGGTTAAATTGGATGGATTCTGCACAGATTGTGAGATTCATATGGCCAACTGTGCAGCACCCATGTCCTTTATTGTTGTGTCCAGTCCCCTCCCCCTACTATTTACATATTTATACGCAGACCAACATTAAGAGAGATCGCTAGCTGTGAGTGAGTGAGTGTGTCTGTCTTCTTCATGCCAGCTTTTATAGCAGGCTGGCTACTCAGGCCTGCAAGTGCATCCCCTCAAGTAATTAGGGTGTGGCCTCCCAGCCCCAATACCTTTTCTCCCTGGGGCCGGGCTAACAGGGGCCTGGCTTGGCTCTCTTAGCCACCACCCTGTTACACCAACATATTGGCGCTCTTCCTTTGTGTGTAATTTGAACATGTTTTACAAGCATTCCAGAATCTTTCCCTGAAATAGAATCAGAGAGGTAGCCGTGTTAGTCTGCAATAGCAGAAATAACAGAGTCCTGTGGCACCTTAAAGACTAACTAAAGTATTGAAGCATAACTTTCGTGGGCTAATACCCACTTTGTCGGATGCCTTTCCTTCCAAGTTTCCCCTACTGTTTAGCAGACAACACAATAGTGAAAGTAGTTTCTTGGAGCTATACCCTCAGAAAATTCCAGTTTAACATTATAAGCATGGAATAAACTAGTTACTCTATAAAATACCTGCCACTGCCCTGATAAAGCTTCCCCTCTTGGCACTTATCAAGCTGCTGTGTTTTGGACCTATGCACTCCAGATTGCCTCTGGCTTTAAGGCTCTTGGCACACTCTTGTGGTGCAGATCTTCTGTCTTACACTTCCTTCTTGAGCTAAGACTCTACAATCTAGCTGCTTAAGACCAGTGACTATGCCTGCGCACTCAGGTCCATGTTTTCTGTCTCCAGACCCTGCAGAGGCTCCTTTGTGGTGCAGGTAGTCCGACATGGAGCGTACTGGTGTATGCCTTCCTGTGTTTCTTCTGAGGGCTCCAATATGACTAGCAGTTCCTTTATCTCCATCTTAGAGGCCTTTCGTGAGACCTCTCCGGGCTTCTGGGCTTCTGGGCTTCTACCAGGACCTCCTCTAGTCCTGGAAACTGCTCTCGGTGACCAGATCCTTGGCGGCCACTGAGGGGGCGGATCTCCTCATAGATCCCTGCTACACAACCCACAGCTCTGTGTGCAGGTGGCAGAATCCCCCTTGGTGCACCAGAGATCTCCTGGACTACAAGCAGGGAGACTGGCTGGAGCCCCTGATGCTCGTTCAGCACATGGGGCTCTCCCGGTGCATACTTCAGGAGGTGAAGGCTGCTTTACTGCCCGCTGCTCGGGCCTATCTCGACCAGGTCCTGTGAGAGGACACGCCCCACCCACCCTCCATCCCAGGCCCTCCGGACCTTTTCATTGGGCTCCTTCCCCGTGGACCTTCCTGGCCATCCCACCCTTTTACCATGAGCTGGCTGCACGATTTGCAGCTGGTTTGTTTCCAGACTGTGCCCAGGAAACAACTGTACACAGTGGTGCTCCACACCCTCCACGTCCTCACCCTTGCGTCCCATCCCATTACAAAGTGGCGGGATCTCCTGCCACCTTTGGAGGGTGAGGCACACTGGTGGGCCAGCATATACTCCACCCTAGTCTCAAGGCCTGCTGGGGACATCAGCTTGTGGCTCCTTCATGGAGCTGTGAGCATGAGCATGTACTTGGCACAGTTCACTCCCCTCCCGGACACCTGCCCCTTCTGCGGTGTGAGGAAGATGCTGGCGCACATATACCTGGAGTGTGCCAGGTTGCAGCCCCTATTCCAGCTCCTCTTCGATATACTTTTGCGTTTTTGATTGCACTTCTTCCCTCACCTGTTCATCTACGCACTTCCTATCCGTGGCCCCTCAAAATCATGGGACCTCCTTGTCAACCTATTCCTAGCCCTGGCCAAAATGGCCTTCTACAAAACCAGGAAGAGGAGGTTGGCCGACAGGATGTGTGTGACTGTGGGGCATATTTCCGCTCCTCAGTCTGTTCACGTATCTGGGCAGAGTTCTTCTGGGCCACGTCTGCTGGCTCCCTTGACACCTTTGAGGAGCAGTGGGCACTGCCCGGAGTTCTCTGCTTAGTGTCCCCATCAGGTTCCTTTCGTTTAGCCCTGTAACCTCACTCCTGCTCCTGTTATCTCCTTAGTTGTTCCCTGGAATTATTTGGTTTCCCAGACCTGAGGATTCTCCTCTTCACCCCTGCCACCCCTTCCTGGATACTAACAGGACCAGTGACTACTGCTGGCTCTCCCAAGCTCCAAAGAACTTTAAGCACCCATTCCCAGAACTCCAAACTTGTGGGCACAGCAGCTTACTGTTTACTTCTTCAGGAAGGACATGGGATAGTTGAAGCACATAACACACAGTCTTTGTAAAGGGTTCCAAAACCAATCATTCTACTTTAGATAGCACAAAAAACAAACAGATCCAGACTGGAAGGGGTGTTCATGCCACACCAGCCTTGAAACTGTTAAAGTGGCTCAGAAGAGGCCAATTAACCTTTAGGCTGCATCTGGGGGCGAGTCAGGCTTCACTGATATTCAGTAATTGAAAATGAAGTCCAGCTGTGCAGGAGCAGGCTGGGCTCATATAAAGCCAGGAAGCTGAGTACAAAAATGGGCTCCAGGGAGAAAATGAATAGCTCCTTTTCTGGGTACAGAGAGATGGGCAAGAATAAACCTAGGGGAGAACAAAAGCTCTTGGATCCTAGTTCTGTGGGGAGGTTTACTCTGAGGAGTTGTAGGGAAGAAAGCCTGTGGAAGGCAAAGTAGGTAGAAGCCCAAGGAAAGTACAGTGAGGGCTAAGACTATGTAGACCTTGGCTGCTGATTATAGGGGCCATCAGCAAGAACCCAGAGTAAGGATAAACCCAGGTTCTCCTACAGCCAATGGGGAAGTGACACATACTAGGAATTAGCATAGAGGACTGCATATGAGAGCACTTGAGCAGATTATCTGGTGGGACTTGGCTTCCTCTGAAGAGGAAAACTACCCAGTGACCTGACCAAACGGCTAAGTCTGGAGAATGAGAGAAGCCATGAGATGAAGGGTGTGTGTGTCCCCCTCCCCCCCAGTGGTGAGTGAAACCCCATTACACAGACAGAAACAAGAAAAATCTGTATGCCATTCTCAGCTTCAATTTCTTTACCACACTGGAGTGCTCTTCAGGAGTTGTCAGTGTTTCTTGAGGTTCCAGGTACCCCCTTATCCAAGTTGGGCTTCTCTCTTGAATCATGGAGTCCATTCTCAATCCTGCAGCTAGCTTCCTTTGACCATGGCTGATTGTACCATCAAAGACACCCAGAGGCTCTGTGGTTTTTAGGAACCCGCACTAAAACTTGATCTGCTTCTTGGGAAACTCCACTCCTTCAAACCCCATTCCCCTGCAGAAAAATTGGTTAAACCCAGCACTACTAGCTTCAGCCCAACCACTGTCTTAAAGTGCTTCCCTTGAATGGACAACCATCAAGGTTTAAAGACCATCAAGGTTTTAAAACAAATAAAAGGAAGTTCTTCTTCACACAGCGCACAGTCAACCTGTGGAACTCCTTACCTGAGGAGGCTGTGAAGGCTAGGACTATAACAGGGTTTAAAAGAGAGCTGGATAAATTCATGGAGGCTAAGTCCATAAATGGCTATTAGCCGGGATGGGTAATGAATGGTGTCCCTAGCCTCTGTCTGTCAGAGGGGGGTGATGGATGGCAGGAGAGAGATCGCTCGATCATACCTGTTAGGTTCACTCACTCCGGGGCACCTGGCATTGGCCACTGTCGGTAGACAGGATGCTGGGCTAGATGGACCTTTGGTCTGACCCAGTATGGTCGTTCTTATGTTCTTATGTTCTTATGACCCTCTATTGTCCCTGATCTGGAAGATATGACACAGCCCTGAGAGGAGTTGGTGGAATCCATATACACTGAGGCAAACAATAATACAACAATTTCTTAAAACCAACCAAAATCCATAAATTATATACAGAGCAGTTCCCCTGCCAAATCATCACAATATTTTCTTCTTTAAATGTTGAAGAAAACATGTTAACTTGCTCTACTAAAACACCATTTCTATGGGCTCCCAGTCTCCTGCACAGTATGCTATGGAACTTGGACACATGTCAAAGTCAAATCACTTACTGATGATCACCTCTCTGAAAAACAGTGTCTCAGCTGGGATGCTATTATAATTAAATTGTGACTTCCTTTAGTAATATGTTCTCTCTCATGCTGCTACAGAAAAGCAATACATGTATTCTGCAGAAATTAAACTATGGTTGTTTATGCAAATGCCTGAAGCATGCCAATGGCATTTCATACATATCCTATATAATAAAAGGCCAGAGGAAGTTTGTCTGAAGCCGTCATGCTCAGTAGAGACAGCCCGGATGAACAGCATGCTGGGAGTGGTAGTTCGGCGGCACTGGCTGCCGCAAGCTGCAGAGACGGGCCGGACACACAGCGGTAAGCACTTTGGCCCGTCCCCAGTGAGGTAACAGGGCACAGTGCTGAGAAGCAGTGGGGGGGGGGATGCCAGTGAGGTAACAGGGCATAGTGCTGAGAGGCAGTGGTAGAGCAGGGGGGGACGACCCCAGTGAGGTAACAGGGCATAGTGCTGAGGGTAAGTGGTAGAGAAGGAGGGGGACCCCAGTGAGGTAACAGGGCACGGTGCAGTAGGACTGAGGGGCAGTGGTAGAGAAGGAGGGGTGTGGTAAGAGGACTCAACGGGCCCTCTCTCTCAGAAGAAAAAGATCCTATCCAGCTGCTTTGCCCCGATATTACTTCACTGGACAGGGGTAAGGTTATCTTAAGCTTTTATTCAGCGCGCTGAAGGTTGCTCATTAGAAAATAGAACAACCCCCAGTATCAGAAATTGGAAGCTTTTATAACATACAGATATACATGTTCATGTGGCTCATTGATTATTCATTTATACCCGTACATGGTTAAAACTATGTGGAAACCGGAAGGTTACATCAGAAACATATTCATTGGTTCTAATTGGCCGCAGTGCCGAGCCTCCGCAACAGATTTTTCACTTTTAGCCTATATTAGTAACATTATCAAGGTCTTACTTTTGGAAGTCAGTCTAATTTGCACACAACAACACCAGGTGTCTTATCTCAGTTAGTATAGGAGTGTTTTGAGTATAACACTCCCTTATTTTTCCCATGAGTTGCATTTCTCACATTTGAGGCTTATTCGCTATCTTCAGTTAGCAGTCTGAGATTACCCAGAGTGCTTGACTGCAGTTAGCTAACTAAGCCTATGTATGTCTTACATACATTTGCTTATTACAACATAGGGTAAAGATGTTTACAATAGGGGGACCCCAGTGAGGTAACAGGGCACAGTGCAGCAGGACTGAGGGGCAGTGGTAGAGCAGGGGGGGACCCCAGTGAGGTAACGGCACGATGCTGAGGGGCAGTGGTAGAGAAGGAGGGAGACCCCAGTGAAGAAACAGGGCACAGTGCAGTGGGGCTGAGGGGCAGTGGTAGAGAAGGAGGGGGTCCCCAGTGAGGTAGCAGGGCACGGTACAGTGGGACTGAGAGGCAGTGGCAGAGCGGGGGAGGGACTCAGTGAGGTAACAGGGCACGGTGCAGGGGGACTGAGGGCAAACACCAGTAAGCACTTTGGCCCGTGTACATGGGCTTTTACACTAGTATAAGAATATATGTAAAGCATATTTTTCAGTAAAACTAATCTGTGCTGAAGCACAAAATAAAACCCCACCACCTTCCATCAACTTTCATAATTTGAGTAGAATTTGGGTTTTTTTGGAATGCTAACCTTAATAATGAATTAGTTAATAGTGAATAGCTGTTTTATTGTGCTAGTGACTAGGAAACTGTAGGTAAAACAAACTAAAGCATTTCACATGTACCAAGCAGGAAACTGCATTTATTTTGGTTTAAGTCCCTTTTTATTTCTAAAACTTCTTTTGAAATGATGCTTTTCAAGGATTAAGAAAAGGATATGTCTATTCTTTTGTAACATTTATATTCATCTGGCATTTTTATCTCCCTTGGAAATCATATTCTCTGCTGAATAGATCTGGATGTACAGTAAACCAATCAAAAGTTCCAATGCTGTATATTAAAAGTGGCCTTGGTTTTTCAAAGTTGGTCAATTGGTGACCAACTGAGCAAGGGGCCATATGGGCTCCTACTGGAACACTATGCAGCTTCCCTGAATAGGTTTGTTTTTTTTTAAGCATATGGTGTAGATGGCAACCAGAAGAGTTTAGCAAGTGTAATTTTGTGTTTGATTCCTTCATTTAATTTCCTTTGTTTGGAAGAGACAGATGAAATTTGTTTTTTCTTGTTGGTTTTATGAAATTAGAATAACTTTCCAATCAAATTTTTTAGGAGGTGGAGAGGTGCAACTTCACAAGCACTCTGGATACTGAAATACCAGAATTTGATAGAGAGGAAAAACATAACTGGTACATGATTTTTTGGTTACATCCCATCACAGAATGTACTAATGATTAATCAAATCACTTTTGCATAGCCTTCACTTGAAGGTTTGCAAAGCACTTTGCAAACTGTGCAACAAACTATAGTTAAGGATAACTTCATTCTCCATTCAAATACCAACTTCTGTGATAGGAAGTAAAGACTATCTTTTTATCAAAATTAAACTGCAGGGGGAATTTAGGGACAAAAAATGTAATTAGCAAAGTTGGAATCTGGCCAGACCACTACTCACAAGTCTGAATGCTCATGTAGTTAATAGAAAATACTGTGTTTTCTCTCTTGACTAACCTGACCCCTGAGTGCTTTTAAACCTTAAGCTTTGATTTTTAAAAGGAACCTAACACTCCTAGACAGGAAGAAATAGCAGCGTTAGCTTGATTCCTCCCACTTTTTCAGAGCAGCTGCTGTAAAGTGGTTGTTATGGAAGTATTTTGCAATTTCAACAACATTAGCTTTTATTTCTGGAACACTGAAGTCTTTGGCTAGAAGATGCATCAAATGAGCACTGCAACAGTATGTTATTAGCTTGGGACTCTCTTCTAAATTTCTTCTCATCTTAGGGCAGGGGTGGGCAAACTATGGCCCGTGGGACACATGCAGCCCGCAGGACCGTCCTGCCTGGCCCCTGAGCTCCTGGCTGGGGAGGCTGCCCTGGCCCCTCCCCCGCTGTCTTTCTGCAGCCACCCTGCCATGTGGGCAGCTCTCTGGGAGGCGGGGCTGCGTGCCCCTGTGGGGGAGCACATCTAGCTCTATCCGGACTGTTGCTCTGTGCAGCATGGTAATAGGGTGGGAAGCGGGGAGGTTGGATAAGGAGCAGGGAGTCCTGGGGGGCTGTCAGGGAACAGGGAACTGGGGGCAGTTGGGTAGGGGTGCGGTCCTGGGGGGCAGTTAGGGTGGGGGTCCTCTGGAGGGGGAGGTCAGGGGACAGGGAGCTGGGAGTTGAATGGGTCGGGGATTCTGAGGGGGGCAGTCAGGGGGCATGAAGTGAGTGTGGGTCAGATAGGAGGCAAGGCCAGGCTGTTTGGGGAGGCACAGCCTTCCCTACCCAGCCCTCCATACAATTTTGCAAACCTGATGTGGACCTCGGGTCAAAAAGTTTGCCAGCCCGTCTTAGGCCTGGGCTACACTGGGGGGGGGGGGGGGAGCGAGGGGGTTCACGCTAAGATATGCAACTTCAGCTATGCTATTCGTGTAGCTGAAGTCAAAGTATCTTAGTTCGACTTACCTGGCTGTCCTCACAGCAGTGGCTCCTCTGTCGACTCCACTTACTCCTCTTGCGGAGCTGGAGTTCCGGAGTTGACAGGGAGCACGTTCGGGGATCGATTTATTCTTCTCCGGCTTCATGGTCTGGGAACCTGCCTTGGGAGGGTATGGCTCCAGGGTGATGAAAAGGTCCTGGCTGCCGGGGAGAACAGCTTCTCCACTTGCCTGGTGTGCATTCTCCTCCTCTTCCTCATCCACAAAATCCTCCTCTCTCTTCCTCTTCTACAAAATCCTCCTCTCTTTTGTAAGTCTCCCCTCTTGCAGGTGTTCACGGACAGTGGTGGGGTAGTGGTAGGGTCCCCCCCTAGAATGCCATGCAGCTGATCACAGAAGCAGCATGTATGGGGCTCTGACCCGGAGTGACCGTTTGTCTCCTTTGTCTTTTGGTAGGCTTGCCTGAGCTCCTTAACTTTCACACAGCACTGCTGTGTGTTCCTGTTGTATCCTCTGTCCAACATGCCTTGTGCAATTTTGTCATATATATTTGCATTTCTTCTTTTTGATCAGAGTTCGACTTGCACAGATTTTTCTCCCCATACAGCCATCAGATCGAGTGTCTCCCTTTCAGTCCATGCCGGAGCTCGTTTGTGATTCTAGGACTGTATGGTCACCTGTGCTGCTGAACTTGCCATGCTGACCAAACAGGAAATGAAATTCTAAATTTCCTAGGGCTTTTCCCGTGTACCTGGCTAGTGCATCTTAGCTGAAGGTGCTGTCCAGAGCAGTAACATTGGAGCACTCTGGGATAGTTCCCAGAGGCCAGTACCATTGAATTGCATCTACACCACACAAGATTCAACCCAGCAAGATTGATTTTAGCACTAATCCCCTCACTGGGGAGGAGTACAGCAGTTGATTTTTAAGAGCCCTTTAGGTCGAGGGAATTGGGGTTGGTTGCGTAGATGCATTTAGGATAAAATTGACCTAATGTGGCTAAATTCGACCTAACCTCATAGTGTAGACCAGGGCTTAGATACATTTGCAGCATTGCCTGTGACCAAGCTGCGTACTAGATATTTGATTTTTTTTTCATAGTTTGTTATAGCTTTTACTGCTACTGCTTGTAAGTATTCTGCTGTGTGCACATCTCCTGATGTATCAATTGTTTCTGTAAGGAAGACTTCCCTTCTTCTGTTGTCACAGAGGCATATACAACAGGATCATTGTGGACATTGCTCCACCCATCAAGACTCAGGTTATCCAAAATAGTTAATATTTAATAACTATTAACTATTTATATTACATTATACTACTATATAACTACTACTATTATATTATACTTCATTAAATAGTTAATATTTTATATTTAATATTTAAATTCAGGTAGAATAGAATGCCATTAGATCTTATTCTGATGTATTATGGACCTAATCCCATTTTCATTAACGCCAACGGACCTGACTTCAGTGTTGTTGTAGCTGTGTCCCATGGGCATTGAACCAGGCTCTAAAGTGCTCCATCCTTGTCTTCCTTCTTATACGCATAAATGAAAGGAGATTTGGCACCACTGTAATCCATAAAATGTTAATTGCTTTCAATCAAAGCACAATCACATTTTAACAGGTTATTGTGCCATTTTAGATATAGCTACAGAAGCAAATTCTTATCTTAAATTCAGTAATATTCTCCACTGTACCTAAAGTTGCTCTAGAGATAGCCAAACTTGTAGTCATAGCTCTATTCTTAAATAATATGGAAAGAAATGTAATGAAAGTGACCTACACTACAAGGAAAAGTCAGAAATAACAGGTGGAAGAGGCTTACTGGGCATTCTAAAAGCTTTGCCTATTGCAGTGGTTCTCAAAGTTTTTGTACTGGTGACCCCTTTTGAACACTGAGCATCTGACCCCCCTCTAAAAATTAAATACACATTTTTGATATTTAATACTGTTAAATACTAAATATAAACTCTATTGCTTAAAATGAATTTACCTTTTCTCACTGCTTTTTAAATTAAGACTAAAACACATTTTTATTTAATTAAAAATAAGTGGAAAAGTTATTTTTAAATAGAATTTTATTTTAATACAACTTGTTTTTTGATATCTTCAGACATCTCACATATTCTGCGTTTCACAGTATCATTAGACATGGAAAGCATATTCAGTTTTTTGGCAGTATCACTGCCAATCATAAGTGCCACAATATCTTTGCATGCTGGCAGAATAAGCTCCTCACCTACTGTATGTGGCATTTTGGTACGGGCAATTCGTAGAGACACAACATAAGAGGCCTCCACAGTTGAGGACTTCTGCTGTTGGAAACTTCCATCAGTATCAAGCTTCTTTGTTGCTTCTTCTCTGCATTTGAAAAAATCCACATTTCGATTTTTATGCTCAGGATGTTTAGTTTCAAGATGTTGCTGCATTTTGCATGGTTGCATTGATTCAGCAGACAAAACTTCACTGCAAATGACACATTGCGGTTTTTCAATACCAGAGTTGATGATACTGGTAAAGCCAAGTTTAATGTAAGACTGGAGATACTTTCATTTTTTAGCAGTTTTAGTAGTACAACTGGCCATTATTTTCAGCAGAAAGTTTGTACTTGTATGTATGACAGCTGCGAATGTTGTTTCCTTACCAGGGTCAGTCATAGGCAAAATGATGTCTGGCCAAACTTCTGTTTGGTGCCCTTTGTTTGGAGGTGGAGCAGAGCCTGAAGTGAAGTGAAGTGAAGTGAAGTGAAGGCTGGGCTGGAGGAGCTTGGGGCCAGCAGCCCACCATAGGGGCTGGATTGAGCTGGCACAGTGGCCCACCACTGGGGGTCGGAGGTGGTGTCAGCAGCCTGCCCTGGGGGAGCTGCAGCCAGCCGCGGGGGTCAGGACGGGAGCCCGCAGCCCACCGCCCACTGGGGTTGGGGCTGGGGCTAGTCACCCGCCACTGGGGGTCGGAGGTGGGGTCAGCAGTTTGGGTCAGCTGCCAGACTTCCACGTGGGTCAGGCCTGGATCCCGCCGCCCACCCGCGTGGACCAGGGCAGGGACCCGCTGCCAGCTGGGGTCGGGGCAGGGGCCGGCAGTCCGCCCCGGGCTTCGGGGCTGGAGTGCAGCCCACCACTGGTGTCAGGGCTGGAGCCCGCCGCCCGCGTGGGTTGGGGATGGAGCCAACAGCCCACCGGCAGGTCAGGGCAGGAGCTGGCAGCCCCCTGCAGGAACTGGGTCGCCAGCCCCGGAGATTGCGGCTGGAGCCTAGCCCGCCGCCGGGGTCGGGTCGCCAGCCCTGGGGATTACGGCTGGAGCCACAGTCTGCCGCGTGGGTCGGGCCTGGAGTCCGCCGCCCGCTGGGGTCGGGGCTGGGGCCAGCAGCCCACTGGCAGGTTGGGGCAGGAGTTGGCAGCCCGCGGGGATCGCAGCTCAAGCCGGCAGCCTGCAGCAGAGGCTGGGTCACCTGCAGCAGGTGCCGGGTCACCCGCTGCGGTGCCAGCAGCCCCCAGCTGGGGTAGGGGCTCGCGACCCCCACAAAAGTGGCCCGTGACCCCTCGAGGGGTCGCGACCCCCACTTTGAGAACCAATGGCCTATTGGTTAAAAATTGATCCTTTTCTTTTGTTCATGTGTGGTTTCCAAAAATGAAGAGTGTTGTGCAAATTAATTTACATAGCTTTCTAAAATTCTAATGTTAAATGACTTGATCCTATTTTCAATAATTTCAATTTTGCAATGAAGCAAATCATTAACCTGTATGAAGTCTCCATCCAGTAATTGGAATTTCATACTGTTGATTGCAATTCAGATGTTTTCCCTCTGATTTTTGTAATGTTTTTTTATTTAAAAAGTCTTAGAACTAAATGAGCTGATTCAGTTTCAGACTCATTGCAACAAGACTCATTGCTTGTTTTAAAGGAAACATATATGGATGATATCTTTGAAGACAGACGACAATTTATATACAGAACATACTGGGACAGATTCTCAGCTAGCATTGATTTCAATGGAGCTCTACTGATTTACGGGAGCTAAGGAGCTGACTTGCTGAATGTAGTGCTGCTCTACCCAAAGAAGAATATGGAGGAGTGGGGGGCACAGATTCACTCTTTTTTCTCTGGATGTCTCCTATAACTGTCCAGTCATCATTTTTTAAATACCTCAAGAATCAAAAGTGGAAAAGACATTCAAAAAGGACCTCCTTTCAGCAAAGAAAAGCAAGACGTAAATAACCATCTAGCTAATTACAGAAAATGTCCAACAGAATGGTGCCTGCTGTATTGGGTGAAGAGAGTTCCAACAGGGAATGTATGGGCCACTGGCAAGGGCATAGAAGCAGCAACCTGTCAAGGGAATGATGCTTTAGGGAAATCTTCTCTCCTAATATCACATTTTGATATTTCACTAGCGACAAAGAGTCTTGTAGCACCTTATACACTAACCTATTTTAGCGATCATGAGCTTTCGTGGGTTAAGACCCACTTCATCAGATGAATGTTGTGGAAATCTCCAGAGGCAGGCATAAATATGCAGGCAAGAAAGCAAGGTAAATTCAATCAGTGGGGGTGGTGAAGCCCACTTCCAGCAGGTGATCTGGAGGTGTCAACGCCCAGAGAGGAGAAAAACAAGGTTACTTACCTGTAACTGTTGTTCTTCGAGATGTGTTGCTCACATCCATTCCACTATAGGTTAGGCACGCGCTGCGGGCCTGGTTGCCGGGTAGATTTTCCCCTAGCTGCAGACTGGGTGAGCAGGGAGCCCCCTGGAGTGGCGCCACTGAGGCACTCTATAAGTACCCCTGCGACACAGTCTGGCCCTCAGTTCCTTCTTTGCCGGCTAAACCGACAGTGGGGAAGGAGGGTGGGTTTGGAATGGATGTGAGCAACACATCTCGAAGAACAACAGTTACAGGTAAGTAACCTTGTTTTCTTCTTCGAGTGATTGCTCACATGCATTCCACTATAGGTGACTGCAAGCAATACCTAGGAGGTGGGGTCGGGTTGACCCATTGCTGATCGTAAGACCGCTGACCCAAACGCCGCATCGTCCCTGGTCTGCTGGACTATGGCGTAGTGGGCGGCGAAGGTATGGATGGAGGACCAGGTAGCCGCCCTGCAGATGTCCGTAATAGGGATTCCCTCCCGGAAGGCCGCAGAGGACGCCTGCGCTCTCGTGGAGTGTGCTGTTACTCTCTCAAGCGGCTTGTCCGCGAGTTCATAACAGGTGTGAATGCACGAGGTAATCCAGGAGGAGAGCCTTTGGGCTGAAACTGGCTGGCCCTTCATCCTCTCCGCAACTGCCACGAAAAGTTGGGTTGTTTTCCTGAATTGCTTTGTTCTATCTAAATAAAAAGCAAGAGCCCTCCTAACGTCCAACGTGTGTAATTGCTGTTCCCTTCCAGAGGTGTGTGGCTTAGGATAAAAGACTGGGAGACAAATGTCTTGATTAACATGGAAGGGAGAGACCACCTTAGGCAGGAAGGCCGGGTGGGGACGTAGCTGCACCTTGTCCTTATGGAAGATAGTGTAGGGCGGCTCAGAGGTCAGTGCACGGATCTCTGACACTCTACGAGCCGAGGTGATAGCTACTAGGAATGCCACCTTCCAGGAAAGGTGTAGTAAGGAACACGTGGTGAGGGGCTCGAACGGGGGCATCGCGAGGCGTGAGAGCACAAGGTTGAGATCCCAAGGTGGAATGGGATGCTTGACGCTCGGATACAGCTTATCTAGACCCTTAAGGAAACGGTATACCACAGGGTCGGAGAAGACTGAGTGGTTCGACTGACCCGGATGGAAAGCCGATATGGCAGCGAGGTGGACCCGGATAGTAGAGGTAGAAAGGCCCTGATTTCTGAGGCCTAAGAGGTAGTCCAATATGCGTGGGATAGTAGCCTCACTTGGAACGATGTCATGTTGTGTGCACCATGCAGAGAAACGGGTCCACTTGGCGGTATAGGTACTTCTGGTGGATGGTTTCCTACTACCCAGAAGGACGTTCTGTACCTCGGCTGAGCATAAGAGCTCAGGACCTCTCAGCCATGGAGTAGCCACGCTGTGAGGTGAAGGGACCGCAAGTCCGGGTGCAGGAGGCGACCGTGATCCTGGGAGATCAGGTCTGGCCACAGTGGGAGGCTGATGGGAGGGGCCCTGGACAGCCGGAGGAGGGACGCATACCAGCATTGCCTGGGCCAGGCCGGGGCTATGAGGATGACGTGTGCCCTGTCCTGTCTGATCTTCAGGATCACCTTGTGGAGAAGCGGGATCGGAGGGAACGCGTAGAACATGTGCCCCGTCCAGGGTAGGAGAAAGGCATCTGTCAGGGATCCCCGGGAGCTGCCTCGAAAGGAGCAGAACTGGAGGCACTTCCTGTTCTGTCTGGAGGCGAAGAGATCGATGTGGGGAAACCCCCACCTCAGGAAGATCGGCCGGATGACATCTGGCCGAAGGGACCACTTGTGAGTCATAAAGGATCTGCTGAGGTGGTCCGCCAGGGTGTTCTGGATTCCGGGAAGGAAGGAGGCCACCGGGTGAATAGCGTGGGCTATGCAAAACTCCCATAGGAGAATCGCCTCTTGACACAGGGGGCTGGAGCGGGCCCCGCCTTGCTTGTTTATGTAGTACTGGGCTGTGGTGTTGTCTGTCAGCACCGCTACACAGTGACCCCGTAATGTGTCCCGGAACGCCTGGCACGCGAGCCGGACGGCCCTCAGCTCCCTGACATTGATGTGGAGGCAGAGGTCTGACTCCGACCAACGGCCCTGGGTCCTGAGTTCCCCTAGGTGAGCTCCCCACCCTAGTGACGAAGCGTCCGTCACCAGGGACATGGACGGGTTGGGGGGAAGGAAGGGGACCCCTCGGCACACATTGTCCTGGTCTTCCCACCAAGCCAGAGCGGATAGGGTGGCTCTGGGGATGGAGAGGAGGGCGTCCATACTGTCCCTTCTCGGTCTGTAGGCCACCGCGAGCCACGACTGCAGTGGGCGTAGCCGTAGTCTGGCGTGCTGTATGACATGAGTGCACGATGCCATGTGACCTAGCAGGCTGAGGAAGACCTTGACCGTAGTCATCGGACAGTTGCGTAGCTGTCTGATGGCCGACTGGATAGTGAGGAACCGAGGCTGGGGCAGGGATGCCCTTGCTACCGTGGAGTCTAGTAGGGCTCCTATGAACTCTATGTTCTGGGTAGGCTCCAGGGTGGACTTCTCCCTGTTGAGAAGGATTCCCAAGCGGTCGAACATGCTGATAACGAGCCGCACGTGAGCTGACACTTGGTCCCTGGAGGTGCCTCGGATCAACCAATCGTCGAGGTACGGGTATAAGTGTACCCCGCGGCGCCGAAGGAATGCCGCTACTACCGCCATACACTTTGTGAACACCCTGGGTGCGGTGGACAGGCCGAAGGGTAGGACGGCAAACTGATAGTGTTCCCCCGCTACCAGGAAGCGGAGGTAACGTCTGTGTGAGGGTTTGATGCTCACGTGAAAGTAAGCGTCCTTCATATCGAGGGCAGCGAACCAGTCTCCCGGATCCAGAGAGGGAATGATAGTGCCCAAGGTGGCCATGCGGAACTTGAACCTGATCATGTAGGTGTTGAGTTCGCGCAGGTCCAGGATGGGCCGGAGGCCCCCTTTCGCCTTGGGGATCAGGAAGTAGCGGGAGTAGAACCCCTTCCCCCTGAACTCCTGCGGTACGGGCTCGATGGCTCCCAGTGCGAGGAGCGACCTCACCTCCTGTACGAGGAGTTGCTCGTGAGAGGGGTCCCTGAAGAGGGACGAGGAGGGTGGGTGGGTGGGAGGAGTGGAGGAGAGCTGGAGTGAATATCCCACCTCCACCGTGCGGAGGACCCACTGGTCTGATGTAATGGCCGACCATGCACGGCGGAAGTAGGACAGACGGTCTCCAAAGGGAGGATCCAGGTTTATGATTGGTGAACTGCCCCCGGGCGCACCATCAAAAGTTGGATTTGGGCCCCTGGGAAGGCTTAGAGCCTTGTTGTTTCCCGCCCTGCCTAGGCCCTTGCCGGCAGCGGTAAGGGCGGCTTCTCCTAAGGGAGGAGTCCTGGGGCGGGCGCGCAGGTGGGAAGAATTTCCTGCGTGGCGGGATGAAGGGACGCCTCTGTGGACCTGGGGTGTGCATGCCCAGGCCTTTGAGGGTTACCCCCCTGTCCTTGAGGGCCTGGAGATGGGCATCCGTATCCTCCGAGAAGAGGGACTGTCCCTCACAGGGGAGGTCCTGGATTTTAAATTGCATGGCCGGGGCTAGGTTGGATGACGAGAGCCATGCTGCCCGGCGGAGGGCTATGCCCGAGGCCATTGTTCGGGCCGCAGAGTTGGCCGAGTCCAGGGCCGCTTGCAGGGCATGACGAGATATGTCCCTGCTTTGGAGCAATAGGGCCCTGAACTCCTGTTTGCCCTCCTGCGGGAGAGAAGTCTCAAATTTACTAAGGGCCTCCACCGTGTCGAAATGGTGCCTACTCAGGAGTGCCTGATGGTTGGCGACTCTGAGTTGTAGGCCCCCGGAGGAATAAACTTTCCTGCCGAAGTGGTCCAACCTTTTGGCCTCTTTAGCCTTGGGGACCTGCGCCTCCTGCCCGTGGCGCTCCCTGTTATTAACAGAGTCCACCACCAGGGAGGAGGGCGTGGGGTGAACATACAAGTATTCATATCCCTTGGCTGGGACAAAATAACGCTTCTCCACCCCACGAGCAGTGGGGGAGATAGAGGCGGGGGTCTTCCAAATTGCCGCCGTGTGGAGTTTAATAGTATTAATGAACGGCACTGCCACCCGTGCCGGAGTGCCCTTAGTTAACATGGTGGTGACCGGGTCGTCCACCACTGGGACCTCTTCCAAAGGCAGGTTCATGTTTTTAGCAACTGCCTGGAGGAGATGTTGGTAACTGGAGAGGTCCAAGGTGGGCGGGCTAGTTGATGAAGTGCCCGCCACTGCCTCTACCCCTACGGGGGAGGCGTAGGGACCCGGCTCCATAGGGCTACGTGTCGTGGAGGGCTGGACTGCCGATGATGGTCCTGCCAGCACGTCCACTGGACCCTCTGAGCTCACCTGGAACCCGGGTTCAGACTGGGTTTCCCGGGGCCGATCATACCCCCATGCCGCCCACTCTGACCAGGCAGGGTTCTGGGTGACTTGGGCTGGTCCCGCCGAGCGAGGGGACCGCGTGCCGGCGGACTCTCGACGCTCCCGGTGCCGTGGGCTTCTCGACCGGTGCCGGGCGGTAAGGTGCCCATCCGAGGAGTCGTGGCTACCCGAACGGTGCCGCCTCGGGAAGTCTCGGTGCCGAGACGATGATCGGTACCGGGGGGACCTTCGGCGCCGCGACGGGGTCCGGTGCCGCTCTCTACACTCCTGGTGCCGTGGGCTTCTCGACCGGTACCGGGCGGTATGGTGCCCATCCGAGGAATCGTGGCTACCTGAACGATGCCGCCTCGGGGAGTCTCGGTGCCGAGACGATGATCGGTACCGGGAGGACCTTCGGCGCCGCGACGGGGTTCGGTGCCGAGACGACGAGCAGTGCCGGGACGCGGAGCGGCTTGTGGAGCGACGTCTCGGACGGTCTCGGCGCCAGCTGAGGGACCGGTGCCGGGAGTGCGACCGGTGCCGAGAGTACGACCGGCCCTTGCCAGGGTGCCGGGACTCTGATCGGCGGCCAGAGCGCGAGTGGCGCGAACGGCCAGGAGGAGACCTTGAGCAGGGTCTCAACTCCTTGCGGCGCCGAGACTGCGACCAGAGCCGGGCGGGTGACCGTTGCCGGGAGTCTGGTCGGCGCCGCGAAATCGAGCGGTGTCCATGCCCTGCCGGGCTCCGACACGCGATCTCTGCCTTGGTCATGGGCGGCCTGCCCGTCGACTGGACTTGTTGCTGCGTGGCGTCCCCGGCAAGCAACCCTCTCGCAGCAGTGCACGCCTCCATCGTGGAGGGAAGCTGCTGCGGAGTTGGCACCCCAAGTGGCAAGACCACTGGCACCGGACTCGACGGGGCCTCCTGCGGCGCCGGAGTCAGCCGTGCGGGTGCTGGCGGCTCTTCCTCAGGTCGGCTCCCCGGAGAAGGCTGAGGTCGCGGGACTGGTACCGACGGCTGGACGCGGTCTGGCGCCGGAGCGGGGCGAAGTTGAGCGCTCCTCTTCCGCTTGGTGCTGGGGGAGCGCGACCGGTGCCGAGGCTTGGCTCTCGGCGGTTTGGGTGCGGGGTCCGGTGCCGCACTCGAGTCCGGGGCCGCCTCCATCAGGACGTGCCGCAAGCGGGATTCCCTGTCTTTGTGGGTCCTGGGCTGAAGGTACTGCAGATCTAGGAAGAAACTGCCAAGTGCACTTACCAGGCACTTGAGAGGCACTTAGAGTGTGGGTCTCCCATAGGCATAGGCTTCCCACACTCTGAGTGCTTGAATCCCGGAGCCTTGAAGACAGAGGCTCCGGCAGCAGGGAAAAACCCCTGCACTTGACTATTTACACTACAAAGACTATGTAAACTAACTAACAACAACTGCTAACAACGAACAATTAAGAGAACAATCGACTAGCTAGGAGATAAGGAGAACGCTGAAAAGCAGAACTCCTCTTCCGACTACCAGCTCCAGCGGTAAAGAAGGAACTGAGGGCCAGACTGTGTCGCAGGGGTACTTATAGAGTGCCTCAGTGGCGCCACTCCAGGGGGCTCCCTGCTCACCCAGTCTGCAGCTAGGGGAAAATCTACCCGGCAACCAGGCCCGCAGCGGTGCCTAACCTATAGTGGAATGCATGTGAGCAATCACTCGAAGAAGAACTGCTTTTGTAATTGGTGAGCCATTCACAGCTAATATGAAGTCCAGAGCTAATAGTGTCAAATTTGCAGATGAACTGAAACTGCGTCCACTCCCAACTTTTACAACATATACATCAGGAGATTTGTGTGCCCAAGTCAGGCCCATACAAAAGTATGTCTGTTTTGAAAATGTGTTCCCCTTACCCTTTCAAACTAAAAAATCAAGTGGGGCAGAAGAAGGAAGGAAGTAACAAAACATTTATTCTTTGAAGTTCTCCAGAACCAGGGAACCTTTGTGCATCTATTCACATTATAATGGCTAGTTTTAAGGTCTGGAGTGCTGTGTAGCTCCTGAGCTCAACATCCTCTCACTGTTGTACATATACTGGGTACAATTCTGTGCTGTGCCTCTTGGAAACTGTGGGCTGTTCCAGGTACTGGCATAGCCCCTGTTGGTAAATTACAACACCAAGTGGCTAATCTAATTTATGGCAGCCCTCTGAAGACTCCTTATGGGCTGTCAAAATCTCCCTCTTGCCCCTGCAACATGCTCACAGTGCCAGAGCTTGTAAGTGAAGCAATACAGCATCATTTCTACTGTCTCTATACTGCTATTTGCTGGAGCAATTCATGACCTCTATACAGTATATAGGGATTAAGGCAGACGAAGAGAACCTCTCCTACTGATTCTCTCACTCAAACTGACTACTACAGGGAACAACTGCTCCTGTAGAGGAAAGAAACTGAATTGATTATTGTTCTTTAAATGCTCCCAAATTTAAAGGGAAATGCACCAATACTTTTGAGCTATTTTAGAGTGTCAACAACTAATTTAATCCCATACTTTATAAACGGTGTTCCCTTGTGAGAATCTAAGCAACGTTAATCCTCAGCATGGAAATCACTGTTACAAGGGGAAGATGACAGACCTTTTATTTCGAAACAGTGTAGGCAGCTTTGACTTTGGGGAAATAGTCCCTAGGATTATCTTCATTTCTTCTGAAACCTCAAATTGATTAAATTAGATCACTGAAAGGCCACCAAGGATGTGTTTTGTAGGGCAGCAGCATATTAATCTCCTTGGATTTGGAGTCTGTGAGTTTGAATCCCAGAGTAGCTGGCAGTTCAAAGGAGCAATATGTCAAGATCTACACATGCCAGTTCAGTGAGGCTTCTATCTTTGTCTTAAGAGACAAAACAAATTTGGGCAGGAAAGACCTGTGATCCACCTGCATAATCATATATGTAGTCATAAAAGTAATATTTGTTATTTAAAATAATTTTCCTAAGTAGTGATACCTGGAAATTCATGGACCTACTTAGATTTGTAATGCAGATACACTGTTTCTGAAAAGTCATTGCAGCGACTTCTCTAACATTTGAAAAATACTACCGACATGGGACTTCACTTTTAGGATAAATTCAAGGTAAATTGATAATCATTGGATGATGAACATAATAATGGCCATACTGGATCAGACCAAAGGTCCATTTAGCTCAATATCTTGTCTTCCAACAGTGCCCAATGCCAGGTGCCCCAGAGGGAATGAACAGAATAGGTAATCACCCCTGTTGCCCATTTCCCTGTTGTCCATTTCTGTCTTTTGTGAAACAGAGGCTAGGGACGGCATCCCTGCCAATCCTGGTTAACAGCCATTGATAGACCTATCCTCCATGAATTTATCTAGTTTATCTAATTCTTGTTTGATGACAATAGAATTTTTTATTTTTATTATATTTTTCAAACAATTGAAATATTACACGCACAGACACACACAAAGCAGAGGACAGATTTTCAAAGCTGTCTGGGAATAGGTAGGGGACTCATGCCACAGTCTTTGTCAGTGGAACCACCACATGTCTTTATGATATCCCTCCTCCTCTCCCCTCACAATCTTTTTACTTCAGCTGTATTCCACACCTGCCCTTCTTTCCCTCTCTCTGCCCTGTCCCTTATTCCCTTCCATGTCTCCTCTCCCTTCACTTTTCTTTAAATTTAGCTTATCCCCTCTTCCCTAAATCTTCCCCCAAAATAATAACAGCCGTCAAACTAACATGATGTTTGATGCCATCACATGATTCACTCTGCTTGGTTATTATACCCTGTTCAGCAACCCTTTTCCAGGAACCTTTTCAACATCTGTTCTCTGGTTAGATTGCAAGTTCTTTGGGGCAGTGACTGTCTATTACCCTATGTCTGTGCATTGTATAACACAGTGGGGTCTTAGCTGGTTGTTTAATCATTACTGTAATAAATATTATAAATATCTACTACAGATTATTTATCAAATATGCCATGCTGAGTACAGTTTCAAAATATTTCATCTTAATGGGCATAACAAGCCATTTCATTTTTTTTAATATATATGGGAGCAGGCAAAAAGAGCAGTAAACACCCAACTCCCATTGGTTTTTGGTGGCATTTGGGCAACTAACTTCCATTAGAACCTTTGCAAATCTCCCCATATCTTTAATATCTTTTCTCATCTCCAAACATGTTTGCAATAAGGTCAAATTCAGAGACAAGTCTAAACTAGGGCTGTCAAGATTAAAAAGTAATCATAATTAATTGTATGATTTAAGAAATTAATCCCAATTAATTGCACTGTTAATAATAGAATACCATTTATTGATATATTTTCGGATGTTTTCTACATTTTCAAATATGTTGATTTCAATTATAACACAGAATACAAAGCGTACAGTGCTCACTTAATGTTTATTTTTTGTTACCTGGAGTGTTGCTCTTTTAAGATTCCTGAAAGCATGCTTCACACCTTGCCCCTCTCAGATTTTGGAAGACACTTCAGATTCTTAAACCTTGGGTAGAGTGCTGTAGCTATCTTTAGAAATCTTACATTGGTACTTTCTTTTCATTTTGTCAGATCTGCAGTGCAAATGTTCTTAAAAACGAACATGTGCTGGATCATCATCCGAGACTTCTATAATATGAAATATATGGCAGTATGTGGATAAAACAGAGCAGGAGACATACTATTTTCCCTGAAGGAGTTCAGTCAAAATATTAACAAATTATTTTTTTAACAAGCGACATTAGCATGGAAGTATGTTCTCTGGAATGGTGGCCGATGCCATGAAGGGGCATATGAATGTTTAGCATATCTGGTACGTAAATACCTTGCAGTACTGGCTACAAAAGTGTCATGTGAACTTCTCTTCTTTTAGGTGACATTGTAAATAAGAAGTCGGCAGCATTATGTCCCATAAATGTAAACAAACTTGTTTGTCTTAGTGATTGGCTGAATATGAAGTAGGACAGAGTGGACTTGTAGGCTCAAAGTTTTACATTGTTTTGTTTTAGAGAGTAGTTATGTAACAAAACAAATTCTACATTTGTAAGTTGTACTTTCACGATAAAGAGATTGCATTATGGTACAGGAACTCTGCACTTAACATTGTAGTTATATTCCTGAAAAATGCGACTTTAAGTGAAATGATGTTAAGCAAATCCAATTTCCCCATAAGAATTAATGTAAATAGGGTGTTAGGTTCCAGGGAAATTTTTTTCATCAGACAAAAGACTGTAGTGTATAATATATATATATATATATATATATATATATATATATATATATATATATATATATATATATATATATTACACACACACACACAGTATAAGTTTTAAACAAACAATTTAATACTGGTACACAGCAATGATGATTGTGAAGCCTGGTTGAGATGGTGAAGTAGGAGGGTGGTATATTTCCCAGGGAATGCCTTACTCCTAAATGATGAACTAGCAGTCCACTGAGCCTTCAAGGGTTAACTCTCACACTCTTCAAGGCAGCAGGAAAGAAGGGAGGACAGACAGAGGCAGAGATACACACCCTGTGTTTGTCTGAGATAGAGATGCGCATTTCCAATTAGATATCAAAAATGGGGTCAGAAGTACACTGCCTTGTTAATTAGATCAGCAAGGGAGCAGCTCCCTCCATCATGAGTCCCCCAAGCTCTATGGAAGATGGGGTAAGTGGGGTGCAGGAGCAGGGGGAAGGGAGAAACCCTGACTGACAGCTCCCTCTCTTCTTCCCCTCCCCCCTCACAGCAAGCAGGAGTCTTGGGGAGCAGCTCCAAGGCAGAGGGCAGGAGAAGCACATGGCAGTGGGGGAAGGGACAGTGAACTGCTGACAACTTAGAAGGGAGCATTGCACAACTTTAAATGAGCATGTTCCCTAATTGATCAGCAACGTAACAACGAAACAATGTTAACCGGGGCGACTTTAAATGAGGAGTTCCTGCACTTGTACGAGGTGAACTGAAAAATACTATTTCTTTTGTTTGTTTTTTATAGTGCATATATTTGTAATGAAAATAATAATATAAAGTACACTTTGTATTTTGTCTTGTAACTTAAGTCAATATCTTTGCAAATGTGGAAGAACATCCAAAGATAGTTAATAAACGTCTATTGGGATTCTATTAACAGTGCAATTAAAACTGTGATTAATCACAATTATTTTTTTCAGTTAATCATGAGTTAATTAATTGATCGACAGCCCTAGTCCAAATTAATATATTTTACATTTTTTTTGTAACCACGACCATATAAATTACACTAATTTAGACTTGTATCAATGCTCACTGATATGTAAATTACATCTTTATATGCACCACCATTGCCATTTAATTTAACTAATCCTGACAATAGCCTCAGAGGGTAGGTCCATTTTATAGATTGAAAAATTGAGGAACAAAAAAGTTAAGGCCATAATTCTCAAAACATTCACTAATTTTGTGTCCTCTGTTTTAGAAACATAAAGGCTAGAGATTCAATTTGCATATAGAGAATCAGAGAGGTAGCCGTGTTAGTCTGGAATAGCAGAGGTAACAAAGTCCTGTGGCACCTTAAAGACTAACTATAAAGTTTTGAAGCATAAGCTTTCGTGGGCTAATACCCACTTCGTCACTGCTTGCATCCGATGAAGTGGGTATTAGCCCACGAAAGCTTATGCTTCAAAACTTTATAGTTAGTCTTTAAGGTGCCACAGGACTAATTTGCATATAGGCACTATAGGTGATCAGTACTTTTAAAGATTTTGACTTAATTGACTTCCTAAAGACAGACAACAAATGAATGACAGTGCTATAATTAGAATTGATGAATGTTTGTTTTTTGATGATACATACCCTTATAAGAGGTATTCACATCCACTTTTCCAAGTTCAACAGCAACAATATACCTAAATAAATAAAAATAGCTGAAACGTTTTTAAAAATTAAATTATGAAAAGCAACTCTGGCATTTTTAAAGCTGTTGATGTTAAAAGTCAAAACATTTAACCAGTCACTCATTTGTATCCACATCTGTTTCTGAACAAGATTGTGCAGCAGACCTAGCCTTTGATTTTTTTTTATTATTTTTTTATTCTACATCAGCTTTCATGGCAAATGTGGAATTTAAGTGAATACAGGACCAAAGCCTCCCACAAATTATCTTTTTTATGGGAACTCCTTCCTGATGCTTCTCATTTCATGGAAGTGATATTTATAAACACAAACACTTATTTATCCTTAAATAAATCACACTTCTTTCCAGCCATGGGGATGATTCTCTGTCACTAATAATAATGATCAGATTGCTTCCTTGAGGATTCCTTTGTATCTACTTCTCTGTCCTCTTTATCAGACTCCTGAAGGCCATTTTTCATGTAAATTAGCTCCTCACTGTCAAGCAGCAGAGCCATAGAAAACCAGGACTCCAGAAATCCTGTAGGGTTCTCCCACTCTGCACTGCCTGGCAAGCCAATTAGCTTGATATTTTTATCACTAACCTGATTTGGAACTAATTATAAATCAGTATTTTACCAATCTGTTTTCTGTGATAAATGCCCCAGTCAACTATTATTAGATCAGTTCCTAGGACAGTTAAGTAGCCTCACATCCACTCCAAGTCTTAGCTTTTCTTTATTCCCTATCCTGACCTCAAAGCTAGAGGGGAAAAAACACACACACGCACAAATGAATACAAACTCAGGGCTGGCCAGAAGTCTTATGGGTTTTCCTCTATTCATGGCTGTAGTATCTGAATGCTTTCTAGTAGTGCATTAAGCAATTTGACTAGCATCACATACTTGTACTCCCAGCCTCTTCCTCAGAGAGAAGTGCATGCAGCTGATAGTTTTGTTTTTGAAATGTGTTTTAGTTTGCATGTTTATAAAACACACATTTTGCTAGTAAATCTGTGGTTACATAGTACTAATTTTTTGTTACTGTTTATAGTACTTCAAGACCTACAGAATGCATGGTTTTGGAGACAGAATGTAGGTGCTTCTTTTTGCTCCAAAATCATAGACCCCTGGCCACCAGAGACCTGTGGTTACTTCTTTCACACCAAATTTAGAAGGTTCTCTCCAAGAGTCTGATACCCAGGCAGATAATACTCGGTCCTGTTCCAATGTCAAGTTTAAAGTCTATTATCTCTTGACCCATCCAGTCTAACACTGGGAGCTTTATACCATTAGAAGGGGGAGTGTAATGGGGTTTACAGACCACAAACTAAGGTTATAGGAATGATGAAATAATATTGGGCCAAGGACACCCCACCTCTCAGCAGCTGCTGGGCATGTTCCCTATGGAGGACCTGCTTAAAAGGGAGCTCTGGTAGTCAGGTCAGGTGGTGTAGGATGGAAGGAGAGACTGGCTTCAAGAAGATTGGCTATAGCTGCTCAGACAGAGTGACTGACAGGGGAAGAACTTAGACTGTAAGACTCAGGTGGGGCCCTGACTCCTCCACACTTCTCCCTGATGAGGAGGGACAACTGGACTATGTGAGTGAGCTGGGGAGCTTGCCCCTCGCTTCCACTCAGCTGGGAGTTGGGGTAATAAATAGTGACTTGGCTGACAGGCCTCCTGGACTGCCTGAAAGATCTATCCCATTACACAGAGAGACTGTTTGGCCATGGCTTAACCACTGGGCCTGCTGTCCCTCGAGCAAAACCTACTACAGAGAGATTCCCAGTTGGCCAGTAATTAAAGCACTTGTTTCTAGCTTTGAAAGATCCTAAGATATCCAGCTTTATAGCCACAATATTTTCATATATAGAAAGTCACCTAAAATGGCCTATCAGAGTCCTGTACAACTGGACTTTGACTTTATAGGTGGAAGGATGCACAAAAGTCACCAAAAATGTTTTTGAAGTGTTTCCAACATTTCTAAATTGGTTTGCCCCGTAAAATGTGTTTTACATTTTACAAATTATTATTATTTGTACTACTGAAGTAACTAGCGGTCTCAATCATGGACCAGGACCCTATTGTGCTAGGTGCTCCACAAACAAAATGCATGCTGTGTAGGGTGATACAATTTTTAAAAACACCTCTTTTTATTAATATAACAAGAATATGTCTACAGTAAAACCCTCGATTTAACGGACCCCGATTTAACGGACTTCGGATGCAACGGACAAAATTTATGAGCAAGTCCGATGCATCCCAAATCCATTTTTCAGGGGCTGGCTGCCGGCTCCTGGCTGCCGCCCGGGTCATGGCAGCAGGCGGGCTGGCTGGCTGCCGGCTCCCGGCTGCCACCCGGGTCCAGGCAGCAGGAGGTCTGGCTGGCGGGCAGGCTGGCTGCCTGCTCCGGCTGCCGCCCGGGTCCCAGCAGCGGGAGGGCTCGCAGCCGGCTGCCGCCCAGGTCACAGCACCAGGAGGGCTGGCTGGCGGGCAGGCTGGCTGCCTGCTCCCGGCTGCCACCCAGGTCCCGGCGGCGGGCGGGCTGCGGAGCTGCTGCCCCGACCCTGTGGCGGTTGGGCTGCTGCTCCAACAGCTCGTTTTTTTTTATTATTAAATAACGGACTTTTTCATTTAACGGACACCCCCTCGCCCGAATTAGTCCGTTAAATGGAGGTTTCACTGTATATGCTTTTTTAATAAAAAATATAAATATAAGTGAGGGTGATACTATACTTGTATAATAATCCCTGAATTCATTAAAGTTAATGCCATAGGGCAGTGACTTTCTAATTTTTTTTTTTTCATTTACAGACCCCTACAAAATTTTGAATGGAGGTGTGAACCCCCTTTGGAAATCTTAGGGGGCCCACAAACCTTAAGGGGGTGGTTGTGATGATCTAGTTTGGCCTCCTCCAAAACACAGGCCATAGAATATCTCCCAGTAATTCCTGCATCAAGTCAATAACGTCTGGTTGTGCTAAAGCATATAGTTTTAGAAAAATATCCAAACCTGAGTTAGACTTCAAGTGATGGATAATCTACCACATCTCTTGGTAAACTGTTTCAATGGTCTTGGTTAAAAATTGTACTTTATTTCCAGTCTGAACATGTCTCATTTCAGCTTCCAGACATTTGATCTTGTTATGCCTTTGCCCGCTAGATTAAAATGCTATCAGAAATTTCACTATGTAGATACTTACACACTGTTATCAAGTCACACTTTAACCTCCTCTTTGATAAAGCTAAATAGATTGAGCTTCTTAAATATCTCACAGTTAGGGAGATTTTTCAGACCTCAAATCATTCTTGTAGCTCTTTTCTGAAGCCTTCCTAAGTTTGTAGCATCCTTTTTGAAAGTGTGGATCTTACTATCTACTTTTCAATAGGATGCATTTTCCATAGATCTTTGTTAGTATTTAAGTGCTTAAAATTGTAAATTCTGAAATAGAAATAATGCAGCTAGAGCAGGGGTAGGCAACCTATGGCACGTGTGCTGAAGGCAGCACATGAGCTGATTTTCTAAGAGGTTGTTTAATTTGGATGGGCCATTATCATGGCCATGGATAATGGATAATACCATGGATAATGTCCCATCCAAATTAAACAGCCTCTTAGTATTGGTATGGTAACGTACAACTTTTATTTTTGCTTTCTGTGTATATAAATACATCTTACTTCTGTTCCATTCTATAGCCCTCAAAAGCTTATGCTGAAATAAACTGGTTAGTCTCTAAGGTGCCACAAGAATTCTTTGTCTTATTTACAGATACAGACTAACATGGCTGCTAATCTTAAACATACAAATATTACTTTTGGCAGCAATTTACTAGCTATCAAGTCTTTTTTTAAAAAGCAACCAAAAAGCAAAAAGAAACAACAAAAAGAGACAAGAATGTGCAAAACACCTTATTTGTGTTTCTATTCTGTTTAGGTCCGATAGAGAATAGAGATGACTATACATAATTTATATTAGTGAGTCTGCGAAAAAACTCTCTACATAAATAAATTACACTGATTTGGACATGTATATGTGAATATTTATTTGTTTTCCTAAAGTTAATTAAGTATTTTAGGAAAAATTGTCAGAGGAGACACTAGAAAGAGTTGGTGGCCACACTTTGAGGCCACCAAAAGTTTGTTGTGAGAACCCCTGGGCTGGATGGACCATTCATCTGATCCAGTATGGCCTTTCTTATGTTATAATAAGATGAGGGTGAAATCCTGTCCACACTGAAGTCAATGAAGATTATACCATTGACTTGCATGAGGCCAGGCTTTCACTAAATATTTAAAAGTATACAGGGAATTAACAGACAAAAGGAAAACCACTGGTACAGTTTATAACAAAATAAAACACTTCTGAATACTTTTGACAAGTGTGTGTATTAAATGTACATTATATCAAATACTATTTTTATGGGGCCCCTGCCTTATTCAGTGAACAAAGTGGACAGTACTCTAGGAATAAATAGTAATTAATGATGCTGTGGAAAAAATAATATGTGAACATGTAATTAAAAAGTGTATCATAATGCATATTCATAAAGGGTGTGAATTGAGTGCACTGGCATTTCCTAACATTTGAATGCTTGACTTCGCAGTTTCAATGTCCTTTTAACATAGTTCTTTAAAAGTAATTTCTTAGATTAAAAGAAAATATACTGTAAAAAACACAAAAGAAATTCCACCATGTGGCAACACATTGACTCCCACATGATCCATCAGCAAGGTTAGAACCTTTAGGTCCATAGCACAGACATCTGCCACTTGAGATAACAGAGTAACTGTTGTCATAATTTAAAGGGGCAGCTATTAGTGGAAGATGAGACATTTTGCTAATGGGTTTTACAGCTATTTGCTGTTAGGGCAGGAATGTTGAAACTCAGCAATCCCGGGTTCTATTACAGATTCTGAGGGGAGTGTACTGTACCCGCCTGCCCCAACCTGACTCCTTTTGCCTCTGGCACATCTAGCTTTCCCGTGTCTTAGTCATAAGAACATAAGAACATAAGAACGGCCATACTGGGTCAGACCAAAGGTCCATCTAGCCCAGCATCCTGTCTACCAACAGTGGCCAATGCCAGGTGCCCCGGAGTGAGTGAACCTAACAGGTATGATCGAGCGATCTCTCTCCTGCCATCCATCACCCCCCTCTGACAGACAGAGGCTAGGGACACCATTCATTACCCATCCCGGCTAATAGTAATAATAATCAGTCTTCCCTGTATTCCTTGGCTCCTTCTCACAACCCCAGCCTCACCACCAACTACCCATTGGATCCTTCTTCCACTCTCAATCCCTATACCTCATCTCCATATCCCATCCTCCCACCCCAAGTTTCACATCCCAGTCCCTGACTCTGCTTCCTCATCACAGTCCTCCCCACCCTTTGGATCCCTGCAGGTTCGGATCTTCACTCCTATGCATTTCAGTCTTGCAGCATCCTCATTCTCCTCCTCATGGCCAGGGCACCAACATTAGGACTATTGGCAGCACAGGAGAGACAGACTCTCTGCTCTCCAACTCCATGCTCAGAGCCACAATGGCCCTTTTGCTCTGCCCAGCTGCAATCAGAGGGAAAGTCCTGCTCATCCCCTGAATCCTTCGGCTGGAACATGCTCAGTGTAGATTGAATCTTTGAAGAATTTAGAGCCAATTTTGGAGGCTCCAATGAGCATGTGTAAACTAAAACTTTTCAGATATTTATAACTTTACCATTCTGGACAGATTATGATGGGGATGCAAACGACATATTCTTGATACCAAAGTACCCCATGTGCCAAATTACAAGTCCCTGTTCCACAGCATGAGGCACTAGAGCTTTTCAATTAAATGGTAGTACAAATTTTTAACATTGGCAATGTATTTTCCCCAATCCTTGTTCTCAAAAATGGCTGAACTATATGTGTGCTGAAATAAAAATAAATCAACATCTGGCATGGAAAAATTCAGTTAAATTTTGGCAAAATTATAAGCAACTGAAAACAGGGACTTACAAGGCAGAAAACTACCTTAACTATAGGCATTGCTAACCCATGCCATCTATAATTTCTGTGTGTGTGTGTGTGTGTGTGTGTTCGGATCTGCTGTTTATGTTGGGATTAGAGAGCAAGATTTGTACCTATCTCTTGCACAAATCATTGCCTTCTGCACTTTATGATTGTGGAGCACCTCTTCTGTTGAGGCAAATGACTTTTTTAATGGTCTGCTCTTGGAAAAACTGGTTGCTTCTGCTAGACCATTATATTGATGGATTGGTGTAGTACTCTTTTGTTTTTCATCGTCAATTAGGTGGCTCCCTGTCATCCTCTTCCTTTGTTTCATTGTCACAAGTCTTCTTGGCTTTCTGATTATGTGCAATACTTGGAACAAGGGCAAAGTGCTGGAACTTAGGTGGAAATTCAGTGCTTAAGGTAATTGACTACACATGAAGAATTATTAAGATTTTATTAGAAGATTCTGTTAGAGAAAAAAGGTTTTTCCCCCCCTTAACCACAGCATATGCAATATCTTGTACAATAGATTTTTCCCCTGTTTTTGTTTCCATCATGAAGAAATTTGTTATTTTTGTAGAGAAATAATTCTAATTTTGAATGAGCTGTCTGTATCCAGGGCAGCCAAGCAGCATATTGAGGTGACTGCTTGAGTTTGCACCAGTGTTGCTCACTGAGGTTCTGAATGTTCTGGGATAAATTAATTCTGCAACCCATATTCTGACCCCATCTCCCCCATGGCTGGATAAAACTATCAGGATTTGTTAGCTAGTGGAGACTGTCAACAACACCTTAAGGAGGGCAGAGTTCTGAGCTCTGTTAAGAACGTGTGTTTGTATGTATGTGTGTATGTGTTTTCCTCAAGAAAACATCATTTCATGACTATAATTTGGCTAACCATAGACAATATCTAATCTTATATTTTTGATTAAGAACACGGAGCAAAGACAATTATGGTGAGACAATTTTGAGTATCTAGATGTGTTAGATGGCCTTGTCAATCTGGCTTTATACTAAATTTTAGCATTGAGACTGCGCTCATTGATTATTTTGTCCTAGTAATAGATGAAGATGAGGTGTCCATGCTATTATTGTTAGATCCATCAGCTGCTTTTGATAATGTTTTTCATGTGCCTTTGATGCTGTTGGTCACAATGTGTTGACTCATTTGTAGAGCTGAGCAGGAATAGATGGGATTGTTTTCTAGAGGCTTCATCTTTTCCCCTCAGATTTCAAAGGATAGTTTAAGATAATTGCTACTGTGTCCTGTGGGTTCTTTTCTTATGTTCCACAAGGTTCTACTTATCTTCCCTCTGATGAACATGGGATCATTAGGAAGGTTACTGAGGAGGCACAGCTTGAGGTGCTTTCAATATGATAATATTGCTGCATGCTATCTTTCCATTTTAACTGACTCTAAGGGTCCAGCGAAGTTTCCTCCTCAGTGTCAATTGGTGATTGGGACATGGCTGAGAGCAAACTGGCTGAAGCTCAATCCAGAGAAGACTGAATGGTGTTGACAGGTTGGGAGAAAAAAACTAGGAGATAAGGTAAAGATTAGATTGGCTCTTGTTATTGAAGATGTGTGACCAATTTTTCAGTCAAGCTTGCAATTTTTGGGTCTTAAGTCTCACATCTGTAGCAGGATACTACTGCCTAGCAACCTGTGTTGGCTAGCTTGCACGATTCCAGGTGGGACTTACATTTTCTTATTTTCTTCATTTTAAATTAAAAACTTAATATTATTTCTATTACATTTTTATGTGTTCATATCAGGTACAATATTGTCTGGTTTTATTTTAATAAGTACTCATCTCTGCACCTGTTTAAAAAAAATTGAGAGGATTTTAAATTTAAGTTGCGTCTTTTTGCTTGTCATGTTTTGTGTCTAAAATTTCTCATAAAATCTGTGACTAATACTATAAATGTAACAACCCTGGTTGAATAGAGTAGGTCACTGGTAACAGCACAACAGAAAAGGAACAGTGTGCAAACATAACATCATCATAATATAAATGTCACAGTTCTTCATGTAGGGATAATTTACTAGAGCACAGCAGCACCATGGATAGCTCCTTGCCATTTATTGTATCGTTTTGAAGAAAGTGGGTGAAATATGCTGTATTTTGGAGGGATTTATGCAAGCAACATACCTTGGTTCTGATCTATTGTACGTCTTACAAAATGGAAGGCGCCCAAACATTTACTGCAACAGCTAGCGTAAGGAAGAATTCTTCTAAAAATAACTACCGTGGAATATTTAATTTGATAGTAAGGGTGCTGTGACTAACCCATGGAACAGAGAGGCTGTGAGATAACTGACAGCACAATAATAGGAAGGTGTTCTTGTTTGACCTTTAAACCAATGCAAAATGAAATAAATTTGCTGCATCCTAGTTGTGCAGCTGAACATTAATAAAGGTATATAATAAATGTTATTCTACAACCACTAGTTCCCGGAGGTGTATTGGTTCACTGTAGGGAAAAAAATCCTAACATTCAATTTTCCGTGAAACAAGGCAATAGGATTAGAGAAATCATTTTTAGAAATGAATTACTCTGTGTTAAATTGTAGAGAGTTATGCTAGTAATGGACTAAGTGACTGCTAGTGTCAATTAAGAAAAACTCTGGAATGCTAACCTGGTTGCATTTTCAGATGCAATGAAACCAGCTCTAAAAGACTTGCTTAAAATGGAACAAAATTAATGGAATGAAAGGAAATATATCCTTTCAAGAAAATAAATAACTACACCAGATCAAAAAAAGATTTCCGAACCCTGCCACTTGAAAGAAACCAAATGCTAACAGTTTGCCATGATCTCTCCAGAATGCAGAAAATCCCTCATATCCTAAAACGTTACAAAAAATAAAAAGAAAATAGTATCCATTTGTCAGAAAATTGCTAATTAATCTTTTATGATTTCTCTTTTTATCACTATGCAATCTGCTGCAGTGAGAACTCTTGAGGTCCTAACAGGAAAAGCAAAAATAAGGCCAGTGGCATTTCCCATAATTTCTCCATTATTTATGGAACATATATGAAAATTCAGAGGAATCTTCTATGGTAGTAATTAATGAACAAAATATTCTAAATTTCTTAGTATCATAAAATGTATTTGTTTAGTGTAATCTTTGATATTTTTCAAATCAACGTCTAAAAGACCAAAGAATTCTAGGCTATCCTATGAATTTATTATAGTTATATTTGATTATGTTCTCTCTGTATTAAAATATTAAACTGAAATAATTTTAAATTTGTAATGTAATGATCATAACAATGAAGAGTGTCTAGCCCTCATTTGATCCGAGCATAGGAGAAGCAAGCATCATGCAAACTTTCCATGAACAGCTGTGTCAGTCCTGATCCTCCCTCATTTTATTTTATTTTTATTGGAGATCAATTTTATTACATGATGACAAAAACAACATTGCAAATATAGTACATTAATTTTTTGATATTTGAATAGTTATCTTAGTTTTATTATTTTTTTAAAGTTAATTTTCTAATGTAGTGTTGAAATTTTACTATTGTGATAGAGGAAGGTCAGGGAGCTGTGGCAGAGTGCTTGAGGGGAGATATATCAGCTCCAGGTTCATTAGGGCGTGGCTCCCTGTAGACTAGGGAAGCAGGCAGCAGGTTAATTAGGAGCACCTGCTGCCAATTAAGGCCTTAATAAAAACCCCTGCCTCAGGCAGACAGGTGTGGGTGTTTGGAAGGAGTTTGGAGGCATTGGAGCAGAGAGCAGTTTGGAGGCGTTGGAGTAGAGAGAGTTTGGAAGAGTTGGAGCAGAGAGAGTTTGGAGAAGTGCTGCAGTGAGCTAAGAAAGACCCAGACCCTAAGTAAAGGAACACCTGGCTTGTGTAGAGAGAGGGCAGGAAGCCCCCCCCCCACAAGCTGAAGAGTAGGAGAGGGAAGTAGTCCAGGGGAAGGAGTAACTAATCCCAGTGGTTTACCGCTATCCCCAGGGCCCCTGGGCTGGGACCCAGGGTAGAGGGCGGGCCCGGGTCCCTCCCTCTCCCCTTCTCCCCTCTAGGATACTAGTGGGACAGTTAATACCCTGTTCAGAGGCAAGAAAAAGGCTCCCTGAATTCCCCCACAAGAGGAGAAAGCGCAGGACCCATCAATATCGTGGGAGTAATTTGCCACACTATATATAGTGCTTCCCCAAAATGAAAAAATAAACAAAAAAATCCAAGAAATCACTCAGATATTTTAACCCTCAGTTGGAACCATTTTTATTATGACCGTTGCTTGGTATAAAAGTGAGAATTGTGTTGCTAGATGAATATTGGTATTTTTACAAAAAGATTATTTTTAAGGTAGGTGTTTTGGGGACTTCTGAGAGCCTCCCTTCTTTTTCATTTGGGTGAAACACACTAAGTTTGAGTCATTTCCAGATGTATCTCCCCCCCCCCCCCGAATCATGGGATTGGGACGCTCCCACATAAAGCCCCTGATCAGAAGATGCATATGATGGTAGAGTCATGTGACTGCTGTAAGACGTGGCTGCATTTCTCACCTTAAGAGACCAGGACTGGGATGCAAATATGAATAGGGGTCAACTTCGTCACTGTGCCACAGTGTCAGTTAGATTTTAAAGCCAAAATCTAATAAACTAGATTTGCCAATTTGATAAGTATTTTATAACCAATGTTTGAATGGAATTTAAGAAGGATAATTTATTTTTATTGAGTCAAGAGTGTGCCAGCTTATTAATTCTAGCACTAGGTTCTTTTCAGGTTTACTTTTACCTTGGACAGTATTTCTCAGATCAAGACATTTGGTTATTCTTAACTAATCAACAGCTTACTAACTCACCCAGAACAATCAACAGTTCATCAATCAAGTGTAGATATAACCAACTTTCTAGGCATGTGCTGAACAGAAAATATACACACAGTCTTGTAAGCAATTAAAACAGGTCAGTTCTGGGGCACAGTAGCTATACAAAGGAACATTACAAATCTCCCAAGATTTCTTATAACTTTTATTTATAACTAGCATAAGTGCCCGGCGCTGCTCGGGTCAGTTGGAGGTGGGGAGGAGGCAGACAGCTGACACCCCCTGACCAACCCCAACACCCCCTGGCTCACTTACCCCCTGACCAAACCCAACACCCCCACCTGATCCCTCCCCCAAGCAAACCCGACACCCCCACCTCACCCCCCGACCGAACCCGACACCCCCACCTCACTTACCGTCCCACCAAACCCAACTCGGATCCATCGCAGGCGGGGAGGGGGCCCAGAGCTGAGGGATTCCGGGGACCTTCGCAGGTGTGTGGGGGGGGGCACACAGCTCATGGATTCCGGGGTTCCGTTGGGAGGGGGGAGGGGCAGAGAACTGAGGGATTTCCGGGGTTCCGTTGGAGGAGGGAGGGGTGAGCTGAGCGAGTGCAGTGTCTGTTGGAGGGGGTATTATGACGTCATCACCACCTAGCTGCCCAGCTAATGTGATTGGCCCTTAAAGACTTTCACCCCTGGGGGGCGTCAGAGGTGAGATTCAAAAATTTTTCGACCCTTATGACCATCTAGACCCCAAGACCTCTAACTGTACCAAATTTCAAGTCTCTAGCTCAAACGGTGCGGGAGGAGGTCGTGGTCATACATACATACATACATACACCACTTGACTTTTATATATATAGATAATCAGATATCAATTCTTTACTTGCTCTAATACATTTATTACTCTTCCAGGAATTATCCAATGAGAAAGAATGCATATGTCTATTTTAATGGTATGTTACAAAAGGCAGTAGTTTAAAACATCAAGAGCTATTGCTTAAAGTTATTGCTTAAAGTTAACTCTCTCTTGGGCCAATTTGCTTGGGTGCATAATGAAGAAACATGTATTAGTTGGTTAAATCCAAAGTATGGTTACTTGAGGTCTCACTTGAAAGAGTAGGCTCAACAAGATAACACTGTTATTTATATTAAAGGACACAAAGAAAAATTCATTGTCTTAAATGAAATTTCTCTGCTGCTTCTTCTGTCTTATTAACCCTGGAAGAGGAGAGGCTGGTCTAAGTCTCAGATAGCACTTCTGGATTCTGCAATTTAATTCTGTGTACAGTTAACTCTTTTCTTAGTACTGTATCCTGGAGGAGGGGAGAACGATGGGGATTCAGCTAGTTCTGGAGTCACACATGGTGACTTCAGTTTTACATACCTTGCTTGGGAGTTTATCAGAGCAGGGCCACCTTCTTGTTTTTATCAGACACTTATCAACTCAGTGCTCAGATTTCCTCTCTCTCTTTCTCTGCTATTCTTGTTGGTATACAACAAATGTCTTCAATCCTTTTCTTAGTCAGGGATTTTATATGTTTGTTTAATTTCAAGGATTGTATTTCAGTAATAGCTTGGACTATGAACTGGAATATCACTTTTTAAACAATTTCTTTCAATATTTCTCAGTTATACCCTGGTTATATGCTTGTATCTTTCAACATTCCTTTTTCCTTCTTGTGTTGTACCATTCATTCCACTTTCGTAGTACATCGATCATTTAGAATTAAAACAAAAATCCCTTAAATTTCCTCTCAATTTAGTTGATGTAGTCTGTGCATTGTTTGGTTATATCGGTTACCTTTCTTTTCACGTGGTTAGGGCTTAAATAGAACATGAGACATTATTGAAATACACAGAGATGGTTTATCTGATTCACAAGTCAGAGAAATTTACAGCTTCTAATTTGGGGTGAAAGACATATTGAAGGAACAAAACAGAGTATTCACATATGGAAAAATGGTGCTTTTGATTCAGAAAGCAAACACAAGTAGTTTCATATTTGGGATAAAAGCTAATTGATTTGGACTACTTCTTAATTTTCCAGTTCCCACAATAAGTTATTTCTAGTTGGTTTAACTCCTACAGTTTCTTTATTCATCTCTGGTGCTTGGTAAATACATACACTCTGCACAGGAAAAAAAGGGCAGTTATTGTTGCCTGCCACCCTGTAGCTAGACCAAGCAAGAGATTGAATATTCATCCATCAATAAATTATGAGTCTTTGGTTTGAGGATCTAACAATAGTTGGAAGACTCTTTATCAAGCTTTCCCTTCCTGGGGAATGTGTACTTCAACTTCAGTTTAATTGATATTCCCCAGACAAGATGACCTACCTGTTGGATGTGAATATTGGTTCCCAATGCCTTTAGCTCCAACAAGAAGCTAGTTTTGGATAATGTATAGGGGTGTGTGATTGTAATGTTGTCTGACAAAGATAGATGGTTTCCTGATGAAAAGGGGCAGAAAGAAAACTAATCTTAATCTGTTAATTAAGATGTTAATCTTTTCAGGACATACTTGACAACTACTCTTCTTACAGGGGAAAGGTCAGGGAAAAGGCCTGTGAAGGGCTTAGCCAGAAGAGGCCTAGGAAGGTATGTATAGAGAAGCTGAAGGAAGTCTTGGGGTAAAGACCTAAGATAAAAGGCAACCTAAGCAATATCAGAAGTAGCGCTGATGGAACAATGACATGGATGGATGATCTTAGAGCAGATGGCTATTTCACTAGTTAGGGCCTTAGAGGGAGGGTCTGAGCTACCTTGTATCTATTCTCAGTGTCCACTGTAAGAGATGAGTAGACAACGCTCTTACCACAGGTGATGGATTGACTGCAGTCCTAGGGAGAAGTCTGTGAGGAGCACCTGTAGTAAGAAGAGAGAGACTACTGTGGATAGATGCAATACGAACTGAGGACAATAAGAACTAGGAACTTTTTTAAACATGGGGAAAAGGGCTAAAGCAGGGGTTCTCAAACTGGGGGTTAAGACCGCTCAGGAGGTTACAAGGTTATTACATGGGGGGGTCACGAGCTGTCAGCCTCCACCCCAAACCCCACTTTTCCTCCAGCATTTGTAATGGTGTTAAATATATATAAAGGTGTTTTTAATTTATAATGGGGGTCACAGAGAGGCTTGCTATATGAAAGGGGACACCAGAACAAAAGTTTGAGAATAATTGGGCTAAAGTATTACTTCAGCACAGGAAAGGGTTATGGGGAGTAGCATTCCCTGAAGCTGGGAAGGTTAACAGATTCATAGATTTCAAGGACAAAAAGGACCATTGTGATCATCTAGTCTGACCTCCTGTATAACACGTAAAATAGAACTTCCCTAGAATAATTCCTAGAGCATTTCATTCAGAAAAACATAAAATCTTGATTTAAAAATTGTCAGGTGGAGAATCCACAACAACCCTTGGCAAGTTGTTCCAATAGTTAATTACTCTTACAGTTAAAAATGTATGCCTTAGTTCAACTGAATTTGTCTAGCTTCAACTTGAAGAGCCTCTGCATTTAGAGGCCATGGGGAAAATCTCTATCACAAATGGGAGTATACTTTGGGCATGAAGATGACCATTGTGTCTGTGAAAAAGAATGGACTTGTTTGGTTTATTTACTTAGATCCTTTGATTTCCCCTGAAAGGGGAGATTTATGATTTACCTGGAGAACCACGTTGCCTCAACAGACCAAACCAGCCTACCAATAGGGAGAGACTATGTAAATACGAGATGTAGAATGTGGGAAACTGAGGCATGATCTACTCTCTTATCCCATTCTGGGATCTGATTTACAGGGAAGAAATAAAATCCGCCCCTCGTTTACTATGTTAGCAGGGGGTAGGTCAGTAGAGGCCTGTCTTAAACAGACTTTAATCACTGGTGCCTCCATTGAGTATCACCACCAACCCTATGGACTGAAGGGACAGAGAAGAAAGACAAAAGTATATGTGTCCTTCCCAGGCATATGGAAGTGGAAGGGGCAATAGTGTTAAGTATATCAAGATACCTGACGACTGAGAGGGTCAGGAGACAGTTGACTGTGGGATTGTGAGAGAATAGCTCAATGCCAGCTGTCTGCACTGTCTGATCCCAACATGTCCTTTTCAGAGTATCTGAAGTGACCATTTAGCTCTGTCCTCCTCCTGGCTCTTTGATCTGTGTACAGGAGGCCATTTTTCCAAGCTTTCATTTCCCAGCTTCCTATCTCCCAGATTATGTGTATACTATGAAAAAGTATTATGCTGTAAAATGTGCTAACTAATGAATTTTAACTAAAACAACATTAAACATGATTTGACACTGTATAGACAGGGACAGTTGTGTTTAAAATAGTTAAGAGCCTAGGTTATACATGACCAATTAATATTTTAAACACAACTATCCCTGTGTACCATTTTCATGTTTAACATTATGTTTGCTAAATATTTTTTTCCCTAACATGTTTTTCCAGTGTAAATAGGCATCAGTGTGGGAGATTTGGCATTCCTTCTTTAGTTTGTGAGACAGAGGTCTGAGGAAAGAGACTTGCAATTCTGCTTCCTAGACAATGACAGCTCGAAGGGTCACTGTGAAGGGAGATAAGTGAGGGGAGATGATCTGCCAGTACAGCCAGACTTTGGAATCCTCAAAGCCCACCCTCAACCCTTTAGATTTAGGGGCCCTAGATATTTAAGGAAAATCTTATCTTTCATTTTGATTTCTAAAATAAGTGTCCAGAATCTTTCCTTGCCAAAACTCTCTAAATGTAAAGATCTACATTGACAGTAGAGATAGAATGAATAAGCAGCTGGGCTCCAATTCTGCAACAGGAGATTGGAAATGCATGCAATCCTTATAAAAATAAATCTTGCATTTGGGATGTATCACAGAGAATCATTATGCTATACCTATGCATAGTGGTGTGACCATCATGGTAGACAGTCACATTTGGAGGGAGGAGAGGAGGCACAACGTTGTTCTGCAATTCTGCCCAACAGTGGTAAAGTTGGCTCTATTTGCAAGGCTACTATATGTTGCTTTTGGCTTCCTTTGCTGCATACCACTGACCCTGAACTGCTTCTTCCTCCCCAGTGGACTAGCTCCTGTGGCTTCTTCACAGGACAAGATATTTATTTAGCATTATTCTCTGGGTAAGAATGTTTGTTAAAGAGATCAGGATTTGTGTTGGGCTGATAGAGGACTCATTCAGTTTGTGAATGCACATCAGTGAAACAGATGTAAATGTATCTGATAACTTTAAATTATGTAAAATAGCATTCCATCTACTGTGCTATAGAGGATAATGATTTGTTAATCAGGATATCTGCCCCTCATTTCACTATTTGGGAAGTACAAATGTACTAACAAGATAACTGTATCTGAGGAGATAATTTGGGATTAAATATCTAATCTGTAGAATATTGCAAATAAAGCTTAAAATGTTTTAATACTTAAAGAATGACTGGAACTGCTGATGCCACCTTTATGATAAATGATAAATCTGTCTTTAAAACAAAATATTTTGGTCCTCTGAAGGATTTGTCTGTCCCTACTTCTAATCACTAGCACCACCATCTCTTTAGAGTTTGTTTTAATCTAATCTTGTGTGGTGTTATACACCCTTAGTCTGCATTGTCTTCAGTGAGTCAGGGTGCACAGAAGCGCCCTGCATATAGCATCATCATCCTGCTGTGTTCTTCCTCAAAGAAAAGCAGCACTGGGGCTGTGAGGAGGAGCATTTGTCACCTCTGTTAAGAACAGGGCAGCTAGGAGAGGGCTAGGAAGAATCCCTGAGGGTAGAGAGATGGCCAGTTGTCTCTCATCTTTAAAAAGTTTAGGATCAGTAAAATGTCTAATAGTTAAAATTCAGCTAGTACAGATAAAAGTAAGATTAACTGTTATAGTATGAAAATTAAAGTCAATAGAAAAGTCCTAAAAGCTAGTAGCATCCTATCTGTAACAACAGAAATTTCATGATTTCTCAATTTTTGTTACTACTAAAAGCTACTCTTGTATGCTATGAGAGTTCTTAAGAAGATAAGTAACAAAACTAATGCAAAATGTGTGCTTATGTTTATGTGTATAGTAAGATTTGATAAAATAACTGTAGTTTTCTAAATCAAGAATGTAAGCGCACATTGACCTTTGTATTTGTATTCTTATAAAATGCTGTCAGTACATCATCAGTGTTGAAAATTTAATTGCACAAAAGTCAGAAAATTAATAATGAAGGTTTCCATGGCAACCTCAGCTCAGTAGCTCAATTCAGCAACCTTTATTATTTCATTACATAATCGCAGAACACATATTTAGTAAAACAAAATGTTATATTACAAAAGTACTATATAACCATAACATTGTATATAACACATCTTATTGATAGATTTTCTGGAAGAGCTGTACAAAAAGAACAGTTCTCTTCAAATATATTAGGGACAGTAATGTACTGAAAAAAAAGAGCTAAATTAACAGGACATTGAAGTGATAAATCCAATACCAAATTTACTGAAATCCTAAGAAACATCTAGAATGACACATACTTCAACTTCTAATGCTCTGTGAAGAATTCATATCTGATCTCTTGATATCAGAGATTAAGTAGAAGTCATAAGTGGAGTCTAACACTTAATACAAATGATAAATAATTGCTTTCCCAATGATCTGCATAAACACCCATTACTTCTAGTTAGAAATTTGTCAAACTGTTCACAATCTCTACATTATAGGATTACACAACTTTCAGAAGAGTGTCACATTAGCTGGTGTTAGCTGCATATATTGTGAAAGCCTCCATTGTAATGCATATGTAAATTTCTGATTTTAATGCAATTACAATCTCAGGCTTAATGCTGGAACACCATGTTCATTTTTTTTTAAGAAAATCAGACTGGAGAAATAATGATTTTCACTAAATACTCATCAAACAATGCAAAAATTACAGTAAAATCTGCCTTCGAGACCACCTCTGAAGAGAGATCCCGGTCATGACTGACTACTTGCAGAGGCCACAGAACACGGCTGCTCTCTGGTCTGTAAACCTTTGAAGAGAGACCACCTCTTACAAGAGATCACTTTTTCTACCTCCCATGTGTGGCACTCTTGGCAAGATTTACTGTACTTGGAAAATTTTCCACTAGCCCGTGGGCTAAAAATCTTTGAATTTCCATCCTGAAAGGTCTCTTAGGGCTCGTCGTTAAGACGCGATAAATCGATCACCAGCGGCTCCCCCATCGACTCCGGAAGTCCAGCTCCTCAAGAGGAGCAAGCTGGAGTCGACGGGGGACTGCGCCGCCGACCGCTGCGAGGACCTTGGGAGGTAAGTCAGCTGTAGAGACGTCGATTTCAGCTACTTTATTAAGGTAGCTGAAATTGGGTATCTACAGCCGATCTACCCCCTAGTGGAGACCAGCCCTACGGCAGGGAAGCATCGATCTTTTGGCGATTGATTTATCGCGTCTCATCAAGACGCGATAAATCGATCGCCAGAGGCTCCCCCTTCGACTCCGGAAGTCCAGCTCGTCAAGAGGCACAAGCTGGAGTTGACGGGGGAGCACACTGCCGACTGCCGCCGACATGAGGATGGGAGGTAAGTCGGCTGTAGAGATGCCGATTTCAGCTATGTTATTGAATATGATGAAGTTTACTGTGAAGTTTTTCAGATGAGATATAACAGGGTTTCTCAAACTGGGGGTCGCGAACCCCCGGGGGGGTCCCCGAGAGGTCCCCGGGGGGTCGCGAGCTCCTGCCGCCGCAACTCGCGGCAACTGGGGCTGGGGCGCAGCCGGCAGCCCGCCCGCAGCGGGGACGGGGGACCCGGGCGCACGTGCATTTTTGTGTGTGTGTGTGTGTGTGTGTGTGTTTTTTTTTTTGTAATTCGGCTTTTCGGCAGAGGGGTCGCGCCGCACCGCTGGATCACAAAAAGGGGTCGCGGTCTCAACTAGTTTGAGAACCGGTGAGATATAAACGTAAATATAAGATTTGGAATAACGCTCTTATGTTTTTTAAAGTAAGTATCCATCCTTGTGTGCATAGCCAAAATTCCCTTCTCTGTGTGTCCTGTCTGCTGTTCATTTGCCAGATACCTGCAATCTGAGGGAGCTTTTATTATGGATTTACTTGGGGAAGTACGTTGAGATGCTTTAAGAAGAAATCATCAATATAAATGTGAGTTAATAAAGGCAATACAGTGCAATTAAAGTGTCATAAACTGAAATTTAGAGCAAGGGTTGGTTTGTCACGTCACTGTTAGTTGAGGTACACACTTGTATACAACTTCTTCCGGACACTGCTGGTGGAAGAGATCAGGTTAACTACACAGCATGGACAACCGGAACACTTATTATCAAACAACCGCGGTGTAATAGTGACACATACACCGTTTTGGATTAAACATTAGCTTTGTTTACAAACAAAATGTCAAAGTTTACAAATTCAGCTGACATGACTTAGACACCTCTGATCTCTGCGCTCCCACGAGCTGGCAGAGCCCTCGTTCAAAAGAGGAAAAATAAGAACTCACAGCACTAGGTGATTTGAACTGGCCCAATGAACTCGGCAGGTGGCTGTCCACAAAGGCGGCTCCTGGTGGGGGTAACGTGCCGGCACCTCCAATCCTGCTGTTTTTGCTGTTGCTAGGTCTTGCGATTTGTTCTAGCAGGAGGGAGAGCGCGGGGCAATAGACGGACCGTGTCTTTTCTCCATGAAGCCCCAGCTGCTCTCGGAGGCATTTTTTCCTTATTTTCCCTCAGAATCTCCTGTGGCGCCGGACCCCTAACCCCCCGCGCGCGCGACCCCATTTCCCGCCCCTTTCGTTCCCCTCGGCGGGTACCGAGCGGATCCGGGACCAGGGAGCGCTGGAAGGCAGGGAAGGTGTGTGCGCATGCGCGTGGGGAAGCGGGGGGGCGGTGGCAGCAGCGCCAGTTCTCCTCCGACGACGACAGTGAGGAGGAGGCTGGAGCTCAGCCGAGTGACCCGAGGGAGGGACGTGGGGACCCCTGCAGCCGAGGGGCTGCACTGTGAGAAGCCGAGAGCCGCCGGTAGCATCCCCGTCACCGCGGGCCATTCGCAGCTCCGCGCTGGGTGCCGCCGAGCGCTGAGGGATCCGGCACCTGCCGCGGCGGCTCCCTGGGGAACGGACCCCCCCTCCCCCGCACCTGCGCCTGGCCCGAGTGAGAGCGAGGAGGCGACGCTGCCGTGCCCGGGGGACTGTGCGGAGCCGCGGCCCCGCTGTCAGCTGGGGAAACCGCCTCCGCTCCATGAGCAGGGCTCGGCTGCTGCGCTGCGTGAGGGGGGAACCGCGGCCGCCGCCGGCATGTGGACCCCGACCGAGGAGGAGAAATACGGCGTGGGTAGGTGCCGAGCCCCCTCCTCCCCTCCTCCCTTCCCCCCCACCCTCTGGCAGCACGTCGGCCCCTTTTACTGCCCCAGTGGGTTGGGGAGCTGCCCCCCTCCGCACTGGGTGTGGGTCTGTATCCCGAGCTGACCCCTTGCGGCCCGGGGGTGGTGATGGGGCTGCCCCTCCTCTGAGCAGCCCCCGCTCTTGTGCCGCGGCCGCGCGTTGTAAAATGAACCCAAACTTGCTGTAGCAGCGGGAAGGGTCGTGGTGGGCCGGGGGCGGAGGGATGCGGGGGTGGGACTGTTGATGGCAGCGGTCGTCTCTCCGCCTTTTGAAAACAGTAACGTGTGCAGCAATGTTCGCATCCCACTGTTCCCAACTGCACCACAGGCCTGAGCATCCCCCAACCCCCATCCCTTGCAGGTACAGTAGGGAACGAAGGGGGCCATGTTATGGGGCTGACCCCATCTCCCATGTGCGTTGAAGGGCCTCCCGCTAAAAATAAGATAAACATCTATGTGTTGGGTGAAACATCTGCTTGGACTTTAGTCCTTTCGGATTTTCAAGCCTGGAGTCCAGTGTTTTATATGAATTGGAAATCCAGTTGAACTGTGCATGACTGGTTTTGTTTTTTTGGGGGGGAGGGTTTATTTATTTGTTGTTGAGGCAGTAAGGGAATGGAAGGAGAGGAGTAGGCTTACAGGGACTAGTTATAGGTTCTCTTTGCGGAAATAATCAGTAAACGAGTGTCTCAACCTTAATCTACTTATCTGCTATTCCCTTTTCTCTCTATTTTAATCTGTGGTCTGTGGTGTTCTTGTTTATATGGTTTAGAGAAAGGGGATGATTATGATGGCATGTCATTAGGGGGCGCCAGCGATGCACCTGCTCTGAGTGCTGGTATCCTTCCAGGAAAAGAGACACAAATATATATACATGTTTAAACCTGGTACTGTACTAAGCCCTGGCTATGATATTGAAAGCTAATAAGCATTTTTGGATTCTGGCAACACTTAACACTAGTAACCCACAACTACTAAAAAAAACACCCCTCAACCCTTTAATGGTGAAACAATGTAGTATGGTGTTATGTATAATATGAAGGGGCTATATATACTCAGGTGACCGTTTCCTCCATTTCAAAATGTGTATACAAATCACTTTCTGCTAACACTGAATATTTTCCTGGGTGTTTGATATAGCTTATTGTACACTGTTAATAGTAGATGTGATTTTGGTCAGATGCCGTAGTGCACATCTAGTAACACATACTTGCTATAGTCAACATTCATTATATTTTTACAAACATGTCTTGTTTCATGTAGATTTGGTATATTTTAAATACTTTTTATCAACACTTGATACTTTATGGTGAAAATAGGCATCTCTTGGATGTGGGAAAACCTCACTTTCTGAAGTGACAGTTCATTTCTACTCAATTAGAAAGTTAAAATGTTAATGATTTAGAGCAATTGTTGAAGGGTGTAGAGGACCAGTAACATGACAAAGTATTCTCAATTAATTTATCATGCTATTCAGCTGTAATATTGTTAAAGCTAGATTTATACATGTGGTAAAAAATTATTTGCTTAGAACGAGCATCATAGAACTTATTAATGTATAGACACATAAGGAATGAAGTTTTATAAGAAATGCAATTACATCTGGTGTATGTTACTACCAGAGATCCATGTATTAAATGCGAAAACCTATGATAATACATTTAATAAAACTGTAAATTTACTACTACCACTAATTAATTAAAAACCCCAGGGGAAAGTTCAGTTTAGGAACCTTCAGCAGTATTGTTACCACAATGTGTTTTACTGTTTTACTGTGTAAAATATACATTTTAAACTCTAAAAAGAGTCTATATTTTAACTGGTAATATTATATATGGTTTTTGTGTTGAGAACCTTAAGTGAATCTTTTGATATATGTTTAACTTCATATTAACAACTTGAATGTTGAATGAAAATAAGATTGTTGTATTTAAAGTTTATATATACAAAATTGTATAGCAGGGGTACCATGTTTGTTTGTTAATCTGTTGATGTTTTTCGAGTAACTGTTTAACTTTGCTTTAAATTGTCTGTAGATGTAGGAAAATCCCAGCTGCAGAACTATAAAGTTCCACAATATGGCAATAACTAAAACCTTTTTTACTCTAATGTGAAAGTGAATTTTTAATCATGTTCTTGAATTTTCATTCTATCACATTTATAAACTGATTCTTCCTCATTATGGACTAACAGCACATGAAGTTTGAGGGTTTTAATACTGTCTCTTTTGATTGGTTTAAATAGTTATGGTGATCTTTGTAAAAAGGAGTATATGTGAGTTCTGCCTTCTTAACTCAAAAGTAACTGTATTGATTTTGCTTAATCTGAGGCAGAGAGGGATCATTCTTGGACGCTAAACAAGCCTGGAAAAGTCAGCTTAAAGCAGCGGTTCTCAAACTTCTTGAGACCGCGACCCTTTTTTGTTCTCACGACCCTTACATGTCCGCCAAAAAGCCGCTGAATTGAATACTTCCACATTCGGTGACTATTTTCGGCGGACATGTCGAGCGCTTCCGAGAGCGCTCGGTATGTCCACTGAAAAGCTGCCAAATACGTAAATAATCAATTTGGCGGCTTTTCGGTGGCTGCACAAGCTCGCGACCCCCAGTTTGAGAAACCCCGGCCTAAAGTGAGAAATGAGTAAGTGACAGCAAGGGGAATATAATTAAAGTTTCTGGAGTCATGGACATCTTCCTGTAACACCTGTTCCCTTATCTGGGCTATAAAGACAGAGGGTATGAACCTCAAGTAATAAGCAATTGAATGAACTGATTGCATACAATATTACTGTATTATAAACATTTATCAAATGAGGTGTTTTATGAAAGCTTGTAACATGCTGGTGATTAAACCTGTAAAATGTATGAATTAACACTATATAAAGAATTATGGATACTCGTTGAAATTAGGCTTTTCAATCTGTTCTCAAAGAAAGGGAAAAACAAGTCTCCCCAGAAAGGAAGGAATATTGCAGCGTTTTAAGAGTCTCCTATGTAAATTAACCATGTTGGAATCAAAACAATGGAAGCTCCTTTTAAATCGGGGGGGGGGGGGGGGGAGAGGGAGGGAAGCCTACAGAAGGGAAAATGGAAGAAGGTCTTTCTAACAAGTTAATTGAACTTTGGAAGATAGATTTGTCTTTGCATATATCTTTGTCATCCATCACTAGATGTAAGGGGTCAAAGCTCTTGCAAGCTGAAAAAGATGTGTCCTTTAACCAAGAAGGGACTGAAGTCTCTATGAACTTAGTGTAGGTGAGAAACCTGCTTAAGCATAGATCTTTCACTTCAAAAGACAAGAGAAGCTAGCATCTTATACTCCTGTGGAAGGTCCTGACCTGAGAGAAAGTCAGCTATGGTTGGGAAAAATGATTGATTAAGAGAAATTGCTTTGAACAAAGCCAGGACCATGGTTAAGATTAAGTTTTAGATGTTTAGATGCATTTTCATTTTCTTATAACCCTTTCTAATTTTATTCCATTTATTTAACCTATATCCTATTGTTAAATGTGTTTTATTTTTATTATAGACCTACTTAGTGCTCTGTTTGAAGGGAAGGGTATGCTTACTCCAGTTACGTTAACTAGCTGTAATGTGCTTTTTTTTTCTTTAAAGGAACAACTGACATTATTATTTCCCTGAGTGATCCAGGTGAGGTTTGGACACTTCAGGGCACATTGTTTCAAATACATTTGGGACTAGATGTATGCTGGGGTCACCTTGATAGTTGGGGTCACCTCCCTGCCACTCACTCAGTAAATGTTTGGTTTGCCCCGGGAGCAGAGAAGCAGTCACTGTCTGAGGCCATGGTTACACTTACAGTTTTATAGTGGTTTTGGTTATACCCACTGTCACGGAGTGCCCGGGCGATGGTCTGGAACCGCTGCCTAGGAAGCCAGACAGGACTTCGGGTGAAGTGTCCCCTCTCCGTATACTGCCTGTTTCCAAGGCTAGGAGCTTCACGGATACCCACTTCAACCTTCCTGGGTCTGACCTCGGAGCATTCAGCACCTTCTGCCCCTCCGTGCGCTTCCCCCAGCAAGCCCGCCTGGGCGGGGTCCTGAGGGAGCCCATTGATTCTGCACCCCAAATCCACAGTCAAACGTGACTCTCAGCCAGCCAGTAAAACAGAGGTTTATTCGTCGACAGGTACATGGTCTAACACCGAGCTTGCAGGCACCCGAACCCCTCAGCTGGATCCATTTTGGGGCCCAAGGGAGGCCAGACCCTGCCTGGGCCTGCCTCCCTTCTGCCCACCCAGTTTCAGACTCCAAAACCTCTCTCCAGCCAGCTGCAGACTCCAAACTCCAACTCACTCTCTCCAGCCCCTCCTCCCCCCGGGCTCAGCCAGGTCAGGTGACCTCCCTCCACCACTTGGAGTCAGATTACAGCTTCAGGTATGGACACCTGCAGAGAGGGGAGAGGGCGTTGCCTGCTTGCTTACACTATCAGCCCCTATTCCTTCACATAGACACTTAAGAAATGCATAGGGGAAACTGAGGCACACCCGCAGTATTCCTACTCTGTCACACCCACCTTCAGATACAGTTCCAGGGATAGCACTCCAGGTGTCCATACTCGCAGCCACAACCGCACTGGACATTTGCGGCACTTGCAGCGACACGGCGAGTGGTGCATTATGGGCAGCTATCCCAGCATTCAGCTGGGTGCAACGTGCTTTTCAAATAAGGAGGGTGAGGGGGAGTGTGTTGTGTGTATGTGGAGGGAGAGAGGGAGTGGATTTTTGGAGTGCTGAGAGTGTATCAGCAAACTGTCTTTAAAATGCAAAGCCTAGTAACTTTCTGCTTTTCACTTGCTCACAATGTAAACATTTGCATTGTTGATTTGCCAAGTTACAGATAAGCTCTGAAAACGTACTTCCGCATTCCTCCAGCCGAGTTCAAAACAAAGGGAAGAGTGGTCAATTGTCTTAAATAGCTTAGGGGGCGTTTCCAGAGATCACTCAAAGTGCTGTATTGTTACTACCCATTTACACTGGAGCTAAAGCGTATCACCCAATATGCTACAGCTGTTACTCCCCTGGGAAGGGAGGATTACCAGGACCAGTATAACCGTGGACTTACAGCGCTCTACGTGCCTCACCAGTCTGGACGGGTAGTGAGTTATAGTGCTCCTGGTGGCTTTATAGCGCTATAAAGTGCCAGTGTAACCAAGGCCTCAAACGAAGCTTTGAAAAGGCATGTCCACATTCCTTCAGCGATTTCACAACAAAAGGAAGAGTGCACACTCACCCTGAAGCATCTCACCCAACACACAACAGCCATTAATCCTCTCACAGAGGAGGAGTACCAGGAGTGCTCCAGCCAGGGAGTCAGAGCGCTCTACATGTCTTGTCAGCTTTGATGGGGAGTAAGGTGGAGTGCTCTGGGCCCGCTTTATTGCGGTATAACGTGCAAGTGTAGCGAAGCCCAAAGTGTTTTTGTGTTGTTCCTAGCTACCTTATTTGGTCCCATTCGCCAGATTGGAAGAGCCAATTTTCTTCATTAGCTAACTCTCTCAGGTGTTCTTGCAGCCTCTTTGTGAAGCAGACTCACTTTTGGACAGGTCTTATTTTTTGGTGTTCAGTTCCATTATCTATTGATAGCCCATTGCAAGGAAGCATAGGCTTTTCTTGAAGTCACATGGCTTCTGGAGGCGCTGTGATATTTTGGATAGTGACGTTGAATTACCTTCGCTATCAGTTTTAAGGATTCACAACTACTTCTCTGGAGTACTTGAATACAGCACCATGTCTTATCAAAATCAAAATATTTCCCCCCTAACTGGGAGGATGTATTCTGGAAAAATCCAGCAGACTCAAACTAATCTGTAATTAGGCAATTTGATGGTCAGCATTTTCCTTTAAGATTTTCAAAATATGAATCTGCCTAGATGGATTACATCACTTGAAACTGGATCACAAGATCTTTTGACCATGAACTTGATGAAAGCTTGACCAATAAAAATTGTTGGCATTTTGTAAAAGCTCTAATTTAAAATAAGAAAAAATAAACATTTTAAAATTTAAAAATCAAAACTAAATTCTGTGGCTTAATTATAAACATTCAAAACTCCAATTTATATTTTACTTCCTTTAATGTCAGGGATAGAAAATGGTCAAGGCTCTTGTTTCAAGCAATGACTTATCTTCATTTTCATCTAACCCAGGGAGAAATTAAAATTGCTATTTAAAATTATACTTTTTTTTTTAAAGGCTGGGGAATGATTTTTCGTACAAAGTTGGCATTTTAAATCTTCACGCAGTATACTCATTTGAATAGTCATCACAATAGAAAGATTGACTATGCTTCGGAAAAGATGTTGACTTCCTAAATTAATCTTTGGCTCATTCCTTGTAAGCAACCAAAGCCCTTGTTGAATGGGATGCTAATATTCAGAACTGAGAGTTTCGTTCTTTCAGCATATATGGAGTCAGGGATGCTTTGAGAGTGCTAGGCAATTATACTTTCATATTAGCCAACTTCCATGATCCTGCCCAAAACTTCTTTAGACTATTAGTTAAAAATATAACATGCATTTTAGTGGCCCATCAGACTCCGTGGCTTTTTCTCTGATCTGATGAACTGGCTGTAAAATTATGGCTAATATCTCCTCCTTTGCAAGAGAAAAAGTGATTGTAATTTTAAGACCCTGTCTCACTTCTTGAAGAAAATATTTTAAAAACAGTTTTACTTTTCTACTATGCCAAAATCTAGGTCAGCAAATTCTTCTAGAAGACACTTCAAAAACTACTACTCTTAAAAGTTTCCCTCCAGTCCCAGACTCATGATTTCATGCTTGGAGGCAGCTCTTTTGGGGCTGAACATAGATTCATATAGACTTTAAGGTCAGAAGGGACCATTATGATCATCTAGTCTGACCTCCTGCAATGCAGGCCACAGAATTTTACCCACCCATTACTACAATATACCTCACCTATATCTGAACTATTGAAGTCCTCACATCTTGGTTTAAGGACTTCAAAGTACAGAGAATCCTCCAGCAAGTGACCCATACCCCCTGCTGCAGAGGAAGGCGAAAAACCTCCAGGGCCTCTGCCAATTTGCCCTGGAGGAAAATTCCTTCCTGACCCCAAATATGGCGATCAGCTAAACCCTGAGCATGTGGGCAAGACTCACCAGCCAGACACCCCGGAAAGAATTCTCTGTAGCATCTTAGATCCCATCCCATCCAACTTTCCATCATATACCACCAGGCCCCTTTATTACCATAGTCAAAGATCAATTGCCAAAATTATGTTTTCCCATCACACCATCTCCTCCATATATTTATCAAGCTTCATCTTGAAGCCAGGTAGGTCTTTTGCCCCCACTGCTTCCCTTGGAAGGCTGTTCCAGAATTTCACTCCTCTAATGGTTACAAACCTTTGTCTAATTTTGAGTCTAAACTTCCTGTTCACCAGTTTATATCCATTTGTTCTTGTGGCCACATTAGTACTGAACTTAAATAATTCTTCTCCCTCCCTGGTATTTATCCCTCTGATATATTTGTAGAGAGTAATCATATCTCCCCTCAGCCTTCTTTTGGATAGGCTATACAAGCCCAGCTCCCTGGGTCTCCCCTCATAAGACAGGTTTTCCATTCTTCGGATCTTCCTAGTAGCCCTTCTCTGTACCTGTTCTAGTTTGAATTCATCCTTCTTAAACATGGGAGACCAGAACTGCACACAGTATTCCAAATGAGGTCTCACCAGTGCCTTATATAATGGTACTAATACTTCCTTATCCCTACTAGAAATACCTCGCCTAATGCAACCCAAGACCGCATTAGCTTTTTTCACGGCCATATCACATTAGCGGCTCATAGTCATCTTGTGATCAACTAATACTCCAAGGTCCTTCTACTCCTCTGTTACTTCCAATTGATGTGTCCCCAGTTTATAACTAAAATTCTTGTTATTAATCCCCAAGTGCATGACCTTACACTTCTCACTATTAAATTTCATCCTATTCCTGTTACTCCAGTTTACAAGGTCATCCAGGTCTTCCTGTATGATATCCCGGTCCTTCTCTGAATTGGCAATACCTCCCAGCTTTGTGTCGTCTGCAAACTTTATTAACACATTCCCACTCTTTGTGAATAGGTCAGTAATAAAAAGATTAAATAACATTGGCCCCAATACAGATCCCTGAGGAACTCCACTGGCAACCTCCCTCCAGCCTGACAGTTCACCCTTCAGTATGACCTTCTGTTGTCTCCCCTTCAACCAGTTCCTTATCCACCTTTCAATTTTCATATTGATCCCCATCTTTTCCAATTTAACTAATAATTCCCCATGTGGCACTGTATCAGACGCCTTACTAAAGTCAAGGTAAATTAGATCCACTGCATTTCCTTTATCTAAAAAGTCTGTTACTTTTTCAGAGAAGGAGATCAGGTTGGTTTGGCACGATCTACCTTTTGTAAAACTATGTTGTATTTTGTCCCATTTGCCATTGACCTCAATGTCCTTAACTACTTTCTCCTTCAATTTTTTTTCCAAGACCTTGCATACTACAGATGTCAAACTAACAGGCCTGTAGTTACCCGGATCACTTTTCCCCCCTTTCTTAAAAATTTGAACTATATTAGCAATTCTCCAGTCATACGGTACAACCCCTGAGTTTAAAGATTCATTGAAAATTCTTGCTAATGGGCTCGCAATTTCATGTGCCAGTTCCTTTAATATTCCTGGATGAAGATTATCTGGGCCCCCCGATTTAGTCCCATTAAGCTGTTCGAGTTTGGTTTCTACCTCAAATATGGTAATATCTACCTCCATATTCTCATTCCTGCTTGCCATGCTACCTTTATCTCTAAGATCCTCATTAGCCTCATTAAAGACGGAAGCAAAGTATTTGTTTAGATATTGGGCCATGCCTAAATTATCCTTAACTTCCACTCCATCCTCAGTTTTCAGTGGACCTACTTCTTCTCTCTTTGTTTTCTTCTTATTTATATGACTATAGAACCTTTTACTATTGGTTTTAATTCCCTTTGCAAGATCCAATTCTACTTGACTTTTAGCCTATCTCACTTTATCCCTACATGTTCTGACCTCAATAAGGTAGCTTTCCTTGCTGATCCCTCCCATCTTCCACTCCCTGTATGCTTTCTGCTTTTCTTAATCACCTCTCTGAGATGCTTGCTCATCCAGCTCGGTCTACAACTCCTGCCTATGATTTTTTCCCCCCCTTTCTTGGGATGCAGGCTTCTAGTAGCTTCTGCAACTTTGATTTAAAGTAATTCCAGGCCTCCTCCACCTTTAGATCCATAAGTTCTTCAGCCCAATCCACTTCCTTGACTAATGTCCTTAATTTTTTAAAGTTAGCCCTTTTGAAATAAAAAACCCTAGTCACAGATCTATTTTTGTTTACCCCTCTATTCAATTTGAACTGAATCAGTTCATGATCACTAGACCCAAGGTTGTCCCCTACAACCATTTCTTCTATAAGATCCTCACCACTCACCAAAACCAAATCCAAAATGGCATTCCCTCTTCTTGGCTCAGTAACTACTTGATGAAGAGATCCATCAGCTATTGCATCCAGGAAAATCTGCGCTCTATTATTATTACTAGCACTTATCCTCCAGTCTATTTCCGGGAAGTTAAAGTCTCCCATGATCACACAGTTCCCATTAGTATTTACTTCATTAAAAACATTAGAGATCTCTATCCATATCCAAATTAGATCCCGGTGGTCTATAACATACTCCAAGCACTAGCTCAGGGGAGTCTTTAATAGTTTTCTTCCCCAATGCGATTTTTGCCCAGGCAGACTCAGTCTTATCTATTCCATCACTTCTTATTTCTTTACAGTCTACCTCATCATTTATATATAATGCTACTCCACCACCTTTACCTTTGTTTCTGTCTTTCCTAAACAGGACATACCCTTCAATACCTGTACTCCAGTCATGACTACTATTTCACCATGTTTCTGTTATCCCTATAATATCTGGTTTCACTTCCTGCACCAGTAGCTCTAGTTCCTCCATTTTGTTACCTAGGCTCCTCGCATTGGTGTATAAACATCTTAATTTTTGCTGTTTGCCCTCCATCACATTCTTTACATCATATCAGAATGCCAGAGCTTTCTCTCCTAGAACAGAGATCCATCGTGTTTTGTTTGTCATGGGTTGGTAGAGATCAGCATGAAGGTTTCATGGTGCTACAGTAAAATAACATTGTCATGTGATAGTTTGTTGCTGTTGAAGGTAGGTACTTGCTACAGAATTTGGTCCCATTGTTCTGCGGAATACCTTTCATACTTTCCATAGCCATCCATGCTGGGGAAGTTATGGGAAGGTGTCACTGGTGCCATTAGTGCAACCTTTGTTCTCTTCAAGAGAAGAGCCACTCAGAATGGGCAGCTGTCTGAAGGGAGGCAAACAGCTGCTTTCTCCCTTACCATATCCTTAATTTGTGGTAGCCTGTCTGTCTTCCTCCTTCAACCTGAACACACTGTTTAAAAGTGTCAGACTGCTTTCTGGTGTGTAGTTTGAACAGGTACTAGTGAGTGCTTTTGTAACACAGGAGTTAGAGGTGACAGGAGTATGGCAGCCTTCCCACATCTGCCATTCTGTCCTTCAGACTTCACTATTATTTTTGTCAGTTTTTCTTAACTTGTCTTTCATTGTCAGTACTGCACCCTGAGTGCTGCTGCCGGATTTGGAACTAGAATATTGCATACAGTAACTCCTCACTTAATGTTGTAGTAATGTTCCTGAAAAATGCAACTTTAAGCTAAATGATGTTAAGTGACAGATTTAAGATTAGCAGCCGTGTTAGTCTGTATCGGTAAACAAGACGAGGAAGACTCTAAGACCTTAGAGACTAACCAGTTAATTTCAGCATAAGCTTTCGTGGGCTATAGCCCACTTCATCAGATGCATAGAATGGAATAGAAGTAAGATGTATTTAAATACACAGAAAGAAAAAAAATCCAGTTTCCACATAAGAATTAATATAAATGGGGGGCTAGGTTCCAGGGAATTTTTTTTTCACCAGACAAAAAAACCTATGTATTGTGTGTGTGTGTGTGTGTGTGTGTGTGTATATGTATATATATATATATATACATATACACACACACAATATAAGTTTTAAACAAACAATCTAATACTGTACACAGTTGTGATGATTGTGAAGGTTGGTTGAGGTGGTGAAGTTAGAGGGTGGAAGAGCATGGGATATTTCCCAGGGAATGCCTTACTGCCTTTCCATAGGACTCTTTGTTATTCCTGCTAAATGATGAAGTAGCTTTTGGTTGAGCGCTCAAAGGTTAACATATTGTTGTTAATGTAGCCTCACACTCTACAAGGCTGCAGGAATGGAGGAAGGGGAGACAGCATGGCGGACAGACACACACCCCTTGTGTAAGAGAGATATGTGCATTACTCCTTTAAGTAAGCTGACCCCACTCTTAAGTACATTGCCTTTTTAAGTCTACCAGGTAGTTGAGACAGCAGCTGCTACCCCAAGCTCTCTCTGTCTCCCTTTGACTGTGTCCCTACTCTGCTCTATATGGAGAAAAGGTAAGCGGGGTGCAGGAGGGAAGGGTGCACCCTGACATTTGCGCCCCCCCCCCCAGCACAGAAAGAAGGAGCTCCCGGGAGCAACTCCAAAGGCAGAGGGGAGCAACTCCAAAGGCAGAGGGCAGTAGCAGCACATGACAGTGGGGAAAGGGACAGTTGAACTGCTGGAAATGGATAGCCTGCTGGGCAGCTGCTGCACAGGGAATTTAGAGAAACGGAGAGCAGATGGGGGACTGCCGGTCTCCCCTGGTTCTGAGCCCCAACCAGCTAGCTCCAACGGGCTGCTCTTCCTGCAAGCAGTGGACAAAGCAGGTGGCTGCAAAATGATGTTATAAAGGAGCATTCCACAGCTTTAAACGACCATGTTCCCTAATTGATCAGCAACGAAACAACATTAACTAGGGTGACTATGTGAGGAGTTACTGTATCTTGATGTGGACGAACACTCTGTCTTAAGGGACCCTGCTTTATAGGCTAAATACATGAAAACTCATATTTTGCCCAAAGAATAAATCAGCTTCACAACTCTGTTTCTCATTTCACCAACTCCCTGGCCTTTAATCTATCCGTTGATAGCAGGAGCAAAAGTAATATGCACCTTGGTTGCACACCATAGAAGTGCAAAGGAGAGAGAAATCTGAGACTCTGTTTTAGCAGCAGCTCCTGGCCCTGTTGGGACAGGGGTTTTGTAACCAAGGTGAGGGAGGGAGGTGGTGTTATGAAGAAAATTAGAGAAGAGACCTAACAGGAGAAAAGTCAAGCTTTACAGTATGGATTAGAGGGAAGGAGAAATAATGGCACTATGTTCCCGCTATTGAATTAGCCATCTAGCTAATGACTGTAAAGTTGTGAAGCTCTGCCTGTAGCTTCTGGTGTGAACTAGAGAACCTATATTATTTTGAACTCCATTTTTTATGTTCTGTTTAATCTTTTCCTCTGATATTTCTACTGCATATGTGAAACAATATCATTTTTGCCAATGGAAACTGTGAATTTCCATTAATATTAACCAGGATTGTGTACTTAAATCTAGTGTATTTGTCTTACATGTCAAAGGAATAATGTTCAAATCCTTTGAATATGGTGTTTTAGTCAGAATTTGACATAACTCTGTCAAATGCTTACAACAACTTTTATGCAGTGTGGTTTTCTTCTTTTTACCAGCTCTTCACCTTGGAAGAAATGAGGGTCTGGGTGAGTTATCCAATCTGATCACATTGCATTTCTTTTAAGAATCAGAGGCTTTTTTCCTTAAATCAAATAAAGCAGAAGCTTTTATAAATAAAATTGGAGTTTTCAACTGTCTGAGAGTGGAGGGATTGCAGAGCAAAATAAAAACCCATAGATTCATAGGTTTCAAGACCAGAAGGAATCATTGTGATAATCTGATCTGACCTCCTTTATAACACAGACCACAGTACTTCCCTAAAATAATTCATAGAGCATGTCTCTTACAAAAACATCCAATCCTGATTTTAAATGATTTCTCCATTTATAGTTGCATTTTGAGACCTATCAGTTAGCTAGTTTTTAATCCATTTAATGCCATGTTAATTTATCATTCTGTTTTTTAGTCAAAATATTGTGTGCTCCACAGAAGTCCAAGTACATTACAGAAAATATTCTCAAGTAATTCCCAGTTACTCACATTTTTCAAATTAAATTCTTCTTCCCAGCTGATTTGGTTCATAATGGTTTTCAGCTTTGTGAAACTGGCCCTTTTAAAACACCACATATATCTATTACTGTTTTGGACTTTATTCTGTTGACACATTATAAATGCAATCAAGTCACTATCACTTGTACCTACGCTACCATTAATTTTTACTTCTGTGACCAGTACCTCTTTATCTGTCAAGACTAGGTCTAATATAAAATTCCCCTGTGTTGGATGGAATAGTTTTGAGTAAGGAAATTATAATGTTAAGAAAGTTTGAGGATGTTTTAGTACTGGCAGCATGAGATCTTCAATATATGTCACTCAAATTGAAGCCCCTCATGACCATGTGTGTTTTTAACCTAAATATTACAGATAGTGCTTAAGGAGCTGGTCATCTCATTCCTTAGTATAATTTGGTGGTCTGTAGCAGATGCCAATTAATACCTAATCTTACGCTTTATCTGTTAGGACATTGATCCATAAGCATTCAGTGCCATTTTCCCCCCAAGTTATCAGAGACTCAGAAACAAGTAATGCCATTTTTGACATAAAGTGCCACTCTCCCTCCCCTTTTGCCCACTCAGTCCTTCCTAAATAGGTTATAACCATTGATTTTATATATATATATATATAACTTAGTTACAACTTATAATTACTAAAAGTAGAAAATATCAGTTTGTCAGAAAGGATTGATATGTTCTGCCATTGAAGTGGCAGTGCATTCTGCATGCGTATATAGACTTTCTGTGATGCTAGGTGGTAGCTTTCCAAAGGATAAGGTAACATTGTCAGCTGAACAGTACTTAAATGTAGACAGTAGATCAAACACTTGCTTTTCTCCATCTGGATTGGTTCCACTTCAGGCAGCTGGGTTTTAAATGTCATATAAAAGAGGGCACCTTAGAGAATTTAAAGATTCGTTCTTATTCTTTCTCTCCTCTGATAAAGAATTCATACTGATGATTTAAAACAGGGGTGGGCAAACTATGGCCCGCGGGTCACATCCAGCCCATGTGCCCCTCCTAACCAGCCCACCTGAGCTGGGCCTGGGGAAGCCCCTCCCACCCCCCGCTGTCCTTCTCCCTGCAGCCCCAGCATGCTATGCGAGCAGTGCTTTGGAGGGGCAGGCTGCAGCACTCTGGCAGATCAGTGCGGCAGCATGTCTGTCTCCAGCCAGCCAGACATGCTATTCTGAGGGGCAGGGTAAGGGGGCCGGGGCTGCGGGGAGGTTGGATAAGGGGAAGAGGGTCTCGGGGGGCAGTCAGGGAATGGGGGCGTTGGATAGGGCATGGGAGTCCCAGGGGGCCTGTCAGTGTGTGGGGATGTGGCTGGGGCAGGGCAGTCAGGGGACAGGGAGCATGGGGGTTGGATAAGGGGTGGGGTCCTGTGGGGTGATTAGGGGCAGAGAGTCTCTGGAGTGGGTAGTCAAAGGACAAGGAGCAGGGGGGGCTTAGAGGGTGAGGTCTTCTGGGTGGTTAGGAACAGGGAATCTCTGGAGGGGGGAGCAGGGGACAAGGAGTGGGAGGGGGTTTGATGGGTTGGAGGTTCTGAGGGGGGAAGTCAGGGGGCAGGAAGTGAGTGGGAGTTGGATAGGGACGGGGCCAGGCTGTTTCAGAAGGCACAGCCTTCCCTACCTGGCCCTCCATACCATTTTGAACCCTGATGTGGCCCTTGGGCTGAAAAGTTAGCCCACCCCTGATTTAAAAACTTTACCAAATATCCATCACATATTAGTATACATGAAAGATAGCAATTTTTCAGGAGCAACCTGTGCAATGTTGTGAACTCTCATGATTGTATTTCAAGTCTCTCAGAATTCTGTATCTCCTTTTCTTTAAAGCCCTAGTTTCTAGCCGCATGTGATGAGGTGGAAATCTCAGCTTTTATTTAAAATGATGTTATTTTTAAGCCCTCATGATTACAAAAATATTTCAAATATGACACGTACTCTAAAGACTCAAAGCAGAAGGAAAATAAAAAACACCAAATGTATTACCTGATTAAAATCTCATTATTTTTCAGTGCCCCTTGGTGATGGGAATGAGAGCGGTGTTGAGATTTTTTACTAGAGTGCTGTCTTTGGGTCCTGATTCAGAGTGTTATTGTTTGTATCTGCCTCTGGCTACGAAATCTATATATATAAAAGTCAAATGGTGTATACGTGCGTGTATGTACGTTCCCTTACTCCTTCCACAGCGTTTGAGCTAGAGACTTGAAATTTGGTACAGTTATAGGCTTTAGGGTCCTAATCAGGGTAATGTGGCAGGGTGCTGGCCAGGAGTGCCTGAGCCAGTCCTGCGGGCCCTTTAAGAGGGAGCAGAAGCCTGCAAACCTCCCTTGCAGAGAAGGCTAATTAGCCACCTGGGCTGCAGAGGGCTCAGGCTTGATGAGTGGCACCTGGCAGCCTCCTCAGGGGGATAAAAGGCCTGCCAGGAAGCAAGCCCAGTGTGGTGGGGATGGTATAGAGCAGGGGTGGGCAAACTTTTTCGCCCGAGGGCCACATTGCAGTTGAAAATTTGTATGGAGGGCCAGGTCTGGGAAGGCTGTGCTGCCGCAAACAGCCCAGCCGCGCCCCCTATCCGACACCCTCCCACTTTCTGCCCCAACTGCCCCCCCTTAGAATCCCATTCAACCCCCCCTTGTCCCCTGATTGCCCCCTCCAGAGACCCCCAACCCTAACCACCATCCACAGCAACCCACCCTCTATCTAAGCCCCTCTGCTCCTTGTCCCCTGACTCTCTTCCCCCCCCCGAGATCCCACACACTAACTGCCCCCCCCCAGGACCCTACCCCTTTCTCAACTCCCCCTGCTGTCTGCCCCGACCCCTATCCAATCTGCTGCCTCTTGACAGACCCGACCCCGGGACTCCCATGACTTATCCACACACCCTATCCTCTTCCCCTGACCACTCCCCGCCCAGAACCTCCATCCCATCCAACAGACCCCTCTCCCCTGACTACCCCTGGGACTCCCTGTCCCTTAACCAACCCCTCCCCCAGCTGTGCCCCCTTACCACGCTGGTGGCCCTGCTGTGTTGCACATGTTGCACTGCTCTCCCGGAGGAGCGGGCAGCCCTGTGCGTCATGCTGAACTCCAAGAGGGCAGAGGAGGGGCCGGAAGCAGCCTCCTTTGTTGGAGTTCAGCCGCGCTGAGCTCCAGAAGAGCGGAGAAGGTGGGGTGGGCCAGGAGCAGCCTCCCCTGCCGGAGTCGGGCGGGCCAGTGGGGATGGTCTCGCGGGCCGGATGTGGCCCGCGGGCCGTAGTTTGCCCACCTCTGGTATAGAGTGTGGTGGTGGTTTGGAGCTATTCAGAGCTGTGTGTTTGGAGCTAGTCAGAGCTGTATGTTTAGAACTGTTTAGAGTTGCATGTTAAGAGCTGGACTATATAGAGTCTGTAAAGCTGTAAGCTGTAGAGCTGAAGGTCTGTACAAAGCTGTATATATTGGTGGTGGGGACCTGCACTGTGAATTAAAGAGCACTGTTTGAAGCAAAGAAGGGTTTTCCTGCCTGTTCCTGAGAGGGGTGAGAAGGCGGTCTGTCACAGTAAGAATCGAAATTTTTTTCAAATCCCACCTCTGACACCCCCTAGGGGTGAAATTCTTTAAAGCCCATTAACATCAGCTGGGCAGCAGGTTAATACCTGCTGTTCTCTGTGACATAGTTATGATGTAATAATACCGCTCTCCAACGGACCCCGCACTCGCTCAGCTCTCTCCCCCCTCCAACGCCCCCCCCTCGCTCAGCTCTCTTCCCCTCCCCCCTCCAACGGACCCCGCACTCGCTCAGCTCTCTCCCCCCTCCCCCCTCCAATGGCCCCCACACTCGCTCAGCTCTCTCCCCCCTCCCCCCTCCAACGGCCCCCCCACTCGCTCAGCTCTCTCCCCCTCCCCCCTCCAACGGCCCCCACTCGCTCAGCTCTCTCCCCCTCCCCCCCTCCAACAGACCCCGCAATTGTTCAGATCTCTTCCCCCCTCCTCCCCTCCAACGGACCCGAGCAATGCCGGGTATTTGTGCTAGTCTTGTATAAATTTGAAGATCAACCCCTTTCTAGTTGCTTAAGGGTGAAAGGAGGTCCCACTGGAGCTTCTTAGACTTCAAGGCCGAAAGTGGATACTAGAGTAATCTAGTCTAATCTGCATACTACAGGACATAAAATGGCTATTATGAGAGAGGGATATTTTCCATTATTCTAAGTACACAAATTGCCAGAATGGAATAAGCATCATTACTCAAAATCCTCTCATTGGGAAATTGGGGATTATCCATTTGAGGAGCATGTTCCAAGACAAGACAAACTTCAAAGCCTTTGGCTCAGTTGTGTTCTAACAGCAAGCAAGTGGGAGCTGAATCTGTCCACTAAGTGGTCTCTTAACAATGTAGTCTTATTTGTAAACTGCAGCAATAGAAAGATGCTAAGAATTTGCTCTTGATGCTGAAATCCCTGAACAGTCTTTTCATCAAGAACAAACCCATCAATGGCCTACAAAATAGGCTAAATGTAATTCTGAGGATGTTATTTGCCATGCAGACCTGTGGGTCTCCAGAATCATAAAAATGAAAGTCTAAAATCCCCAGGAGATTGCAGTTTTCAGTGATTGCTTTAGTTACCTTAATGTTAATAGTGTATGAACTGTATAGCAAAAGTACAGTTGAGAAGAAGGCTCCTGTATCCATCCAAATAACTTCTTGTGTTGTTCACGTGCACACTGTTGCTTACGTCAACTGTTACTGGCTTTTAGAAGCCACCCCACAATGCTCTTCTCTGACAGTACAGTTAGTACATGCACTTCTGGTGATGATGTGCACCACTCACCCAAAGAGTGTAGTGTGGATATGCAAAAGTGATTTAATTACTGCGACAGCTGAATGGCAATGTAAATTAGATCAGTGTTATTTTGTAGTGTAGACATGGGCTCAGGGTCACAGCTAAATACAGGATGAAACAGATAGTTTGGCACATACTCTAAAGGACAATTCAAGATGAAGCGGGCTGTTAACACGCCTGTAGTCATAGGACAAAAAGGGGTAGGGATGTCAGTGGATTACAGATTGTTATTTAGACAATGATTTTTAGTGTCCAGCAAAATTATCAGTTTAAACTCCCAGTCTTGTCTTTTGAAAGTGTTGTTCAGGTTTTCTTTGAGCATGAGGACTAATATGTCAGATATAGATTGATCATTTTATGAAAAGTGTGCACCCTAATCAGCTGTTCTGCGGCATGCAGGAGTTTTCTTTGGGGGGGGAGGAGGGAGGGCACAGCAGGGAAGGGGGCGGGAAGGGATGGAGTGGGAGCAGGTCCTGTGGCAGAGCCAGGGGTTGTTGAACAGTGAGCACCCTCTGGCACATTGGAAAGTCGGAGCCTGTAGCTTCAGCCCCGGAGTCGGTGCCAATACAAGGAGCCGCATATTAACTTTTGAAGAGCCGCATGTGGCTCTAGAGCAGGGTTTCTCAAACGGGGGGTCACTGAGCGCTCCCCGGGGGGTCACGAGCTCCTACCGCCGCAACTCGTGGCAACTGGGGCTGGGGCGCAGCCGGCAGCCCGCCCGCAGTAGGCGGGCTGCTGGCTGCGCCCCAGCCCCCAGTCCCTGCCGCAGGTGGGCTCCCGGCTGCGCGCCAGCCCCCAGTCCCCACAGCAGGCAGGCTGGGGGCCGGCGTGCAGCCGGCAGCCCGTTCGCGGTGGGGACGGGGGACTGGGGCACCCGCGGCAGCCCGCCCACGGCGGGGCCGGGGGCCGGGGCATCCGCACTTTTTTTTTGCTCGTTTTTTTTGGTAATTCGGCAGCTTTTCGGCGGATCACAAAAAGGGGTCGTGGTCTCAACTAGTTTGAGAACCGCTGCTCTAGAGCCACACGTTGGCCACCCTTGGTCTAGAACAGCGGTTCTCAACCCTGTGAGAACCGCGACCCTTTTTTCACTAGAGGCTTCTCGGCACGACCCTTGTGTGTCCGCCGAAAAGCTGCCGAATTGATTATTTCTGCATTCCGCGGCTTTTCAATGGACATTCCGATCACTCCTGACTCTTTGCCGAAGTGATTGCTTCCGCTTTTGCAAGCGCTTCGGCGGAGAATCGGGAGACTGGGTATGTCCACCGAAAAGCCGCCGAATTCGGAAATAATCAATTCGGTGGTTTCATGGCGGCCACAGGGGCTCGCGACCCCCCGGGAAGCGCTCGGCGACCCCCAAAGGGGTCGCGACCCACAGGTTGAGAACCGCTGGTCTAGAAGATGCTATCAGAGATGCTTAGTTTTGCGGTTCTCAAACTGTGGATTTGTGTCTCCAGAGATAACATGCTTGTTAAATTAAATAATATTATATTATATAATATATTATATTATATTATTAATTAATAATATATACAGAGGTGAGAAATAACAGACCTCAACCCTATTGTCCCTCTGCAAATTTGTATACACAGAGTCAGTCCCTTACCTTTCCCTAAAAGTGAAAAGTTTCCAAAAGTTCAATGAATAGAAGATTGTTGGGGGTGGAAAAGATCTGGACAAAGAGAAGTATTCTGAGATAAATGTGAGAAGGGAGGGACAGGCCGTAGAAACAAAAGTGAAACTGCTTGCATCCGACGAAGAGGGTATTAGCCCACGAAAGCTTATGCTTCAGTACTTTAGTTAGTCTTTAAGGTGCCACAGGACTCTTTGTTACCTAAAAGTGAAACTGAGCAGCATATTCCAGAAGTGTTGAGGTCTTTCTGAATGTAGTCTTCATTGATTTGAGATCTATAATACCATTCTCTCACTAGAAAGGCAAACCTATAACGGCAGCAGGCCCTAAAAGAGACCCAGGTTGGAAATACTTTAATGAAGTTCCTCTACATGCTCTACATGTGGCTAAGACAGGCATGTGTGCAAAATGCAAACCATGCAACAAAGAAATGTAAGACCTGGTAACCCGAATGAAACAATATTATGAGAAGTGCTCCTTCTTAGGAGGAACCTGCACTGAAAATGATGAAAGGAACATGTCTGAACATTCAGGATCTTCAGGTTGGTAAACTTTTTTTGATTTCATACTTCTTTTTTAAGGACTGCCTGTCTTCTTTCTGGACTATTCTCGAATTCTCATGCTTGAGCAAAAAATATAGTTGTTCTCTATGATACTATCATTTTAGATGCAGTTGTGATAAAAAATAAAGAGCTGAAATAGGTAGTTCTTTCCTTTACAATTTCACCTCTAAAGTAGTACTGAGTGTCAGTGAATGCAATAAATAATACTAAATGAACAGTATGGTAATACTAATTAAGTAACTGCATTGACTTATTTTGTTTAGGAGAATCCATCCTCAACATACAGGATTCTGAAGACTATCCACCTTCCATCATTTTCTATAGTTTCAGAGTTATCTGACAATGATAGTGTTTCAGTCACATCATATATATCATATAGCCACAGTATAACACTTGTAGCAAAAAGTAAAAAAATATCCATCATCCAGAAACAGCCTTTGATATGTTTGTGGTAAGAACCAACAGATTACCAAAAGGGATAATTGAAGATAGTTGGTCACCTGAGGGCAGGGCAGTAGAGTTCAAAAGTGATGACCAGAGTGGCTAGAACAAGCATTGTGGGACACTTCCGGAAGCCAATCAGAGCGCATTAGGCATCTACACTGGTGCCGCGGTGCTCCAGTGGGAGTGCAAGAAATGTTACTCCTCTCGGGAAGGTGGAGTACCAAGCCGTGGAGTCAGAGTGCTCAACGTGCCTTGCCAGTGTAGATGGGTAGTGAGGTAGAGTGCTCTGGGGGGCTTTATTGCGCTATAACTTGCAAGTGTAGCCAAGCCCAAAGACACAGGTGAGCCTCCCTCTAATTAACTTCCTCCATCCTAAATCTCTTCTTTTTCCAGCATAGTGGGCTGTCATAGAGGGCTGATTGGGCCTATTCGGCCTAATTCAGGTCTATGGAGGGCCAGTGTGGGGAGTACACCGCATGACACTGCCATTTCCTAAATTTGGAGTGCCTCGATTTTACAGTCCAAATAACTTAATGTTGGTTATGGATGTTATAGCCTATGGATCTTAAATCCTTTCCATATTTGATTTTACAAGTGTGTGTTTCAATGACTGGTTAACTTCTCTTGGATTCTTGATATAATTGGATTTTTTTTGTCATTTTTTATTGTTTATGAACTGATTTAGGGTTAGATTATGAGTTAATGATTTCCCCTGAACAGGAAGCAGCATATTGTTGTGTTGTCTATATAGCAGTCTAGAAGGGAGATTGTTATTTTGCCGAATGACAGATCTCTTTCCCAGTCTATCCATTGCACCAACAAGGGAGTAAACTGTGTGAGGTCTATATCAGGTGTAGTGTATGTCTGCTGGCATATTTTCTGCCCATCTGTATGATTGGTGAGAGGGTTGGCTCACAGTGACTATATGGAGAGTGCTTCACCTTCTATGCTGAGGATGGTGGTGTGGGTTGTTGGGACAAGGCTTTAAGTAGGCTTTGTAAAGAGGCCTGGATGCATGATTGTGCAAGCCAGGTCAAAAGTCTACTCCTTAGTAATTACTATTTTTAATATCCTTTAACATAATGAAATGTAATTTCTGCACCCTTTTTTCTTTGTGTTTTGGTTATATTTGTGTATTTTATTTGATAAAATACTTTGCTGCTTATATAATAGCATTCTCAGGTTGTGGTCTAATTGATTTTTCTACTGACATAGGTTACGGTCGAAGGGAGCTATATTTTTACTTGTCAGAAAATCTTTATAATATAATAAATTTTGTGTCCATTTCTCAAATACTTCCCATTCTCATATGGAAGCTGGGATCATAAATAGAGTGGATAATTATGAAACAAATTTATCTTAAATTTTCTTTTGTAAATGGTCTTCCATACTTGTAGACATTTTCAAAGTAGTGTGTGGGTAAATTTTATCCGAGCTGTTTAGTTTCTGTATGCAATGTTGTTGTGGCTGTGTTGGTCACAGGATGTTAGAGCAGGGATGAGCAAATTTTTGGCCCGAGGGCCACATCAGGGTTGCAAAATTGCATGGAGGGCAGGGTAGGGAAGGCTGTGCCTCCCCAAACAGCCTGGCCTCACCCCCTATCCGAGTCCCTCCCACTTCCCACCCCCTGAATCTCCAACCCATCCAACCCCATCCTTATTCCTTGTCTCCTGACCACCCCCTCCAGAAACCCCCTGCCCCTAACCACCCCTCCGGGATCCCACCCCCATCCAACTCCTCTGCTCCTTGCCCCCTGACCTTGTCCCCTCCTGAGACTCACCTACCCAACCTTCCCCCGCCCCGACCCCATCCACCCTCCAGCCCCCAACAGACCCCCAGGAGTCCCAAACCCCATCCAACCCTGCCTGCTCCCAGACTGCCCCCTGGGACTCTCCACACATTATGCAACCCCCTGGCTCTGGCCTCCTTACCACGCCATTCAGTAGTATGTCTGTCAGCTGCGGGGATTCAGACAAGCTGCCCCGCCCCCCAGAGTGCTGCCCGGACGGCGCGCTGAGGCTCAGGGAAAAGGGGGTCGGGGCCGGCGGCAGCCTCCCTGGCTGGGAGCTCAGGGGACCTGGCAGGACGAGACCAGGGGCCGGATGTGGCCCGTGGGCTGTAGTTTGCCCACCCCAGTGTTAGAGAAACCTGAAGAAAAGCTGTGTGGCCTGAAACCTTGTCTCTCTAACCAACAGAAGTTGATTTAGTAAAAGAGATTCCCTCACTCACCTTGTGTCTCAGTTTAGTTTTTATTTTACTAAACATAATCCAAAGGATGATGGGAAGCAGTTTTTACACATACTTGTTCATTAGGCTAAAAATGTTAATTGCTTAAATGAAGTTTGCCAGTACAGTATTTTCTGTTTTGGTCCAGGTGGAATTATTTTTCTGTTGTTCAGCTAGTAAGATTTCATAAGGGCTAAGCAGAAATATAAATAAAATTTGGAAAACCAAGGTCTCCTTTGATTTACTACTTGTGTGTTCCATTCTATGCATCTGATGAAGTGAGCTATAGCTCACAAAAGCTTATGCTGAAATAAACAGGTTAGTCTCTAAGATGTCACAAGTAGTCCTCGATTTCTTTTGATTTACCTGTATTTTACCATCTGCTTTTTCATTATGGTTTTTCATTTGGTTTGTTTTTAAGTGAGGAAGGGTTTTATTTCACAAAGAATGTGGTCTTAAATCTATATGAGAACACCTTATATTTCATGAGAAATCTGGGGAAGAATGTTCACTTTTACTTGGACCCTCGTTTCATAAATGTTACACTGATTGTCACCTATCTTTTACTGAGCATGGAGGGAAAGTGATAGAATGGCATTCTTCACCCCAGAGGTATGGGGAGAGAGGACTGTCAACTTTCCCACACCTGTAGGAATAAAGAGGGGATAAGTGGCATCCTTCTCCAAGTAGCCAGTTTGAGGCTTAAATTTTTCCTTCGCATGTAAGGTTGAATTTTGAACTTGAAGTACCGTATTTTTGCCCTATAAGACGCACTTTTTCTTCCCCAAAACGGGGGGGAAAAAGTTGCTGCGTCTTATAGGGCGAATATACCTATTCGCCCCATCACACACACACAAAAAACAAACAAACAGTGCGTGCGCCCCGGTTCCCCCCCCTCCCCGCCGCGGGCGGGCTGCCGGGGGCGCCCCGGTTCCCCCCTCCCCGCCGCGGGCGGGCTGCCGGCGGCGCCCCGGTTCCCCCCTCTCCGCCGCGGGCGGGCTGCTGGGGGCGCCCCGGTTCCCCCCTCCCCGCCGCGGGCGGGCTGCTGGGGGCGCCCCGGTTCCTCCCTCCCCGCGGCGGGGAGGGGGGAACCGGGACGCCGCCGGCAGCCCGCCCGCGGCGGGGAGGGGGGAACCGGGGCGCCCCCGGCAGCCCGCCCGCGGCGGGGAGGGGGGAACCGGGGCGCCGCCGGCAGCCCGCCCGCGGCGGGGAGGGGGGAACCGGGGCGCCCCCGGCAGCCCGCCCGCGGCGGGGAGGGGGGAGCCGGGGCGCTTTTTGTGTGTGGTGGGTTTTTTTTTTTTTTTTCCCCCCCCCGGCTTTTTTACTTTAAAAGTCGGGGGCGTCTTATACGCCGGAGCGTCCAATATGACGAAAAATACGGTAATTTCAAAATAATTGAGGACTTTGTGTCAGTGGTTTCTCCCTAAAAACTCAACAATCAGAAAACAGACAAAAATATCATTCATAACTTTTAAATACAAATAACTTAACAGCCAGTCATGGGGTCTGATTCATGATCTCTCAATGCTTGGGATAGGCAATACTGCTTTTATTGCCCTTCCTCATTCTTCCCTTCCACCCACCACCATAATCCATTGCATCTCTCCGATGCCTGAACTCCTCCAACCACAAAACAATGGCAGTCTTTGACTGATGAACTTAACATGATCTATAAATTAAATGGATTAAGAACTGATGACAGATCTGATCTGGATGTGACATGGCTCGTCGAACAACTGAATTTCTGTGGCACAGTCACTATTGAGTTCGCATAGCAGATCAACGTAAGCCGGGTTTATTGCATGAACATGCAATGCGTTAACAATGTCTGCGAACTCGACAGAGTCAAATGCCTTTTTGTAATCCACAAATGCAACACACAGCGGGATTCGATATTCCCTACATTTTTCCATCAGCTGTTTCACAGTGTGCATTTGGTCGATAGTCAAGAAGCCTGTTCTGAACCCAGCTTGTTCTTTACTTGTTAGCAGCTCTAGATCTTTCTTTATCCGATTGAGAATGATGCGAGTGAAGACTTTGTAGACTTGTGAGAGAAGGGTAATCGGTCTGTAGTTGGAAAGGTCTTCCGAGTCTCCCTTTTTCAGCAGCAAAATTGTTTTGGACACCTTCCATGCTGCGGGAGTTCTGTTGGACGCGACATATTGACTAAAGCGTTTAGCAAGAGCTTGATAGAGGTGAACGCCTCCTGCCTTAAGATGTTCCGGTCTTATTCCATCCCTGCCTGGGCATTTTCCGTCCTTAATGCACTCAGCCGCCGCCTGAACTTCTTCCCACATCACTTCCGGGATTTGTTCGCGCTTAACACTCGACAGTTTCCTGTCAACGCTGACGGAAGAGGAGTACAACTTGTTGTAAAAATCTGAACAAATCGCATTCATTTGTTTGCGGTCAGTCGTCCTCATTCCGTTAGCATCTTTGAACGCGACCGGGATGCGTTGCTTGAGCCTGATGTCGCGTTCTGCCGCCTTCAGGCTTTTCTTACTTTCAACAGCTTCCCTCAACTTCCTTCTCCTGTAGTCATCATAGTCTTCTAGCAGTTTCTCTCAGATTTGCTTGCAAAGCATCCTATACACATCATCGATTTTCCCATCCGCTTTGAGCTGTGCTTGCTTCACCATTAGTTGATTAGTTTGGCTGCTCACACGGTTTTTTCGAGCGGATTTCACAGTTTTACTGGACTCCTTAACGGTGAAACTTGAAATAATAAAATGATTTATTTTTGTGCTACACTGATCACCATTTTTATTGGAAAACCTGAATACGCAAAATTAAACATGATGCTAAGACTTCGTTTCCTTGGAAATTAACAAAATAACAAGAGACATGATAAGTGTGTAAAATATTTGTTTTTTGTACTCCAGAGGATACACAGAAAGTATTCTATTACCTTGACTTAAAATGCAACTCTCCTTTATAGGCTTTATTGTTGCATTCCCAGTTCACGTTCTCTCTAGCTTCGGTTTCTTTGTCTGTAGGGTCTTGTGTATTCTTATGTATCTAGAAAAATGCAGATTTTTGAAAAGTACACATTTCTTAGTCTCTTTTAGTGGATTATCTTTTCAGGTATGGATTTTTCAGTTATTTTTTTTTACTTTGGACTTCTTTATTTAGTGTCTCCTCTAGTTCCCTTTACTCTCAGAAGAGAGGTTCCCTTTACTATTTACTCTTTTTAAAACCTCTCTTCAGTGGTTTGAGCATTGGTCTGCTAAATCTAGGGTTGTGAGTTCAATCTTTGAGGGGGCAATATGGGGCAAAAATCTGGTGAATGATTTAATTGGGGATCACTCCTGGTTTGAGTAGGGGCTTGGACTAGATGATCTCCTGAGGTCCCTTCCAACCCTGATATTTTATGATTCTATGATTTAGGTAACCTGAACCCTCTAGGGCTTTGGCTTTGGCCCTGGGCAGTGGGGCTTGGGCTTTGGCTTCAGCCCCTGGCCCCAGGAAGTCTAAAGCCATCCCTGGTGACCCCATTAAAATTGAGTCATGTCCCACTTTGAGATCCTGAACCACAGTTTGAGAACTGCTAATTAAAAAACATGACCTATGAAGGAAGATTGAAAAAATTAGGCTTTTTATTCTGGAAAAGAGAAAACTGAGAGGGGACATAACAGTTTTCCCGTACATAAAAGATTGTTATGAGGAGGAGGGAGAAAAATTGTTGCTCTTAATCTCTGAGGATAGGACAAGAAGCAATGGGCTTAAATTGCAGCAAAGGAGGTTTAGGTTGGACATTAGGAAAAACTTCCTAATTGTCAGAGTGGTTAAGTACTGGAATAAATTGCCTAGGGAGATGTGGAATCTCCATCATTGGAGATTTATAAGAGCAGGTTAGACAAACACCTGTCAGTGATGGTCTAGATAATATTTAGTCCTGCCGTGCATGCAGGGGACAGGACTAGATGACCTCTTAAGGTCCCTTCCAGTCCTATGATTCTGTGATTATTAAGGTAAGGCAGTAATGCAAGACCTGCAGGCTAACTAACACCTGTGAGATTTCAACTTAACAACACTAGGACACAGGCTTAAAGAGACTTGACATAAGTGGATGACCTAAGACTGACCTATTTCCATTAGACCATAAGTTTACTGTAAAATTGTTGATATTACAGAAAAATAGACTGCAGTAGATAAACACATAACATCATGGAAAGTTCTGTTCTGATCGCAGGTTATCCTGGAAACTGGTTGACATAAATGTTACTGAGATGCTGATCAGGAAAAGGGGAACTAAGAGTACAAACTATGGAGAATGGGGCATCCTAAAATTTATGGGGTGTGGAAATACACATAAGGAAAAATATATTGGAATATGAATAATGAGTTAGGCATGATCAGAAAAACAATATAAGAGGTTCCCTGACTGAGCAAAAGTGGGAAGACCCCAGCAGGAATCACCCGTATATCAGTGATCACCTGTTGAAAGATCCACCAAACTCAACTATCTTTGGCGATGTGAGTATGAGTACAGCATTAGCTATTGCTTGGGCTCTCTCAGGTTGGATAGAAGTGTATGGGAGTGTAATGGATAGCTTTCAATACAAACAAGGCTGCTTACTTGTAACTGTCTGTGGTCCACTGGGCACAGAACATTGGGAGGAGCTCAGGAAAAAACCAACAAGATTTTGGTTTCAAACCTGCAAAAGGGCATGAACTGGCTGAAATGCAGCCCCCCCAGACTTTGTTGCAATCTAAGGAGATGAGAAAATGGGTGACAAATGCAGGAAATTGGAAGTAAACTTGGGTAGACTTCTCTGGATTATATATCCACATGGTTCTTGTGTGGTTGTGCTGTCATAAGGACAGTGGGTAAAATTTTCAAAAGCACCTAAATTATTTAAGCATTTAAATCATGTTAGAAAATGGAATTCAGGCTTCTTAGTCACTTAGACATCTTTGAAAAGTTTACTCTTTGAAAATTGTCCTTCAGTATCCTAAAACTGTATGGCCTGTTAAGGAAAGAAATATGAAGGTCTGGAAAGAACTTGAAAACTTTCAGGGAAAAAAACTTTTCCCTCCCTCATGGGAAAATTGGAAAGTTGGGGCAAAATTTGAGAAAACTTTTATGTGAAATATTTTCTCTCAGAATGAACGGTGAAATTTTTTTTAGGCTAATGTTTAAAATGATATTAACACTGCTGCAGTTCAGTCCTTCAAAATGCTTTCTGATCATTAATAAGTAATTCAAATGAAGTTACTTTGTTTCATAGTATAGTATTAGGCAATTGCAGTTCCTACATACTGTAGGCCTTTCAACCTTAAATATCAGTGGTGTTAGCATACACAAAAATATTAATGCTTGAAACAGCACACTGGTAAAATACTAAAGAGTAAATTTACACAATTTCAAAAACTTTCTCAAGTAAATTGTAAATCTTGATAGTAAGTATGCCCATAATCTCTCATAAGGGTCTGATCCTGTGACGTGCTGAACTGATTTGGAGCAGGTTAGCTTCAATATATATTTGGTGCTATTGAAATATCCTATCAAGTGTAGTTTATTGGTCTCTTGTGGGAAAATACAGCTTGAGGAGAGGACTGAGGTTTCTTTGTTTCTCTGATTTTGTTCCTGATAGTTGAAATTGTCTACTTGTACATAGGGGTATGGAGAGATGACCCACTTTGAAAATTATTTTGCTAGAATGGTGTTTAATTTCTAAATTTATAGAAATTCAGAATCATAATCTTAATTTCATATTCAATTTGTGAAACAGAAGTGGAATCAGCTAGTGATCAGGAAAAGCTCTGCTTGCAGTTTTTAGGCATTGTGCATTCCCCACAGGGCTTAAATCCTAAACAAGCACATTAATGATAACTTTCAGTTCTGTGGACAAAAAAATATTTTAGTCAAATGAAGTGATAACAGTAAAGAGGTTGTAGTAGTTTAGAGCTGCCTGGTTACTTTTTAAATCTTTGTAAAGCATTAATCAAGCACAGAAGGAAAATTAGCCACCGTGTGTTTCTGCCTTAAAATTTTCTGCATCCTCCATCATCATAACTATTAATTAATAATGGTAATTGCTCAATTAACTGCATCACTCAGCAATTTCCCTTCTTAGCTTTCACTACCTTGGTCCTGATTGGCAGTTTTCTCTCTTGACTTCAGATCGGGTTAAGAGCCTTCCTCCTTTCTCTTATTCTTCCTCCTTGCCTGCCCTAGAAAGAAAAAGAGGTCACTGGCTATAGGAGCCACCATCAGCACATCTCTTCTATCTAGAAACTCCTCAGCCTTGCCAGGCTTTGGAAGCCAAGTCTTTGAGGAGGTGATAGGTGTCATCTTCTCAGTTGCTGCTAAGCACATTCAGTGGAGTTGCTGGTTTCCATTTCCTGTGCTCGTTAGGGAGGAACAGAGGAGAAGGGGTTAAAATAAAACGTTTTGTTTCCAAATAAAAGTTCAGAAATATTTCTTTTACTTCCCAGGGGCTTCCCAAATCTGTAGAGTGCTTTTAGGAAGTAGAATCACAGTAACATTACTTACATTTTAGTTTTGGAAGTCTTGGGACATGCAGAATGTGGTGGGAGGGCATTTTGCTGAGCCTTAGATTAACAGCTCTGATTGGCCTTCATTTTTTATAACTGATTGATTAGAAGGTATAAACAGCTTTACAAATAATCAGATAGGAACCAAAATAAAATATTAACAATTACACAAATTAGTATATTTTGTTTTAAAAATGTAGTGACAGTCAAGTGTGTGTTGGGCAGTGTGTTACCATTTTACAGGATAACTTTCTTTCCATCACTTACTGCATGCTGTTTTTTGAGTATTTCCTTATACTGAAAACAAATTCTTTACTTGTTAACTAACCACAGCAAATATTTTATAGTTTTAATATTAATTGTCAAATGTGATGGCATTTTTGTGGGCTAGTGCACTCTGGGTATTTAATAAGGGGTAATCCAACATCCGCATGTCTTTTGTGCTGTGTTCATTTTTCCATAATAATTCTCTTTCATATTATTTGAAATTATTCCTTTAATTTTGAGGGAATTTTTCTTCTCCAGCGAGACACTATTAATAATTTAATGACTTCTACCAGATGAAAGATCAGTTCTTTATCTTTTTGACTGTGACCATTTTCAATAGGAATCCCCAGGAAGATTACCAATGGATGATTTGGGAATAAATGTCCAATAGTTCATAATATTTGGTTATCAGATCCCATTAATCTTCAGTAATTTAACATCTGGCCTGTATGCATAAAATCACTTTTACACAGTTTCTCCAGCACTTGTTCTCTTCACCTCTGCCTCCATCTTACTGTCTTCATGTTTTATATAAGTTGGAGAAACTTTATATAAGTTTGAAGTGATTCCTTGACCCATACATTTGTTGAAAATAAATTTTAGCTAAAAGCATATCATTAGGGAACACTTAATTATTAATTCCAGGGGATGAATCCGTTTAGGCTAAACATGAATACAATACGTAACAGCTTTTTGTCCTCTGTTTTTCATGCATTCTGATATTTAGCCTTTTCAAAATGTTAAAATTACAGTAGGAGTGTATATTTTAAAATCGCTACTATAGTAAATGAATAGAATAGCTAGAGTAATTTGTTTCATTGGATCAGATTGACTGATGTAAATGAGCATACTCTAGTTATCATTAATTATGTGGTACCTATCAGTTTGATTTTCTAAATACTGGATTTAGTGCATTTTGTATGAACAGTACAATCTGTTTCCATTTTTCCAGAATTTGCAATGCATGAATAACTAAAAGAATGCTAGGAATGTACACTCATGAAAATGTAGTGCTGAAATCCTTTGAATTAAATGACCTAATCAAATGGAATGGATAAGAGGTACCTGAAGAGACTATTTAAACTGATTAAGAATGTAGTGAATGAAATCATGAAATCTGTCAAGTCTAAAGATATATAGCATGAAAATATAAACCATTTTCAAAGCCTGTGTTCTGCTAGACAATGGCTCTACCAGATACCTACTCACATAAAAAAGCACACGAAAAGGGATATCCTGATTATTTTTTTTAAAAAAAATATTTTTTCTGTCCATATAAGTGTTACACTCTATTGGTGCACTACCATTTCTAGTTAAAGTATAGAACTGCTTTTGGAATTGTCCTAGAATAAATGCCTGACAGTTTTGAAGAATGAAAACCTGCAGTTGTGTGGATTAGATCTTTTGAGCAATGGGTGTTCTTTCCAGCCCTGCATACAGGTGAATGAGCCAAAGGGTGTAAATCCATTGGGGGCATACAACAATTATAGGTGAGCTCAGTTTACAGTTTGATCATTTAAATTCCCATTTAAATATTTTCCTAATGTTGGACGGAAAATATCATTCTGTAGTTGTAGATAGTATCCAGCAACTAGTGGAGGTTGTCCCTTACGAGGGAGGTTTATTTCCCATCAGATCAGAAGGACACCTCTGCCTCCATTCCCATTCAATATTTTCTCCACATCCTCTGATGAGGCAGCTTGTTGCCTTGAGGAGGTGGCAGTGTATGACTTGATGAGATCATACAGACTGCATGCACATATGGTGGAGTGGAGACAGCTGATGCAGTTTTAATAGCCGCAATTCCACTATGCTGACCTATGATTCTGGAGTAGGAGCAGAAGCACAGAATGGAACTACACTGTCAGCCTGACCTGGGATGAACAGCAGTGGTTCCAGAACTTCTGATGATGAACACCTTTATGAAACTATCTGAGGAGCTTGCCCTGATCCTTCAGTGCCAAGTCATGCAGATGAGAGAGGCCATACATTTTCCCGGGAGCAGGTAGCTATTGCTATCTGGAAGCAGGCTACCTTAGACAATTTGGAATTTGTCAGTCAATTGCTGGTGCTGTAGTGATGGAGGTTTGTGAGGCAGTTGTTGCTGTGATGTACCTATGGGTGGTGAAGATTGCTCATGTTCCCAAAATAACTGGCTTTGAGAGAAAGAGGCACCATAACTGTGCTGGGACCATTGATGGCACAAATGCACATTAGCTGCCCCCACAAGATGCACATCAATGTCAGCTGGAAAGAATACTTGCTCATTATGCAGGCCTTGGTTGAACACAGGGGGAGGTTCATCAATGCCAGCATGGGATACAGATGCAGTGTTGATGCCAGGGAATTCTGGAAGTCTGGTGTTTATGTATTTGGACAAGGGATTTTCATAATTGTTATTGGGAAGGAATAATGTGGTGTTTTTGTGCCAACTTCTTTTAGGGGAACCAGCCTATCCTCTGCTCTCCTGGCTTATGAAACCCTACCTAGATCATAGAATCATAGAACTTGAAGGGACCTCGAGAGGTCATCTAGTCTAGTCCCCTGCACTCAAGGCAGGACTACGTATTATTTAGACCAGTGATTCTCAAACTTTTTTACTGGTGACCCTTTCACATAGCAAGCCTCTGAATGTGATCCCCCCCCCTTATAAATTAAAAATATTTTTTTATATATTTAACATCATTATAAATGCTGAAGGCAAAGCGGGGTTTGGGGTAAGGGCTGACAGCTCACAACCACCAACATAATAACCTCACGACTCCCTGTGGGGTCCCCACCCACAGTTTGAGAATCCCTGATCTAGACCATCCCTGATGGGTGTTTGTCCAACCTGCTCTTAAAAATCCCCAATGATGGAGATTCCACCACCTCCCTAGGCAATTTATTCCAGTACTTAACCACTCTGACAATTAGGAAGTTCATCTCACCGCTGCATGTCTGGATCTGGGTCAGAACCTTCAGGTCTCACGTCATTTCTGAAAAACAGTATTTTAGTTGTAAATAGTTAGCAGTTTAAAAGTGTTAATAGATTTATTGATAATTTTCAATAGCTTTAGATTAGGTTATATGGGGCTCCCCCCAATTCCTCCTGTGCCACATTGGGTACTGGACTGTGTCTTTCTTTAAGTCCATTCCGAAGATATCAGGCAAGCCTATGAGTCCACTGGTTTGGCCTATGATGATGTATGTTTTAAGTCCCATAAACATAACAAGAAAGCTCTGAAACATAGGCTCTACCATATCCACAACCATCTCTATGGGCATCAGTCATAGGCTCCATAGTTATTGTCATCCCCTGATAAGATACAAAACCCTCCAGCCACCCACTGCCGGATACCATCCTCATCACTGACATTTACAGCCCAGACAGAAAGGGTCCCTCTTGCACTGAGGAGGTCTGGATCCATGGCTGCACCACAGGACCAGCAGAAGCAGGCTGCCCTGCAACAACAACAGGCTTAGCTGCTACAGCAAATGGCTGCACAGCATCAACAGATGGCCGAGCATTGTCATTGTTCAGCCAAGCCTACAAGGGCTCTCAGTAGTTCCTGCATTTATAACTAAGGCTGTGAGTTCGTCATGGAGGTCAGGGAAGTCATGGATTCTGTGACCTCCGTGACTACTTCAGCTTAGGCATCCCCTGAACCAATCACACCAGCTGCTGCTGGGGCAGTCTCAGGCACCTGTCTTCCCCTAGCTGCAGGAGGAGTTTTGGGTGTGGGAGGGGGCTCAGGTCTGGGGGTTGGGGAGAGGGAGGAGGTGAGGAAGCTCTTACCTTGGGAGGGCTCTCCGAAAATGGCAACATGCCCCTCCCTCAGCTCCTAGCTCTGTGTGCTGCCTCTGCCTGCAGGCACTGCCCCCAGAGTTCCCATTGGCCATGGTTCTCGTCCAATGGGAGTGGCGGGGGCAGTGCCAGTGGGCAAAGCAGCACACACAACTTGGAGCTTAGGGAGGGACATGTTGCCACCTCTGAGAAGCTGGGTAGGGAGCCTGCCAGCCCCGCTAACCCTCCCGCTACACTACCAACAGGAGTCCTGGTCTTCCCCTCCCTCCGAGCACTTGGAACACCCCCCACGAGCACCCATGGCGCTTCCAAGGTTTAGTCAGAGGTATAGTACAATTCATGAACAGGTCATGGGCTGTGAGTTTTTGTTTAGCGCCCATGACTTTTACTAAAAATACCTGTGGCTAAAATGTAGCCTCATTTGTAACATTTCATCTGAACTCTGGCTCACTTACATCTTTTGCTAAGGATGTGTAGGACACGTAGAAGTGGTAGTTTTTGTTAAAGCTGTGCATCTCAGTATGTTCAGCAACTACCGCACCTTCCTTCTGGGTGGCTGTGAGTACTTCTGAGTCCCCTACTCTGCTCTTTGCACATGTGCAGAGACAGATGATTCAGACAAATCCATTCCTCTTTCCTACTTATTTTTTCTCAGACTTAAAAAGCACTATAAAAATGCTGCTGTTACAGAGCGGCTGACTCGTTTTGGGAGGTTGGACCCAGCCTCACTTGTGATTGCTCAGTGACCTCCCAGCTGAGTCTGATCCAAGTGATTATTAAAACCAGCAAGCGGCTGAGTTCAGGAGGAGGGAAATTGGTTTCTGTGGCAGGAGCTGGAACGGGGGGACTCCCAGGGAGACTGCATGCAGGCGGACTGGGGAATAGCCTTTTTTTGGTTTACAGTGAGTTTAGTGTTTGAGTAATAAATGAAACCTTGAGGAAAACACCCTGATTCAGACTCTGGGAGTAATGTCAATCGTTCCAGGGCTGGGAAGATTGGCAGCGGCCTACAGCTGCATTAAAAAGCATGTGAGTTCCACTGATGGGAATAGCTTTCTTAGGACAACAATGAGTTCCTGTTTATCCATACTTGGACAAATGGCTCATGAGAGTACTTTCTTTGCAATAGTTTTTCTCAGCCCTCAAGACTGTATGCACTGTATTTTAATCTTGAGAGTTACAGATAGATTACGAAAAGTCTCACTTTCAACTTGTTTCAGATGGCATATTTTGTGGAGGAATTGAAGTTGCTAATTTATGAGCATAAATTTGACCTACTTGGCATTAGTGAAATCTGATGGGAAGATTTGCATGTTTGGACTGTTAAATAGGTTATAACCAATTTTTTAAGGGAGAATTGAGTGGTTAAAAGGGAAATGGTGATGTCACTATCAAAAGTGGCTGACAGCTTTGAAGCAGATCATTTTTAGTGCATATAGATCAAAGTCCTAACAGGTAAAGCACACGATGGGGCTCTAGTTGCTGTCTGCTGTAGTCCACCAAATGACACTAGAAAACAGCCACTCTAGCTCTTTAAGTTCCTATCTGTAACATTAAGCATAATGTTAGCCAAAGCAGACGTGCCAAAGGGACACAATAGAGTTAAAAATTACAATTCTGTTTTGAAAATTTTGTGTAGTAGTATTATGAGTAATACCTAATATGAGAATTATGGTAATAGATGGTATGGATCACACTCCTAGGTGGGATATTAGATTCTTTTTGTTTTATATCACTTATTCTCAGTTCTGGAGAGCCTTGTCATCTGGGGAAGAAACATTGTCAATTTCCAATTTTATATAAATAACTAACAATAAACCTACATAAAACATGTTACAAAATGTATGAATATATAAAAAATAAGAATTCCTAACTTAAAAGTGCAAATCAAACTAAATACAAGTTAATTAGATTTAATTTGATTTTAACTTTATAAGTTAATTACATGATTCCAAATAAGCCAATAGTTTCCTTAAAAGCTTTACCTAATAATTAACCTGAAAATAATATCACATTATCAGTGTCAAAAATCAATATGAATTTATATTTTAGCCAGATGATTAATGCATGAAGGGCTTAATAATTAAATAAAGCCAATAATTAAACCATACTTTGATGTCATTTGAAGCTGCCTGCCCAAATTTTAGTGGTTAGATGCTAGCTAATCTTCCTTCTTCATATATAAATATATAAAATATTTTCAGACAAATCAATATAATACAATTTATTATATTTAGCAAGTGTTCTTAGGTGAAGATGGCAATTTAAGATTTAAGCATATAATCCCTAACCTGTGAAATTTACTTGTATAATGTTCTAGTACAGTGACATCCAATTTAGACCTTTCTTAAATGTTTGAGAAACTAATTCCTTTGGTGTCATTTTCAGATACATAGAAGGTTTTAATCACATACACTTGCCTATACATACATGCTCACTACCTGTCACTTAGTGTGATTTAAAAAAAAAAAGCAAGAATGCTGACTCAGAGGCATCCTCTGCTGTCAAAAAGAAAAGTTAGATACTTATACACATTTATTTTGTGACTCTTGTGGTTTCATGCAGCTTTTTAAGAAGCTGACCTGTGGAAAAGAATAGCTGGTTGTTTTTCTTTTCTTAGCTAGTTCATGTCGACAGTCTTGCTGGTTGGCTAGCTAATGTTTGCTTGTGAAGACTAGATATTGCAGGTTGCTGGAAGCAAGAATTTTCTCTTTTCCTCCAGGTTTTAAAAATGTCGACTTTACGGGCTCTTTCCTCTGGTCAAGCTGCCTCAAGAATTTTTTGACAAACTAGAATAGGGGTTCACCCAATGGGGTTCAAATAGATCATCTTAAGAATTTCAGTAAATATTAGCTTGGAAAGTTTTGCAGTGTTAGCATTTTACAAATAAATGGTTGGGACAATCACTCAGCAAATAAATTGTCTGTGATAGTCTGGACCCTTATGTTAATCACTTTTAAAGGCCTATGATAAATTTTGTACAAAGTATGACTTTTGAAGTATCATTTAAAAACTCATAATTTGCTGATCATTATTGTCCTAATAAAATATGTGGCAACATTGTATGTAAAGTTAAGATTCTACTGTATAGCATTATTGAGACATGTTCCAAGTTTAGAAAAGCAGGCACAAACCAGTTCCTCAAAGACAAAAAGCAAACTGATGCCTCAGCCAGGATCAGCAAAATCAGATGGACTATAATCTAGTTAAGTGGCCATTCTTTGGCAAGAAAAAGTGTGTGATTGTGAAATCTACATTTTGGGAAAGAAGCAACTGAAGGTTCCTGGCGCCTCAGACTTCCTGTCTCCTGAATCTAAACTGGAGGTGATTTTTCAAAGGAAAAAAATATTAAGAAAGGGAAACAGAAACCCCCAAAGACTCCTCCTTTTCTCTCTGTCCATGGCATCAACAACACCTGAAGGATAAGGAAATTAACACTGAACTGGAGGAGAGGTCCTGGCTTATAGGAACCCAGGCAGTAAGACTCCTGAAGGTGCTAGTTGTGGTTTACCTTTTATTCCTTCGTAACCAATTCTGGCTTTTATGCCTCATTACTTGTAATCACTTAAAATTAATCTTTTTGTAGTTAATAAACTTGTTTTATCTAACCAGCATGTTTGGATGGAAGTGTTGGTACATATAAGGTTGAAGTACATTTGAGGTACATACAATTTTCTATTACCGTGTTTCCCCGAAAATAAGACAGTGTCTTATATTAATTTTTGCTCCCAAAATTACATTACATTATATTACAGCAAGAGGCAAAACTGGAAGTACGTCTTATTTTCGGGGGATGTCTTACTTTCGGGGAAACAGGGTAATAAAATGAAGGACTTTATATGAGCTGGTATTGTCCCAGAGAGGGCTGGGCAGTACAAAAGACACATTTCTGGGTGAAAGTCTGGGACTTTGAATTTGCTGATGTTGCTCTGCAGTGTAATTCAAGAGTGGCTGTCCATAAGCACTTGTACAGTATAGCTGGGAGTAAGTTACATGCTAGAGGGTCTAGTATCAGAGGTGTAGCCGTGTTACTCTGGATCTGCAAAAGTGACAAAGAGTCTTGTAGCACCTTATAGACTAACAGATTTTAGGGATCATGAGCTTTCGTGGGTTAAGACCCACTTCATCAGATGAATGTTGTGGAAATCTCCAGAGGCAGGCATAAATATCCAGGCAAGAAAACAAGGTAATGGCTCACCAATTACAAAAGCAGTTTCTCCTCTCTGGGCGTTCACACCTCCAGATCACCTGCTGAAAGTGGGCTTCATCACCCCCACTGATTGAATTAAAAAAAAAACCACCAGTGCGCAGGGCAGCCAGTGAACCAACACCCCCTCCTCCCCAGCCCAGGGTGGCTGGTGAACCAACCCCCCCTCCCCATATTTCCTATGGATGGTGATTATCCGGGATTTTATTAACCAGGATTAATTTTTTCCCTATCATCCTGGATAATCGAGAGTCTACTGTACTAACATTGTTGCTCTTTGACCCCTCTTATGGCTTGATAATATGTAACATTGCTCCTAGTTGAGTCATCTGTGGAAGAAAGCACTGTGGACCTCTGGTTTTAAAAGCATGAACTGCTACTGTTTGAAATGAAGGACAGAGGCCATTAGTTTAAAGGCAGGAACAGACTGAAGAACCTTAATATGTGGTGTAGCCACTTGAGGAGAATCAAAGTGTGGATTACGGTATTTTCAGTGGAGAAGGAAGTCAGGGCATTCTGAAATAACTGTTATATCTTATTATGTTTGACCCCATTTTGTGCTCCATGTGTTAAACTCTGACAATACTATGGAAACACTTTTGCTAATGTCTTTCACTGCAGAGTGTTGGGGGTGTGAGGCACAGCCTCATTTGTAAGAGTTGCCCGTTCATGTGAGGAAGAGTTCTTCCTCCAACCCTGTCTCTACAAGCAGATTGAATAGCTTCACTAAACTCACAAGATATACTGGTGATCCACGGGAAGGATGCCAGGAGAAGTTATGTTTATATTCTGTTTTTGTCACTTAGGACATTTACAAATGTAAGTATTATATTTAATCCACACAAACATCTACAGAACCTGAAGATGTTATAACATTCTGGGAATTTTCTTCTTCTTTGGAGTGCTGATATCAAAATTAGCAAATTCAAAAGTGGAAAGGTATGTTTTTTATGTTGGCAGAGATTTGGGGTGGGGAGGGAGGAGGGATCCAGCTGGAGAGTGAATGTTGTAGGCACACCTTCTACTGTAGCTGTTCTTGGCTGTATCCACATAGAGTCCAGTCCCCTGCAATTTCAACCAATCATATCACATAATCACTTTCATAAACTTTATGGGTTCTATCATGAAACCAGTTCAGCTTCTTGCCCCTACTGCTTCTACTTGGAAGGTTGTTGTAGAACGTCATTCCTCTGAGGGTTAGAAACATTTTTCTAATTTCCAGCCTAAATTTGCTCATGGCCAGTTTATACCCATTTCGTTCTTGTCCCAACATTGTCCTTTAGCTTAAATAGCTCTTCCCCCTCCTTAGCACTTACCCCCAAATGTATTTATAAAGAGCAGTTATATTTCCCCCCATCATCATTTTGCTAGGCTAAACAAGCCAAGCTCTTTTAGTCTTCCCTGATGAGATAAGCTCTTCAGTCCCCTGATCAACCTAGTAAGCCCTTTTCTGCACCTGTTCCAGTTTGAATTAATCTTTCTTAGAGGTTGGTGACCAGAATTTTACACAGTATTCCCAGTAAGGTCTTATCAGTGTCTTGTACAATAGTATTACTTCTCTATCTCTACTGGAAATGCTTTTCCTGATACATCCTAGAATGACATGTGCCTTTTCATATCTGTATCATATAGGTGTAGTAGTCGATCACAAGATGACTGCAGGCCTCTTCCTCTGTTATTTCCAACTGACGAGACTTTAGTTTATAGAAGAAATTCTTATTAGTCCCTAAGTGCATGACCTTTCACTTTGTGTTATTAAATTTTATCCCATTTCTATTACTGCAGTCCTTAAGGTCATCCAGCTCTTCCTGTATGTTGTTCTGTGTTGATAATGCCTCCTAACATGAGTCTTTTGCAAACTTCATACATTTTTGTGTCAAGGTCATCACTGAAAATATTTTCATAAGATTAGTCTCAAAATTGACCAGTGGAGTTCTTCAAGGATAATTCACAATTGTTTTTCTAATCCACATTTTTTCCATCCTAACTAATAATTTCCAATGTGGCAGTGTATCAAATGCTTTACTGAAGGACATCTAAATTAGATTTACTCTATTTCTCTGTCCTAAAAATTATTTAAACCCTAGTTGAAAACATTAACTAAACTGCATGGCGTGGCTAGCTTACATATATAATCATTTCAGTGTTATGATGGTGCCCCTGCCACAGCGGGCTGCCAGTGGCACTCCAAGCCTCGGCCCCGGCCGCAGCGGGCTGCCGGCAGCAACCCAACCTCCAGGCCCTGCCATGGCGGGCTGCCGGCGGCATCCCGGGCCCTGTCCCCTGTCCTGGGGGTTGCTGGCACCCTCCCCTGAGCCCAGCCCCTGCCCCGGGGGGCTGGCACCCCTACACCCACACACACCCCAGCTCAGCCCCTGCCCTGGGGGGCTGCTGGCACACACCCCAGCCCGGCCCATGCCCCGCCTCCAACCCCGACCCCTAAGGGGGGTCGCGCTTAGAGGCCTGGTGTCCGAAAGGGGTCACCAATAGAAAAAGGTTGAGAACCACTGAGAGACTGGGGCCAGGGCTTGGGGCGCTGCTGGCAGCCTGCTGTGGCAGGGGCTGGGGCTTGGGTAGGGTGACCAGATTGCAAGAGCAAAATATCAGGACACATGGGGGGGAGGGGGGGAGGAGCAGTGGGGGGGGGAAAGATATTTTGGCACCCTAGGCAAAAATTTTACCTTGCACCCTCCCCCCCCTTTCCTTTTCCCGGAGCATTGCTTATAATTTTTTTTTATGAATATTGGCTAATGTAATGTAGCATGGGGCAGAGGGTTGGGGCATGGAGGGGGCTCTGGCTGGGACTGGGGACAAGGTGGTTGGGGTGTTGGAGGGGCTCAGGGCTAGGGCAGAGGGTTGGGATATGGGGGGAGGGCTCTGGCTGGGGCTGGAGATGAGGGGTTTGGGGTGCTGGAGTGGCTCAGGGCCTGAGTAGAGGGTTGGGATGCGGTGGGGGGGGGTAAAGCTCTTGCTGGGGTGTGGGCTCTGGGGTGGGGCAGGGCTGGGGATGAGTCTGGGACGGGTGCAGGTCGTACACTGTACAACCAGCCCCACATACGTGCAGCAGAGGGGAGAGGGACGTAAGCCCATCCTACTCCAGCATTCCCAGCCTGGGGCTCTAGCAGTGGCAGGTGATCCCACCAGGGGGTCAGCGGGGAAAGGTAAGGTCACTGCCTCATGTCCCCGCAGTGCAACTGGACCAATGTTGGGTTTCCCTGGGCTACTTTCTACCTGTTTCTATTGATGCTACTCATTTGCTGTTGGGCTGTGGCTCGCAAGTTCATGGTTGGGTGGCCTTTTCTCTGATCTCTCCTCATCCCCTGCGGCAGTGGGTTACCAGTCCTCTCCATGACCAATCCTGGATCTTGCTGAGGGCTTGGCTCTCTGGGAGGGATATCTTCCCTGATCTGGCTGAAACTGAGCTGCAAGGCCATACTCTTATATTTACTGCCCTGCTCCTGCACTTTTGTTGAGGATGGCAGGGCAGACTTAGCTACACTCACCAGGGTAGTTAACCCCCACTACACTGGAGGGAGGCCACTTCGCCTCACTACAATTCCTCTCAGGGGCCTTACCTGCTGTGGAGAGGGATAAGTTGGAACACCCTTGAGGCATTTACTTTGAGCTTCAGCTACAGTGACTTGCCGTGATCCATTCTAGGCATGATTAATATATGGATTACGGTGGCTGAAACCTTATTAAATAGGAAAGAATAAAGTCTCAGAACAAAGAAAAGAAATAAAGAAAGAAAAGAATAAAGAAAGAATAAAGTCTCAGAACAAGCAGAATTTGAGGAAAGCATTTTCCACCACTATTGCTATCTGGTTTAATGAGTCCAGCAGGACCCCAAGACCTGACATTATTTTAATGAGCTGAGGGCAGGTGCTTTTCGGTGGGAAGGGAAGTCAGTATTTTGGCTAGCCCCTTGGAATTATTCTCCCATCCCATCAATATTGTTTGCTGTTTTCTAGGTTCAGTTTGAGCTTGTTATTTTTCATCCAGGTATTGATTTTTTTGTAGACATGATAATACTTTTATGAGAACATTGGTTACATATGTTGAAGAGAAAATACCATCTAGCAGTCATTTTATCTTATTGTTTGCCCTGATGCTCACAACCCTTCTAAATGGTATGTTTAGTACAAGGAGGAAGGGCAGAATATATATCTGTTTAAGGACTTTGTAAATGAGGGGTTACAGAGATGAGGAGCAGTTGCCCATGGTCACTCTCTTTGAATTGTTTTTCCATGAGGAGGCCACTTATTAGCATTATTAGAGCTGTCTCTATGTTGTGACCCTCCCTTAAGCCTAATTCTAAAGGATCAACATTGTAGGTATGACCTTCCTCTCTGGTGTTATCTGGACTGGTGATCTGTTAGGTCACTTCAATTCTTGACTCTGGGATCCAGCCTTACTCTGCTCTGCTGTGAGAACCCCCATTCCTAGGCTGTTCACGCACAGCCTCTGGCATGTAAGCTGTTCCTTGGATTGTGCAACTAAATGACACTAGCCAGTATCTCCGGAGCCTGAGACAACTGTAGGAACCTCCATCTTGCAGTGTCCAGTTATGCCCACTAGACACTGCAAGCTTATATTAGTTTGTCAATTTAATAAATAAATTGGTATGTGCCAGGCTTGTTATCCCAAGGGGAGTCTCTGACATTCTTCAGACCAAACACAGTGTTTCAGGTAGAATAAACAAACAGATTTATTAACTACAAAGATATTTTTAAGTTATTATAAGTCAAAGCACAAGAAGTTGGATTTGGTCAAATGAAATAAAATCAAAACACATTCTAAGGTGATTTTAATATTTCAGTGCCCTTACGAACTTAAATGCTTCTCACCAGAGGCTGGCTGGTTGCCCTTCAGCCAGGCTCTCCCCTTTGATCAGCGCTTCAGACACTTGGTCGTGATGTCTGTAGATGGAGGTGGAAGAGAGAGGAAGAGCATAGCAAATGCCTCTCACATTTATCATGTCCTTTCTTTCCTCTTGACTTTGCAACCCCCCCCTTCAGAGTCAGGTGAGCATTACCTCATCACAGTCCTAAACTGACCAAAGGAAGGGGGTGATTTAGGGTATGTCTTCACTACAGCAGTAGGTCGATTTCCTTTAAGTCGATTTTTTAAAGCAGACTGTATGGAGTCGATTTTGTGCGTCCCCACAAAGCACAGCAAGTCGGCAGTGTCTGTCCGCAAAACTGTTGCAAGTGTCGACTTAGCGAGCGTTGCACTGTGGGTACCTATCGCACAGTTCCCGGAGTCTCCAGCAGGCACCATTTTGAGTGCTGCACTATGGGTAGGCATTTCATAATTTCGCGCCCTTTTTTCGCGCCGCCGACCCCATTTCGAGCGGTGCACTGTGGGTACGCATCCCATTATTCGTGCCCTTTCTCCGCGCCTCACTAACGCCATAGCGCGGCAAGCATGGAGCCCACTGATGCCACCGCTGCAGTACTGGCCGTTGTGAGGACCTTCACGCACTGTTGTGGATTTTATGCTGTACCGTCTGCAGAGGAATGCGATCCGGAGACAACTGCGCTTTCCGGAACCTGATGGCAGTGATGAGGAGATGGACGTGGACGTGCACAGCAGAGACAGGGACACTGACGTTTTTGGAAGTAGGGCGACCGACAATCTGGCAAATTTGGTGGCAATGGGGCAGGCTCATGCCATGCAACGCCGATTCTGGGCCAGGGAAACAAGCACTGACTGGTGGGATCGCATAGTGCTGCAGGTCTGGGATGACTCCCAGTGGCTCAGAAACTTTCGCATACGTAAGGGCACGTTCATGGAACTTTGTGACTTGCTTTCCCCGGCCCTCCGGCGCAAGAATACCAGAATGAGAGCGGCCCTCACAGTTGAGAAGCGAGTGGCGATAGCCCTCTGGAAGCTTGCAACGCCAGACAGCTACAGGTCAGTCGCGAATCAGTTTGGGGTGGGTAAATCTACAGTGGGGTCTGCTGTGATGCAAGTAAGCAGAGCAATCGTCGAGCTGCTGCTACCCAGGGTTATAAACCTTGGAAACCTGCAATCTACAATAGATGGCTTTGCCGCCACGGGATTGCCTAACTGTGGTGGGGCTATAGATGGGACTCATATCCCTATTCTGACATCGGACAACGAGGCCGCAGAGTACAGAAACCGGAAGGGATATTATTCTATGGTCATGCAAGCAGTGGTTGACCACAAGGGACGTTTCACCGACCTGTACGTGGGATGGCCGGGAAAGCTTCATGACGCTCGTGTTTTCAGGAACTCTAGGATTTTTAGACAGCTGCAGCAGGGGATTTTCTTCCCCGACCAGAAAATTTCCATGGGGGGTGGGGGGGTGGAAATGCCGATCGTTATCATTTGGGACCCAGCCTACCCCCTAATGCCCTGGCTTATAAAGCCCTACACAGGAGCCCTGGACAGGGGTCAGGAGCTGTTCAATTACAGGCTGACAAATGCAGGATGGCAGTAGAGTGTGCATTTGGCTGACTGAAGGGGCGATGATGTTCATTACTTATTTGCTCAGACATCAGTGAGAGAAATATCCCCATTGTTATTGCTGCCTGCTCTGTGCTCCACAATCTCTGTGAGAGCAAGGGGGAAACGTTTATGGCGGGCTGGGAGGCAGAGGCAAATTTCCTGTCCGCTGCTTACCAGCAGCCAAACAGCAGGGAAAGTAGAAGAGCGCACCATGATGCGCTGCGCCTCAGGGATGCCTTGAAAACCAGTTTTATGAGTGCCCAAGATGGCGTTTGACAACCCTCACCCTTGCTCTGCTCGGCCCTAAGCCTGCCGTCCTTGCACCCTCTTTCCCTCCCCCCTCCCGATGCTTGCAGAGGAAATAAATTCAATGTTTTAAAAATCATGCTTTATTTATTGCTTCATCACAAACACAAATACAGGGGATCACTGGCAAGGTAGCCCAGAACAGGGTGGGGGAGGAGGGAAACCAGCAGTCGCAGTGGTGCAAGAGCGGAGAGAGGAGTGAGTGGGGGAAGGGAGGAGAGGTGGGGGGCCAAGACACAGCAGCTTTTAAAAGTTTTTAGATAAACTCATCCTGCTGCTGCTTGTGCTGGCTTGTGGTGTAGAGTGGGTCGGTCCCCGGAGCTTCCCCCCCCGCCCCGGGTTCTCACCCCACGTTTGGGTGGGGAAGCTATGGGACTTGGGGGGGGGGGAGAGGTGGTTAGACAGACTGCAGAGGCGATCTTTGGTCCTGCTGCAGCTCCACCAGACACCTCAGCATGTCGCTTTGGTCCTCCATTATCCGGAGCAAAGCATCCATGCGTCTTTCTTCGCGGTCCTGTCGCTGCAGCCACTGTTCTTCCCTCTTTTCTGCTGCGGCTCTCGATTCCTGCCTGTCTCGATTCCTTGCCTGTATCAATCTTTCCCTCCATTCCATCTGGCGGGGTGCCTCAGCGCGCGAGTTCTCCAGGAGTTCACTGAACATATCATCGCACATTCGCGTTTTCTTTTTACGCTTTCGTATCTGCGATGCACGGCAGGAGGAGCAGGACGGGGGATTCTGAGATAATTGTTCATCTGTGGGCGAATGTGGGCAAAGAAAGTTTTTGAAAGTTATGAGACAGATACATTCAAGGTTAGGAGACAGATGCAGTCTCAGATGGTACACAATGGGAGTACTATGCCGTTTGCAACCTCAGTATTCAGAGGCCTGATATGATTTCGGTACAAGGTCATGTTCTACACCTAAAAGTGACTGACTAGCTCACAGAAAAGTCAGAGCATCTCAGACACATATGCGTGCCTCAGCCCAACACGGCTTCTGAAATCACCGTGCCCCCGGCCATGGTAAGTTACAAGCAGCACTTGCATATTGTAGAGTAACCCCACCCCCTTCCTCCCACCACGTGGCTCCCACTGAACCGCAAACTGCAAAACAAAGCCCAAAAATCTCTCGCTAACTGCTAAGGGCTGGTTGGGGCTCTTCAGCGGAGGCAAACTGCTTGCAGACTGTTCAGATTCCCTGTTAGCTACCGCTTCGGGCTGGAGGGGGGGGGGTTGGGTGCGCGTTGGATCTGAAGCGGAAGCAACCGCTTGCAGACCGTTCAGATTCCCTGCTAGCTACCGCTACGGGCTGGCGGGGAGGGGGGGGCGGGTGAGTGTTTTTGGGGGGGCGGTTGGTTGGTCTTCAGCAGAAAAGATTACTTTGCAGCTGGGAATCTTTATGTCCCTACTAATCGCAGTCCGTATTTCAAACAGGCAACCATGAATGACATCACTTTGCTGAGAATTTCTCAGAGAGATAGAGAGCGCATGCTCCTTGCCTCCATGCAAAGCCCTGGTCCATTTGCCGCAATGCTAGCCTGCTCAATGATACCAGACTACTTACTACTTTCGTGGCGTGGGATGGTCTCCTATCACGGGGGACCACATAAGGCGGCTCTCCCCAGAAATCTGCTGCGGAAGATTCATCGCTATCTCCTGGATAGCTTCATTGAAATGTCCGTGGAGGACTTCCGGTCAATCCCGGAGTATATTGACAAACTCTTTGAGTAGAAACTGACCAGCAATGAAAGCACGCTAAGTCTTTAGGACAAATTAACCACTAATAAATGCTTCCTTTAAAAATCATGCGTCATGTAATCCCTTAAAAAGAAACACTTACCCCCCTGGGAGGCTTGGGAGGGTGCTGGCTCCAGGGTGATAAACAGCTCCTGGCTGTCTGCTATCACGGTTTCTCCACTGGCCTCCTGCTGCTCCGTGAAATTTCCCTCCTCCTCATGGTCGTCCTCATCAGAGTCAGTCTCCTCCCTGACGATTATCCCATCGGTGGAGTCCACACAGACCGGTGCGATGGTGGTGGGGGCGCCCCCCATTATCTGATTTAGTTCATTGTAGAACCGGCATGTCCGCGGCGCACCCCCATAGCGTCCGTTTGCCTCCTTGGCTTTCTGGAACGCTTGCCTCAGCTCCTTAATTTTCACGTGGCACTGCTGGGCGTCCCTGTTGTGGCCCCTTTCCAGCATGGCCTTGGAGACCCTGGCAAACGTGTTGGCATTCCGTTTGTTGTTGCGGAGTTCCAACATCACGGATTCCTCTCCCCAGATAGTGAAGAGATCCAACACTTCACGAGTGGCCCATGCTGGAGCTCTTTTCCTCTGGCTGGTCTCCAGGGCAGCTGAGCTCTGCATGGAGTCTTGTGATGCTGAGCTCTGCATGGCGGCTTGTGCTGCTGATTTCTCTGAATGGCGACTGAGCTGTGCAGGTGAGCTGGCCACGCTGACCAAACAGGAAATACTATTCAAATGTTCCCGGGTCTTTTCCTGTCTACCTGGCCAGAGCAGCGAGTTGAGAGTGCTGTCCAGAGTGGTCACAGTGGAGCAGTGAGGCAGTCCAGAGCGGTCAGAATGGAGCATTGTGGGACAGCCTCTGGAGGCCAATAACGTCCCATGTGTCCTCGCTAGTCCACAATCGACCCAGAGAGGTCTATTTCAGCGCTACTCCTCTTGTTAGGGAGGAGTACAGAAGTCGATTTTGAGGGCCCTTTAAATCGACGCAAATGGCGTCCGTGTGAGGACGGGTACAGGTTTATGTCGAGTTAACGTTGCTAAAGTCGACGTTAAGTCATAGTGTGGACCAGCCCTTACTTGAGAATCCAACAGATCTGTTGTTGCTGTCTAGGCCAGTGTCCTTTGTTCCTGTGAGGATGGGCTGGGTTTGTCCTATACATGACCTGATGAGTTGTGAACTACCCCTCTGCTTCTGGAGAGTTTTTGTCTGGGCTTGCTTTAAGCCATGAGGACGCATTTTCAGCCTCATATCTATATACATGAAATTACAACTTATAACATTATTATAACAACAATTACTATAACATTATTATAACAGTGCTCAATGCATCATGAGCCTTCCGAAGACACCTGAATGATAAACTTTGCATTAGATACCACACAATCATTTCATAAAGATGACCATCGGGGGTGTAGGGTGTTCCCCCAACAGAGCGTCACAGTTTGTCAGTGCTAGGGTGATCAGACGTCCCGATTTTATCGGGACAGTTCTGATTTTTAGGTGTTTGTCCTGCGTCCCGACCATACTTTGGTCGGGACGCCCCTTTTGTCCCGATTTCGGGACCTTCAAAGTAGAGCCCGGCACCGGCAGGAGCACGCAGCACTGCCCGCCCACTGCCCCAGGACCAGGCAGAGACTAGGCGGTCGGGTCTCTGCTGTGCCGCTGCGGGCTTTCAGCACATGCTGTAGGGGTGGGTGGTCGGGAGGAAAGCTGCTGCTGCCAGCTTGGCCAGTGCCGGCCAGCAGAAGGGGGGCAGGAGAGGGCAGAAAGCCCACTCCCCTCCCTCCCTCCCTCCGCAGAGACAGTCGGGGGAAGGAGGACTGCACCATGGCTGCTGCAGGAGAGCTCTCTAGGCCTTGCATGCAGGTGCCGGCGGCGGGGTGGGGGAGAACCCAGAGAGCCTCCCCCCTTGCAACCTGGCTCAGCCCCCCACCATCCACCAGGGTCCCCCGGCCTCCCCTTGCTGCTCCCTTAGACCTTCTCCCCGGGGAGCAGAGCATCCCTTCTCTTCCCTTCTGTGCAGCAACATCGTAAGTAAGCAAGTAAGCAACTTGAAGTAATTGAAGTAAGCAACTTGAAGTAATTGAAGTAATTAAAAAAAATTAATTTAGTACTCTTGCAGCTGGTGATAGCTTAATGTTCCTGGACACTGAAGTCCTCTGTCTGCAGAGTAGGATATCTTACACATTTTTTCCCCTCAGTGTTGACTGAAATGGTATCATATGACCTAAAATAATTTCTCTGAATATGTTAATCACTTTACAACACTGAGCAGTTAGGCTCTGATCCTGAATAGGCTTTGGGATGCTACTACAACACAAATAAATAAATATTCCTATTTAAGTGCTGCAGGTGTTTTGTGCTGTACAAAACAGAGATCTAGCCCCAAGAATGTTACAGTTAAGAAAAAAATCCACAATTTAGATATAAAATGTACATGCATTTATCATAGAGGGTTTTTGTTAAAATTATGGGTATGACATGACCTTTTGAGTTAACTCTTGTAGGCTTTATGGAAGACATAAGGGATAAAACCCTCTCAGGTCCCTGAGTAGTCCAGGATCTGGAGAGTGCAACAATGTCTTTAAGCCAGTTTAGCCCCTCAGGTTGCACATTTTGTGTTGCACCACTAAGAGATGCAGCTCAGAATCTCATCCATGCTTTTTGATGGTGGTTTGAAAGAGAAGAGAACAGCCATTGTGCACATTAGAGGTAGGAGCGAGTTCCAGATGTATGAAGCACCATAAAGGAAAGCATGAAAGTGAGAATAGGAGTTTGGATACAAAGAAAATGATGAAGAATGAGTTAGCTGAAGCTAAAAGAATGAGATGTCATGGAGTGGGTGAGGATGGAGTATGGAAAAAAAAGAATACAGATACAGATTGGGAGATCACTGCATCCACTTTAATTTATTGGGCCAATTTAATGGATACAACTTCACTGACTTCAATGATATTGCACCAATTTAGACTATGATTAATTTGATTTTAATTTTCAGAGGCATATTGATGTATGTAGTGAATACAAGTTAAATCTTCACCTTTTTTGTTTTGACAAAAAATGTTAGAAAACTAATTTTTAGTCAAATGTATATACTAAGTAATGTTAGAGAAATGAATATTATATATGTAGTTTAAGAAAATGTAAAGGAGTTTTTGCTTTTTGTATGTATTTCAGCTGATCCAGCATTTGCAAATTTAGCTGAAACAGCATCAGGGTTGTGTAAACCATTACTCCTGGGGAATTCTGCACCAAAATATTAAAAATTCTGCACACAATCTTTTAAAATTCTACAAAATTATGCATATTTTATTTGTCAAAAAAACACAATATAATCACACCAGTTTCAATTATTTTGGTAATTTATTTCAAAGTATTTGTCAGCAAGTACGTGTGTTAACAATACAGACAACAAGCAGTTTCCATTAGTGCATTAAGCAATATGACTAACTTGGTCATGTTTCTCTCTCATCCTCTCCAAAAGGGGAAAATTGTGTGTGCAGTGAAGTTTTTGTTTTGCTAGGGTTTAGGTTTTAGGTTTTTAAAAATATACAATGTTACATCTTCGAGAAGGTTGAATAAGTGTGATTTGTAGAGCAGAAAATGGTGACATTTGATGGTCCACAGTTCTTGTGGGAGTTTGTTCCACAGTGCCTTCTGCATGGATGGGCTTTATACACAGGACACACTACAGTAGCTCTTTGTCATATGAAAATGTCTGCATGAAGTAAAGAAGTAAAAAGCAGCTCAACTGAATAGGAGAATTAGGCCCATCATCTTGAATTTAATTTTAAAGGAAAAGATATTTCCTTACTTATGGGCAAATGTCTGAAGTTTTAGCCTGAGTATATTATTCCCCACTTATATAATTCCATTCTTGTTAGATTCGAGGCTCTGAGTGGTGATTTTATTTTATTTATATTTTCCTACATTCATGTTTAAGACAGGACATTTCATAAAATGATTTTTCTTAATTCAGTTCTACAGTAATTAACCAATAAAAAACCTGGAGGAAAAGACACCATTTAAGGGTGTCATCTCTAAATTATTAAATCTCTATAACCTATTCAATATTTCTAAACAAAAACACATTATGTAATAGCCTTAATCATAAATATCTAAAAATAACAGCGTTTCTATATTAAGTTAGCACCAGACTGTGCTTGAAGATGAATAGAAATGTTGGAGAAAAGTAATCTCTGCAATCTATCTCCCTTTTATGTACATTAATGCTTAAGAATAATAATCCTGATCCAAATAAAATCAGTGCTGTTTTTTACACTTGATAAGTTGTATAGATGAAGTGAATCTTGGTATATAGCATGAGATCATCTGGGATCAGTAATTAAAATTGTTTGAGGTCTTCTTTAACCTAGTTTTTTCCCCAAAAGTACGGATCATTTTTAAGCATAATAGAGTTCGAGGTTGTGGTAAGAGGGAGAAGGATATACAAGAGGAAGTAATTGGCAAAATGGGAAAGATGTTTTTTTGGAGCAGCTATGTAACCGCTTTGTGTATAAATAAATTAAGCAAAGACTTGAGTCTCCTTTGTTTTAAGAATAAAAGAAGACAATATGTAACCTTTATCTTTTGTTTTTTCTAGTGATATGCAGCTTCCGAGGATCTATACCACAAGGCTTAGTCTTGGAACTAGGAGAAACTGTACAGATCTTGGAAAAATGTGAAGGTTAGTATGATGGATTGGAGTGTGGGTACGTTTCCCAAAGATAAATTTTATTTGCAGTAGAAATATATAAACACATTTACAGTTGTGGATTTTAATAAATCATTTTGGGATCATAATGTATCAGATCCTCAAAATACTCTGATAAAACCTCATTTGACCCACTTTCCATAGGAAAGACTAGAGCATTACTGGCAGTAATCCAGTCTGATAGGAGGTCAGCGTGTTTAAGTAAACCATCTGTCCAGAAAATGTTTGAACCCAGACTTGAGAGTGTTATGGTTGTTGAGTTTGGTGGTGAATTTTCATCATGTTGACTTTTGAACAAATATCTAGATTTCCAATTGTATTTTATAGTTTTTATCCCCTTCCTATAAAATTGAGCTTACCAATATTGTTTATTTTCCATAAGTATTTGAAAATATGCTTAATGAAATATGTAATACTAGTCTAAAAGCCCGTGTACACGGGCCAACGGTAACGGCTCGCGGCCCCCCCACTCGCTCAGCTCTCTCCCCCCTCCCCTCTCCAAGGCCCCCCCGCTCGCTCAGCTGTCTCCCCCCTCCAAGGCCCCCCCTCCGCTCACTCAGCCCTCTCCCCACTCCAAGGGCCCCCCTCCACTCACTCACCCCTCTCCCCACTCCAAGGGCCCCCTCCACTCGCTCACCCCCCCTCCAAGGGCCCCTCCGCTCGCTCGGCCCCCTTCCCCCCCACTCGCTCAGCCCCCCCCCACTCCAAGAGCCCCCCCGCTCGCTCAGCCCGCAGTTCCCCCCACTCCAAGGGCTCCCCCCGCTCGCTTAGCCCCCCTCACCCTCACTCCAAGGGCCCCCTGCCTGCGCCTCCTCGCCCAGCCACCCTCCTGCCCGCTCTCCCCGAGCCTGTGATCCAGACCCTGCTTCCCTCTCGGCGGCACACGCGCGGTGGCCATGTTGTGATGCCGAACTACACCTCCCAGCATGCCGTTCATCTGGGCCGTCTCTACTGTGCATGATGGCTTCACACAAACTTCCCTAGCCTTTTATTATATAGGATGAGTAATTTGGTTGGGACCAAGACTGAAAAAGAATAGTTTGTTGAAGTTATTGATTTATGTAGGAGAATGTTTTACAGTTAACCTTCTTTACCTTCTTTTTACTCTTGAAAGTAAATGCCATTTCCAGTACATTGCACCAATAGCATACAAAGTATATTGATTTCTCTTTGAATGTATACATAGAGGGTTCAATCCTGCTGCCTTACTCATGGGAATAAACCAGTTGAAGTCACTGCTGCTAATTACATGTATAAAGGATGTTTCCTATTGTACAGAAAAAGCAAGCAACTGTAAATTATTTGTTTGTAATATCATTGAGGCATACTTTTGCCAGCATAAAACATGAGAGCACATTGTGACGGGTTGGGATCACAGAAACCCCTTAGGAGCTGCCACCCGAAGTGCCAAGACTACTCCTGCCTCCGTTTTCCTGCCCCAACAGCTTAGGATCTCAGTATCCTGCCAGGTCTGAGCCACGTCCCCTAACAGCTGTGGGCTTTCCTGGAAACAGGCAGGAGGTATTCTTACCTCTGGCACTCAGATGCTCAAATCCCAGTGGGGTCAAACCCTGAATAAAATTTGTTTTGCCCTGTATAAAGTTTATACAGGGCAAACTCATAGATTGTTCGCCCTCTATAACAATGATAGAGATATGCACAGCTGTTTGCCCCCCCAGGTACCAACACATACTCCAGGTTAATTAATAAGTAAAAAGTAATTTTAATAAAGATAGGATATAGGATTTAAGTGGTTCAAAGTAGTAACAGACAGAATAAAGTGAATTACCAAACAAAATAAACAAAACACGCAAATCTAACACTATTACAGCAAAAAGCCTCACCCTCAGTGAATTCCTTCTTTCAGGCTAAACTCTGTTAGCCTGGGTCCAGTGCTCACTTGCCCCTCTTCCCCCCCTCCTCCCCCCCCCGCAGTCACAGTCCTCTGTTCCAGTTTCTTCCAGGAATCCTTGGGGGGTGGAGGGCTGTTGTTTGAGCCAGCTGAGAACAAAAATGAAGAGGTCTCTTCCACGTTTATATAGACTTCCTCCTGTGGGTGGAGAGCCCCTTCTCCTTCTTCTGCAGAGTCCACATGGACTCTCAGAGCACATGGTTCAGTTCCCGGTTTGAATCAGACTCCGCTCATTACCAGTCAGGTTGCATTCCTGAGGAAGCTCGGGTGTGGATGGGTGTCTACAAAATTCATTGTTTGCTTGATTGGTTCTCAATTGGGCTTAAATGAGAATAGTCTTCTCCCAGAGAGCTGCTCAGCTGCTTTCCAAAGTCCACATACAACCAGCCAAGCACATAGCCAATATTCATAACTTTGAATACAGAACAGACACATACACACAAATAGGATGAACAGATCCAGTGGATCATTATCTTCACAGAGATATGTTACATGGCATATGTAGCAAAACCATATTCCAGTAATATCATACATATATTTACAGGCACACCTCCCCCCCTTAAAGCCTTATGGGGTACACTGTCACACACGTTTCACTAAAACCTCTGAGATGGAATTATCTATCCTTAATCCAAAAAAATCTTCAAAAAAATTAATCCAGGTCCCAGATCCATAGTTATGAATCTGAGTTGCAGATCCGTGGGATATGCAGTCTTTTGTTTTGTCTCTAACATCCGTGAATAGGAATGTTGTAATTTGTGAATGTTGCATCACACCAAAGAACAATTAAGATTTTTTTTAAAATATGGATTGAAGTGCATTAAAATTTACTTAGTGAGTAGTTTAACATATTTTATCAATATACCATCTTAGCCATAGACTACTTTGCATACTACAGTAAATATGATTTTTAAATTGATACCTCTAAAAACAAATAAAATATTAAAAACACAAATTAAAAACACAAGATTACCCTTCCCCCAAATCAATTATGCCTTTAAAATTGTCATTCCTATTTTTTTTTAAATCTTATTTTCATACAGTGTTTTAGGAGCACAATATTTCATTTTGGTTAAAAGTGGCCCCTCTCACACATATTATTTCTTATGTTTATGACCAACCAGGCAAATAAGGTAAGTCTGTATAAATGAAATGTTTTCATTGCATACTAAGTATATTGATTTCTGAGCTGATGTGGTAAAAGGCATCTATGCCAAAAATGGAGGTAACTATTTATTTCTCAGGTGGCAGTATAGGTTACAAGACTATAAATTGTGTTAAGTCTGCAGCCTGGCCAAATCTACATGGACAGATATGATGGTCTCTCAAAACCAGCATAACTCCCTACCTTCCAAATAGGCCCTTTGCATAGTTTGAAACAGACACATCTAAAGACATTCCTTAACATACTATTTAAAATACTCAAAATATTTCTTGTAACTGTAGATATTTTTGTTGCAAAGTCAAGGGGACATTTGTTATATGAACAACTGCCACATCCAATTATTTACAGTTATAGGCTGCTCTGAGCTTAATTAAGGTTTTCTCACTTTTGCCTACAGTGCTAAAAAAGACAAATTCCAAGAAGCCCAAGGAATAGAGGGAATAGGGAACTTGCAAAAGCCAGGGGAATATCAGAGGGTATACCTTGCTGAGCTTTTCCTCCACAGACAACCATGGCAGGCGCTGTCCATTGATATGTTGCATACAGAGCCAATAAATATTAAGGCATTTGGCTTTGTTGAAATAGCGTATTCCACTACCTCTGTCCTGAGTAAAGCAGGTAGGATGTAACTTAGGAGGCTGAGCATTCTTCTTAAAAATTTGTTTTATACACCATGTAATTCACTATGATTCTTCCAGCCCCAAATTTCTGCATTATACCATATTTGAGAACACACTTTAGCTTTAAACTCTAAGTGCCTGAAGGATTGGATTGCCCTTGTAAATGTGAGTGAATTTGCTTGCATAGAACCTTAGGCTTTCTTCTTTACCCCCTCTATATGTTTATCCTATTGGCCATTATGTGTAAAACTGATATCTAAATGGGGGGAAACCTAACCTGTTCAATATAATGGCCATCAATCATCCATTTATACAAGTCTTGGTCTGTGGCCAGAGAAAATTACTTTAGTTTTCGAATAGCTTATGGTCAGGTTCTCCTGCTTGCAAAAATAGCTATAGTGCTTTAACATATGCTTTAAGCTCAGCAGGGTTTGGTACCATAGAACCATGTTGTCTGCATAAAGAAATACCAACACAAATCAGTTCAGAATTTTGGGAGGGAAATGTTCCACTCTTCTAAAGGTGCCACAACCTCATTAATGTAAAAATTAAGAAGAAAATGGGCCAATAAGCAGCTGTTCGATGCCTTTTATGATGGATAAGTAAGTTAGCTTATCTCTCCACCCACTCCTAACCTTGGTCTCTGTTTGTCTATGAAGGGCTTTCAAGATAAAGAAGCCTAGGGTCTATGCTAGCCTTCGTAAGTTTCTCCCAGAGATGATCTGTCAGTAGCTGATTTCATGTTGACAAAGGGCTGCATAAAATATTTCCCGGGAAAAGGCTTTGAAGTCGAATAAAATACTCTTGTCAGATGGCTGAGATAAATCTTAATGATCTTAGCTGACAGAAAGTGGCTAGTCCAAAACTAGATGGCTCTTGGGCTAAAAGGCAAAATAACGTACATATTTATCATTTCGTGAATGTTTCAGTGCACATCTTTGTAGACCAGATTCTTGAATACTGCAAGTGCTATATAAGGTTATTAGGCCATTAACACTATTGACTTAAAGGAAAAAGTTGCTTACTGGAATTTCTCTGCTCAAATGTAGATCATTTTTCCTGAGTGGCATATATTAACGATGGTACCTGTCTTAAGAGTCTTTGTTCTGTGCAACTAAACTCTCAAAATAATCCAAACACCCTTCCCAGACCTGGGAGTTCTGTGAAGAGCTCTATGTGGCTCAAAAGCTTGTCTTTTTCACTAACAGAAATTGGTCCATTAAAATGTATTATCTGTCCCACCTTGTCTCTCTACTATCCTGAGACCTGCATGGCCACAGAATCGCTTCAAACAAGCAGTGGCTTGTAATTAAAAGTTAATACCCCAGTTCCATGTTATATACCTACCTCTCTTCAAAGGCCAGTGTCCCTGCCAGCAGGTATATGCGATCTTGGGGAGCAATTACCACACAGGTGGGGTGCAAAATAAACTTTATTAAGAAAATGCAAAAACAGGGAAAATTCTATAGTGAGGGGTATGGGGTTTGTTAAAGTAGACAATTGGGGAGGGGTTTCTTTTAGTAAATGGGATAGGGGGTTTCAATAGTGGGGTACAATACAGTGGGGTACAATACAGTTGGTAACCAATTAACACTGAAGTATAAATGTAACAGGTAGGTAACAATTTCTATGTAAATAAAGAGTGTGTCACAGCAGCATGTAACCGACTAACAGTATGGGTAAAATGTGTTAAATAACCAACAATTTTAGGTAAAAATGTGTCTGTGGTGTAAATGTAAAATGTGAGGTGTGTTAGAGAGAAAAGGGGTAACCAATGGGGTTTTATGCTAGAAAGAGAGAGAGAAGACAGGCTGTAAGTTGAAACAGCAGAGAGGAAGAGAGAGAGAGAGAGAGAGAGAGAGAAAGTGGTAGAGAAGTAAGGTTGGGGGATGGGGGAAGAGGCGCACGTGGTGGAGGAGATTTAAACTCAGGGAGACACAGAACAGACAGGCTGCAAGTTTAAACAGCAGAGAGGCAATTATACAAAACACAGCAAAATCTTATCTATGATTTAACTTAACCAAAACTACACAAATTAGCAAGTAACAAAACACAATGCAACAATTCTTTAAGGCTAACTTACAGGGTACAATGCAAGCAATTTCCTAAACCTAACTTAACTACAGCTATGCAAAATGAAATTACAACTTATCTAGACTAAAAGACAGAATCTAACCTAATGGGTGCACCTTATACTAGGGGTAGTTTCAGAGGGCAGAGTGGTGTGTGCCCAGGATACAGCTCCAAGGGGGGAGGGGGATTTAACTAGTGGTGGATGCAAGCTGGCAGCCCAGGATACAGTCCAGGAAGGCACAGGCTTATTTCTAGCAGCAAAGGCGCTGCAAAGCAAGAAACAGATTACAGATACAGACCAAGGAGTTTGAGAGGTTTTAAGACACAGACCAAGGTTTAGTTTGAGTCTGTGTGCTGGGGAAACAGAGCCAGCAGCTAAAGTAATAAAAGTATAGAAAGTTTCACAGAGGGATTCTTACCAGTCCCCAAGGCAGCAGCAAAGGCAGAAGCCGCAACAACATCAGAAGAAGCAAGGAGGGCTCGGTACGGTCTTGATAATCAGGAGGTCTCTCAGGCAGCAATTCGTTCTTCGTGGGGGGGGGGAGGTTTAAAAAGGGGGGTACGCTCAAAAATAAAACGAGAGCGGAGAAAGGACCCCCCAGAACCCCTGGCTGATCAGACCAGGTAGCAATGCAGGAACCTTTCTGATGTTTGTTTCAAAAATGCCTGTTCTTAAAGGCAAACTCAGGCAGTTTCCCCGCCAGTAATCCTGATAGGCTCCTTCTGTCACAGGGGAGGAGCTACAGGGAAAAACTGCAGGTGAGCATAGAGACATGCCTGGGCAGAGTCCTGGATCATAGGCGTGAGTTCCCACCTCATGACTCAAAAGCACATGAGGCCTATGACTCATGCCCAGGATCTCAAAAACACATTAGGTCTTACAGCTTTGGACATTGCCTACCCTACACCGAGCCCAGGTTTAACAAGGTGATAATAACAGGACCAACCCTTTGAACAGGGCAGTCGTCCCACTTAGCACCCAGCACAAGTGGCCATCCCTTTGAGAAGGGCAATGGCTCTTGGTAAACAACTTAAGGGGCCCTCCCTTTGAGAAGGGCAGTGGCCCTGGTAAACAACTTAACAGCCAGGGAGGGGCGGCCACAGGAGGAGAACAAAAACAAAATGGAGTAAGGGGACAGCTGTAAGAAACAAAATGGAATAGGGGGAAAGCTGTAACAGACAGCCAGGTGAAACAAATGGGCCCTTTTGCAACGTCTTGAAAGTTGACTAGTCTAATCTGTTTTGTATGACAGATGCTGGGAATTCTAGAGTTATATCAGCTTGCCCCTATTTCTTAAGGCAAGGAGGATCTAGTATCAGTAAATCTGCTGATCACAATTGTCAGTGTATTGCCGGAAGAGACATAGGCACAGGGTTTCTAATCTGCTGGTGGGGGGAGGGGAGTAGGTGCTCCTCTCTGGCCCCAGCCCCACTCTATCCCTTCCCCAATGCCCCACCTCTTCCTCACCCCAGTTCTTCTCCTTCCGCCCAGCATGCTGCACCCTCACTCCTTCCCCACCCCAGCTCCTTCAGAAGCAACAGAACAGCTGATCTGTGGCAGGCGCTGGGAGGGAAGGGAAGGTGCTGATTGGCTGGGCTGGGCAGGAGGCACTGGAAGAAGGGGGAGGCGTCAATGGGAGGCTGCTAGTGGGTGCTAAGCACCCACCATAGTTCTTATAGACTTTCATGTTCCCAAATCTAGTACAAATCCTCATTGCTTAGGATTTGCCAGTTTATTTCTGTTTTATTTCTGGAACTTTTCCAGGAATGAAGACAGATAAAGAAAATAGACTTTATACTCTGTTAACCTAATTTGATGGTTTGAATCCTGGATTAACAAGGACAGTACATATCAGTTGCTTTATCCACACTTAACATAACAACACAGATTAAGTGTGTGTATTCAGAGATCTGTAAAACTGTAGAATCCCATTTTGGGGGTCATCCAGAAATTTTCTTTGGCTGACCACTGAATGTGTTTGTGTCCTTTAAACACTGATAGCTATCAATTATTGGAAAGATAGTCACTGGCAGGTTTTAGTTGTTCTTGAAAACATTCCTCAATAAGCATTGCACTATCAATATATATTGAAGTATTCCAAAAGCTATTTCAAATTATTATTATTATATTTAAAAGTGGGATTTCTTCTCTGTTGGAGTTTTGCAGACACTTATGTAAACACTTTTTCAGGACCTTTCAAAAGAAATTGTTTGAGATTAATTGAAGATTTTAACCAGTAAAGATTTCAATCATTAGTATGATCAGTCATGAAAAATCAGCTGTCTGTTTTATGGGAGAAAACCAGCCCAGGGCATTTTGTTGAATTTTCTGGATTTTCCCCCGTTTATTTTATTTTACTTTCTATTACTGAAGAATTCAATGTTATGTACATGCATATTTATACAAATGTGTTAAACAAAACCTGTAGTCTTTTGCTAGCAAATGTTGACAGATATGCAATTGGATATTACTACCATAGGTATGTCAAAATGTGCAGTGAGAAATGAAGCCTTTTTATCAAAATATAGTAAAGTGTGTATATAACAACTTTACAAAGAGCCACAAAACTTAAAAAAGTAATTGCAGTAAATTTAAAGGAAAATTTGGAATTACAGCTGAAACTACTGTTCCAGTCTCAGTGGAAATCTGATTTGATTTAATTAATAAAGAAATGGAACTACAGAAGGAAAACATCAAAAAATGAGAGAAACTATGAAACTTTTCCATTACTTAGCCAACATGAATGATCCCACATAAAAAAAGGTCATTTGAGCTCAGAACAAGAAGATGCTGAAACATGACCGATGGAACACATTTCATCATCCTTGCTGTATTCTGTTCTGATATTTAAAATTAAAAGTTCAACTTTTTTCACAAATTTTTGCTTGTGAAGGAGATTGTCACATTTTGTTGGGAGGAAATTGTGGCAGTCACAGGAGAAAGAACAGGAGAATTATTTTTTTCTTCTTCGAGTGATTGCTCGTGTATTCCACAATAGGTGTGTGTGCTTGCCGTGTGCACTGGAGCTGGACATTTTCCCCTAGCAGTACCCTGCAACCCCTGAAGTGGCACCTCCATGGCATGATATAAGGGGAGCTGCACACTCCCCCCACCCTCAGTTCCTTCTTGTTGCCAGTGAAGGTGCACTGGAACTACTCTGCTCCAGCTTTGCTGTAACTCGTCCACAGAACTGCTTGTTCGTTCGTGTTAGTACCTGTAGTTAATAAGCCATTCAGTTAGTTAGAGCGCCCGGGCCAGGGCATGCCCCATGCCCTGGGTTTTAAGTCGTGTAGTACTTGTAGGTGATCTATGTCAAGGAGTGACCCATATGCAGACTGTTTATGTTGAAACCCATATCAGCAATCATTGCAAGATTTGCAAGTTGTTCAGACCTCGGACTAAGAGAAAGAGACATTAGGCTCCAGGCCATTCACAGCGGCACCAAGATAAACCTGGAGCAGAGGCTAGACCCATGTGGGGCAGCCCTCGATCTCCAGTTTCTAGAGTGGAGTAGCCCAGCTGCTTCGGACCAGGCCTTCCCGGATGGCCGAATGCCCTCCATGCCAGACGCCCTGCAGGCAGCCCGGGATGTCATGTATATGCCGGTATCCCAGTACCGGTCTCGGTCCAGGGAACGTTCCCGACACCATTCACTGTACAGCAACCATTCAGGGCAACATCCACATGGATCGCCCTCAACTTCCACCAGACTGTTTGGTTGAGTGTCATCTGACCAAGACTCTCTGCACCGTTCCACTTCAAGGAGTGAGTACTGATGGGACTGAGGCAGACATCACCAGAGGTCCTCTTCTCAGAGGGGTTACCGCAGCTGATCACGGCACGGGCGTCAACGCCGTTCCCACTCTGATTCCCATTCCAAGATCCCGCCAAGGCATCACCTCCACAGCATCGGGCGTCGATTGCCAGCGTCTCGCCATTACGGGTCTGCCTGTTGGAGCTGGTCATGGAGCAGCTGCCACTGATGGTACCAGTTCTCCACGTAAGAATCGCGGTCCCTTGGGCAGAGTCGCTCCTAGCACCGCCGTTCCTCCTGGTCCCAGAACAGCGACAAGTCGTTCATCAGCCCGGCTTCCATTCGTAGTCGTCCTTACCTGGGCCAGGTCAGCCAGGCTGAACAACCGGGCTTGCCAGTGCCGCAGCCAGTGCAGTAGTATCAGGACCCATGGCTGGCCCAATGGTACTCAATGGGGTCTTGCTCGGTAGCTGGAGCCTCAGATGCACCTTCAGTGTTGGCGGATACCCAGAGTACCTTACTGGCCTCCTTGCCCTCCCTGGATGAGGTGATAACAGCTCCACCCTCCTCTGTCCCGCAGGAGGACTTTAGGGCCCACCAAGAACTTTTTAAAAGGGTGACATCGCAATGAAGTGGGTATTAGCCCACGAAAGCTTATGCTTCAATACTTTAGTTAGTCTTTAAGGTGCCACAGGACTCTTTGTTACCTCTGCTTACATTAGAGATTTCCTGCAGTTAGCAAGGTGATTATGTTTTAAAGACATTTTTGCATGTAAATGTCTTTGCAGCTCAAATAAATTTTGTTGAAAAATATTTGGAAAACTTGATCCATATGGAAAGTGCTTTGTAGCAAGAAAATATCCTTTCTTGGATGTTCATTGTTCATTTGATTTTTTTCTGTGCCTGACTTGTGAACATGCAGGTGATTGGACACAAGGCAGGAAAATGAATGCAAGGACAGATCACAGAGGAAAATTGAGGAGGGGAATATGATGGAGGGGGCGGGAATTCAGAGGGTAGAGTTAAGACTGTAATGGATGGCAGTTCCCCATCTCAGGGGTATGGAGGGAGTAAGTACAGCCAATATCTTAGCAGCCAGTAAATGTTAGTGTTACTTAAGGATTGACTTTTCAATCTGATATTCTCTCTGTCACACACCCTAGCACAGGGGTGGGCAAACTATGGCTCTTGGGCTGTATCCAGCTCGCAAGACTGTCCTGCCTGGCCCTTTAGCTCCCTCCTCTGGCCCCTCCTCTGCCTTCAGGGACAAGGACATGGAGTGGTTGGATGGGGTGGAGGTTCTGGAAGGGTGGTCAGGGGATGGGGAACGGGGTGTTGGATAGGGTGTGGGAGTCCCGGGGGTCTGTCAGGAGGTGTGTTGGGGGGGGGGGGGATGGATAGGTGTTGGGGCATTCAGGGGACCAGGGAGTAAGGGGGGTTGTGTAGGAGGTGGGGTGCTGGGGTGGCAGTTAGGGTGGGGGAATCTCAGGAGAGGCGGTCAGGGGACAAGGAGCTGGGGGGGGGGTGTTGGATGTACCGGGAATTCTGAGGGGGGCAATCGGGGGGGGGGGGAGTGGGAGGGGGTCGGATAGAGGGCAGGGCCAAGCTGTTTGGGGAGGCACAGTCAGATTATTTCAGTATAAAGAAATGCAATGCCACAATTTAATACAGTATATTTTGTCCTGTTTTAGGCTGGTACAGAGGAGTTTCCATTAAGAAGCCAAATGTAAAGGTAAGTGTAAAATCCAGTCTCTATTTTTAACAATTATTTGAGAATGAAGACTTTCCACCTTGCTGTTGCAGCCCTTACCCATATTCTCCATCACTCTTAAGACTCCACTTCCCTTTACAATTATTTTGACATACATAATTGTACTGAATTCTCTTCTGAATTGATAAACATTGCTTCTTAGTCATCCCAAAGTTCAAAGCCCAAAGTTCAAAGACCACCTGCAGACATGTAGGCTGTATCCATTCTGACTTTTTTTTCCAAGAAGGCCAAATGCCTAAAAAAGCCTGTACAATTCTCAATTCAGGATTTTTTAAACAAATTTGAATAATTCATTTTTTCAAAATATAAATAAGAGAATTTTTTAAATAAAGCTAATTGGGGGAGAATATTTTTAATGTTTTATATTTTACAGATTTTATAGTCTAATCAAGGAAATTTTGCACTAGGAAGGCTCTTTATTCTGGCTGTGAATTTTTGTGTGCGTTCATGTATGCTTAAGTATACAAAGACAAGCTATTTCCAACATTTAACTGGCTTTAGTTTAAAATACAGTAATTTTCAATGTAATTTGTAAAAATATATTAACACTAGCATCTAATGAATTTTTTCTTTTTTCAAAAATATAATCTACATAATGTTCAATTATATTTTTCTTCTAATAAAACTTCCCTAAATTGTTGAGCATTTCATTCATTTGTGCATTTATTGTTACATTGTACACTGCATAAATCTGTGTTCACAGTTCTGACACAAGCGCCTTTCAAACCTACCAGTTTCCTAGGTAACCAACACAGTGCCTCAGAAACAGACTGCATAAAGTGCAAGTAAATCAGATGAAGTGTCATTTCCACCTTTCCAGTATTTCTGTATGGTTAAAATGTGTGTTCACTATTGACTTTCTTGGTGAAGTCACTCTTGTGAAAACCTATAGAAGAATCTGCTTCAAATTTTGCATTTCAATGGAAAGGAATTTTTCCTCTATTTTTTTCCTTGAAAATTCTTCATTTTAGTACGTCCATGATTTTTTAGAATTGTTGAATTAGTTTATTGCTTAGCTCCTGTGTATATTTCCTGTTTGCTAACTTTTGATCTCTGTGTGGATGGGTTGTATATTTTCTTGTTGCTGAGCAACTGTGTATTTTGAATCTTGGCTTCTTTTCTAGGGATACTGTGAAAAATAGGGGAAAGTAGCCATTTTTTTGGTCTGACTGTATTTTAAATTGTGCATAAACAACTAATTGTAAACAAAGCTGGTAGCTGTGCCTGTCATTAAAGATGCAATACTTTTCATTATGAGACCTTGTTTTCAATTACTTATTATTTTGCCAAACATAAACTGTGCAGGCTCAAATATCACGTCAGTTGTTTCTCTTGGATTTAATGTTTTTGGAAAGTTTCAGCTAAAATGTTTCAGACATTTCTTACAACAAGGTGCGGGGGGGGGGGGGGGAGGATTACATTGTTTTGCTCACATTAAAAAAATTCTCAATTCTTTCTTTGAGATACTCCTAGCAAAGGGATTCTCAAACTTTTGTACTAGAGACTCCTTTCATATAGCAAGCCTCTGAATGTGACCCTCCCCTTATAAATTAAAAACACTTTAAAATATATTTAACACTGTATTAATTCTGGAGGCAAAGTGGGGTTTGGGGTAGAGGCTCACAGCTTGCGACCACCCTTCATGTAATAGACTCATGACCCCCTGTGGAGTCCTAACCGCCAGTTTCTGAACCCCTTCTCTAACACATCCTTGTTTTGCAGCAGACATTTGAAATTTGGGAAAGGGATCACTCTGGTGTAAGAGATGTCTTTTATCCCAGTGAAAATCTTCTCAAATTTGGCCAAGTTTATAAGTCCCTGGAAAATCACAGTTTGGACATGATTAGTATGTGCTCCACCACTACAGAGCTCCTATTTGCTGACAAGATTGTCTGTACCATCCTGACAGAGAAACTGAGCATGCTGTATCCTAAGTCTGCAGGAACCAGGCAGGACTTTACCTGCAATTGCTCCTCTTGACAGCAAAGGGACACTGTGGCACCAAGCACCAGAAGTAAGAGCGGGGAAACTCTCTCCTTTCCTCTCAGTGCTTCTGCTTCTGTAGCAGCAGAATGGAAGAGAATGAGAAGGCAAGTTGACTTGAAAGTAGAGCATGAAGAGCAGAGGGGAGGAGTGGAAGTTAGGATGTTGAGTAGCAGGGGTGAAGATGGGAGAGAGAGAAGCAGAGAACATAAGGGAGTTTGGGAGTGAGAAGGTGAGCAGACTGGGACAGATATGAACCCGAGTGGACAAAGTAAACAGAATGAGCAGCTATTTGATACTGTTTTCTCGATTGTTGTGTGGCCCCATGACTTATTCTTGAAACCCAGCTCTGAAGAGAGAATTGTTAATTTCCACATGGGCTTTTCTGTGGCACTCATCGCTATGATATTTGAGTGCTTTGTAAATATAAATGTATATTTTTACAACTCCCCTGTGAGATGAGGGAGGATTATTATTCCCATTTTGCAGATGGGGAATTGAGGCACTGAAAGAGATTAAGGCTAAAAGTATCCACTAATTTTGGGTGCCCAATTTAAGACATGTAGGACCTGATTTTTCACAGTATTTAGCATTTTATAGCACTTCATTTGCTTGTAGCTCAACTTCGATTGATTTCAATTGCAGTAGTTGGTGCTCTGCACTTCTGCAAATTAGACTCCCAGGTCTCAAGTGAGGCCCTCAGAAAATGTGGAATACTCAGTTAGTGACAACCTGTGAAGATTGATTTAAGTGACTTGCTTAGCAGCATATAGGATGCAGGAAAAGAATGCACATATGCAAGTCATCAACAGGATTGGGACTGTTAAATACATCACACCCTCTGCTACTTGAGTTAAAGGAGTAACTGATAGCAGCCTTAGTTTGTCATTCCCTGTGTGGTCATGCACTAGAGGGAACTTGGGACTTTTTGCCAATGGGGTTTAGAGATGCTGACAGCAGATGAATGATGAAACTTGGGTTCCATTCCAGGCTCTGAGAGGGAGTGTATTCTAATTGGCACAGTCTGTTCTGCCTTTTACCCCCAAGAGTGACATCTTCTGCCCCATCTCTGCCAATTTCTCCTTTTCCCAATCCTGTCTTGTCCCTAGTGCTGGTTCCTCATTCCAGTTCCAGTCCCAGTCTCCAAACTTCTCATACCAATCTTAGTTCCCCTGCCAATCAAGTCTTAGTCTCTCCCCTCCAGACTCCCCATCCCAGCCCCAGACTCCCATCCCCACTGGCTTCTTCGATGGGCTCCTCATCCAAACTCAGGATCTTGTCTCTCTTGTTACCCGCCTACTCTTTGTCCCAGTCTTTTTGCCCAGGCAATTCCAGGTCTCCCCCTGTATCTCAGTTCTTTTTCAGATCAGTCTCACATCCCCTGCCATCTCCTTTCCCCACTCACTGACCCTCAATCATAGTGTCTCCCTGTCTCTTCATCCAGTCTAACCCACCCCCCACTTACTGGCTTCCAGTCTCAATCTCTCCCTAGGTCCCAATCCCAATCTCTCCCCCACCCCTCCTGCCAGTTTCCTCCCTCTTCCCTCCCCCCCATCATCATCCACTCCTAGTCTCCTCACCCCGGACTCCTTGCTCCCAATCTATACCTCCTGTCCCACTGCATGTCTAGCTCTTGTCCCCTCTGCATTCAGATCAGGCAACTTACTCCTCCACTATGTCTCTATCCAGCAGAGAATCATGGTGAACTCTGTAGAGCCAGCCTCCTTGCTGTTAGTTCAGGTAGCTGCATAAGAAAAAGAAGGCGGACAGGGGTCATTTCCCCATCAAGAAGCCACAAGGGGATTCCAGCAGGGTGCATCCTCTGGCGGGACACCCATGGTCTGGGCCTCAAGACCCAGCACCATTGACTCTGGCCCCAACAGGAGGATTAGGAGGAAGAGCTCAACCTTCTCTCCACACCGGACACCTGTGGGACCTCATTGCCATGATCGTGCAGGTCCTGGCACCGCAAGACCAGGCACTATCAGCTGCAGGGTCTATCCCGGCACTGCATGTGGCTCTGGCACCTATGGTGGCACCACCTCTGGTTCATCATCGTGACAAGCCTATGATTTTATGGTGCCACTTACCATCTCCCCTGTACCACTCCCTGGCACTGCCCCCTCCCCCCCCCCACGTGGTCGGGCACAGACTACTTGTCCAAGTCAGACACCTAGTCTTCTGTTTCTAGATGCAGCCACTACCACTCCCGGCACCGCAGACCAGTGGAATCATTGGCATCAGCAGTCACATGGTCACCTCAGTGGCAGGGCCCAGTCCACTGGCCCTTTTGGACACCTTGGGCCTACTATCAGGCTCAGGTTCAGGACTCCAGGCTGTCATGAGTGGCATCTACACCCTATAGCTCCACGTAGTAATGTCACTGACTCACCACAGCCTCAGGGCTCCTGAGGATGCTGCTTGATACAGGAACTCTGGGCTGTCACGCTCAGGCACAGCACCTGAACCAGCACCATCAGTAACACTAGAGCCACCTCCAATCACGGGATGTTCCAAGGTACCTGACCCGGCCTCCAGAGAGCCAGAAGAGCAGGAAGACCCTGTCCCATGGGCCTCCTCATCGCAAGATGAGGCGGTGGCAGGCACCACCATCAACCTACACCGATAGACACCAAGGGACACCATAACCTCCTTAGGAGGGTGGCCCTAACTCTCCATTTCCAGATCATGAAGGAGTCTGACCTGATGGTGGACATTCTTGCACCTGAAGGTCCTTCTAGGGTGGCCTTGCCCCTCTTAAAGTAATCCAAAACACCACTATGATGCTCTGGCAGACTCCGACCTCTGTACCACCCACCACTAAAGGGGTGGAAAGATGCTATTCTGTGTATGGGGTATGAACACCTTTTCCCCCGTCCCCAATGGGGGACTCTAGTGGTTGATGCGGCAAATCTCAAAGAGTGGCAAGGACAGCTGGGTCACACGTCTAAGTCACAGGACGCGAAGAAGCTGGACCTTTTCGTCCAGAAGATCTACTTGACCAGGGGGCTCCAGCTTCAGGCAGCCAACCAGCGAGCAGCACTCGGCCAATGTGCATTCAAGTCTTGAAGCTCTTTGGCAAAGTTCTAGAAGTTACTCCCAGCTGACTCCTGGAAGGGATTTAGCGCACTCCTTGAGGAGGGCAGGGTGTTCTCTAGAACCTCTCTCCAGGCCGCATTAGAAACGGTGGACTCAGCGGCTCGAATCATGGTCACCACCATCACAATGAGGCGCAGTGTGTGGCTTCAGGTGTTGGGGATACCACCTAAGGTCCAGAACACAACCCAGGACCTCCCCTTTGACTGTGTAGGCCTGTTTGCCCAAAATATTACACTCATCTTCACAGCCGTAAGGACTCACAGGTGATTTTGAAATCTTTGTGCATCCACACCCCTGCACTTCAAAGAAAGCATTTTAAGTCTTAGCCCCCATCCCGCTTCTACTCTGAGCCTTGAAGCAGAGACTCAGAAAGGAGACAGGACAGAAAATAGGAGGCACCCGCCACAGTCCTCCTCAGGCCAAGGCCGGGGTTTGGCCAAAAAGCTCCCTGGCCTGAAGGCAAACTTTTGAAGATGCGCCTGAGGATGGAGCATCAGTTTCAGTCTCTGATCCTCACCTCTCCCTCCCCCCACCCCCCAATCCTTTTGTGAATCGACTCTCCTGTGTGATTGGGTTCCTGGCCTAATCACAGAGGACCATGGCCGTCTGCAACTCTGCAATCTGGAGTCCCTCCACCTCATGGCATGGAAACTCCCTAACTGAACCTTCTTGAGCTTCAGTGTTCAGGCCCAGTGAGGGAGGTCCTGCTGGGAAGTAGAAAAACCTCCACTCGTGCCATATACTTGGCAACGTGGAAACGATTTACCATTTGGTCTCGGCAAAGGGGAACTGAACGGAAGCTAGTGCCATTTCCCCTTATTTTGGACTACCTGTTCTATCTTAAGGAGCAGGGGTTAGCAATATCATCTCTCAGGGTACACTTTGCTGCCATTTTGGCCTTTCACCTGAGGGCATCAGTCCGGGTGGGTCAGTCTTCTGTAATCCCATGGTGGGCAGGTTTCTCAAGAGTTTAGACAGACTTTATCCCCAGGTATGATACCCCATTCACCAGTGGGACTTCAATCTGATCCTATCTGTACTCATGGGGCTCCCTTTTGAGCCCATGGCAGTCTGCCCTCTGTCCTGCCTTTCCTGGAAGGTGGCCTTCCTGGTGTCCATAACCTCTGCAAGAAGGGTATCCAAGCTCAGAGCACCGACTTCCAATACACCCTATATAACCTTTTATAAAGACAAAGTGCAGCTATGCCTTCATCCTGTGTTTCTGCCAAAGGTAGTCTCCCAGTTTCATGTGAACCAAGACATTTTTACCTGTGTTCTTCCCTAAGACCTATACCGGTAACAGAGAGTGCATGTTCCATTTCCTGGATGTTAGGTGTGCCCAAGCATTCTACATTGAGCACACAAAACCATTTCGTAAGTCACCACAGCTCTTTATTGCAATCGCAAAAAGGATGATGGGGCTCCCGATCTCGTTCCAGCACATTTCATCATGGATCACATCCTGTATTAGGACTTGCTATGATCTTGCAAAGTGTGCCGCTTAATGGCACACTCCACTAGAGTGCAGGCATCGTCCATAGCATTCCTGTTGCAGATTCGTATCCAGGACATATGCAAGGCAGCAACGTGGTCTTCCATCCACACCTTCATGTCACACTACGCCATTACCCAGCAGACAAGGGATGATGCAGCCTTTTGCAGGCCAGTTCTGCACTCAGCAACCAGGTGAACTCCGACCTCTCCCCCAGGAAAACTGCTTGGAAGTCACCTACAGGCATGTCGTGTCTTACGCGAGGGTTCCGTTCCGCGGACCCTGCATATAGCCAAAATCGCATATAGTCAAACACTGATTGTTTAACTATATGTGATCCCCTCAGCAGGCTGCCGAGCCAGCCTCTGCGGTGGGCTGCCTGCCTGCCCCAGTCCCCGCGGTGGGACGGCTGCAGTCCCAACTGCAGAGATGGGCGGGCTGTCAGCTGCGGCCCCGAGTCCCCGCTGCGGGCTGGCTGCCAACTACAGCCCCGATTCCCCGCTGCGGGCTGGCTGTCAACTGCAGCCCTGATTCCCCACGGCGGGTGGGTTGCCGGCTGCGGCCCAAGCCCCATCTACACCCCATAGCTCCACGTAGTAACGTCACTGGCTACCAGTTGCGTCCCCATGGCGGGCGGGCTGCCGGCTCTGGCCCCGGTCTCTGTGGCAGGCTGCCCCCCCCGACCCCTGCAGCAGGCTGTCCGTGGTGGGCTGCAGCCAGTCCCGACCCCTTTGTCAGGAGGCTGACAACTCCGACCCTGTCCCCAATGGCGGTCATGCTCAGAGGCTTGTTTTTTTTTATTTTTATTTTTTTTTGGCCCACTGCGTAAAGCCAAAATCGCACAAGTTAAATGCAGGTAAAATGCGACATGCCTGTAGTGGAATTCACATAAGCAGTCAGTCGAAGAAGAAAAAACTGTTATCTACCTCTCGTAACTGTTCTTCGAGACGTGTTGCTCATGTCCTTTCCAAATCCTGCCTGCCTCCCCTCTGTTGGAGTATCCGGCAAGAAGAAACTGAGCAGGCAGTGGGTCGGTAGGGACCTATATACACTACCATAAAGGCCCCACTCCAGGAGCCTCCATAGCTGACCCAGCAGGTGCCGCTAGGGGGAAAAAACCTGATGACTGTGTGGGCGGTGTTCAAACACCTTTTGGAATGGACATGAGCAACACATCTCGAAGAACAACAGTTACGAGAGGTAGGTAACCATTTTTTATTGTCCCATGAGATATACCAAGCCAGCAACAAAAGTTAACTTCTGTTTCCTCACACTGACTAACAAGAAGTCAGGAAAGCAGTTTGCTTAGGCATTCCAGTCCTTGTATCACCACTAGAAACACTGAATTTAAAGATGAGTGGTTCTTTAAAACCGGGCTCATCAAACAAAAGGATCTTTTAATCCCAAAGGGCCAGCCACACACACAGGTCCGTATATAACTCAGACCTTACACAAAAATTATGCTGATGCCAGTCCTTTAGTATATATGATCTAAAGATTTATTTATAAAAAGAAAGAAAGAAAGGTGAGAGTTAAAATTGGTTAAAAGAATCAAATCATACAGTAATTGCAAAGTTCTCGGTTCAGGCTTGTGGGAATGTTGGAGTAAATTGCTGGCTTGATAAATCTCTGGTTGCTTCCAAATCATTGGAAGGATTTCAGCCCTATGGTTAGAGTGCTCCCATTAGTATAAGTCCATAGTCCAGAGATTTGGCAGGAAAGAGGCTAGAGCAGAAAAGAGGGAAAATGAAGGTGTTTCAAGGGCCTTTTATACCTTTTGTCATGTGTAAGGAAACCCATTGTTTCAAACAAAGCTCTAAGTAGAAAATTACAGTAACAGGACGGTGTTTGGAGTCACATGGACAAGTCATATGTCCATGCATGATTTCACCTAGTCACAGCAGGAAAGTCCCTTAAGAGTCTATTGGGATAGCTCAGTGGTTTGAGCATTGGTGTACCTAACCCAGGGTTGTGAGTTCACTCCTTGAGGGGGCCAGTTAAGGATATGGGGCAAAAATAGGAATTGGTCCTGCTTTGAGCAGTGGGTTGGACTAGATGATCATCTCCTGAGGTCCCTTCCAACTCTGAGATCCTTCTATGAAGTAGATAGGCATCTTGCATTGTAAGTTCAGTGTCCTTTAATGGGCCATTCTTCTTGAATAGTTCCTTCAAGATGTGCAGGCTAACATTTGAAATACAGGTATAGAGTCAATACTCATAACTACAAATAGCATAATCATTCAGCAAATTATAACCTTTCCATGGACATCTTACATGCTGACCGTTGTACAATATTTATTGTTGCAGCCACTGATATATAATTGAAATAATCGATATGGTCATATTTTGATCAGATAACATCACACCCAGTATGACCATTCTTATGTTCTAATACTTCACTGATTACTTCAGTATTGATTAGCTGTTGGAATCTGATGAGAGGTCTATAGAAAAGTTATGTAGTCTATATATTGTAGTCCAGAATTGCAAGGAACGATATCTAAACTTGCCTCAGAGTGATTTTTAAAAGCAATGTATGTATTCGGAATATTGTTTCCCATCTACTTTTCTATTTTGGTGGAATTACCTCTTTAAGTGGTGTGAAATTCAATTCACATAGCATTGAATTTCCCAGCATTGCCTCTCTCCATCGCTTAAATTAAACATACCCATTGTCTTACTATTCAGTCCCTTCAAAACTACACACTACAACATTGGCCTTTAGCAGGGTGTGTTAATGATGGTTTCCATATTTGACAGTAATGCCTGTTGTTCCATATCAATTTTAAATGTTTAAATACTAAATACTGATCTGGCCATGGTGAAGGTAATTGAGTCATGTATTGTTTTAGTAAATTTATGTAGTAATTTTTAAATACTTTAAATGGGTTGTAAAAAACCACCAGCCTGTAAGCTTTTACCATCTTCATTTATGGAAGTACTTATTGTGGCTTTATGTGCTAGATGATAGTTATTTAGTTTTATTGTTTCTAAATGTTGTAAAACATTTTATATTTTCCTTTGCTGATGCAAAGTTAAGCTGCTTAAAGAGATCCTTTTATAAGACAAAACAGTGTCATTTACATTGACGAATAAAAAGTTCTTGCAGGAGTGCCTGAATGAGAAATACCTGGAATATTAAGCAAAGGCATTTGCTTAGGTCTCTGTACACTGCTGGCCTGTCTCCCAACCCAAGAAAGTTTGACATCATGTCCAGTATCTTGATGCATCTGATGAAGTGGGTATTAGCCCACGAAAGCTTATGCTTCAATACTTTAGTCAGTCTTTAAGGTGCCACAGCACTCTTTGTCACTTCTAAGGTAACAAAGTCCTGTGGCACCTTAAAGACTAACTATAAAGTTTTGAAGCATGAGCTTTCGTGGGCTAATACCCACTTCGTCGGATGCAAGCAGTGGAAGTGTCCAGAGGCAGGTATAGAAAAGTAGGCAAGAACCAGGTGGGAGGTAAAAAGGTTAGTCCAATTAGGCTGAACCAGCTTGTTATCTCCGATCAGGGAGGGTGGGTTATTCTTCTAGCATTTGAATGGGGGGTGTGGACATGGAGAGAGGAGAAACTATTTCTGTAATGAGCGAGCCATTGTAGGTCTTTGTTCAATCCGAGATTGTTTGTGTTGAATTTGCAAATGAATTGTAGCTCTGCAGTTTCCCAAAAACCTGTAGGGGAACACTTCAACCTGCCTGGACACACAATTACAGATTTAAAAGTCACCATACTGCAGCAAAAAAACTTCAAGTCCAGACTGCAAAGGGAAACTGCAGAGCTACAATTCATTTGCAAATTTGGATGGGTGGGGGATTCTGAGGGGAGTAGTCAGGGGGCAGGAAGTGGGAAGGGTCGGATAGGAGGCAGGGCCAGGCTGTTTGGGGAGGCACAGCGTTTCCTACCTGGCCAGCCATACAATTTTGCAACCCTGATGTGGTCCTTGGGCCAAAAAGTTTGCCCACCCCTTCTCTAAAGTGCCACAAGGACTCCTTTTTGTTTTTCCTGCACTCAGCAACTCTCTCTCCCAACTGGGTTACTTGCTGATTAGAAAATGATGTGATACCTAGTTGCCTAGTCTTAGCTGGGAGGTAGCTAATAAATCACAGGTGGACTGGATTCCAGCTCCCCTTAGAGGGCAGCCACCCTGTGAGTCTGTTTCTAAAATGTAGCCATCATTATTAAAGAGGAAATTATGCTAATGTTTGCAAATATCTCATTGCTTTTCTGACTAGGTGTTAATAAGTAATAATAAAAACATTAAAGCTATTAAATGGATAAGTGAAAGTCTCTTCAAAGCTTACTAGAACATTTTAGAATTCTCCAGTGAAGTTCCTGGGTTACTGTATCTCTAGTGTTAATGGATAATTAGATCCCCACAGAAATAAAGCTAATTATGTAAATATTTTAAGGAGTGTCATTAAATGGAAAATATCAGTTACCGTATTTTTCGTCTTATAGGACGCTCCGGCCTATAAGACGCCCCCTCGTTTTTTAATAAAAAATCCGGACCAAAAAAAAAAAAAAAAAAAGCGCCTCGCTCTCCCCTCCCCGTCGCGCGGGCGGGCTGCCGGGAGCGTCCCGGTTCCCCCCTCCCCGCCGCGGGCGGGCTGCCGGGAGCGCGCCCGCGGCGGGGAGGGGGGAACCGGGACGCTCCCGGCAGCCCGCCCGCGGCGGGGAGGGGGGAACCTCGGCAGCCCGCCCGCGCGGTGGGGACGGGAGAGCGAGGCGCTTTTTTTTTTTTGCTTTTTTTTTTTTGGCCCTATAAGACATTCTCCCTATAAGACGCACCAACTTTTTCCCCCCCGTTTTGGGGAAGAAAAAGTGCGTCTTATAGGGCGAAAAATACGGTACCAATCGACATTCGTTTTTATAAGTAATTATAATTGCTGTTTCTTGAGAATATCATTTGTAGTTTAATAGGAAAGTGTGTGACTATTAGCTTTAACTGCAAACAGATTTTGGCCCAGGGAATCAGGTTTTGTCTTTTTTGTGTGTTGCCTGTGGGAAACAACAATCAGGCACAATTATGACAGGTAATGATCAATAAATAATATCAGGAGATGTTTTGGCCTGTTTGTCCTTTTTCTTAAAGATCATGAATATACATTCCCTGACAAATTTTCCATTAGATAATCATTTCAGATGTTACAGTCATAATTTTTATCAAGTACAGTTTTAGGTATCCCTGTGTCCTCAGCCAATCATAGAAGAGTTCTGCATGAATTCCAGACAGAAATGTGTATCTTTTCTTTTGCTTTTGAGTATTGCCTGTATAGATTTCTGCTCTTGGAAGATGTGCAAGCAGTAACCAGTCATTAGGAGGTATGAATGAGAGGGATATTTAATTGAACAATGATTGCAGAATTGCAATATTCTATAATTTGGACAACTTTACACCAGTCATCAATTATTATTTTTTACACTGCTGTCAGGATTGCCTCCCCACTCTGAACTTTAGGGTAAAGATGTGGGGACCCGCATTAAAAAAGAAATAACCCCCCAAGCTTATTTTACCAGCTTAGGTTAAAACGTTTTCCCAGAACACAAACTTCTCCTGTATCTAGACTTGGAATATTGGCAGCCACCACCAATTTAAGACCACAAAACAATGGGTTTGGGTAAATTGGAACCCCTCCGTTAATCACCCCCAACGCCCTTCTTTTACCTGGGAGAGGCTTGAGAACACAAAGGAAAAAAAACCCTCACTTTTTGTGAGACGTGCCCGATCCAAACCAGGATTTATCCAATGGAAACAAGCACTTAGAGTCTTAAAAGAAAGATTTTAATTAAAGAAAAAAAAAAGAAGGAATGTACAGAAATTAATAGAAAAAAAACCCACTTGCATTACACAGCATCACTGACCCCTTCCCTAGGAATTTTTCCTCTGCTAAAGCTTAACAGTATAAGGAACACCATGGATCAATTATTAAGTGATACAGTTTAAGCATACAATTTACTTACTACCAAACTTGACTTTTTAGAAGATTATAGAAAGGTAGAGTAAAAGACATAGGTGTGGTTCATCCCATAGCCGGAGAGAACAGAGAGAGCAAGGTAAACTGAAACTAAAACTCTCCGTCTCCGAGGTTGATTAGCATCTCCAGTTTGTCATCCCCTCTCAGGTTACCTTCAGGTTAACCCTTTATAGGTAAAAAGTAATTTTAGGCTACTTTATACTTATGACAACTGCTTTGCACTAGTTTATATGATACATTGACTCCTTTTAAGTCACTGCTTACTTGCTACACGAACTACTACCTTGCTCTATTGCTAGTGTGTTACCTAAAATTTATCACTCAGTTAATTGCAATATTGTTTACAAGTCTCTCTCACTCCTTCAGATCAAAATCTTTTCAAGGCCTTCCTTCGGGGCATAGCTTATTCTTTGAAAGACCTTCCCCCTCCAGTTTAACACAAGTTCCACGTATAAACCTTGTCTTCCCCTCATCCTGGTGTCTTCTGTAGGCCCAGAGGCTTTTTCCCTTGCATCTCTATCCCCTTGTTCAGGGCCTGCCACAAGAGCCAGTCTCACATCTGCAGACCTACTTACAACTAACTGACTTGCTGGCTTTTAGCTGATCAATCACAGATGAAACTAAGTCTAACTTCCCTTCAAGGGCCAGGCACTCTGTGAAAAATGCTAATGCAATAAATATATAGGTAATTTTTTCTGAAAATATAACAAATAAAATAGATCTTAACATGACTTCTTTAAAGGCTTTTAAAAATTACTTGAAGAAGCATTCAAAAGAAATGTGTCTGAAAAGATATTCTATTCACATGGAGCATATTCTACATATGGACTGTTATTGATAAGTCTTCAAAAAATCTGTTGTTTCACATTTTTTGTGACAGCCAATAGCAAACTAGGACACAAAATATTACATCAGAGAGAAAGATACTACAAGTCATTAGGGCCCCAAACCTGCAAACACTTGAGCAGGTGGAGAAAGCTACTAGAGGAGAGGCTGTTATAGATTTGATTTTAACAAATATGGAGGAACTGGTTGAGAATTTGTGGAAGTGGAAGGAGACATGGGTGAAAGTGATTATGAAATGGTAAAAAAAACCAAGGAGTCTGGTGGCACCTTAAAGACTAATAGATTTATTTGGGCATCAGCTTTCATTGGTAAAAAACCAACTTTAGATGCATGGAGTGAAAATTACAGATGCAGGCATAAATATACTGACACATGAAGAAAAGGGAGTTACCTTACAAGTGGAGAACTTGTGCTGACAGGGCCAATTCAATCAGGGTGGATGTGGCCCACTCCCAATAATTGATGAGGAGATGTCAATACCAAGAGAGGGAAAATTTGCTTTTGTAGTGAGCCAGGTATTCCCAGTCCCTATTCAAGCCCAAAGTAATGGTGTTAAATTTGCAAATGAATTGTAGCTCTGCAGTTTTTCTTTGAAGTCTGTTTTTGAAGGTTTTTTTTTTTTTGTTGAAGTATGGCTACTTTTAAATCTGTTATAGAAAGTCAAGGGAGATTGCAGTGTTCTACTGACATGAAATGGTAGAGTTCATGATTCTAAGGAATGGTAGGAGGGAGAACAGCAAAATAAAGATAATGGATTTCAAGAAGGCAGACTTTAGCAAACTGCAGGAGTTAGTACATAAGATCCCCCGAGAAGCAAGTTTAAGGGAAAAAACAATTGAACACAGTTGGCAGTTTTTCAAACTGACATTATTAAGGGCAAAAGAGAAAACTATCCCACTGCGTAGGAAAGATAGGAAGTATGGCAAGAGACCACTCTGGCTTAACCAGGAGATCTTCAATTATCCAAAAATCAAAAAAGAGTTGTACAAAAAGTGAAAATTAGGTCAAATTACAAAGGATGAATATAAACAAATAACACAAGTATGTAAGGACAAAATTAGAAAGGCCAAAGCACAAAATGATAGTAACAAGAAAACATTCTACAAATACATTAGAAGCAAGAGGAAGACCAAGGACAGGGTAGGCCCATTACTCAGTGGGGGAGGGGAACAATGACAGAAAATGTGGAAATGGCAGGGGGCTTAATGACTTCTTTGTTTTGGTTTTCACCAAGAAGGTTGGTGGTCATTGGATGTCTAACATAGTGAATGCCAGTGAGAATGAAATAGGATCAGAAGAAGATAAAATAGGGAAAGAACAAGTTAAAACTTACTTAGACAAATTAGATGTCTTCAAGTCACCAGGGCCTGATGTATATCATTCGTCCATCAGAATTGATGAGGACCACCCAGTGTCATCAGTTTGTTTGGGAGTGGGTTCTGAGATGGCGGATTAGTCCAATCCGAGCCCGGAATTGACGGTTGCATTGAGGACATTGAAGATCAGGTTGCCGACCGGGGGAAGAGAGGATACCAGCCCTGGACTTGCGAAGAAGGCGTTTCTCTATAGCATCACTCAGTCTCTTTGTTCGTAGGCTGTTGCACCATTATGAACTCGTCTGCGCCAGGCGAAGTGATCATTAGCGATGCTCTCCCAATTTTCAGGATCTATGTTACAGTTCTTAAGGGAGGCCTTAAGGGTGTCTTTGAATCTCTTCTTTTGACCACCAAGAGATCGCTTGCCATGTTGTAATTCACCATAAAACATCTTCTTGGGCAATCGCTCATCAGGCATTCGCACAACATGGCCAGCCCATCTAAGTTGTGCCTTGCAAAGCAGGGTGTAAATTCTTGTCATATCAGCCTGTAAAAGGACGTCGGTGTCTGGAATTTTGTCCTGCCATCTTATCTTCAGTAGTTTCCGCAGACAGCTCAGATGGAAGTGATTCAGCTTTTTCGCATGACGACTGTAGACAGTCCAGGTCTCACAAGCATAGAGGAGGGTGGGCAGGACGACCGCCAAATAGACTTTTAGTTTGGTTTCAATCTTGATGCCTCTCCAATCCCAAACATTAGATCAAAGCCTTCCAAAGGCTGTGGTGGCTCTGGCGATTCTAGTGTTCACTTCCTCGTCGATCTTGGCTGCCTGTGATAAAGTGCTGCTAAGGTATGTAAACCTGTCCACGTTATTGAGCTTATGGCCATTGATAGTAAGGGATGGCTCAGTGTAGTCACAACCAGGAGCAGGCTGATGCAGAACCTCGGTTTTTCTGGTGGAAATCATAAGGCCGAAGTTCATGCACGCTGTGGAGAATAGATTCATGCAGTATTGCATGCCTGTTTGCATACCTGAGTTAAGGGCGCAGTCATCAGCAAATAGAAAGTCACGAATGGTCTCAACTTGGACTTGAGTTCTGCCCTGAAGCCTCCTTAAATTGAATAGCCTTCCATCAAAACGGTAGCGCATGTCGATCCCGACATTATTATCTCTAAAAGCATCGATCAGCACGGCAGAGAACATAAGGCTGAAGAGGCAGGGAGCCAGGACGCAACCTTGTTTCACACCATTTATAACTGCAAATGGCTCTGAATAGTTGCCATGATCTTGAACTCTGGCAAGCATACCGTCATGGAATTGCTTCACCATTTCAATGAAAATATCTGGGCATCCAAATTTGGCCATAATCTTCCAGAGGCCCTCATGACTGACATTGTCAAAGGCTTTAGTTAGATCCACAAAGACCGTGTAGAGCTGGACATTCTGTTCTTGGCACTTTTCTTGTAGTTGCCTAGCGGCAAAGATCATATCAATAGTACCTCGTTCCTTCCTGAAACCACACTGACTTTCCGGCAGGAGACCTTGATCAAGGTGCTGTGTGAGTCTGTTTAGAAGTATTCTGGCTAGGACCTTTCCTGCGACACAGAGCAGAGAGATTCCTCTGTGGTTGTCACAAGATTGGTAATTTCCCTTACGCTTGTAGAGATGAATAATGGTCACATCCTTGAAGTCTTGGGGAATGTGTCTGTTTCCACATCTCACAGAACATCTCGGTGAGCCTTTTAGTTAACTTGGGTCCACCAGATTTGTAAATTTCAGCTGGAATGGAGTCAGCTCCAGGAGCTTTTCTGTTGGAGAGCAGTTCAATGGCTTTTTGAGTCTCCAGTACTGTTGGGGGGGGGGGGGGGGTCAGCCAAGCTGTCATTGACCTCCACCTGGGGTAGATGGTTTATTGCCTCATTGTTGATAGAGGAGGGACTGTTGAGGACATTAGCAAAATGCTCTGCCCAGCGATTAAGTATCTTCTCCTTATCAGTGATCAGAGTACTGCCATCTGCGCACAGGAGGGGGGCTGAACTAGATGCGACTAGGCCATACACAGCCTGCAGAGCCTTATAGAAGTTCCTCATGTCATGTCTGTCGGCAAAGGCCTGGATCTCATCGGCTTTCTGGCTCAGCCATGTGTCCTGCATCACGCGTAATTTCATCCGTACAGTCTGACGTACCCTGGTGAATGCATCTTTTTTTGCTGCAGACTTGGGGTCATTGCTGTAGGCACGATGGAGACGGTGTTTTTCATCCAGCAATGCCTTGATTTCTCCACAGTTTTGGTCAAACCAGTCCTGGTGCTTTCTTGTGGTGACACCCAGTGACTCAGGTGCAGTAGAATACACCAGTTGTTTGAAGGCTGCCCAGCTGGGCTCTATATCAGCGTCTGTTTCAGTGGCTTCCAGCTTAGATGCCAGGGCATTAGCAAATGACTGTTGGGTGCTGCTGTCTTTCAATCTGGAGACGTTTAGGCGCTTTGGAACCGTGATGCCTTGTGGACGTCTGGAGGGCCGAATCCTGAGGTTCATCTTTGAGATGAGCAGTCTGTGGTCAGTCCAGCAGTCTACGCCACACATGAGGGCCTGATGAAATGCATCCTTGAATACTCAAGGTGTCTGAGGAGATATTGAGCCATTAGCAATTATCTTTGAAAAGTCATGGAAGACAGGAGAGATTCCAGAAGACTGGAAAAAGGCAAATATAGTGCCAATTTATAAAAAGGGAGTTAAGGACAACCTGGGGAATTACAGACCAGTCAGCTTCACTTCTGTACCCAGAAAAATGGAGCAAATGATTAAGTAACCAATTTGCAAACATCTAGAAGATAATAAGGTGATAATTAACAGTCAGCATGGATTTGTCAAGAACAAATCGTGTCCAACCAACCAGATAGCTTTCTGTGACAAGGTAACGAGCCTTCTGGATAGGGCGAAAGTGATAGAAGTGGTATATCTTGACTTCTGATACTGTCTCACATGACCATCTCATAAACAAACTAGGGAAATGCAGCCTAGATGGAGCTACTATAAGGTGGGTGCAAAACTGGTTAGAAAACCATTCCCAGAGAGTAGTTATCAGTGGTTCACAGTCATGCTGGAAGTTCTGGGTCTGGTTCTGTTCAATATCTTCATCAATGATTTAGTTAAAGGCATAAAGCAGGGGTGGGCAAACTATGATCAACTGGCCAGATCCATCCTGTCAGGGCTTTGGATCTGGCCTGCAGGGTTTCCCTCTCTATACTGCCGTGGGCTTCGCACTGCTCCCAGAAGCTGCCGGTACCAAGTGCTTGTGGCTCCTGGGGGAGAGAAGGGAAGAGGGCTCTGTGCGCTGCCCTTGCCTGCAGGCACCATCCCCCGCAGCTCCCATTGGCCGGTAACGAGGAATCGCGGCCTATGGGAGCTTCAGGGGAAGTACGCACAGGCGAGGGCAGTGCGTGGAGCCCTTTGCTCCTCCTCCCCCAGGCGCCAGAGGGATGTGATGCCAGCTGCTTCTGGGAGCGGCGTGGGGTCAGGGCAGGGAGCCTGTCCTGGCCTCGGTGTGTTCCACTGCCGCCCCGGAGCTGCTCCAAGTAAATGGCGCTGAGATGGAGTCTGCACCCCGCATCCCAACTCCATGTCCTGAGCCCCCTGATGCACCTCGCATGCACCCTTTCCCCCGTGCCCACAACCCCCTGCCTTAGGACCCCTCCCACACTTCACAACCCCTCCTGAATCTCAACCCCCTTCCCTGAGCCCCCCTCACATACCCCATACTCCTCCTCTTCCCCAACCCCTTTCCCTGAGCCCCTTCCTGCACACTGCACCCCCTCCCACATCCCACACTCTCTTCTGCACAGCTGCTCCAGCCCTACATTCATGGCCCTTTATGCAATTTCCTCACCCAGATGTGGCCCTCGGGCCAAAAAATTTGCCCACCACTGGCATAGAGAGTACACTTATAAATTTGAGGATGATACCCAGTTAGGACTTTGGAGGATAAGATTAAAATTCAAAATGATCTGGACAAACTGGAGAAATGGTCTGAAGTAAATAGGATGAAATTCAATAAGGAGAAATGCAAAGTACTCCACTTAGGAAGGAACAGTCAGTTACACACATACACAATGGAAAATGACTACCTAGGAAGGAGTATTGCAAAAAGGGATCTGGGGGTCATAATGGACCACAAGCTAAATATGAGTCAACGGTGTAACGCTGTGGCAAAAAAGAGTGAACATCATTCTGGAATGTATTAGCAAGAGTATTGTAAGCAAGACACAAAAAGTAATTCTGCTCTACTCTGTGCTGATTAGACCTCTGTCATAAGTGTAAAGTGCTGGAGAGTGTTATTCTGCCCGTATGGGGTTAATGTTACCTGAGAGGGAGTGACGTAAGAGCTTCCGTACCACGAGGGAGGGAGGGAGTTTTGAGTTTCATTTTCGTGCCGTTCCAGCTTGGGGAAGAGTCCCAGTTTTCACCTCTAGCTATGGAGGAAAACCCTTCTACTTCCCTTCCTATATTCATAATTAGCTGTGCTGTGAGTCTAATATGTTGAATTCCATAAAGTTCTGTACCTATCTAGAGTGTCGCTAACCTTTTCAGAGGGGAAGTTAGAGAACTCTAGATTGTGAAGTTATACTGTATGTGTATGCTTTATTCTCTTTTCTTTATTAAATCTTTTTAGTTAAAGAGCGTTTGGTTTATTTCCCTTAAGGTTCTCTCTCCTTTCAGGTTGGAAGGGGAGGGGGAAAGGGAGGAGGTCTAAAGGACAAGCTCAGTGTATGAGCTGAAGTGCGGAGTCTCTCTCTCTCTACCTTCAGACTAGAAGGGTGAGGGGGGAAGGGAAGCAGCCTCTGAGTGTCCGGCTCTCAGGAGAGAGAGCAGGGGTTTGGGGGAGTCCGGGTGCCCCCTCCAGGGTTTTGGAGATCCACCCGGATGGTGGCAGCGATTCCCCAAGTTCCCAGCTGGTAGAGTGTGGGGTTTAGGGGTGTGGAGACTTAACTTAGGCTGTGAAGCAGCTTGTAGTTATTTGGTCTGGCATAGAAGAGTCTCCTCTCTGCACCCCAGAGTCCAGAGAGAGTGAAGAGACTCTTACAGCCTCATATGGAGTATTGTGTCTGGTTCTGTGTGCCGTATTTCAAGAAAAATGTGGAGAAATTGGAGAAAGTCCAGAGAAGAGCAACAAAAATAATTAAACATCTAGAAAACATGACCTACGAGGGAAGATTGAAAAACTTGGGTTTCTTTAATCTGGGAAAGAGAAGACGCATACAGTTTTCAAGTATATAAAAGGTTGTTACGAGGAAGAGGAAGAAATATTGTTCTTCTTAACCTCTGAGGATAGGACAAGAAGCAATGGTGTTAAATTGCAGCAAGAGAGGTTTAGGTTGAACATTAGGAAAAACTTGCTGACTGTCAGGGTGGTTAAGCAGTGGAATAAATTGCCTGGGGAGATTGTGGAATCTCCATCATTGGCGATTTTTAAGAGCAGGTTAGACAATAATCTGTCAGGAAAGGTCTAGATAACACTTAGTCCTGCCATCAGTGCAGGGGACTGGACTAAATGACCTCTCAAGGTCTCTTGCAGTCCTATGATTCTATGTATGTAACTTCACTCATGGGAAAAATTACTGATGTCCTGGTAAGTAATGTTACACATGTGCTGAATTAGTATTTCTCAAGATTAGGGCTTTTGTGCGATATATGAAATACCAAATTGATCGGCTACATCCCGGAGAGCCACTGCAGATTATGTAAAGTTGATTTGCTGCTGTTATAAAACTTATCCTGGCAACAGCATTCTGTACCTTCTGCAATCTATACAATCACAAAGTTTAAGGCTAAAGTGTGAAGATCAGAGGACAAAAAGAAGGCTGATACATTTTCAGGGATGGAGTGTGAAGAAAAGCAGTTTCATTCTCAGGATTAAGTCATAATTTGATAGTCAGAGAAACCAAAACAGATAGAAGTATAAATGTGCTTTGAATTAACTCAACAGCAAAAATTAAAACTCCTGTAAAGAGCAAAGAGGATAAAATACAAAGTATTGTTGGAGCCCAGTACTCTATTCCAAAACAGAATTTTTTATGATTTTTAAAAATTGCTTTTTAGAGTTATAGTGCTTTCAGATGTTTAGATCTGTTTGCTGTGATATTTTTGTTGGATACATACACAAAACTTCCCAATCATGAAGTGTTTTTTAAGAATGAAAGGTTATATAATTTACATAATTGTCAAATCAACATACTGTCCTATTTTGAGATAAATTGAAGCCATCTGATGTGACCATAATTTGAATATTGATTTTGACAGTGATAGCTTGTTTTGCATTATAAATGAAATTGGAAAGTTGGCAATTATCACATTTGCTAATTTTATTAGAATGAAAACTGTTCAAAGCTATAATTGTATTTTTCTGACAAGTACAATTATTCTTCTCTCTTGCAGGGGATCTTTCCTGCTAACTATATTCACTTGAAAAAAGCAATCGTCAGTAACAGAGGGTGAGTATTTTTCTTGATTATTAAGAAATTGCTTCATTTGTATAAATGGAGAGAATCTGAGAAATGATCTGGGTTGGAATTTTGAAGGGCTATTGTCAACCCCCCCATTTATTATTTTTACTTTCTTGTATGATACTTAGGACTTTACCAAATTCATGGCCATGAAAAACGCATCACAGACTGTGAAATCTAGTCTTCCCTGATGAAATCCAGTTTTTCGTATGATCTTACCCTATACTATATTGATTTCAGGGTGAGACCAGCCTTTCCCAAATTGGGGGTCCTGACCCAAAAGGGAGTTGCAGGAAGGTTGAAAGGTTACTTTAGGGTGGTTGTGGTATTGCCATCCTTACTACTGCACTGCTGTCAGCTGGGTGGCTGGCGAGCAGTAGCTGTTTGCAGGGGGCCTAGCTCTGAAGGCTGTGCGCCGCCAGCAGCAATGCAGAAGTAAGGATGTCAATACTGTACCATGCCACCCTCACTGCTGCTTTGCTGCCTTCAGTGCTGGGCGGCTGGAGAGTGGCAGCTGTTGATTGAGGGCCCAGCTCTGCAGGCAGCAGCGCAGAAGTAAGGGTGTCAATACCATACCATGCCACCCTTCCTTCTGTGCTGTTGCTGGTGGTGGCTTTGCCTTCAAATCTGGGTTCGCAGCCAGCAGCTGCCACTCTCAAGCTGCCCAGCTCTGAAGGCAGCACTGCTGTCGCCTGCAGCAGTGCAGAAGTAAGAGTAGCAGTACCGCAACCCCCCATACAATAACCTTGTGACCGTTCCCCCAACCCCTTTTTGGGTCAGGACCCCTACAATTACAACACTATGACATTTCAGATTTGAATAGCTGAAATCATGAAATTTATGTTTTTAAAAATCCTATGAGAGTTAAATTTATCAAAATGGACCGTAAATTTGGTAGGGCCCTACTGATACTATTTGAATCTTGAAAATCAAATGTCATTCTCTGGGGTTCTGTCCTCTATTTATCAAATGTCACAATTGTATTTTTAATACTGGAAGAACAAAAATGACTGTAAAGAAAGCCAGGAATACTTGTAGCACCTTAGTGTTGTATGTTAATATACAGTAACTTAGGGCACGTTTTTAAAAATTAAAAATGATCAGCTGTACATAGTCAAATCTTGGGAATGGAAGGCCTTTCTATTCTGTGACCCCTTTCGTGCAATATTTTGTTAACATTACATGTTAAAAGAGAAAGTAACTAAGCTAATAACTTAGAAGGGGGACTTGCCACTTCAAGATAAGTATCAGGCCATTAAACCGTTACAGGCTGAAAAAAATCTGTGCATTGGGTGAAGTGTTGAGGTGACGTTATGTACCAAAGGAATATAAACTTTGAAAGGAAACAATGAGATCAGTAAAAACAACAAGGAGTCCTTGTGTCATGTTAGAAACGAACAAATTTGTTTGGGCATAATCTTTTGTGATGAGGTGAGTTCTAGCCACAAAAGCTCATGCCCAAATAAATTTTAGTCTCTAATGTGCATAAAGACTCCTCATTGTCTTGCTGATACAGACTAACACGGCTACCACTCTGAAAGGAGATCAGTGACCCACAAAGTAGCAAAATTGGTGTATGAATCATTGAAGATAACATCACCTTGCTTCCATGAGGTGTTAGCAACTAAGACCGAGCTACACAGATGCTGAACAAGATAATTGCTGTGAAGAACTGCTTTGGCATAGTGATGAACTGTAGGAGTGCAGGGCAAAACAATCAAGCGATACAGAAACACTGTCCAAAACAAAGCCAGTAATAAGAACAACAGAGAACTAGAACTAACCTAAATGGCTACAGTCGCATAAGTGGGCTTCCTAACTGTGTTCAGAAAGGAATATAAAAGTACCATGCTCTAGAGGGTACTGTGAGGTATTGTCAGGTGATTTCTGAAGCCCAAATATCTTTGTCTACAGGTACTTAGAGGGCCAAATATCTGTGAGATCTAGGGGAGTTCCAGCATTTGTTATGCTAGGGAGTTGAGATCCAAGAGTAGGAATCTAGTTACTATTCACAGACAAAAACCTATATTAAACTAAAGTGAAAGTTAAGAGTACACATCAAGTAACTTGGGGTAAAAAAATTCAAAAATTTTTATTCCCAAAATAAGCATTGCAGACCCAGGACCTCAACCACTAAAATGTCTGAACCATGATTCAATGGTTGCTCCATAGTATCATTTTTCTGTCAACCTACATGCCTATATTGTATGTTTCATTTTGATTGTGTATAGACGTTGCACCATCATATAATCTAAAACCTTATTGTAATGCAAAGATGTAAGGAATCGAGGCCTGTATCCTCAAAAGATATTTAGGCACCTAACTTCCACTGATTTCAATGGGAATTAGGTGCCTAAATTCCTTTGAGGATATGGGCCTTAGTGTTAGGTGCGCTGTGGAAATGTTGTCCACGATTTTCGGAAGTGTCTAGTGATTTGCGGTGCTTCCAGGTGTTCAGTGACCAGATTGAGACACCATAAAAGGACCTGATTTCAGAGGGCAGGTGCTCAGCACTTTCTGAAAAGAGATTCAAATTGAGCACCAAAATCTTGAGGCACTGAAAGTCGCAATTTTTCTGAATTTATACCTCTGCGTTGCACACTCCTTAATCATCAGAATTGTTCCCAGCCAGCCAGGAAGATATTGTGGGAGATGTAGGATGGAACTGATAGAGGGAGGGATCCTATTCCTGTATTCCAAACCAGTGCACTGATATCCTTGTTCAACAGTTCTCAGACTGGGTACCCTAGGGGATTCACGGGCTCCATTGATCAACTCCTCCCCATCCCTCCCAGGACCTCCTGCATGCTAGAGAACAGCTTTTCAGCGGCATGCAGGAGGTGCTGGGAGAGAGGGAGAGGAGCAGAGATGGGGTGCGCTCAGGGGAAGGAGTGGAATCATTTTTTGAGCTGTTGACCCTGCTAATCAACTCCTCTCCCTCCCTCTCAGTGCCTCTTTCATGCCGGGGAACAGCTGTTTGGCAGTGTGCAGGAGGCGCGGGGGTGGGGCGTGCTTGGGGAAGGGGACAGAAAGAGGTGGGGAAGAGGAGGCACAGGGGTGGGGCAGGATTGGGAAGAGGTCTTAGAGCAGGGGTGGGGAACCTTTTTTCTGCCAAGGGCCATTTGGACATTTATAATGTCATTCACGGCCCCCCCTCCCCCCCCCCGAGGAAGCCCAGGCTGGCAACGGGAGCTGAGACCTCAGCTGGCAAGGGGCCAGCGGGGGAAACCCCAAAGCAGTGGCAGGCGGAGTGCTTAGCCCTGCACTGCTTTGGGGTTTCCCCCGCTGACCCCTTGCCAGCCGGGGTCCTGCCGCCTGCCCCAGTCAGCTCCCACTATCAGCCTGGGTCTAGGGTGTGATCTTCCTTTACCCCCGCCCAGCCTCCCCCCATCTAACCGCCTTTCCTCCCCCACCCCTGCCTGGCCCGACCCACCCCACCGAACCTAACCTCCTCCCCCCTCCCACTCCCAACCCAGCCTCCTGCCCCCCATGCCTGACCCGCCCAGCCCAGCCTCCCCCCCACCAAACCTCCTTCCCTCCCACACCCACGCCTCGCCCACCCCATCCAGCCTAGTCCCCCTCCCCACCCGCCCAGCCTGGCCTCCCCCCCCACCACCCCCTTGCCTGCCCCCCAGCCCCGCCCCCACACCCCCTTGACCGTCGGCTCCCCGCGGCTCCTCCTTTTGCCGCCCGGCTAATGGTGGCCGTGCGGCGCCAGCGGCTCCCCCAGGCGCTTCCCGACCCCTTCGGTCAGCACGGAGCCGCCCCCGCCTGGCAGCCCGCGCGCGTCCCTGGCTGGCGGCTCCCCCAGGTGTTTCCCGGCCTCTTCGCCAAGCGCGGAGCCGCCCAGCGGGGTCGGCTCCGTGTTCGGTGATGGGACTGGGAAGCGCCTGGGGGAGCCACCGGCCAGGGACACGCGCGGGCCGGACGGAATGATTTGGCGGGCCGTATAAGGCTCGCAGGCCGGAGGTTGCCCACCCCTGTCTTAGAGGGAATCCCAACATCTATTGACAGACACAGTACAGTAAAGTACAGTTGTTGGATAAAAGTTTCCTTTAACTAATCTTTAGTGAGAACTATTTCTTTTTGTACCCAGTTTTATTTTAGCTTAGTTTCTTTCAATGCCCAGCTTGTAAGTGTATTTAATTAAAAATGTTCTGGCATTCAAGGCTGGGGAAGCTAAAGGGGGAGCCTCAAAAAAACCTGCACTGGAATTTAAACATAAGTCACTCATGCTTGTTCAAGTGTGACGTATGTGAAAATGTATCTATTTAGAGTCTGACCTTGTCCAATGAAGAAATGCAATTTACAGATTAAAAAAAATGTTCATGATATTATAAAGTAGATCAACAAAGACCTTTATTAAATTGTACAGCAGGACATTTAACCAATTTTAAGATGTAAACAGACACAACATGACAGTTTGTTGAAAGTGTAGGCATAGTGTAGACAAGAATGCAAGCTTATAGGAATCTGACCCATGATGCATAAATGGTTTAACTGTAATCCTGTTATGCACTCTCTTTAAATTCAGCCATGTACTTGAAGGTTAGAGTTAATCTAGCAGAATGTCCTTTCTTGTCAGTAATGAAAGAAGCTTGCAAACTATTTTCCAAAAAGAATCTTTAGGAAATATTTTCTTTAGATTCAGTGAAATTATTATTTACCTATTCTCAAGAAAAACAATATTGTCTGAGTTTTTTTCTACCTCCAGAAGATTTCTAGAATGTATACTGAGTTATTTTTCAGCCCCTCTTTTGTAGTTCAGTGACATTTTAAGAAGAGCCCAACAGAAACTGTAGATGATTTTCAGCTTTCCTGATTCCCAGTTCTCAAGTTGTTGCCTTTTGATTCTCCATTTGGTGTACATTATCAGTGCAAGCCATTGATATGATCTTTGACTTACTGTTTAAGATCTCAGTTCCACATAAAAACAACACTAGTTTAAGGGTACGTCTTCATTACCCGCCAGATCAGCAGGCAGTGATCGATCTATCAGGGATTGATTTATTGTTTCTATTGCCATGGGTGGCAGGGGGAGCCCCTGGAGGTAGGCGGGACTCCACAGTTTGAATCTGCCAGTGGAGGGGGACCCTGGAACTCCCAGCCTGCCCATAACTTTGTGCCTCACTTTGTCATGGATATTTTTAGTAAAAGTCAGAGACAGTCACAGGCTTCCCTGAATTTTACATTATTGCCTGTGACAAAATCTTAGCCTTAAATATGACTCATGATTGTATTACCTTGTTTACTAATCTTTCATCGCCCCTGTATTTAATCACAGGTGTTTTCCTTGATAATACTACTAAAGTAAAAATAAATAAATAAAATATAAAAATCAGAGTATGTATGTTGATTTTTGAGCATTTTAAAATATTGCTCTTAAACCAAAATTTTTGATCTCAGACCAATGTAACCAAAAGCTGCCCCTGCAGGCAATGAACAAGTTAAGCACACATTCCACGAAAGCTGCCAAGGGTAGAGCTCAAACTTATAGTACTTCAGTGTAGCTCAGTTTCAATGGCCACAGTATGTCACCGTGTACATTTCACTTTCTTAGTTAATGCTTTTACTCCATGTTGGAGTAACAAATGGTGTCCTCAGTATCTTTTCACTATTACTTTTTCAAAGGGGCAATCGTTGCTGATTAATAGCTGAGATAAATCCCAAGGGATGATGTCAACTTGGGGGGAAGAGATCCATAGTTTTAGCTCCAAGTGTGTATAAAAAAAGGTATAGGAACCATGTTTTAACAACACATTTTTAGGGGGAGCTGTATCTCAAAAACCCCTCTCTCAAATGACCTCATAACTGTACTGCTAGCCCTGTTCTCCTTGAACCCCCTATGATTTACAGAAAACTGTAAGACAAACCGAACCAGCATGTGTATTTTAGAGTATTTAATATAGTCATCTTTTAAACAGGAAGCCACTCTTCACTTTAACTGTAGGAAAGCTGCCACTCCACTATAATGACTAGGCCAAATGGCCACATACAAAATTGCTAAATGCCATCAAATAAGAGGTTGACAACTTCTTGGGTCGTGGGGCATAAGCATCTGCCTAAGAAATTTGTGAGGTGGCTACTTGGTCATCTCACACCTTCAACTGGCATTGCCAATTGTATCAGTCTTTTGCTAACATTTGTTAATCACTGTGTGCACCAACCACTGCTGTAAGGTACACCGGCCTCCTTTAGCTAATCTGCAGTTTATAATTTCTGTTCCTAGAGAGGATGGGGTAAAAGAGATGATAGAACAAGGAAAAATACCCTGTTTAATATCCCAAATCAGTAAGGGAGTATGAATTGATTTAAATCATTGATTTAAATGGGAGTTTGGGGAAGTCAGGAATGCTGTATGGGGCAGTTGTGTGTGCTGGTTTTCTAGTCCCATAGAAAGCAGATCATTACACTATATTGCATTATATTATTACCATAACGTGTGCTCAGAGAGTGTGGAGGAATACTGCTTTTCCTGCTATGGGTGTGGAAGACCCTGAATACAGTGGAACTAGTGTGATTCTTCTGCTTCGTTGGTGGACAGGAAGCCCACACAGAGACTTTGTAACCCACTGCATTAAAGGTTCTCGGGGCTGAGGAAGGTGCAAAACTAATGGGTCCACAGAGTAATGGATTTGTTGGCCAGAGTGCTGAACATAGGGGACAGGATCAGGATAGTCTTGAGGAGAAACCTCAATCCTGTGGAACTCCCCAGGCACAACCTGGTTCTTCTTTGAGTGATTGCTCATGTGCATTCTGACAAGTGTGTGCGCACCGCGCATGCACAGTCCCGGAAGCTTTTTCCCTAGCGGTACCCGTAGGGTCGGCAGGGGAGACCCCTAGAGTGGCGCCCTTATGGCGATGTATATATACCCCTGCCGACCCACCCCCCGCTGAGTTCCTTCTTTCCGTTCATGACGGTCGCTGGAACAGCGAATCTTCTGCTAGTAGTTACTTAGCGGTATCGTTCATAGTTATTATAGTTGTTAATTCCAGTTATAGTTTATAGTTTATAGTTATAGTTCAATAGTTTTCTAATAGTATAGTTGTATATAGTTTCTTTCTTCTCCGGCACCGGGGTATGCCTCGGGAGGCCGGGGTTTAAGAACTGCGAGGGCTGTGGTAAACCTATGCCAAACAGTGACCCGCACTCCAAGTATTTAAAGTGCTTGGGAGAGGGTCATCCGGCGGAGCGGTGCGTTATCTGCAAAGGGTTTAAACCCCGTACCAAGAAGGAGAGGGACTCCCGATTGAAACTTATCTTGATGGAGTCGGCGCTGCAACCCCAGCAAGACCCTCCTTCCACCTCGGTGCGCAGTGCCCCGGCGTCGGTAAGAGACCCGGCGGCACCGAAGTTAGACCCAAAGAAGCACCGGCACCGATCTCCACAACATGCCGGGGGCTCCCGGAGGCACCGCTCGCAATCACCGGTGTCATCAAAAAGACCAAGAGGTCGCTCCCCGGCCAGCAGAGCCCAGGGTGAACCCTCATCGGCACGGCAGAATTCGGGTCGTATGAGCGAGTCCCGTAAAGTGCCTATAGCGTCCACCGAATCCCGTGACCACACACCCCTCGGTGCCGCATCATCCCCGCGCGGGATTCTCGAAGAGCTGGATATGCCTTCGACCCCGGATACGATTGAGGCAGCTCAAGACTTGATTGCCATGATGAGGGATGCAACTCCGGCACTGGTTGTGGCTCCGGCCCCGTTTGTGGTTCCAGCACCGGTGTCCAGGCCTGCGGCGCCTATCATCCTGACGCAAGCTCCGGTGCCGTTAACATCCGCTCCCTCGGAGTCGTCAGTGTCAGCACAGGCGGCACGAGCTCCCTCGGCACCCGTCCTTCCGGTACCGACTACCACGGCACCGCCTGTACCGCCGCAAGTTGAAAAACGTCCAGGGAAGCCGACAATGTTCCAGAGGCACATTGCGGCACTGGAGGGGTCCGCACCGCTGTGGTCCGCGTCAGATTATTCCGAGGAATCCGACGCGACTTCCTCCCGGTCCGGTCGTAGTCACCGCACCTCCCGGTCATACCACCACTCCCGGCACCGGAGGTCGTCTCGCCACCAGAGCCTTCCATCCTGGCTGCCACAGGATCAAGGTCCGGCGCAGTGGCCCTTTTGGACACCGTGGGCGTTCCACCAGTCCCAGGGGCCACCTTCAGTATTGGCTTCGTTACCCTCGGTGCCGCGGGGCCCTGTTTCAGCCATGGTAACGGCACCGCTTTCTGAGGCAGCACCAGAAGACCCGGTGCCGGGTCCATCAGGACTTCACTGTCCTCCCTCCAGGGCAGGTCAACAAGCCCAGGAGCGGCCTCCTTATGAGCCAGCCCCAACAGAGCCTCAACAAGGAGACCTCCAGTTTGCAACCTCCTCCTCTTCCTCACCTGATGAGGCAGTGGCAGGTTCTTCCTCGCCAACTCTTCCTCCCATGGACATTCGGGGGCATCAGGATCTCCTCCGCAGGGTGGCCCAGAACCTCAATCTCCCAGCAGAAGAGGTCAAGGAGGAGGTCGATCCCACGGTGGACATTTTGTCTTCCGATGGACCGGCAAAAATCGCCCTCCCGTTTATTAAGACTATCCAGACCTTGTCGAATACCCTTTGGCACACACCATCCTCTATCCCACCAACCGCTAGGGGGGTTGAGAGGCGATATTTTGCCCCACAACACGGTTACGAACACCCACCCTCAGCCGGGGACCCTGGTAACCGATGCGGTCAACCATAGGGAGCGTCAGGGGCAAACAGGCTCTACTCCTAAGTCGCATGACGCCAAAAAGCTTGACTTGTTCGGTAGGAAAGTGTATGCCTCAGGGGCCCTCCAACTAAGGATCTCGAACCAACAGGCGGCCTTGGGTAGATATGCTTTCAACTCCTGGTCGGCCATGGCTAAATTTCAAGACCAACTCCCTGAGGACTCGAACACAGAGTTTAGAGCCATTGTTGATGAAGGCAGGGTAGTCTCTAGAGCCGCTCTCCAAGCCACTCTAGATTCCGCTGACTCAGCATCGAGGACCATGGCAACTGCTATTGCAATGCGCCGTGGGGCCTGGCTGCAGGTCTCTGGGATCCCAGCCCCAGTCCAGACGACCATCCAGGATTTGCCCTTTGATAAACAAGGGCTGTTTTCCCAGGACATGAACAAAAAACTCCATTCCATGAAGGACTCGAGGACTATGCTGCGGTCATTAGGCCTACATACTCCTCAACCCCTCAGGAGACCATTCAGACCTCCTCCCGCCACCCAACCTCGTCCGTATCAGGTTCCCCTGAGACGGGATCAACCCAGGAGGGGTGGTAGAGGAAATAATAGGGGCCGCCCACGTTCGGCCTCCAGACAGGGGCAACAAAATCCGGGCCCTAGGCAGCCCTCAGGGGGTAGACCAAACTTTTGAAGCTGCGCCCGGGGATGACGAACCAGCTTCCCTTTCCAAACCTTCCCTACCCTTTGTGAACCGTCTGTCCCACTTTTACCAAGCATGGTCTCGAATCACTTCGGACAAATGGGTCCTCAGCTTGGTAAGAGTGGGATATTCTATCCAATTTTCTTCCCTTCCGCCCCACCATCCCCCCTCCCCGTCCCTCTTCAGGGACCCATCTCACGAGCAACTCCTAGTTCAGGAGGTCCACACCCTCTTGTCTTTGGGTGCCATAGAGGAGGTTCCTCTAGAATTTCAGGGCAAGGGATACTACTCCCGTTATTTCCTTATCCCGAAGGCCAAAGGCGGTCTTCGCCCTATCCTAGACCTGCGGGGCCTCAACTCCTACATAAAGAAGCTGAAGTTCCGCATGCTCTCTCTCGCGACCATTATCCCCTCTATGGATCGCGGAGACTGGTTTGCCGCCCTCAACTTAAAGGACGCATACTTTCACATTTCAATCATCCCCAGTCACAGGAGGTTCCTGAGATTTATGTTGGCAAGTTGTCACTACCAGTTCACAGTGCTCCCGTTCGGCCTCTCCACTGCCCCGAGGGTCTTCACGAAGTGCATGTCAGTAGTGGCTGCATTCCTCAGACGGAGGCAGGTACATGTTTACCCTTACCTGGATGATTGGCTCATCAGAGCAAAGTCAAAAGAATTGGCAATTCAACACATGGCTCTCACCAGAGACACATTCCTCAGGTTGGGCCTTATGTTAAATGAGCCAAAATCGACCCTCGTACCTATTCAGAGAATAGAGTTCATAGGGGCAATATTGGACTCCCAACATGCAAGAGCGTTCCTACCGCTCCCTCGAGCCAATGCAATAGCGGGCATGATTCACTCCATTCTTCGGTTCCCCACTACCACAGCCAGGAACTGCATGGTCCTCTTAGGCCATATGGCAGCCTGCACGTACGTGGTGCCATATGCGAGGCTACGGCTTCGACCTTTGCAGATCTGGTTAGCAGGCGTTTACAAGCAGGGCAGAGACCCCTTGGACCTTGTCGTAACCCTCCCGAGCCACACGCTGCGCTCACTCCACTGGTGGCTCCAACCCCACTCCCTCGGGGTCGGGGTCCCTTTCCAGAAACCCCAGCCATCAATGACCTTGGTGACCGATGCTTCTGCCCTCGGCTGGGGAGCACATCTGGGAGTCGCCAGAACCCAGGGCCTTTGGTCCCACAGCGAGCTGTCTCTTCACATCAATATCAGGGAGCTCAGAGCGGGTCTGTCTAGCGTGTCAGACGTTTCAGGACCAACTACAAGGCAAGTGCGTGTCGGTTTTGACGGACAACACAGCATCAATGTTCTATATAAACAAACAGGGTGGTGCTCATTCCTCTCCCCTATGCAAGGAAGCCCTAGCTCTCTGGGATTTCTGCATTTCTCACGGGATCCATCTCCTAGCTACCTATCTCCCAGGGGTCCAGAACGTACTGGCAGACACGCTCAGTCATTCATTTTGGGGCCACGAATGGCCCCTCAGGCCGGACATCGCGCACTCAATCTTCCTGGAGTGGGGGTTTCCCCTCCTGGACCTGTTCACCACACGGGCCAACAGGAAATGCCAGAGGTTTTGCTCCATTCCTCAACCTCAGTCCAGGGTCAGAGGCGGATGCCTTTCAGATCTCTTGGACGGGAGGCCTACTCTACGCATTTCCCCCAATCCCTCTTGTTCACAGAGTGTTGCTTAAGGCCCGTCTGGACAGGGCGTCCCTGATCCTCATAGCACCGGCTTGGCCTCGCCAACATTGGTACACCCTATTGATGTTCCTCTGCACCACGAGGCCCATAACCCTTCCATACACTAATCTTCCCGACACTAATCTCTCAGGACCACGGGCAGTTGTTACACCCCAACCTGCAGTCGCTCCACCTTACGCCGTGGAATATCCGTGGCTGAATCTCTCTGAGCTTCAGTGCTCTGACGATGTCAGGAATGTCCTCCTGGGTAGTAGAAAGCCCTCGACACGGGCTACCTATGCAGCCAAGTGGAAATGCTTTTCCTTGTGGGTTCAGGGCAAAGGGACGGACCCTACCTTAGCCCCGATATCCCTCGTCTTAGATTATCTCCTTGACCTTAAAAGACAAGGCTTAGCACTTTCTACTGTAAGTGTACACCTGGCTGCCATATCAGCATTTCATCCGGGGATTGGGGGAACTACGATTTTTAGCAACCCACTTCTGGTGTGTTTTCTCATAAGATTGGAAAGGTTGTACCCCCCGGTACGCCACCCTATTTCCCCATGGGACCTTAACCTTGTCTTAACAGCTCTAATGAAACCCCCCTTCGAACCCCTGGCCACCTGCCCACTGTCTTATCTTTCTTGGAAGACGGCCTTTCTCGTGGCTATTACCTCTGCTCGATGGGTTTCCGAGCTCAGAGCTCTCACCTCTGAACCTCCTTACACCGTCTTCCATAAAGATAAGGTCCAGTTATGTCCTCACCCAGCCTTCCTTCCCAAAGTGGTTTCATCTTTCCATATAAACCAAGACATATTCCTCCCTGTGTTTTTTCCTAAACCCCATGCCTCTAACAGGGAAAGGATGTTTCACTCCTTGGATGTGAGGAGGGCTTTAGCTTTTTATATACAACGCACAAAAGCTTTTCGTAAGTCTCCACAACTTTTTATTTCAGTGGCAGAAAGGATGAAGGGGCTGCCGATTTCTTCTCAACGCCTCTCGGCATGGATTACATCATGCATCAAACTTTGTTATAACCTCTCGAACATTTCTCCTCCGGCATTAACAGCCCATTCAACCAGAGCTCAGGCCGCATCCACAGCGTTCCTGGCGCACACTCCGATTTTTGACATCTGTAGAGCAGCGACATGGTCTTCGGTTCACACCTTCTCTTCGCACTACGCCATCGTGCAGCAGGCTATGGAGGATGCCGCTGTGGGACAAGCAGTCCTTACAGCAGGGACTAGGGGTACTCCTAACCCTCCTCCGAGATGACTGCTCGTAAGTCACTTGTTGGAATGCACATGAGCAATCACTCGAAGAAGAAAAAACAGTTGCTCACTTTTCATAACAGTTGTTCTTCGAGATGTGTTGCTCATGTCCATTCCAAATCCCTCTCGCCTCCCCTCTGTCAGAGCACCAGCAAGAAGGAACTGAGCGGGGGGTGGGTCGGCAGGGGTATATATACGTCACCATAAGGGTGCCACTCTAGGGGTCTCCCCTGCCGACCCTACGGGTACCGCTAGGGAAAAAGCTTCCGGGACCGTGCATGCGCAGTGCGCACACACTTGTTGGAATGGACATGACCAACACATCTCGAAGAACAACTGTTACGAAAAGTGAGTAACTGTTTTTTACTTTGGCTGTGGGATTGACATAGGATGGGGCATAAGGGATATTAACACCTCATATCCAGGAAGACACTAATATTGAACTTGAATGATAATTAAATAGTGCCCTCATATAATTAAGAAATATGCCCTCTCCTTGCAGGTTCTGTGAGAGATAATGGAGTGACAGTTGAGTTACTTCCTGAATGCTATGTAATGATGTTCAGCACACAGAGGGCTATTGCTAGAATATTGTGTTTAACAATTCTTAGAAATGTTTGGCATTTAATAGACTAAATCTTTAGAAATTAGAAATGTGCAGTACCAATTTTTCTTTAATTGACTGTAATATAAATAATAATAATGTCTTTGTGTCACAAAGTAAATATGATATTAAAAAAAACAGTGTAAACATTACTATGGGATTCAGTGCTCAATTTAGAGCCCCTGGAAAGGCAGTCTGATTGGCCAGTTTTTGGAGAGCATGTTATAATAATTGTTGTTTTCTCTATATATTGTTTATATGGATTTCAGGTCATTTTTGTTCTTTTCTATCTTTTCATGAGAGCCTTTTTAAATAATATTTTTCTCTGTTTTACAGACAGTATGAAACAGTAGTTCCACTTGAAGATTCTGTTGTGACTGAAGTCACAGCAACGCTCCAGGAATGGGCTATCCTCTGGAAACAACTGTATGTGGTAGGTACAGTGAGAACACTTTTTTATTCCACCATGTGTAGAAACAAATGTTGTGTGGCACACCATTAACTCCATCTAAGAAATTGTTGTTGTATGTGTGGCATCTTGGGAACCTGTGGGATAATATTGGCAAATTATTTTGGGAGTGACTTTAGAGGTAGGTTTAAGATTAGTAGCCGTGTTAGTCTGTATCCGTAAAGAAAACGAGGAATACTTGTGGCACCTTACAGACTAACTGGTTAGTCTCTAAGGTACCACAAGTATTCCTCAATGCTGAAATAAACTGGTTAGTCTCGAAGGTGCCACAAGTATTCCTCGTTTTCTTTTTAGAGGTAGTGAGCATCTGCGGCTGCTATTAACTACACCTGAAATTGTGGATGCTCTCAACTCTTCTGATTTCTAAAATTTCCATTGCCAAAAACTGATGGTGATTTTTATTGATTAATCATTCAGCATTTTAAGGATTCTTATGGTATCTGTATGAGAGTAGCTCTGTTTAATAACACATGAACTTCAAGAACTAGCTTTATGAACTTTTCCATAAATGACTCTTGAGGATTATTCAGCACAGTTTGTAAATGTAAATATTTCCTATAACATCAGTTTCTTCAAAACTTACCTAATTGGTGCTCAAAAACAAAGAGAACTCTAACAAAATAAATTCCCAGTTAGGTAAATAAATTAAGAGGCTAGTTGAGTTGATTTTCTTTTAAAATTAACTTTCTTGGTAACATTTTTGTTTTTAGTTGATGCTACATTTGGTTCCAATTTTCTGGCCACACAAAATTTTGAGAAATGACTGGCCTGATCACATGCTCAAAGGGAACAGAAAGCAAGAAAGGCATCTTGCATATTTGAAAATTTCTTTTCATTTTCTTTTATTGCCTGTTTATCTATTATTACTGTATCTGTTATATTAGGGCCAGAGATTCCATGCATGAAATTTCCCTTGACTTAAAAGGAATTTCTCCATGTGTTGCTGATGTGGCTTTGCTCCTTTATTAAGCCTGAATACTAGTAGTCTTTTTTCCATACATAGTATATACTATTACTCCTGGGGGAATTCTGCATCACTGTGCATGCGCAGAATTTATATCCCCGACAGATTTCTGTAATTCCCCACAGAAAAATGACTTGCTGATGGGGAAGCAAAGGGAAGCCACGAGAGTGGCCATGCGACCCTCCCCAACAGACACAGATTTTTCCCCCAACTGTAGGAAACTCTGCAAAATCCCCCTTGCCAGTGACCTGTGCTCCCCAGTGCCATGCTAGAGCCTCCACATTTATTTGACAAATCAAATTTGCAGAATTTTAAAATTGTGCACAGAAATTTTTTTGTATGTGCAGAATTTTTTATTTTTTGGCATAGAATGCCCTCAGGAGTAATAGTGTAAAGCTTGAAGAAATAGGCTAGGTAGGAAAGTACTAGCTGGGACTAACCACCTGCTGCACAAGGACCTGCAGCTATTTACTATAGTACTATACATTTTTATTTAAACAGTATGATGGGAAATATTTAGTGTGTATATATGTATAAAAATAGAAAATTCTCACAGCAAAACTATAATTGGTTAATAACATAGTAAAAGCATACTGATTGGCTAATAACTTAGATTCATTAATATTAAAATACCATGTGATTTAATTATCATGTGCTGCAGTCAGCCACGGGGGACACATTAAAAAGCCACTTACGGCTTGCAAGCCTCAGTCTGAGTATCACTTGTCTACACAATCAAAGCTATGCACAGGCTAGCCTCCTTGAAGCTAGCTAGGGCAGGTGATAATAGCAGTGAAGACATTGCAATGTGGGCTTCAGAGTTTGCTCGTGAGTAGGGCCCTACCAAATTCATGGTCCGTTTTGGTCAATTTCACAGTCATAGGATTTATAAAATTGTAAATTTCATGATTTCAGCTATATGAATCTGAAAATCCACAGCCTTCTAATTGTAGGGATCCTGACCCCAAAAAGAGTTTCAGTGTGGGGCTGTCACGAGGTTATTGTAGGGGGGTTGCAGTACTGCCACCCTTACTTCTGTGTTCCTGCTGGCAAGGCACTGCCTTCAGAGTTGGGCCCCTGGCCAATAACTGCTACTCTCCTATTGCCCAACTCTGAAGGCAGCGCAGAATTAAGGGTGTCAATACTGTGACTCCTCTTAAAATAACCTTGCAACGACCCCTCCTGCCCCCAGCTACCTTTTGGGTCATGACCACAATTTGAGAAACGCTGGTTTTCCCCTATGAAGTCTGTATATTATAGGGTAAAAGCACTCAAAAGACCAGATTTCTTGGGGGGAAGACCAGATTTCATGGTCCATGACACGTTTTTCATGGCTGTGTATTTGGTAGGGCCAGATTCATGAGTCAAGATCTATGATGCATTTTTAATACCTATGTTGAAGCATGGACTGTTGTCTTGTCACCAATGTTTTTACTTGTGCTAGCTGGATTCAGTCTACATCAGACAGGCTAGCTCATGCACAGCTTTTGCTGTGCACACATACCCCAAGTATGTGGAAAAAACTGTCGTGCATCAGGTACCTGTCTGAGATAACTATTAGCAAATAGTTATCTTGATAATAGTGATCATGGTACTTAGAGACAGGCAAAGCAAAATATGTAGTATCTCTCAGACTCTTTGAATAGGCTCAGCATTTTTATTAGTGTTCTTTACATTGATTTTGATTTCAAAGGCCAAGTGCATATTAATTTAAGAAGTCCTCGAACAATTAGGATGCATTGTAAGATTTAGAGCTGTGTTCTGGATTTGTGAGTTAGACATTAGGAATAAAGATGTGGCCTTCCATCCATGTAATCTCAGTCAAAGTTGCTTGCCTTCAAATATATATATATATTGGTAAAAAAAATGTTGGTGTAATGTAGAAATATGTAAATACTCTGACATTTTGAGTTAATTATGTGGTTGGTGGAAAAAAATCTTTCTAGAAAAGCTAAGTGGCTGCTCTGTTTAAATAACTTATGCATATTATATCTGTACTTTTTAATTTTCTTTGGGAAAAACTGTTTTCTTGGATCAACACCAGGATGAAATGTTTGAAAACTGTGAGGTAAATTTTCTTTCTAGATATAGTGTTTTTGCTATTGTGAGAATCAGCAATGAATATTGGGATTTAAGAGAACTCACTCTTGCTTCTTTAAAAAACATGTCATTTTAACAAAAGTGTTTGAAGAACATAATTTAATATGCCATGACTTCTCATAGAAATATCATCTCTCTTCACAAAACATTTCCTTGATATTCTTCTTAGAATTCTTTAAACCTTGGCTGTGAATCCTGAAGAGTACTTAGTGTACTAACGTGCTTCCCTTCATAAAGAAGCCCCCACCTCTGTCTATTTGAACTCATAGCTTCTCACTGCAGCCCTATTAACTTGCTAGGGAGCCCATATGTCTAGCCACCTTGCTGACAACAGAAGAATTTTAACAGCTACAGGGATACTTAAAACATCTATGGAAGCAGTTATTAAACTCTCTCAATCAAAATATATGGAGTAAGGGAAATTTTCTACTTGTTTTCATAAAATCTTAACTATTCTCTTCTTTTCCTGTGCCCCTTCCATACACACAATGTTGCCCCCCTTAGTCCGTTATGGGGAGTGGCTCTGTGACATTGCACTCCATATTTTTATAAAAGTATGTTTATAAGTGTGGAAATGATGTAACTGGAATATGCTTTATGCAAAAGGTCTCTTGCAAGGTATCATTACAAATCTTATAATCTAAGTGTGATCAACCTATCTGTATGAATGTATCATTCTTGTATCTGAAGGTACAGTACAAAATTAGGTCAAATTTATAGAAGTCGATTTTTCAGAAGAGATTTTATACAGTCCATTGCGTGTATCCCCATTAAGTGCGTTAAGTTGGTGGAGTGCATCCACAGTACTGTGGCTAGCATCGACTCTCGGAGCGGTCCACTGCACATTGGAATTCAGGGTTAAGCTCCCAATGCTTGATGGGCCAAAATTAGTGTCACGGGTGGTTTTGGGTACCTGTTGTCATTCTCCTCTCCCTCTGTGAAAGCAATGGCAAACAATTGTTTTGCGCCTTTTTTCCTGGATTACTTGTTCAAACGCGATAGCACTGCAAGCACGGAGCCTGTTCAAATCACCACTGCAGTTGTGAGCATTATCCTCCAGTGTGTGCAGAACCTGCAAATCCTGTCAAAGAGGCGATGATAGCGCAATCACGATAGTGATGAGTGCATGGACACAGACGTTCCTGGAAGCATGGGATGTGGCAATTGGGATATCATGGTGGCATTGGGCCAGGTTCATGTCATGGAATGCCAATTTTGGGCCCGGGAAACAAGCACAGACTGGTGGGACCGCATACTTTTGCAGGTATGGGATGGTTCTCAGTGGCAGCAAAACTTTCGCATGCGTAAGGCCACTTTCCTTGAGCTTTGTGACTTGCCGTCCCCTGCCCTGAAACACAAGAATACCAAAATGAGAGCAGCCCTCACAGTTGAGAAGCTGCTATATGTGAGAGTAAGGGGGAGATGTTTATGTTGGAGTGAGAGATTGAGGAAAATCTCCTGGCTGCCAATTTTGAGTGGCCAGACACCAGGACGATTAAAAGAGCACAGCTAGGTGCTCTGTGCATCAGAGAAGCTTTGAAAACCAGTTTCATGACTGGCCATGCTAGTGTGACAGTTGTGTGTTTCTCCTTGATGCAAACCCGCCCCTTCTGTTGATTTTAATTCCCTGTAAGCCAATCATGCTCCTCCCTTTGATCACAGCTGGCAAAGGAAATAGATTCAAGAATAGCAGCTGTGTTAGTCTGTATCGTAAAGAAAGCGAGGAATACTTGTAGCACCTTAGAGACTAACTAGTTTATTTCAGCATAAGTTTTCGTGGGCTATAGCTTACTTCATCGGATGCATGCTACAAGTATTCCTCACTTTCTTAAAGGAAATGTAGTCACTATTGTTTTTAAACCATGCAATCTTTATTGGTTTTTTTTTAGAAAGTGAGATAACTGACAAGGTAGCCCAGGTGAGGTGGGGGAGGAGGGAAGGACGAGGCCACATTGCTTATTGTCACACTACAAATTAAAATTGTTGAATGACTGCCTTCTGTTGCTTGGGCAATCCTCTGGAGTGGAGCAGCTGAATGCTTGGAGCCTCCTCTCCAGCATTCTTGGATCTCTGGGTGAGGAGGATCTGGAACTTGGGGAGGAGGGCAGGTGGTTATACAGGGGATGCAGTGGCAGCCTGTCCTCTTGTGGCCTTTCCTGCAGGTCCACCAGATGCCTGAGCATGTCGGTTTGCTCCCCCATTAGCCTCAGCATTGCCTCCTGCCTCTTCTCATCATGCTCACTTAATGCTTTCCTGGATTCTGTCACTGTATGCCTCCATGCATTCAGCTGTGCCCTTATCAGTGCGGGATGATTGCATGAGCTTGGAAAACATGTCATCGCGAGTGCATTTTTTTTGCCTTCTAATGTATGATAACTTTTGGGACGGAGATGATTGTGGTGCGTAGAAACATTTGCACCTGTGGGGTGATAAAAAGGGAGAGTACAATTTAAGAAGATACATTCTTCTTCGAGTGCTTGCTCATACCAATTCCAATTAGGAGTGCACACACCACGTGCATGATCGTCGGAGAATTTTTAACTTTAGGTACAAGGTCGCATTTTGCCTTTTATATTGAGTGCCTGGCAATATGGTGAGATATCACACACAGCTGGGCAACAAAATTTAGTTTCCAAGCAGCCATGGTAAGCCAAAGGGTATGCGGGGCTGGCTTCTTCTGCCTTCATAACATGTGGGAATGGTTTCAAACTACAGTGCCCTCCTTTCTCATAGCAAACAATGCTGGTTGGGTTGGCCATTTAAAAGGAGGGGCTGTGGTTTTTGGGTGGATGTGCAACACAACCCTCCTCCCACCCCACCGCGTGGCCATTCTCTGCGATGATCCCTTCACCCCTCCTCCTCCCAAGTGGCTATTATCAGTGATGATCCCTTTTAGCCAAACGTAAATAGCCCAGCATAAACTGACTCCTTTGACTGTTCCCTTACAAAAGTTCCCCTATTTCAACCAGATGACCATGAATGGTATCACTCTCCTGGGGCTAACACAGAGAGATAAAGACCAAATGTTGCTTAAATGGGACCAAAACCCAGAATCATTTGCTGCCATGCTTTGTGCTGCAGTGATTCCAGACTACTTGCTACTGGTGTCGTAGTGTCCTACCATGGAGGACGGAATAAGGCAGCCCTACCCAGAAACCTTCTGCAAAGGCTTTCAGAGTACCTCCAGGAGAGCTCCATTGAGATGTCCCTGGAGGATTCCTGCTCCATCCCCAGACATGTTAACAGATTTTTCCAGTAGCTGTACTGGACGTGAATGCATCCCAAGTCTTCAGGGCAAATGAATCATTAAACACACTTTCTTTTAAACCCTGTATTGTATTTACAAAGGTACACTCACCAGAAGTGCCTTTTCCAGCATCATGCACCAGGAGCCCGCCTTGGGAGGGTATTGGCTCCAGGGTGATAAAAAGGTCCTGGTTGCCAGGGAGAACAGATTCTCCGCTTGCCTGCTGCACATTCTCCTCCTCTTCCTCATCCACAAAATCCTCCTCCCTGTTGCATGAGACTCCCCCATTGCAGGTGTCCACGGACAGTAGTGGGGTAGTCGTAGGGTCTCACCCTAGAATGTCATGCAGCTGATCATAGAAGTGGTTTGTATGGGGCTCTGACCTGGAGTGACTGTTTGTCTCCTTTGTCTTTTGGTAGGCTTGCCTGAGTTCCTTAACTTTGTATGTGCTGTGTATCCCTGTTGTAGCCTCTGTCAAACATGCACTGTGTAATTTTGGCATATATACCCTGTTTCCCCGAAAGTAACACATCCCCCGAAAATAAGACGTACTTCCAGTTTTGCCTCTCGCTGTAATATAATGTAATGTAATTTTGGGAGCAAAAATTAATATAAGACACTGTCTTATTTTCGGGGAAACACGGTATTAGCAATTCTTCTTTTGGATCAGAGTTCGACCTGCACAGATTCTTCTCCCCATACAGCAATCAGATTGAGTGTCTCCTGTTTGGTCCATGCTGGAGCTCATTTGCGATTCTGGGACTGCATGGTTATTTCCCAGAGCTTTTCCTGTGTACCTGTCTAGTGCATCTGAGTTGAATGTGCTGTCCAGAGAGGTCACATTGGAATAATCTGGGATAGCTCCCGGAGGGCAATACCATCAAATTGTGTCTACATTACCCCAAATTCGACACAGCAAGATGGATTTTAGTGCCACTCCCCTCACCTGGGAGTACAGAAGTCAATTTTAAGAGACCGTTAGGTCAACGGAACAAAGTTGGTTGTGTAGACTCATTGAATCTAAAATCGACCTAATGCAGCTAAATTTGACCTAACCTAATAGTGAAGATCAGGGCTAAGAAGTGGGTAGTATTCTCTCCTGCAAATATAAACAAACTTGTTGTCTTAGCGATTGGCTGAACACGAAATAGGAATGAGTGGAATTGTAGGTGCTAAAGTTTTACATTGTTTTGTTTTTTGAGTGCAGTCGTAAATTTTTTTAAAAATCTACATTTTAAAGTTGCGCTTTCATGATAAAGAGATTGCACTCTGGTACTTGTATGACGTGACTTGAAAAATACTGTTTCTTTGGTTTAACATTTTTAAAGACATTTTAAACATTTTCTAATAAAAATAATATAAAGTGAGTACTGTACACTTTTTATTCTGTGTTGTAATCAATCAGTATATTTGAAAATGTAGAGAAGCATCCAAAATCTATATATATAAAAGTCAAATGGTGTATGTATGTACGTAAGCTAACTCCTTCCACACTGTTTGAGCTAGAGACTTGAAATTTGGTACAGTTAGAGGTCTTGGGGTCCTGATGGTTGTAAGGGTTGAACATTTTTCAAATCTCCCCTCTGACGCCCCCCAGGGGTGAAAGTCTTTAAAGGCCAATCACATCAGCTGGGCAGCTGCTGTTCTCTGTGACATAGTTCTGATGTCATAATACCCCCTCCAACAGACACCACACTCGCTCAGCTCTCTGCCCCTCCCCCCTCCCAACGGAACCCCAGAATCCATCAGCTCTGTGCCCCCTCCCCACCTGCGAAGGACCCCGGAATCCCTCAGCTCTGTGCCCCCTCCCCACCTGTGACGGATCCGAGTTGGGTTTGGTCGGACGGTAAGTGAGGTGGGGGTGTCGGGTTTGGTCGGGGGGTGAGGTGGGGGTGTTGGGTTTGGTTGGGGGGGTAAGATGGGGGTGTCGGGTTTGGTCAGGGGGTAAGTGAGCTGGGGGGGTCGGGTTTGGTCTGGGGGGGTGGGAAGGTGTCGGGGTGGGTGAGGGGTGAGGTGTGGGTGTTGAGGTTGGTCAGGGGGTGTTGCGGTTGGTGGGGGGGTGAAGTGGGGGTGTTGGGTTTGGTTGGGGGTGTGAGGAGGGGGGTCGGGGTTGGTTTACGGGGGGTAAGTGAGGTGTGGGCGTTGGGTTTGTTTGTGGTGGTAGGTAGGGGTGTCGGGTTTGGTTGGGGGGGGGGGAAGTGAGGTGGGTGTGTGAGTGTGACAGTGCTGTTCCTGGTGGGATCCAACTGTGAGTGTCAGATCAGGACAGATTGCTTCCAAAGGGGCAACTACAGCCCAAAGCTGGGGTTTTTCCACACTAAGGTAAACCAAACCAGCCAAACAGAAAAGACTTTGGTTTCACCCCACTGGCTAACCACAAGTCACACAAGCAATCCCCTTAAGACACTCCAGATTCCCAGTATCACCACCAGCAGCCACCTATCCTGGGGACCAATGGTTATGAAAACCAGTACCCCAAATAGAGAAAACGGTTCTCCCCAATTCCAAAGAATCAGGCCCCAGACCCAGGTCAATATACAAATCAGATCTTACCACAAATCACGCTGTTGCCAATCCTTTAGAATCTAAAATCTAAAGGTTTATTATAAAAGGAAAAAGGTATAGGTGAGTGTTAAGAATGGTTAAAAGAAATCAATTACATGCAGTAATGGCACATCTCTTGGTTTAGGCTTGCAGCAAAGGTAGAATAAACTGCAGGTTCAAATCAAAGTCTTTGGAGAGCATCTCCTGCAGAGATGGGTCAGTACCTTTGTCCAGAGTTCCCTGAGTAGCAAAGTTCCATCCAAAGCTGGAAACAAGGCAGGCTGAAGACTGGAGGTAAAAGACAAAATGAAGTGGCTGTAGCAGCTTCATTTATAGTTTTTTTCCCAGGTGCAAACAACTCTTTCTTCCTGCTGAGAAAAGTCCAGCCCCATGGAGTCCTGGAGTCACATGGGCAGATCACATGTCCATGCATGACTCATCATTTGCAGGCAGAAGCCATTATGCCCAGGCTTTCTCTTGTAGACTTTTTGTCTGGATTGGAGCATTCCAAGCTCCCAGAGTCCATTGTGTTGCTAATAGTCCCTTAATGGGCCATCAGGCAGCCCAAGCCCAGCTGACGCCCAGTCTTCAGGAATCTTCTTCCCCAGCAGAGCACAATATTTGGAAAGACAGACAGTCCAGAGCCAATATTATAGCTCTAACTACAAAATTGATACACACATATCACTGGCATATTCATAATCAGCCATTCATAACCTGGTTGTAGGCACCCATTATGACCCCCTGTACATAAGATTTGATGCCACTATAGGACCCTGGTTGCAGCAATGATTTATAGGGTCCCAAATTATTTCAGTAACGTGACAGTGAGGTTTGGTCTACGGGGGGGTGAGGTGTGGGTGTTGGTCAGGGGGTGTTAAAATGTGAGTCAGGGTTGGTCGAGGGGTAAGTGAGGTGGGGGTGTCGGGTTTGCTCTCTGCCCCCATCCAACGGACCCCGCACTCGCTCAGCTGTCTGCCCCCTCCCCACCTCCGACTGACCCGAGCAACGCCGGGCACTGTCGCTAGTATTTAATAAACATCAGTTGGTATTCAGTTGTTTAACAGTGCAATTAAAACTGTGATTAGTCGCAATTAATTTTTTTATCACAATAATTTTTTTGGGTTAATCGTGTAACTCTGATTAATTGACAGCCTGCTTTTCATTTCTTTAGAAGACTATACATATCTAATTTGCAGGCTACCCTATTTTGAACTGAGCTTCTTTCCTGTGATATGTAAATGAGAGGTGAGCAGTTGTTGCATATGGAGAGAAGAGAGGATTGATGAGTACAGAAAACAATCTCTTAGCTAATAACATTTTATATTTTTTTACACACAGTTGACATTACATTATCACTGCAATCCAGCAAACTTTTTAAGAATAAATTGGAATGGTTATATGTTTAGCATAAATACATGTGCCCTACTGATAAATAAGGAGATTAATTTTCAGTCTCACAAATGTTACATTATTTTTCACTATCAATTTAAATATATGAGAGCTAACATTTGTTGGAAGTCAAATGATTATATGGAATACCTTTACTAGCGTATATAATCTGAACAAGAAAATGATAACCACTCTGGTAAATGTCTAGACAAGATTTTTTTTTTTTTGGTGACAAACTCCAAGTGGAATTCTCTGTGAAAATACTTGCATAAACATAGAAGCTATAAGTTTTCTGTATTTTTAAAATGTTCATCTCTTTCTTCATCCAGGGAAGAAACCCTTCTCAGTTGCTGGCTCACACAGCACTGTTGACTATTTGGCATGAGACTTCAGAAATTTTGAATGTTTCCCTCTTTGGCCGATCTGATTTCCCTCTTCCACCATAAAAACCATAGGTCTGCCCAGCCTGTTGCTATGTATGACAGTCAGCTGAATGCCAATGTCACTAGAGTACTCCATGAGCATACAAAGTGGACTCATCCAGATATTATTGGTGGTTGTTTGATTGCCATACATAGCTTTGACCTGGTATAATTAAAATGTCGTCATTATAAAATAAAGAACATTAAATTCTTTTTTGCCTTACAAAACTATCAAAGGTAGGTAGAGATGTGTGTAATATGCATAGACAAATTTGCAGTTTTAAGATACCATAGTAGTTGGTGCATAAAGAATACCTTTGATAGATAGGCCTTGTAACCATGGCTTCTTCGGCATAAGGCGAGCACAGCTTGCCTGCACGAGAGAGGGAGGACCCCGCTCTCCCTGGACTTGGCCCAGACAGTGACAAGGTCCAGGCCAAGGACGTCCCAGCGCACGTGGTAGAACTCCACGGTCAGCTTGTCCATGCCTGGAGATTTATTGGTGGGCATTCAGTGGAGGGCTTCTGAGAACTTGGCCAGAGTGAGCGGCAGCTCTAGCTGGTCTCGGTTGTCCGCACTGACCATTGGGAGTCCATCCCAGAGCACTCTGCAAGCATTAGGATCAGTCGGATCCAGGGAGAAAAGGTCTGCATAGAAGGCCCTGACCCTCCCGCACATCTCCGCCGGATCCGTGAGGGGGGTGCCATCCTCTGCCAGAAGGCAGGTGACAGTGCTTCTTGGCCCCCTCCATTTCTCCAGGGTGTTGAAGAAGCGGGAGCCGTGGTCCATCTCATGAAGGAGGCAGATGTGAGATCACACAAAGGCACTCCGGGCCCAATGGTCCTTGAGGGCCTGGAGCTCTTCCCACTTCTCCCGGCATGCTTCACAGAGGGATGGATCCTCAGGGCTGGCAGCAGATGCCTCTCCAGCTCTAAGATCTCCTGTTTCAACTGCTCTATCATAGAATCATAGGATCATAGAATATTAGGGTTGGAAGGGACCTCTGGAGGTCATCTAGTCCAACCCCCTGCTCAAAGCAGACCAATCCCCAACTAAATCATCCTATCGTCGCATCCTTCCATCGGCTGGCACCCCAGGTGTAGTCGTGGCAGAAGAGATGGGTGCGCACCTTCCCCACATCTCACCACCGCCACGTTGAGGGAAAAGTGCGCCTCTTCCCCCACAGGCCATTCAGAACTCCTGGAAGGACTCCACGAAACCCACATCCTCCAACAAGCTGTTGTTAAAGTGCCAGTAGACCGGCCCTGGCCTCTCCGCACAGAGATAGGCCATCACAGTGGATTATCTGAAAAGAGGGCCGGCCGGGTGCCGGAGGTGTGGGCCCGTGAAAGGTGGAAGCACAACAGGTAGATGCGATTTGGTGGAAGTGGTGTAACCAATGGTCCTCCACCCAGACGAAGGTGAACGTTGAAATGTCATCCGGGTGGTGGTCGCACCAGATGTCACCCAGGGAGTGATGGTTGACAGTCTCCCTGAGGACATCCATGGAGGCCTGGCACTGCTCAGTCACCAAGCAGTCCTGCTCCTCGAGGGTGGCGTTAAAATCCCCGCCCAGGACCAGGCAATCACGAGAATCCAAAGAGCCGAGGAAGGCAGACGCCTGCTGATAGAAATGCAGCCATTCTGGGCCCAATGTCAGGGCATAAACGTTGACTAGGTTAACCAGCAGCACCTCCATATGGACCTGGAGGTGCAGCAGGCAGCCTGACACAACCTCGGAGACTACCAGCACCTCGGGCCGTAGGTCAGGGGAGAACAGGGTAGCCCCTCCAGCCGTATGAACTGTGTGGTGGCTAAAGTAGACCCTGTCCCCCCACTCCAGCCGACAGCTTGCTTTGGTGGCCGGCTCCGTATGGGTCTCCTGCAGGAAAACCACAGAGAACCCCCTCCCAGATAGGAGGGTGATAGAAGGCAGATATATTAGTCCCAGATTAAGCAGGTCCCTTTTTCCTGGGTAAGGTCACAGGGTTGGTTCCAGAACAATGAGGAACTTGCTGGAACCATTTAAGGCAGGCAGGCTAATTAGGACATTGTGAGCCAATTAAGAAGCTGCTAGAAGCAATTAAGACAGGGCACCTGATTTAAAAAGGACGTCACTTCAGTCAGCGAGGCGTGTGTGCGAGGAACTGGGAGCAAGAGGCACTAGGAGCTGAGAGTGAGAGGGCGTGCTGCTGGAGGACTGAGGAGTACAAGCATTATCATGCACCAGGAGGAAGGTCCTGTTGGGAGGAAGACATGGGGAAGTAGCCCAGGGAGTTGTAGATGTCACACAGCTGTTACAGGAGATTCTCTAGACAGCTGCAGTCCACAGGGCCCTGGGCTGGAACCTGGAGTAGAGGGTGGGCCTTGGTTCCCCCCATCTCCCTACTTGATACAAGAAGAGTTGACCTGGACTGTGGGTTCCACAGTGGGAAAGATATCTGGCCTAATCCCCGACCCACTAGGTGGGTCAATAGAGACTGTGGGGATTGTTCTCTTTGTTTTCCCCATGCTGGCCAGTGATGAGGTTAGTGAGTGAATGGCAGGTTTGAGCCACTGACAAAAGTGGCCAAATTGAAGGCTTCTGTGAATCTCTGAGACAAGCAAATCTGCCAATAAGTGCAGGACCCACCAAGGAGGAACTTTGTCACACTAGGTAGCAAAGCAGGCGAGTGCACAAATCAAGGATGTGAAAATTAAATGTTTGAAGAAAAGGAGGAGCTAGCAGTTCCTCTAAAAATCACTTTTAACAGATTGTTATGGCTAAGAAATTCTGAATGAGGATTATATGTTGCAAGTGCCATAACGTTACTATTCTGTGTGACCTATTTTTTAGACTGTAGTATCCAACAAAAGGAGAGTTCTCAGTATTACTGGCTTTTATTGAGCAGTGACATTAATATTATATTTAAACATCAAAAAGACGTTGCAGAAAATATTCACGGTCTTCACATGTGAGTCTTAATGGTTTTTATCTGACTGACACCCTGGCACCCCAATATTCACCACTGTCATGTAATTAGAATATGTTTTTCAAAAAGTATGCCCTGCAAGGTGTCATTCTAAAAGTCTTGGTGTTCTAGACATTAATATCTTGTTGGATATGTGCTATCGTTGTATGTGACGTTATGAAATTTGGCTGTGTATGTGTTACTGAAACATGTTGGGAGGTTGAAAACACCCACAAGCAGCCTTTCAGGTACAACAGTAAAAAAGCCAAACAATGTTAATGGCTTATTGAGGAACTGACAAAAGCATGAGGATTACCCCAGGAACTGTGTACAGTAGATCCCTCTCAGAGATAGCACTACACAATGGGAACTGTTTGAGCAAGGTCACAGCAAAAAAGCTTTCCAGCAAGTGGGAAGAAGATCTAAAAGGGGGAAATGACATGATGGTACCTCACTCTCCCTACAACAACACACCTGGAAATACCTGAGGAACAAAGACTAATGAGGGGAGTGATGCTCCCAGGCTACAGGGATGTATATGAAAACCTGGGAAACCCAAGCTGCAAAGGAAAGGCAGCTTGTGCCTTAAGAATCTGCCAGCCTGTTTATCACTCAGGGTGAGAATTTATGAATTTGTATCGTTCCTATCTAGTATGTTAAGCTCAATTTGTGGTTTTATTTATTTATTAGGTAATCTAATCTGCTTTGATCTGTTCACTATTACTTATAATCACTTAAAATCTATCTTTTTATAGTTAATTAACTCATTTTATGTTTTAATCTAAACCATTGTCCATTTGACTAAGGTGTCTGGGGAAAATCTCAGCTTGGTTACCACAAGTGTGCATGGTCCTTTTCACATTGAGGGAGAGGCGAACTGGATGTTAAACCCATATACTGGCCAGATTCGACCAGAGCAGGGCAGTACTGCTCTGGGGTCCTAGGCTGGGAGGCTGGTGGTTAGTTAGCTTGCATGTAACTGAGAGGTAGCCGTGTTAGTCTGGAATAGCAGAGGTAACAAAGAGTCCTGTGGCACCTTAAAGACTAACTAACGTATTGAAGCATAAGCTTTCGTGGGCTAATACCCACTTCGTCGGATGCAAGCAGTGGAAGTGTCCAGGGGCAGTGTCCAGAGGCAGGTATAGATAAGTAGGCAAGAAACAGGTTACCTTTGTATATTTACATACTAGCAAAAATACCCGGCATTGCTCAGGTCCGTTGGAGGGGGGGAGAGGGGAGAGAGCTGAGCGAGTGCGGGGTCCATTGGAAGGGGGGAGGGGGGAGAGAGCTCAGCGAGTACGGGGTCCGTTGGAAGGGGGGAGGGGGGAGAGAGCTCAGCAAGTGCGGGGTCCGTTGGGGGGAAGGGGGGAGAGAGCTGAGCGAGTGCGGGGGCCGTTGGAGGGGGGATGGGGGGAAAGAGGTGAGCGAGTGGGGGGGCCATTGGAGGGGGGGGGAGATTTTAAAAATTTTCGATTCTTACCTGAGGGGGGAGAGAGCTGAGCGAGCGCAGGGGCCGTTGGAGGGGGGGAGGGGGCAGAGAGCTGAGCGAGTGCGGGGGCCGTTGGAGGGGGGAGAGAGCTGAGCGAGTGTGCGGTCTGATGGAGGGGGGAGGGAGGAGAGAGCTGAGTGGGGGGGCGTTGGAGGGGGGAGGGGCAGAGAGCTGAGCGAGTGCGGGGGCCCTTGGAGGGGGGAGAGAGCTGAGCGAGTGTGCGGTCTGATGGAGGGGGGAGGGAGGAGAGAGCTGAGTGGGGGGGGGGTTGGAGGGGGCAGAGAGCTGAGCGAGTGCGGGGGCCATTGGAGGGGGGGTATTATTACATCATAACTATGTCACAGAGAACAGCAGGTGTTAACTTGCTGCCCAGCTAATGTTAATGAGCTTTAACAAATTTCACCCCTAGGGGCGTCAGAGGTGAGATTTGAAAACTTTTCAATTCTTACCCTGATTAGGACCCTAAAGCCTATAACTCTACCAAATTTCAAGTCTCTAGCTTGGGGGTTCTCAAAGTGGGGGTCGCGACCCCTCGAGGGGTCGCAGGCCACTTTTTTTGGGGTTGCAACCCCCCACCACAGCAACTCCCTGCTGCGGGATCCCCGGAGACTGGCGGCGGCTCCAGCCGTGCTCCCTGTGCGCCGGCTGGAGCCGCGTTCCGGGGCGCCGGCTGGAGCCGCGTTCCGGGGCGCCAGCTCAAGGCGCGCTCCCCGGGCACCGGCTGGAGCCCCGAGCCCCGGGGAGCGCGGCGCCTGGAGCCCGGGGCGGCGGCTGGAGCCCCGAGCCCCGGGCTGCAGCTCGAACCCCGAGCCCGGCCACCAGCGGGGACCGGGTCCGTGGCTCAGCCGGGAGCCTGCCCGCGGCGGGGACGGGGAGCCGGGGAGCAGCCGGCAGCCCGCCCGCGGCGGGGACGGGGAGCCGGGGAGCAGCCGGCAGCCCGCCCGCGGCGGGGACGGGGAGCCGGGGAGCAGCCGGCAGCCCGCCCGCGGCGGGGACTGGGGCCAGGGCGCAGGGGGGTCAGCTTTTTTTTTGTTTGTTTGTTTGTTTTAAAAAAAAATTTAAAAAATCAGCGGCTTTTCGGTGGAGGGGTCGCGCTCCCCCACCAGAGCACAAAAAGGGGTCGCAGTCTCAACAAGTTTGAGAACCGCTGCTCTAGCTCAAGCGGTGTGGAAGGAGTAGGGGAACGTACATACACGCACGCATACACCATTTGACTTTTATATATATATAGATTTATGTATTTACTACTAAGCAACATCTCACCCATTTTCCCCCAGTGCCCAAGCTTCTCTTATAATTGAATTGGGTAAATATATTACTGCATGGGTCATGAGCTCAAGAACACAGAATTTGAACTGTGGCTGTTTAAAGTATGCTGCCATATTGATATTATTTCTTTGTTTATTTGAGACCCAAGATATCCATTTTCAGACACAGTTTCTAGGTTTTTGCCTTGTGGTGAGAAAGTCTAATGCAGCCACTAATCCATGTACTGTATAATAAAAAACACTGACACATTTGTATAACAAGAATAATTAGTGTTGGTACAGTTTTAATGCTCTTGTTACTCCATGTTTTCTTACAGTTTTGATGCTAGTTGAATATTTTCAGGATGTTGGGTCACTTCGATTTAAGTAAAGGATTAGACCTGCTGAACTTAACTACCTTCTCCGTACACTCTGATCATCTTTATTTGTAGCTCTGTTTAAAGTCATGTTTCTTTACTGTGGCTTTGGGAATCACAATTTAATCAGAGGGGAAAGCATTGTTTAAATAGGAAATTCTGTGACCAAAACAGCCTGTGGTTTGAAGTGTAAATAAAAACTAAAGAATGGTCTAATATTTCATACATCATGGTGATTTCTGAAATATGTACAGTGGCCAGAGATTTTCAAGGAATTCACTAATATTGTTTTTACATATGGGAAAGAAATTATTTCCTCTAACATAGTTAGGACTTTCCAGTCTCATACATCTACATCATTGCTTCCTCTTTTGGTTTTGTCAAATAACCAGGCTTTTGCAGGGTAGCTCAGGATAGTTTGAGGCTTTGGATTTAGAGCCCAATTATCTAGGGCTTTAATTTTTCAGCTACATTACAGGCTACATTTGCAGTACTTCCTCCACCACTAATTGCACAACAGTAGCTGTCCAACATGAATAGAATAAAACTTATTTGTTCTTAAATGACACTGGACAGATAATCCTTCTTTGCCTGAAGTAGGTTGAAAGAGAACTGAAACAGAAGTAGTCAATATTTTCTTCAACAGAGGTTTTTAAACCTCCAAATGATATTACCTGCTAACAAGAGGATGCTGCCCTTACTATAGCATATATGTCAAAGGGTTAAGTACCAGAGAATTAGGGCTATTAAGTAATTTAAAAAATAAAATAAAATAAAAAAATTAATCACGATTAATCACACTGTTAAACAATAATAGAATACCGTTTATTTAAATATTTTTTGCTGTTCTCTACAATTTCAGATATATTAATTTCAATTACAAAACAGAATACAAAGTGTACAGTGCTCACTTTATATTTATTTTTGATTACAAATATTTGCATTTTAAAAAACAAAATAATATTTTTCAATTCGCCTAATACAAGTACTGTAGTGCAATCTCTTTATTATGAAAGTTGAACTTACAAATGTAGAATTATGTACAAAAAATAAAACAGTGTAAAACTTTTGAACCGACAAGTTCACTCAGTCCTACTTCAGCCAATCGCTCATACAAACAAGTTTGCTTACAGTTTGCTGATAATGCTGGTAATGCAGCCCATGTCTTGTTTACAACGTCACCTGAAAGTGAGAACAGGTGTCCGCATAGCACTGTTGTAAATGGCATCGAAAGATATTTATGTACCAGATGCGCTAAAGATTTATATATCCCTTCATGCTTTAACCACCATTCCAGAAGACATGCATCCATGCTGATGACGCATTCTGCTCAATAATAATCCACAGCAGAGCAGAAAGATGCATGTTCATTTTCATCATATGAGTCAGATGCCACCAGCAGAAGGTTGATTTTCTTGTTTGGTGGTTCAGAATCTGTAGTTTCCGCATCGGAGTGTTGCCCTTTTAAGACATCTGAAAACATTCTGCACACCTCGTCAGTCTGAGATTTTGGAAGGCACTTCAGATTCTTAAACCTTGGGTTGAGTGCTGTATCTATCCTTAGAAATCTCACATTGGTACCTTCTTTGCATTTTGTAAAATCTGCTGTGAAAGTGTTCTTAAAAAGAACATGTGGTGAGTCATCTTCCAAGACTGCTATAAAATCTATATATATAAAAGTCAAATGGTGTATGCGTGTATGTATGCGTGCGTGTATGTATGCGTGTATGTACGTGCACTTACTCCGTCCACACCGTTTGAGCTAGAGACTTGAAATTTGGTACAGTTATAGGTTTTAGGGTCCTAATCAGGGTAAGAGTCGAAATTTTTTCAAATCTCACCTCTGACGCCCCCCAGAGGTGAAATTATTTAAAGGCCAATCACATCAGCTGGGCAGCTGCTGTTCTCTGTGACATAGTTATGATGTCATAATACCCCCTCCAATGGACCCTGCATTCGCTCAGCTCTCTGCCCCCTCCCCCCTCCAATGGACCCCGCACTCACTCAGCTCTCTGCCCCCTCCCCCCTCCAACGGACTCCGCACTCGCTCAGCTCTCTGCCCCCTCCCCACCTCCGACGGACCCGAGTTGGGTTTGGTCGGAGGGTAAGTGAGGTAGGGGTGTCGGGTTTGGTCGGAGGGTAAGTGAGGTAGGGGTGTTGGGTTTGGTCAGGGGGTGAGGTGGGGGTGTCGGGTTTGGTCGGGGGGTGAGGTGGTGTCGGGTTTGGTCGGGGGGGTAAGGGAGCTGGGGGTGTTGGGTTTGGTCTGGGGGGTGGGAAGGTGTCGGGGTGGTTGAGGGGTGAATAGCAATCATTTGTTATATGTCATAGTATCATAGAAACTTAGGGTTGGAAGAGACCTCAGGAGGTCATCTAGTCCAATCCCCTGCCAAAAGCAAGACCAACACCAACTAAATCATCCCAGTAAGGGCTTTGTCAAGCCAGGCCATAAAAACCTCTAAGGATGGAGATTCTACCACTTCCCTAGGTAACCCATTCCAATGCTTCATCACCCTCCTAGTGAAATAGTGTTTCCTAATATCCAGCCTAGACCTCCTCCACTGCAACTTGAGACCATTGCTTCTTGTTCTGTCATCTGCCACCACTGAGAACAGTTTAGCTCCATCCTCTCTGTGGGGCCTTCAGGTAGTTGAAGGCTGCTATCAAATCCCTCCCCATTCTTCTCTTCTGCAGACTAAATAATTCCAGTTTCCTCAGGCTCTCCTTGTAAATCATGTGCCCCAGCGCCCTAATCATTTTTGTTGCCCTCTGCTGGACTCTCTCCAATTTGTCCACATCCTTTCTTTAGTGGGGGGATCAAAACTGGATGCAATACTCTAGGTGTGGCCTCACCAGTGTCAAATAGAGGGGAATAATCACTTCCCTCCATCTGTTGGCAATGCTCCTACTAATACAGCCCAATATGCCGTTGGTCTTCTTGGCAACAAGGGCACATTGCTGACTCATATCCAGCTTCCTGTCCACTGTAATCCCCAGGTCCTTTTCTGCAGTACTGCTGCTTAGCCAGTCTGTCCCCAGCCTATAGCGGTGCATGGGATTCTTCATTCCTAAGTATAGGACTCTGCACTTGTCCTTGTTGAACTTCATCAGATTTCTTTTGGCCCAATTGTCGAATTTGTCTAGGTCACCGTGGACTTTATCCCTACCCTCCATCATATCTACCTCTCCCACCAGCTTAGTGTCATGTGCGAACTTGCTGAGGGTGCAATTAAACCCATCATCCAGACCATGACTGCAGTCATTGACCATATGCAATTTTAGGAAATCTCTTCATACAATTCACTCCATAAATTTATCAAGCTCAGTCTTAAAGGAAGGTAGGTTTTTTGTTCCCAGTACACTCCTTGGAAAGCAGTTCCAGAATGTCACTCCTCTGATCATCAGAAATTTTTGTTTAATTTCAAGCCTAAATATATTCACCTTTCAGTGTCACCCATTTTTAGGAGGGGATTCACAAGACTTGACATTTCAGTGAAAGGGGTTCACAGGTTGTTAAAGTTCGGGAACCACTGCTCTATGTCCTTAACTACTCTCTTTAAGACCTTTCATACAATTGAGATCAAACTAGTGAGCCTGTAATTTCCTGGATTACTTTTTTTCCTTTCTTAAATATAGGTCCTGTATTTGCAATTTTCTAGTCATAGGGTACAACCCCCAAGTTGGGCCATAACTATATTATCTTTTATCTCCACCCTGAGATAGAAGTATAGAAAATAATTATAGGTGTAGATCCGGAACTTTTGTTCTTCCTGTTTTACAAAACAAGAACAAGGAGACATCCCATTAATTTGAAAAGTAGCAAATTCAGAACCGAGAAAAGGAAATACTTTCCCACTCAACCTTAATTGATCTGCAGTATTTACAGCCAGAGGATGTCACTTAAAAACAGACCAATCACTTAAAAACATTCATGAGGGATTGTTTTCAGTGTTATTGTAGCCATGTTGGTCCCAGACCTGAAGGAAAGCTCTGTGTAAATTTTAAGGCTTGTCTCGTACACCAACAGAAATAGGTCCAGTAAAAGATATTACTTCATGCATCTTGTCTTTCAAAAGAAGGATAACAAAAATATCCAGTTATAACAATTAAGGCAAAACTAAGATTTTGAAAGGGATAAAAATGTCTTGTTTCAAGGCTTAAACTAAACTCTAACTATTAGGGATTATATTGAGACCTTTATGGGTCAGATTATACCTTATTTGCCTGCTCTGTGGTTCTTGCACCTCCTTCTAAGGCACCCAGTACTGACCCCTGTTGGTGGGAGGATTCTGGACTGAACTAGGTGGTCCATGGATTTGATCCGATATGCCAATTCCTATAATGGAAAACTAGAAATATTTGCCAGAAAAAGAGAGCCGCAAGCTCATTTGCTCTCCAAAAAGAGGTAATAGTTATGTAAAAGGTTGCTTTTAGTAGAGCTAAAATAAGGATTCTAATCCCAGGGGTTCAAAGGGTTAAGTACAGAGGCTATTAATCACCATGTTTAGGTTCAAAGGAGATACAATCCTTCTAGATCTCACTAAAATCTGTTTTATTGCCCTTGTCATAAGTGTAAAGGGCTGGAGAGGGTTAATGTTAGCTGAGAACAAGTGACGTAAGAGCTCCCTGCCATGAGAGAGGGAGGGAGGAGTTTTTAGTTCAATTTAGTTTTGGCTTGCCATGTAGCTGGAAAATGGTCTCGGAGCATCTTTGGCTATTAAGATGACTCTACTCTTCTCTTATATTTCTACTTAGCTAATTGTAAGTGATCTTTTGATATTATAAGCCTGTGCCTATTTGGGGTGTCTCGGTCCTTTTTAGAGGGGAGTTAGGGAACCCCAGATTGTGAAGTGTACTGTATCTCTGTTTTATTCTCTTTTCTTTATAAAAATGTCTGGTCTATTTCCCTTAAGGTTTTCTCTGCTTTCAACCTGGGAAGAGGGAAGGGAGGGGAATAGGTATCAGGACAGCTAAAGGTATAGCTGGAGTGTGGAAACCGTCTCTCGCTACCGTCAGGTTAGACGGGGGAGGGGGAAGGGAACAGCCTCTAAGGGTCCGGCTCTCAGGTAGAGAGATGGAGGGTGGGGAAGTCCGGGGGCCCCTCCAAGGTTTTGGAAGTACACCCGGATGGTGGCAGCCGTGGTTCCCCAAGAACCCCACTGGTAAAGGGGGGGTTTCTTGGGGTGTAGGGACTTAATTTGGCTGGGAAGCAGCTAAGTTGAGTGGTTTGGCTAAAAAAGAGTTCCAGTCTTTGTACTCAAGAGCACAGAGGCTGGGGTACCCCTCTTACAGCCCTGAAAAAATAAATCGAGTTATTAGACTGGGAACCACCTAGTGTCCAGCTTTGCTGAGGGGGCCAGGTGTTTGCCAATGCTGAACTTTTCAAGCTCTGTTGAAACCAAATCTTTAATTTTCCTCCATTGTATAAAGGCCTATTGTACTTGCCAGTGCTGGAAATGTACTGTAGTTATGAAATCCTTCCATATTTAATCCTAGCTGAACAAATAATGCATATCATTGCACACTACATTACCAATTCAATGGCATTTAAGTGAAATCATTTTCAAAAGTAAATCAAAAATATAAGTCTGAGCTCTCGTTCAGCATTTTATGTTTATGTTTTCCCCTCGGGCCTTCAGCACAGCAGTATAAATGCATAATTTCACTGTATTCTGCTTAAAGAATTGGAAAATACAGAATTGTTCAGTAGTGTCTAAATGGGGGTTGAGTGATGGTAAATTTTCATGCAGATTACGGTTTTGGGAACAAGGGTTCCATTATATAGGGAACTGTAGAGCATAAGTCTTTCTTCTCCAATTGTTGTGTTTCAAAGGGATAATTACAGGAAAGTACACAACTGAGTAAGCAGTTACACTTTCAGAACATATATAGATAAAGACATATTTCCTTAAAATGTAGGAGTTGTTTTATGTCTGCACTGTGGTTTTGGTCTGAGATTGTGGGTTTATTGGTTTACATTCTTTTATGTGGTCCAAGTGCTAGATCTGCTAAGGCTCATCTTTCTTTGACTGGACCTAAGATTATCTCACTTAGGTAGTAATTTGTTCCATATCTTGATTTTGTCCAGACACATCTTAATGGTAAGACTTTTGTGAACCATAGTATAATGATACCTGTACTAGTATCTACTGTGCTAAAATTGAGAGAATTAACTGCTTTACAAGCAGTTTTGATACGACATTCACTGATGTTTGTTAACTGCTTTCATGTGTTTAGATGGAAGTGAGTAGAGAAATACAAAGTACAGTTGTCTCCCTCTTCTTTCTTGCCATTTGTCTATTCTGGGACAGTGACTTTTATAGCCTTCTTCCAAAACTCATGATTATACACCTGGCTGTCATGCAAATTGGTCTCTCTATGGACTGCTGATATCTAGTCTGTGTATTGAGTCTTTGGCCTCCCCATTTGTCGTCTTCCATCCACAATCATTGCAAGGCTGTCCTACCAATATAACTCTCATATCTCCACTGTACATGTGCATTCCAATGTAGCTTAGCCTCCCTGAACTTATCTTCAATTGGGGCAACCTGCATTAGACACTTACAACTTCATTTCACTTCCTATCATGGAGTGTCTAGCCATTTGATCACCTCAGTATTTTCATTACTGTGGAGGCAAACAGTTATTTCTTTTCTTGGTCCAGTCTGTGCTCCATACTTTAGGCCTGGTCAATTATAGTTTTATACACTCTACCTTTTAACTTTATTGGCCTCTTTTTATTACAGAGAACTGGGATCAGCTCCTGATATTTTCACTAAACAGTTTTGGTGAACAGCTGGGCATTGCTCAGGAGGGCACCATTGTCAGCAACCATTGATTCTAGGTATTTACATTCTTTAACTCTTCTAAGCTTTCTACCTATAATGTTCTTTATGGTGAGTCTTTCTCCATCACTTATCATAGCATCAGTCTTACCAACATTTATTCTAAGTCCTGCTGTTCAAAGTTGGTTTGCAAGGTTTCCTAGTCATCTGTATATATCACTAAGTAATCTGAGAACAGCATATTCCAAGGTGGTTGCTTTCACATATTCTCACTTATCACATCCAAGACAACCACAAACAAAAAAAAAGCTTAACTGTGACTTCAGAAGTAGACTATTGTTTACTGGGAATTCTCTGCTGTAGCCTGCCACTTGGTTTTGATTGTGGTAGGTACTCCATCATCATCATCATCCTGGATAAGATGGACATATCCTTCTGGCACGCCTGTAAACTCCACCAAACAAATTATCTTGGCACATGATGTATGCCTTCTCCAAGTCCACAAAGACCATGTCTAGTTACGGTCCCTTTTCTATGTGCTTCTTCATGAGGATTCTCAGAGCAAATATGGCATCAAATGTATTCCTTCCCTGAATAAATCCGTACTGATCCTGTGATGGGTTCCCCCCCTTCTGCAGGTTGCCAACTGGAACTGGGTACCACTGAGTCCACTTGACCCACCAGCTTGGGCTCCCTCTCTCCCTGTAATGCTATGACAAGCTGCAGACACACTCCTGGGCTCATACTTTTACCAGCACACAGCTAGGGACTCAACCAGCTGCAGAAACACACAGAAACTGAAATCTACTCTGCATAGGAAGAATCAGCTAAGGAATTGCCCAGTACTCAAATGGCACCACCCCTTCATAGGATAAACCCAAAATTATACCGTCTTGCACTTCACAGAGAACTACACAGCATAAACTCATGAAATTCATCCCCTCCGTCAACATGAAGAGAGATATGCTACAGCTTTTTGCCCCTAGTTATGAAATCCACACACTGGATTTTAGACAAAACAAAAACAAGTTTATTACCTACAAAAGATAGATTTTAAGTGATTAAAAGGGATAGCAAACAGATCAAAGCAGATTACCCAGCAATTAAAACAAAAATGCAATCTAAGCTTAAGATGCTAAAGAAATTGGTTACAAGTAGCATTTTCTCACCCTAAATGTTGTTTTAAGGTGGATTGCAGAGATTCTTCACGACCAGCTTCACTTGCCTGCATCTTAAACCTTCAGATGTTTATTCACAGGCTAGACAAATGTCCAACCTGGGCTCAGTCCTTCTTCCCCAGTCTGGTCTTTGTTTCTTAGATGTTTACAGCAGTCATCTTGTGTGGGGATGCAGTGAAGAATGAACCATGATTGTTACTCCCTTGCTTTTAAACAGGTTTTACAGATTGTGGAAATCTTTTGACTTCCAGTGTGATTCCCACCCCCGGTCACTAGAAAAATACTATTATGATCTTGGTGTCTGGTATCAGGTGACTTGATCTCATGGCCCTGCAGCTAGGGACACAACCAGAGTCTTTTTGCAGTATCCCCACAAAGGCTTTCCTGGTGAAAGATTAGCATCTTCTTGTCCCTGCCAGCAGGTATATGGAATCTTGGGGAGCAATTACCACACAGGTGGGTGCAAAATAAACTTTATTAAGAAAATGCAAAAACAGGGAAAATTTAATAGTGAGGGGTATGGGGTTTGTTAAAGTAGACAATTGGGGAGGGGTTTCTTTTAGTAAATGGGATAGGGGGTTTCAATAGTGGGGTACAATACAGTGGGGTACAATACAGTTGGTAACCAATTAACACTGAAGTATAAATGTAACAGGTAGGTAACAATTTCTATGTAAAGAGTGTGTCACAGCAGCATATAACCAACTAACAGTATGGGTAAAATGTGTTAAATAACCAACAATTTTAGGTAAAAATGTAAATGTAAAATGTGAGGTGTGTTAGAGAGAAAGGGGTAACCAATGGGGTTTTATGCTAGAAAGAGAGAGAGAGAAGACAGGCTGTAAGTTGAAACAGCAGAGAGGGAGGGGGAGAGAGAGAGAGAGAGAGAGAGAGAGAGAGAGAGAGAGAGAAAGTGGTAGATAAGTAAGGTTGGGGGATGGGGGAAGAGGAGCACGTGGTGGAGGGAGATTTAAACTCAGGGAGACACAGAACAGACAGGCTGCAAGTTTAAACAGCAGAGAGACAATTATACAAA